>CM035843.1:66724290-67324290 GCA_020510985.1 Pholidichthys leucotaenia
AAATCTAAACAGATGGGGAAACTCATCAGTTTATGCTCCAAAGAACATTCAAGCACTGACTAATATTAAAGTCCATCCATCCTCCACCACCCATCCAAGGTTCTGGGTCATGTAGGCAGCACTCCAAGCAGAAAAGCCCAGACTGTCACTCATCTCACATAGCACCATGACCCCCATGACCCTTCCTGCAGGTGGTGAGCCCACTGGAAGTTGAACCCATGTGGATTGCTCAAGTTGAGCCCAGCTGGGGGCTATGGACAGGAACGTGGTCGCCAGGCCTTGCCCTCAAGCCCCAGTAATTCCAAAACAGGTGGAGTACACTACATCACTGGAACTTCTTTGTGGGGATCAAGTGGACCACTCTTGGTCTGGCTCTTCACCCAGGACCAATTTGCCTTAAGAGATCCTACTAGAAGCAAATCACCTCTGACAGCATAGCTCTAGAGATCAGCAAAACCCCTCCAAAACTGTGGCAATCCATGGAGGGGAAACACTAAATACTAAAATTTAGAAATAAAATCATTACGTCTAACTCTAGTCAGCATTTTGCTAATTAACAGGACAAAAATAGTGGCAGAGTGGCTCTAATTATATTAGCCATATGCCAGAGCTTCTCAGTAACCGCACCTGATTGCATTTGAGTTGTTATCGTGCCATTTCTGACTAAATATCTTCCACCAGCATGCACAGAGATGGAGGTCATTTGTTGATTTACAGTGATTATGTTAGTATTGATTCAACTTGACTTTTTTCTTTAAGGAGAGTAGGTTTAAATGTCAGACACAACTCTACACCTTGCATAATGCACCAAAAACACCAAATAACTCCAGAATGGATTTATATTAATGTTTTGGTATCTTGCATCTTTATTCTTTGTAATTTCCTTGTGTACTCTTCTATTTTATATTACATAGCCTAATCAAAACAATGTAGTGTGTACTTTACACTGACTGCTACACAGTTTTAAATCCAGTCCCATCACCAGTTGAGCCTGCACAGATATGACTCAGATGTTCATAGCTGCAGTTTGGTTTGTATTTTAAAAATGTAAGACGAGGTATTTTAGAGGAAGAATATAGCCAATTCAAGAGTCAGGGACAAAGTGGAGTCATGGGGGGGGCGGGTTCATGTCTGATAGCTTATAAAACAATGTCGTTATGTTTAACTACAATCAGCAACTCTGACAGTCTGTTACAAGTGCAACCCTTCAGTTTCACCACTAGAGGGAAGCACAAGACATTTCTTCGGAAAATGTGCATTTGTAGGCCAATATTATTTGCTTTTGTTTGGCGTCTAATGACGTATTAGTGACTTTGCTTTGATGCATTTTTAATTTCAGCCCAATATCAGCGGGAGCCAGGCCCAGGGAGTCCTCCAGATATTTACCGTGTGCTGTATGGCTCCATGCCAGCCAGGATCCGGGATAGGGACGTGAAGGCGCGCTCCAGGAAGGAGAAGAGGAAACGGGGGCGAGCCGCAGCTAATTACAGGTCCGCTGCCGCCACCAGGGAGCGCACCCAGGTGTCGGGCTTCAACGTGGCCTTTGTAGAACTGAGAAAACTGCTTCCGAGCACCAGACAAAAGGCTGTCCAAGACCGAAACACAGACTTGGAATTTGTTAGATCTTCTGCGTAGACCAGGTGTTGGATGGGTGGCAAGTTGTGACCTGCACCATGAGTCATTTATTTTAATCAATTGAGGACTTTTATTGGGGGGGGGGGGGGTCTTGACAGCAGATTTCTACCTTACTATAATGATACAGAGGGCCGTTTTTACTGTAGCTGTTTGGGGGCCCTATGCTTGAGTGTTCTTGTTTAGTGCCATGTCAGCATCTATGGCTATTTCATTGCAAAATTAGAACCAATAAGAAAATGGAACTGAAAAATTATATAGAGACAGGACGATAAATGAAAGGATAAATAAATACAGTGAGATACATATGTAGATACAATAAAACTAAAAAATTAAATAAAGATGCTTCAGATGCACATGTGCTAAAAACCCTAACATTTTTTTTGATGGTGCCTTATTAAAAATATCCTTCAGTGACTTGAGTATAAAAACGTCTTGCTGTCATGACAGCAGGACAGTCAAGTAAAATGTGCTTTGATAAAAAAAAAAAAACCTCGGCAGAACTGACAATATGGTGGGGCTTCACCTTTTAATAAAAAGCTGTGCGTAAGCCTTGAGTGGCCAATACAGCATCTAGTGTACACTACCTCATCATGTCGGTTTTGAAAGTGATGCAAGTGTCTATGGCTTATGGCAGGCTTAATATCATGCAGTTTATTTGCAGTACATGTGTCCCATTTAGTCTGTAACTTCTTTAAAATATAGGAGGTTATTAGAGGCCTGAGGTCTGAGGCTGGGATCTGGCACTGAGTGACTTCTCGGGTAAGGATTCTCTTGGCAGCATTGTCTGCCTGCTCGTTACCCGACAGGCCAACATGGCTGGGGATCCAACAGAAGATGATATTAAAATTGTGTTTCTGTAAAAAACGTAGTTTCTCTAAAATCCGGAAAATAATTGGGTGGTCAGTCTTTAAAAGCCCAAGTGCCTGAAGACAGGATCTGGAGTCAGTAAAAATTAAGGAGCTCTGTTTGGTTCTGTCAATGTGTTCCAATGCTAGAAGCAAAGCACAAGCCTCTGCTGTAAAAACTGAACATTGTTTGGGAATCCGCAAACCATGCTGATTGTGCCCGGTGACAACTGCAGCAGAGACTGAGCCATCTACTTTGGATCCATCCGAGTATATGGAAATATGGTGAGGAAAACGGCATTTTATGTCCAAGATCTTCTGCTGGTACACATTTGGGTGAGTGTCTTTCTTTTGTTTTGGCTCAGATCCAGGATGATACTGGGTTTCCTCAAACTCCATGGTGGAATGGGACAAAACTGTGTCTGTGTTACATTGTTCATATCAGGGTTTAATTTTACCAGGTGAGGTTCTATACGGAGTCCAAAAGGAGTGATGCTCTTAGGTCTGACCTTATACATCTGTAAAAATCGAGAGTGAAAAACTGCAGAGTAGGCTGGATTTCTATGGTCAGCTTTAAGTTTAACCATACACTGGAGAGCCAATTTCAGGCACTTGTTGTGAAGTGAAGGCTCGTTTGCTTCAACATACAAACTTTTAACAGGAGAGGCTCTGAAAGCCCCGAAGGCAAGCCTTAGCCCCTGGTGATGGACAGTTTCCAGCATCCTGATGTATGTTTTCCTTGCTGATCCATAAACTATGCTCCCATACTCTAACCGAGATCTTACAAGTGCTCTATAGAGACGCAGCAGCACAGTAGAGTCCGCACCCCATTTAGTTTTTGCCAAAACTTTAATATCAAGGGCTTTAAAACATCTGATTCATATAAATTTTATATGTGGAATAAAAGACAGCTTATTATCAAAAATAAATCCAAGGAATTTGGTTTCTTCTACCACCTTGACAGCTTCTCCATCTATGAAAAGCTCAGGGTCGAGGTGAAGAGACCGCAGCAGGCAAAAGTGCATGCAGACAGTTTTTGTTTTTGAAAATTTAAAACCATTACTGACTATTAATCTTATTTGTGCACAGCTGTAGTTGCTTTTTGATTGTGCTCATGTCTTTCCCCCTGTAGCAAATACAGAGGTCATCTACGTGAAGACTACAAAAGGTATTTGGTCTAAGAGCACCAACTACACTATTAATCTTAATGCTAAAAAGAGTAACCGAGAGGATGCTTCCATGGGGGACTCCTTGTTCTTGCACATGGGGCTCTAAAAAGGTATCTCCTACTCGGACTCTGCAGTGTCTATTGGACAGAAAGTTTGAAATGAAAAAGGGCAAATGTCCCCTAAAACCCATGCCATGTAGGTCTCTTAAAATACCGTATTTCCATATTGTGTCATATGCTTTTTCTAAATCAAAAAAATACAGCAACTACATGTTCTATTCTAATAAAACCATTGTGGTGACCCACCACAATCTACATGGACATTCAGCCTTCACTCACGTATATAGGCCTCTAATCTGATAAGGTGGTCAAAAGTGCTTTTACCACATCTGAAGCCACACTGGTAATTAGTTAAAAGGCCTTCAGATTCAAGCACCCACACAAGGCGATTGTTTACCATTCTTTCCATGGTTTTACAGAGGCAACTTGTCAGAGCTATTGGACGGTAGTTGTTGGTATCAGTATGATCTTTCCTGGGTTTTGGAACAGGTATAGCTACTGCTTCTTTCCAGCTTTCAGGAATACTGCCTGACTTCCAGATGTTGTTGAAAACCATCAAGAGAATGGATAGTGCACTGGGGGGAAAAGTGTTTTAAAAACTGATAATGAATTTTATCTGGCCCCACAGCAGTGTCATGAGAGTTCCTGAATGAGAACAAAAGTTCTTCCACAGTGAAATCTTGGTTGTATGGTTCTGAGTTATCTGAAGAAAAGTTTATTTCTTTTTGTTCTTCTTGTGCTTGTATGAGTTGGAACTCAGGACGATAGTTTCCAATAGATGAATTCTTCTCAAACAATTTTGCTAGTTGATTAGCTACTGTATTTCATATTTTGTCATCAGCAGATTACCATGATGATTAATATGCTGTATTTGAAGTCCATTCTCCTTACCCTTCATCTTTCTAATTAAATCCCAGATTTTTCTGGTAGATGTGTTGGATGTGAGGCTTGATACAAATTCCCTCCAGCTCTGTCTCTTTGCTTCACTGATGATCCTGTGTGCTTTAGCTTGACAGATTTTAAATCTGGTCAGGTTTTCTGTTGTTGGATGTTTATTGAACACCCTCTCTACTTTTTTCCTCGCCTCAATGGCTTTTTTGCAGTCATCATTGAACCATGGGTTGGACCTACGATGTGGCTTTACTGATGTTTTTGGGACAGTCTTATCTGCAATTGTAATTAAGGTTTGAGCAAAGCCATATGGTTGAGGTTTTGGGCTGAATTTCTCTTTGCACAGAGAAACAAAGGAAGACCAGGTTTCTTTTTTGAGTTGCCATCGCGGAGTTCTTCATTGCGCATCCACTTCTGTAGATGTCAGTATTAGTGTAAAGTGGTCACTTCCACAAAGATCATCCAAGACCCGCCACAAGAATTCCAGCACTAGCTCAGGATCACATATAGATAGGTCAGTTGCAGTATAGGTTCCATGTCCTGGGTGGAGGTATGTGTGAGACCCATCGTTCCAAAGACATAGATCATTTTTAGCAATAAAATCCCCTAGTATCTTGCCTTTTGAATTTGAGCAAATTCCTCCCCACAGAGGATTATGACCATTAAAATCACCCATAAGGATGTATGGGGATGGCAACTAATTATGAAGGGCATCAAGATTTTCTGGTGTCACGATCATATCTGGTGGTATATAGACAGAGCAAAAGGTTATTGTTTTATGCAAAGTTAGACGAACTGCCACTGCTTGTAAGTTGGAGGCTAAAGCCAAGTGGCTGTGAATTAAGTCATTCCTTACTAAAATTGTTGAACCACCAGATGGACGATGCACATTTGGACCATATGTATTATACATAGTATAATGTTTCAGAGACATAGAGTTGGTTGATAGCAGAAGAGTTTCTTGAAGGCAAAAAGCAGGGGGATTAAAACTAGCAGCTAAACGCTGCACTTCAGAGAAATTGGCCTTAAAGCCACAACAGTTCCACTGGACAATGTGGCTACCCACCATCAGATAGGTAAAACAAAAGCACGCTCCTTATGCTTGCTTTTGGGGGAGGGGCTGTGACTACGGCAAGTCGTGACTTCAGACATTTCTGCATCTTCTGGATTCCCATTCTTTTGCAATTTATTTTCTTGGCTTGATTTTGCCAGAGTAGAGGAGCTGGATTTTTTCTCTTCTTTTGATAATTGGTTTTGCTCTGCGGACTTGCTTAGACTTTGACTTAAAGGTTGACTTATTGTATTCATGCTTTGAGTGCTCATTTTACTTTTAACTGGGACTCCGGAATTTTTAATACTACTTAATAATGAGGGCTTATCTTTAGTTAACCAGGTCAGATCTGTCTGGCACTCAGCAGGCTGCATCTTAGGTTTCACAACAGAGGAGAAAGTCTGCTAGAATTTGTGCTTTGGGGAACCTACCAGTTTACGTGCCTCAGGGTAGCTAATTTTCTTAGTACATTTGACAGTTTGAATTTCTTTTTCCTTGATCCAACAAGGACATTCCTTCGATGATGCTGCATGATTGCCCAAACAGTTACTACATTTGGGAGGTGTTGTGCAAGCCAACTCATGCCCATCCTCTCCACATTTGCAGCAGACTGGTTTATTCCTACATCCTGCAGAGCCATGGCCAAACTTTTGGCAGTTAAAACATCTCAGCGGGTTTGGAATAAAGGTATCAACAGTTACACTTAGATATCCTATTTGGATTGTTTCCGGGAGTTGATGCCAGTTGAACATCAGAATCTAAGTGCCAGTTTTTACTGTTCGGTCATCTTTTTTAATGGTTATCCTCTTCACATGTGTTACTTCTTGTTGTTGCAGTTCTGAGGCTATTTCATCCTCTTCCATATCGTGGAGTTCTCTAGTAAGAATTACTCCTTTGCAGCTGTTTAGAGAAGGGTGAGGAAAAGCCTTCATTGGAACACCAGCCAGCACATTACACCACAACAAATTTTCAGAATGGGATTTCTTTAAGCATTCCACCAAAATCTGGCCAGACCTCAGTTTTTTTAACATCCTTAACTGACTCTGCAATACCTGAAATTCCTTTCTGTACAGCAAAAGGGGACAGCTTAGAAAGAGGCATATCTGATGAGAGCGACTCTAAAACAATAAGCCTTGGCCAATTATCACCATTTGAAAGAGCCATCCTGCTAATTCCTGGGTCATCCACATCATCTTCCAACATTCGTTTTTTAAGGGTTTGTTTAGTAGCCTTATTTTATAGAGTATGATTCATCATCCCTGCTCCCCACCCTCCTCGGAGCCCTACAAGGGGATGCACAGAGCCGCGGACTTCCTGCATGTTATGCACCAGGGATACAGGGATGGTATAGTTGAGCAATAAAGCACAAAAGTGCAAATTACTCGATTGACCCTCTGCCATAGGCTTCTGGGATTAGGAGATGTTATACTGACAAAAGACATCCCAGAGTAGACCTTCACAAGCCGATTGATTGGACCAGCTCTTCCAACCTCCCGTCTAAGTGAAGTACGAGCCAAAGCACTGTGTTGGACTTATGAGAGCCGCAGCAAGACACATTCTTCAAGAACCAGGATCTCTTCCTCCACTGACATGGGTCGCAACTCACGGCAAACAAGTTGCCCCATTTGTCACCTCATATGATCACCAAGGGGGTGCTCGGAACAATTTTAACCCTGGGTCCCCTTAGGGGATTACAACACACAAAGTTGTTGGAGAGTTTTACCGGTACCGTGGTAAGGGAGGCTAACAGGTACTAGTCCTTGCCCAAGGGACACCTGGGAGTATCAGTGAGGGTTAAGAGGCATGCCATCATCCTCCTAGTCCAGGGTTGGGCAATCATGTGTCATGGAGGGCCATTCCGCTGCAGGTTTTCTGTTCCACCTAGTTTCTTCAGCAGGTGTTTGCTCTCATCAGCTTCAAGGATTGCTAATCGTTGAAAACACCTGCTGAAGAGACTGGGTGGAACAGAAAACATGCAGTGGAATGGCCCTCACTGCCCACCCCTGTCCTAGTCCAACAGACCTCCCCGCCCGGATGCAGTTTAACATCATACCCAGGATGGTGGGGGCCCTATGCAAGATTGTGTTTAGGAGAAAACACCTGCTGTCTGGGTGGAAGAGAGAACCTGCAGGGTCTTGGACCGCCATGGCACATGATTGGGGACCAATGCCAAATGTCATGTTCACAAGAAAAAAAAAAACAAATTGGGGAAAAATCATATTTGAAGGGGGAAAAATCATTTATATAGATCTGCAGCTTTTGTTCTTCAAAAATTTGCACATTTTTTCTTGTAAATTTTGACTTTATTTTCATAAATGTATGACTTTTCTTGGAAATGTTTTTTTTTTTCCCCTGCAAATTTTTTAACTTTTTTCCTCATAAATTTGGGATTTTTTTAAATAGTAAATTGGCAACCATTGGCCTATTTTTGCCCGAAAAAAGTTGCAGATTCATCAGAAATGGCTACAAATTCCAAAAAAAAAAATTACAAATTTAAAGAAAAACCTCAAGATGACACAAAAATTGTGAAATTTGAGCAGAAAAGTCTTAAATTTATATAAACCTTCAACTTTTGTTCTTGTAAATTTGCATTTTTATTCTCATGTATTTTATGACTTTTTTTCTTAGCATTTTTTCCTCATTCATGAGTTGTTTCTTACAAATATGTAATTATTTTTCTCATAACTGGTACTTTTTAAATTAGCATCTTATATTTTTCCACCATTATTCTACCAAATTTGTTCTTAATTTTCATTCATATGTTTGTACCCATATTTATGAATGATTCAAATTTGATTCATAATCAAATTGCTCTTTAATTTTTTTTGTGTTTTTTTTTAATTCTGTGCAGATATAGCTGTATAAAACTTTTGGAAAACAATGACTAGGCTCTTAATGGTATGCAAAAGCCAGACAATGTCACTTATCTTTATTTTGAGGTATTGCAGTCATTGTTAATATTGTGAACTTGTTGGGGGCCTTTATACCCTATAATGGTATACCAGTGCTTCAGAACCACACATTTAACATCATCATAGGTAAAAGGAAATAGTAAAGGTTTTAAACTAGAGTGACTGTAAATGCCGAATAATGACATTTTCAGGTATTATGTGGTAAATATGACTTCAGAGGGTTCTTGAAGCATCAAATTTTCAGTCTTCTTTTAATTTCAGTTGAAACACACTGTATGCATGCACACTGTCAGCCAATAGTTATATTTCCAAACATTATGTTTTATAATATTATTGTCAGCATCCAACTGTCTTAATGAAAATGGGATAATAGGATTTCTTTTTTTAAATTAAAGCCAAATATTTTCCCTACATACCGCCACGTCTCCAGGTTCTCTTCCTCTTGTTCCCCACTCTTAGCAATGCTAGAAAAATGCTCACTTATTTGTAGACTCTAAAATTAATCTGAAGATTTTCTGTTTTCACATTTTGCACACTACCATTATATTGTTTAAGACATCTCTTTGTATACTTATCCCTTTGCTCCTTCTCTCCCCTTTAGACAGGGGCAATTTTTGCTCCTCCCATCATCCCTTTATATAAATCTCTGCAGTGTAATGTGGCCCAAGGGGCTCAAGGCATTGTTCGCGTCCACTCCAGCAGCAAGAATGACAGTCCTTTGTCCGCACATACAAACACAGCACGTTATACACAGTACACATGAGTCTACATTAGTTTTAGCTGAGGATGTATAGAGAATAGGATCCCCTCTGTGGTTTGATTTTAAAGTAAATAGAGCAAAGGAACATACACAGCCCATATGTGGATGATATGTATTCTCTGTTGATGCTTAATTATATCTGGGACAGAGCCACACTATAGGCTATTTCTTTAATTGTGTATCACAAAATACCACATCCCAGATGGTCTTTGGTTAATGCTTCCTTGACACATCTGAATTTTGTAAAGGCTTAAAAGTCAAAATTTTAATGGCTACACCTGCCTGTTTTTTTCAATTCAATTTTATTTGTATAGTGCCCAATCATAACAAAAGTCCTCTCAAGGCGCTAGATACAGTACATAAGGCACAAATCATAAGTAATTCAGGGAAAACCCCAACGATCAAACAATCGCCTATGACCAAGCACTAGGTGACAGCGGGAAGGAAAAACTCCCTTATAGAAAGAAGTCTCCACCAGAACCAGGCTCGGGGGTGGGGGGGGGTTGTCATCTGCCACAACTGGTTGGGGGGTGAGGGGAGAGAAGAAGAAAAGAAAGAAGAGACATACTATTCATACAGATAACGACAACATACAGGTTGTGGAGGATGTGAAAATGACGAGGCAGCGTTCTTTCTCAGAGTCAACTTTATTCACATCTCCATCATTTCAAAGCAGAAGAAAAAGAGAGCATGAAACAGTAACTCTCGTCTTTAAATATCAGGGACTTCACACCTCATAGATCACATGTCCCACACACCACCTTGCATAATAAAGACAGTCACAATGCATTTCACCACCTGGCATAATAAAGACAGTCACAATGCATTTCCCTCCATGATATTACTTCCACTGTTTCCCACGCATCCTTTAATCGACCCCCCCACAGTCTCCAGCCTTGCATCACAAGGCTAAGCTTCCTGCCTTTGTTCTGACCTAAAATGCTAGTCACAGAACCGGTCCAACAGGTCCATTGAGTGTTCACCACACAAGCCCCCCCAGCATTTTAGAAAAACAGAACAACAAGAAAATAACCACCTGCATGCCGTGATAGCATCAATACACATCAGTCCACATGCTGGATAGGCTTCAGCCTCCTGCCGAATCTGCTGTAGCTGGGGTTCACCGTCTCTGCGGCGCTGTCACGCTGGGGATTTGCCGTCTGGGGGCGGAAACCCTTTGTCAGTCTCTGCGGGTGTTCTGGGGAAACATTACTTTGGGAAACATTACTGTGTGAAACCCTCCGTGGTGCTCTACCTCGCCGCGGGGCCTTTGCCAACAGCACTTCCTCCTCTGCCGCCACAAAAGCGGGTTTAAGTCTGTCTATGCCAATTTTCTCTTTCCTACCCCCCAAATCTAGCAAAAACTGCTTGTCCCCTGTTTCTAGCACTCTGAATGGTCCGTCATAAGGCGGTTGCAGTGGGGTTCGATGCGCATCGTGTCTAACAAAAACAAACTCTGCGTTCTTCAAAGTTTTAGGCACAAAAACGCGCGGAAAACTGTGGTGCGCGGGGCCGGGCAGCGTGCTTGATTCTATGTTACTCCGCAATAGCTGAGACGGGGAGGCGTTTGGCGCAGGGTTATCTGGGAGAAACTCCCCAGGCAGCCGGAGTGGCTGCGCAAACACGAGCTCCGCTGGGGAGGCTTCTAGATCCTCTTTAGGTGCAGAACGCAACCCCAATAACACCCATGGTAACTTGTCAACCCAATTTGTAACCGTCAGTGACGCTCTGAGAGCCGCTTTCAATGACCTATTAAAACGTTCGCATAACCCGTTAGCCTGCGGATTGTACGCGGTTGTGCGGTGAATTGTGACACCCAGGCTGCGGGCCATTGTCAACCAAAGCTCGGAAACAAATTGAGGGCCTCTGTCGGACGTAATGTCCGACGGAACGCCAAAACGCGCCACCCAAGCTGTTAAAAACGCGCGCGCCACTTCCTCGGCCGTGGTTGATGCCAGCGGGACCACTTCAGGCCAACGCGTGGTGCGGTCCACCATTGTCAGAAGATGTGTGCACCCCTGTGACAGCGGGAGGGGTCCAACGAGGTCCACATGAACGTGATCGAACCTCTTGGCCGGAATGTGAAACGGTTCCAAAGGAGCTCTCGTGTGCCTGTGTACTTTGGCTTGTTGACACGCCGTGCAGGCTGCTGCCCACTCTTTGACCTGTTTGCGGAGGCTCGGCCAAACAAATTTCTCTCTCACCATTTTGACCGACGCGCGCACTCCAGGGTGCGCCAAAGAATGAACTGAGTCAAAAACGCGGCGGCGCCACGCGGCCGGTACTACTGGACGCGGCCGTCCAGTGGAGACATCGCAGATTAGGGGGGGCATACCGTCTTGCAGCACCCTGCTCTCCAGCCTTAATCCTGTTGGTCCAGACTGGAGCGCGCGCATGTCCGCATCATTAACCTGCTCTGCGGCCATGGCTGCATAATCTAACCCTACGCTGATTGGGGCCGCCACAGCGCGCGAGAGGCAATCTGCCACTACATTGAGTTTGCCCGCCACATGCTGAATATCAGTGGTAAACTCTGATATCGCGGCCAGCTGTCTCTGCTGCCGGCCTGACCACGGTTCCGAGACCTTGGCCATCGCGAATGTTAGCGGTTTGTGATCAACGAACGCGGTGAAAGCGCGTCCTTCCAGCCAGAACTGAAAGTGGCGGATGGCCAAATGGAGAGCGAGCAGCTCCCTGTCGAACGCGCTGTATTTACGTTCGCTATCGCGCAAGGTCCTGCTGAAAAAGGCAAGGGGCTGCCAAACCCCGGCTACGTGTTGCTCGACGACCGCCCCTATGGCCACATCTGACGCGTCAGTGGTGAGCGCTATGCGGGCCGTTGGGTCTGGGTGTGCCAACAGCGCAGCCTTTGCCAAGGCTGCTTTAACCTCCGAGAACGCTTGGTCCCGCTCTGGGGACCACTCAATCTTATCCGCGGGTTTCTTTTTTTTGAGCGCGGCATACAGCGGTTGCATAAGCTGCGCCGTGCGGGGGAGAAAACGGTTATAAAAATTCACCATTCCCAAAAACTCCTGCAACGCCCTGACTGTCTGCGGCCGGGGAAAATCTGCCACAGCGCGCACTTTGTCAGGCAGCGGGACTGCTCCTTCGGGGGAGACGCGGTGTCCTAAAAAATCAATCTGCGCCACCCCGAACTGACACTTTGCTGGGCTGATTATTAACCCGTGATCTCCCAACCTTCGGAAAACTGTGGCCAGGTGTTTTTCGTGTTCGTCTTCGGACGCACTGGCTACTAAAATATCATCCAGGTAGACAAACACGAAAGGGAGATCGCGAAGCACCGCGTCCATCATGCATTGGAACGTCTGAGCAGCCCCTTTAAGTCTGAATGGCATGTGTAAAAACTCGAATAAACCAAGCGGAGTTATTACCGCTGTTTTGGGTATGTCCTCAGCGCGCACTGGGACTTGGTGGTAACCGCGGACCAAGTCTATTTTAGAAAAAAATGCGCGCCCCTGTCAAATGAACCGAGAAATCTTGGATATGTGGGATTGGGTAGCGGTCGTGCGCTGTAGCGTTGTTTAACCTACGAAAATCCCCACAAGGGCACCATGATCCGTTAGCTTTCGGGACCATATGTAGGGGGGAAGCCCACGGACTGTTTGAACGTCGGATAATGCCCAACCTCTCCAGGTTGGCGAACTCCTCGCGCGCTATGGCTAGTTTAACTGCGTCCAAGCGCTGAGCTTTTGCAAAAACGGGCGGTCCGGTAGTGGTAATAAAATGCTCCACCCCGTGCTTAGTGACTGTTGCCGAAAATGTGGGGACCGTAAGTGCTGGGAACTGAGTGAGCAGTGTGTGGAACTTACCGCCTGCTGTTGTGATGTTGGCTTGTGCTGTAGGCGGGGCCACTCGCGCTGCACAGGGGACAGAATCAAAAGAAAATGCATTAACCAGGCGCCTGTTAGCGAGATCAACCAACAACCCATGTGAGCATAAAAAATCAGCCCCCAGCATATTGAAATTTACTGTTGCTACAACAAAAGTCCACTCATATGCACGGCCGTGTAGAGACAGAAGCAGAGTCTTCTCACCAAAGGTCTTAATCTCCGAGCCGTTCGCCGCTGTCACCAGGGGACCTCCGGAACCCGCCAGTCTGTCCGCGTAGGAAGGAGTGATGAAACTCAACTGGGAGCCTGTGTCGACGAGGAACTGTCTCCCGGAGCGTGCGTCCGACAAGTAGAGCAGCTTGTTCTCTTCCCCGAGGGCCGCGGCTGCTACCGACCCCCGGTCTCGGTGTTTCCCGAACGCCCAAACTGGCACGGCGGTACACACTTGCGTGCCCTCTCTGTGAAGCGGCGATGGTAGAAACAAAAGACGTCCGGTCCACGCTCCCTGGCCCTTGCCGCCGCCATCGTTGGTGAGTCTGGCACCGCTGTCTCTGGCCTCCTGTCGTCTGCGGACGTCGCGCCGAGTTCCGCTGCAGCGGCCGTGGCTGCGCGCCGCTTGATGGCGTTGACAATCCGCTGTGCCTCTCGGCCCAGCGCGCGGTAGTCCCGTAGGGCCAACAGTGGCGAACTGGCCAGAGCCGCTCTCGCTGCTGACGGTAGAGTCCTGAGGAAGAGGTGGGTGAAAATAAAGTGATCATCGTCAGAGTTTTTCAACCTCAACAACTTCTCCATCAGGCTCGCGGGCATGTCGTTTTCCCCCTCCGTCAGTGCCAGGAACCTCTCTGCTCGCTCCTCCGCCAAGGGGGTGAATTGCTGGATGAGTGCAGCCTTCAACGCGCCGTATTTGTCGCTCTCCGGTGGCTGGTCGATCAGGCTCTCCACATGCTGGGCCGTGTTGTTGTCCAGCTTTGCGACTACGTGGTAGAATTTCGTGACATCTACCGATATCCCCTGGAGGTTGAACTGCACCTCAACTGCGTTGAACCAGGAGCGCGGATTGTTCTGCTAGAAGCCCAGTAGCTGGACTGTAGCGGCGTTCGCTTGGCTGGGGGCTCCTGACGCGGCTGGCCCGGGGGAATTTCTTTCTTCCATGATACGTCTCAGGGTCACCAGTGTGGAGGATGTGAAAATGACGAGGCAGTGTTCTTTCTCAGAGTCAACTTTATTCACATCTCCATCATTTCAAAGCAGAAGAAAAAGAGAGCATGAAACAGTAACTCTCGTCTTTAAATATCAGGGACTTCACACCTCATAGATCACATGTCCCACACACCACCTTGCATAATAAAGACAGTCACAATGCATTTCACCACCTGGCATAATAAAGACAGTCACAATGCATTTCCCTCCATGATATTACTTCCACTGTTTCCCACGCATCCTTTAATCGACCCCCCACAGTCTCCAGCCTTGCATCACAAGGCTAAGCTTCCTGCTTTTGTTCTGACCTAAAATGCTAGTCACAGAACCGGTCCAACAGGTCCATTGAGTGTTCACCACACAAGCCCCCCCAGCATTTTAGAAAAACAGAACAACAAGAAAATAACCACCTGCATGCCGTGATAGCATCAATACACATCAGTCCACATGCTGGATAGGCTTCAGCCTCCTGCCGAATCTGCTGTAGCTGGGGTTCACCGTCTCTGCGGCGCTGTCACGCTGGGGATTTGCCGTCTGGGGGCGGAAACCCTTTGTCAGTCTCTGCGGGTGTTCTGGGGAAACATTACTTTGGGAAACATTACTGTGTGAAACCCTCCGTGGTGCTCTACCTTGCCGCGGGGCCTTTGCCAACAGCACTTCCTCCTCTGCCGCCACAAAAGCGGGTTTAAGTCTGTCTATGCCAATTTTCTCTTTCCTACCCCCCAAATCTAGCAAAAACTGCTTGTCCCCTGTTTCTAGCACTCTGAATGGTCCGTCATAAGGCGGTTGCAGTGGGGTTCGATGCGCATCGTGTCTAACAAAAACAAACTCTGCGTTCTTCAAAGTTTTAGGCACAAAAACGTGCGGAAAACTGTGGTGCGCGGGGCCGGGCAGCGTGCTTGATTCTATGTTACTCCGCAATAGCTGAGACGGGGAGGCGTTTGGCACAGGGTTATCTGGGAGAAACTCCCCAGGCAGCCGGAGTGGCTGCGCAAACACGAGCTCCGCTGGGGAGGCTTCTAGATCCTCTTTAGGTGCAGAACGCAACCCCAATAACACCCATGGTAACTTGTCAACCCAATTTGTATCCGTCAGTGACGCTCTGAGAGCCGCTTTCAATGACCTATTAAAACGTTCGCATAACCCGTTAGCCTGCGGATTGTACGCGGTTGTGCGGTGAATTGTGACACCCAGGCTGCGGGCCATTGTCAACCAAAGCTCGGAAACAAATTGAGGGCCTCTGTCGGACGTAATGTCCGACGGAACGCCAAAACGCGCCACCCAAGCTGTTAAAAACGTGCGCGCCACTTCCTCGGCCGTGGTTGATGCCAGCGGGACCACTTCAGGCCAACGCGTGGTGCGGTCCACCATTGTCAGAAGATGTGTGCACCCCTGTGACAGCGGGAGGGGTCCAACGAGGTCCACATGAACGTGATCGAACCTCTTGGCCGGAATGTGAAACGGTTCCAAAGGAGCTCTCGTGTGCCTGTGCACTTTGGCTTGTTGACACGCCGTGCAGGCTGCTGCCCACTCTTTGACCTGTTTGCGGAGGCTCGGCCAAACAAATTTCTCTCTCACCATTTTGACCGACGCGTGCACTCCAGGGTGCGCCAAAGAATGAACTGAGTCAAAAACGCGGCGGCGCCACGCGGCCGGTACTACTGGACGCGGCCGTCCAGTGGAGACATCGCAGATTAGGGGGGGCATACCGTCTTGCAGCACCCTGCTCTCCAGCCTTAATCCTGTTGGTCCAGACTGGAGCGCGCGCATGTCCGCATCATTAACCTGCTCTGCGGCCATGGCTGCATAATCTAACCCTACGCTGATTGGGGCCGCCACAGCGCGCGAGAGGCAATCTGCCACTACATTGAGTTTGCCCGCCACATGCTGAATATCAGTGGTAAACTCTGATATCGCGGCCAGCTGTCTCTGCTGCCGGCCTGACCACGGTTCCGAGACCTTGGCCATCGCGAATGTTAGCGGTTTGTGATCAACGAACGCGGTGAAAGCGCGTCCTTCCAGCCAGAACTGAAAGTGGCGGATGGCCAAATGGAGAGCGAGCAGCTCCCTGTCGAACGCGCTGTATTTACGTTCGCTATCGCGCAAGGTCCTGCTGAAAAAGGCAAGGGGCTGCCAAACCCCGGCTACGTGTTGCTCCACGACCGCCCCTATGGCCACATCTGACGCGTCAGTGGTGAGCGCTATGCGGGCCATTGGGTCTGGGTGTGCCAACAGCGCAGCCTTTGCCAAGGCTGCTTTAACCTCCGAGAACGCTTGGTCCCGCTCCGGGGACCACTCAATCTTATCCGCGGGTTTCTTTTTTTTGAGCGCGGCATACAGCGGTTGCATAAGCTGCGCCGTGCGGGGGAGAAAACGGTTATAAAAATTCACCATTCCCAAAAACTCCTGCAACGCCCTGACTGTCTGCGGCCGGGGAAAATCTGCCACAGCGCGCACTTTGTCAGGCAGCGGGACTGCTCCTTCGGGGGAGACGCGGTGTCCTAAAAAATCAATCTGCGCCACCCCGAACTGACACTTCGCTGGGCTGATTATTAACCCGTGATCTCCCAACCTTCGGAAAACTGTGGCCAGGTGTTTTTCGTGTTCGTCTTCGGACGCACTGGCTACTAAAATATCATCCAGGTAGACAAACACGAAAGGGAGATCGCGAAGCACCGCGTCCATCATGCGTTGGAACGTCTGAGCAGCCCCTTTAAGTCTGAATGGCATGTGTAAAAACTCGAATAAACCAAGCGGAGTTATTACCGCTGTTTTGGGTATGTCCTCAGCGCGCACTGGGACTTGGTGGTAACCGCGGACCAAGTCTATTTTAGAAAAAAATGCGCGCCCCTGTCAAATGAACCGAGAAATCTTGGATATGTGGGATTGGGTAGCGGTCGTGCGCTGTAGCGTTGTTTAACCTACGAAAATCCCCACAAGGGCACCATGATCCGTTAGCTTTCGGGACCATATGTAGGGGGGAAGCCCACGGACTGTTTGAACGTCGGATAATGCCCAACCTCTCCAGGTTGGCGAACTCCTCACGCGCTATGGCTAGTTTAACTGCGTCCAAGCGCTGAGCTTTTGCAAAAACGGGCGGTCCGGTAGTGGTAATAAAATGCTCCACCCCGTGCTTAGTGACTGTTGCCGAAAATGTGGGGACCGTAAGTGCTGGGAACTGAGTGAGCAGTGTGTGGAACTTACCGCCTGCTGTTGTGACGTTGGCTTGTGCTGTAGGCGGGGCCACTCGCGCTGCACAGGGGACAGAATCAAAAGAAAATGCATTAACCAGGCGCCTGTTAGCGAGATCAACCAACAACCCATGTGAGCATAAAAAATCAGCCCCCAGCATATTGAAATTTACTGTTGCTACAACAAAAGTCCACTCATATGCACGGCCGTGTAGAGACAGAAGCAGAGTCTTCTCACCAAAGGTCTTAATCTCCGAGCCGTTCGCCGCTGTCACCAGGGGACCTCCGGAACCCGCCAGTCTGTCCGCGTAGGAAGGAGTGATGAAACTCAACTGGGAGCCTGTGTCGACGAGGAACTGTCTCCCGGAGCGTGCGTCCGACAAGTAGAGCAGCTTGTTCTCTTCCCCGAGGGCCGCGGCTGCTACCGACCCCCGGTCTCGGTGTTTCCCGAACGCCCAAACTGGCACGGCGGTACACACTTGCGTGCCCTCTCTGTGAAGCGGTGATGATAGAAACAAAAGACGTCCGGTCCACGCTCCCTGGCCCTTGCCGCCGCCATCGTTGGTGAGTCTGGCACCGCTGTCTCTGGCCTCCTGTCGTCTGCGGACGTCGCGCCGAGTTCCGCTGCAGCGGCCGTGGCTGCGCGCCGCTTGATGGCGTTGACAATCCGCTGTGCCTCTCGGCCCAGCGCGCGGTAGTCCCGTAGGGCCAACAGTGGCGAACTGGCCAGAGCCGCTCTCGCTGCTGACGGTAGAGTCCTGAGGAAGAGGTGGGTGAAAATAAAGTGATCATCGTCAGAGTTTTTCAACCTCAACAACTTCTCCATCAGGCTCGCGGGCATGTCGTTTTCCCCCTCCGTCAGTGCCAGGAACCTCTCTGCTCGCTCCTCCGCCAAGGGGGTGAATTGCTGGATGAGTGCAGCCTTCAACGCGCCGTATTTGTCGCTCTCCGGTGGCTGGTCGATCAGGCTCTCCACATGCTGGGCCGTGTTGTTGTCCAGCTTTGCGACTACGTGGTAGAATTTCGTGACATCTACCGATATCCCCTGGAGGTTGAACTGCACCTCAACTGCGTTGAACCAGGAGCGCGGATTGTTCTGCTAGAAGCCCAGTAGCTGGACTGTAGCGGCGTTCGCTTGGCTGGGGGCTCCTGACGCGGCTGGCCCGGGGGAATTTCTTTCTTCCATGATACGTCTCAGGGTCACCAGTGTGGAGGATGTGAAAATGACGAGGCAGTGTTCTTTCTCAGAGTCAACTTTATTCACATCTCCATCATTTCAAAGCAGAAGAAAAAGAGAGCATGAAACAGTAACTCTCGTCTTTAAATATCAGGGACTTCACACCTCATAGATCACATGTCCCACACACCACCTTGCATAATAAAGACAGTCACAATGCATTTCACCACCTGGCATAATAAAGACAGTCACAATGCATTTCCCTCCATGATATCACTTCCACTGTTTCCCACGCATCCTTTAATCGACCCCCCACAGTCTCCAGCCTTGCATCACAAGGCTAAGCTTCCTGCCTTTGTTCTGACCTAAAATGCTAGTCACAGAACCGGTCCAACAGGTCCATTGAGTGTTCACCACAAGGTAGAACAATATGTGTACAATATGTGACATTACGGCTGTAATAAAACCCTTACTCAAAAAGCCAACGCTAGATCCAGGAGCTTTAGCTAACTATAGACCAATCTCTAATCTCCCTTTCATTTCAAAAATCTTAGAAAGAGTTGTTGCTAAGCAATTATTTGACTACCTGCAGGGAAATGGTTTACTTGAAGAGTTTCAGTCTGGGTTTAGAATCCATCATAGTACTGAAACAGCCTTAGCGAAGGTCACTAACGACCTCCTCATTGCATCTGATAATGGACTAGTTTCTGTACTTGTCCTTTTAGACCTTAGTGCAGCTTTTGATACTATCGATCATAATATTCTACTTGATAGATTAGAACACTATGCTGGACTTAATGGAACTTCATTGCAGTGGTTTAGATCTTATTTATCTGATAGGTTCCAGTTTGTTCATGTAAATAATGAGTTTTCTTTCAACTCAAAGCTCAGTCATGGAGTTCCACAGGGATCTGTGCTAGGCCCTACTCTTTTTAGTTTATATATGCTTCCGTTAGGCAACATTATTAGAAAGCACTGTATACATTTTCATTGTTATGCTGATGACACACAATTATACCTGTCAATGAAGCCAGATGATAGTAATCAATTAGCCAAGTTAGAAGCCTGTCTTAAGGAAATCAAAGCTTGGATGACTTGTAATTTCCTGCTATTAAATTCAGATAAGACTGAAGTCATTCTTGTTGGTCCAAAAAACCTTAGAAATTCCTTTCCAAATCAAACTTTCAGTTTGGATGCGGTTACTCTTTCTCTTAATAGCTCTGTGAGGAACCTTGGAGTTATTTTTGATCAGGATTTGTCCTTCAATTCACATATTAAATTTGTTTCTAAGACTGCCTTCTATCATTTACGTAGTATTGCCAAGATTAGGAGCATCTTGTCTCAGAGTGATGCTGAGAAACTGATCCACGCTTTTGTTAGCTCGAGATTAGATTATTGTAATTCTTTATTATCAGGCTGTCCTAAAACATCTTTAAAAAGTCTTCAGCTGATCCAAAATGCTGCAGCAAGAGTTTTAACAGGTACTAGAAAGAGAGATCATATCTCTCCGGTTCTGGCCTCCCTTCATTGGCTTCCCATAGAGTTTAGAATTAAGTTTAAAATCCTTCTTCTTACTTACAAAGCTCTAAACAATCAGGCTCCTTTTTATTTAAAAGATCTGATACTACCGTATTATCCTAACAGAGCACTATGCTCCCAAAATGCAGGATTACTTTTAATACCTAGAATCTCCAAAAGTACAATGGGAGGCAGAGCCTTCAGTTATCAAGCTCCTCTCCTGTGGAATCAGCTGCCAATCTGGATTCGGGAGTCAGACTCGATCTCTGTTTTTAAGAATAGGGCTAAAACCTACCTTTTTGATATAGCCTACAATTAGGGAGGGATCATGTGTTTCTGAACCCTCCCTTAGTTATGCTGCTAATAGGTTTAGTCAGCCGGGGGACCTCCAGTAATGCACTGGGCCTCACTCCTTTTCTCACTCTCAATGAAATATTTTTTTTGCTGGTCATTAACATTTGTTTGTTCTCTCCCATAGATTGAGTCCCCATCGTGCTGTTTGCTCTCTACATGTCTGTTCTTTTCTTCTTCTCTATCCCCTCACCCCCCAGCCAGTCGCAGCAGATGACTGCCCCTCCCTGAGCCTGGTTTTGCTGGAGGTTTCTTCCTGTTAAAAGGGAGTTTTTCCTCTCCACTGTCGCCAAGTGCTTGCTCACAGGGGATCGCCTGATTGCTGGGGTCTTTCTGCAACTGTGGGGGTTCCCCCTACAGTTGATAGTGCTATGAGATGACTGTTGTTGTGAAATGGCGCTATATAAATAAAGTTGAATTGAATTGAATTGAATGTGTACGGATACAACATGTGCAATGTTGCATCAAAGCTTGATTAACCAAGAATTACAGCATTTTTATAAGCCATTTTTTCAAGATAGCCAGCAAGTCTCACAGGTAGCACTACAAGCAGACGCATGCAGCGTGTCCTTGTGGGCCTAGTGATGCCCAAACACTATGCACACAAAATCAGCAGCGCAGCTGCTGATTATAGTTATTACATAGTATATAGTTATATAGTTACATAGTTATTATTCACAAGTTTAGTTTGATTTTGCATATTTATGATAGTAATAGTAAAATTCATAAATATGACATGCAAAATCAATCTAAACTTGTGAATAACATTCAATTAAAACATATCACCTTCTAGCTAGCCAGATTGTCATAATCCACTCTCCGGGCATATGGGAGCATAAAGGGAGGACTCATGGGCACAGGCAGAGGTATGGTGCAAAACAATTTGGAAAAACAAAATGCAGCACAGGGGCTGAACTCAAAACCAACGAAGCAAACTTGCATGGAAGGATTCACAGGGAGAACACTGGGGTACAACGATGAGGACGCCAGACAGAATGCCTGCAAAAACTGACATAAATAGGGAAATAGATAATGAACTTAATGACAGACAGCTGGGCAGACAATCAAGGGGAGCAGGTGAGGAAAACCGGATGTGCGGGGCTACACTGACAGACAGGGGATGCACAGGAGACATGACACTGAACACACAGAGAAAAACAGAGAGAGCAGTGGCTAGTAGTGATGGCCAAATGAGGCTTTCTGGAGGACATGAGGCCTTTCATCAAAATGGTTCACATAGACAAGACCTCATGTGGGACTTCATTTTCTCTACCAGGCCATCTAGTGGACAAAATGTATACAACATGCTGATTTTTACAAGGGTATTGTTGGTTTAATGTGTATTTTTTCGATTTCAATAAATGTGCTGTCTTTTAAGAAATATCAATGATCATAAGGCAGAAAAATAATAAAACTGAGGTGACTACAGTGAATGTGCTTGCGCTACTTATCCATTTTTTTTTAAAGAAATAATAACTTTTCAACAGTCATACTGTCTTTCTCAGTACAGTCATCTCTGTCCTTATTGCCATGCAGGGCACAGTAGTGTCTCAGCATAATGATGTGTTATTGTTGTATCCAAGCTCTTTGAAACACAGCAGACACTTCACTGTGCAAATAAAAATAAATTATTAGAATGACCTAGCTGAGATTTGAACCCTAGCTTCCCAAATGCAGGACAGACATTTTGCCTCTAAGCTATTAGTCATGAGCAGGTTAGGTTTTCTTGAATACTTAGGCCTTTCACCAAAATTGTTCACATAGACGAGGCCTCATGTAAACTTCATTTGCTCTACTAGGCCATGTAGTCGACAAAGTATACAGCATGCAGATTTTTACAGTGTGTATTTTTCAGTTTCAATAAACATGCTGTCTTTTAAGAAATATCAATGATCATAAGGGAAAAAAGAAATAATAAAACTGGGTTGACTCCAGTGAATGTGTCTGTGTTACTCTGTGTGCTTGTACTACTTATCCATTTTTATTAAGAAATAAATTCTCAACAGTCTTATACTGTCCCAGTATATTCAACTCTGACTTTATTCTCATGCAGGGCACAATGGCAATAGTGACTCAGCATAATGATGCGTAATAATGATCCAAGCTCTTTGAAACACAAGAGACACTTCACCTTGCAAATAAAAATGAAATTAAAAGAACGACACAGCTGGGATTCAAACCCAGGTCTCCCACTTGCAAAACAGATGTCTTATCTCTAAGCTATCACCTCAGTTACAGTAAATAGCCACTATTTATCAAAAATACATCAATGGGAGAAATGCACTCAAACTATTCCCAAACGGGAGAAGTCTGTGTTTTTGGTGCTGGCTCCATCTGAAAATTGGCTGTGACAAATCCCTTACACAGTCAAACAAAACGTGAGGAACAGCTTCTTGACCCAGTCATGTGGTCCGATGTCAATACATACGTCACGATGCACGCCTCGAAACACACCTCGCCAAATATTTTGTGGATAAGATCGGATCACCGTTCGGAGCACCGGTGCCTGCCTGCCTTCCCATCACTAGTGGCTAGGGATATGGAAAACATGGGGAGTTGGAACAATAGGTAAACTGATATACACACAGACCCTGGGCCAAACAGAGGAAGATACGGAGGATAACACTGGTCAACACTAAATTTATTGTCTTAAGATTTTTTAGCTGATTTAGGACAGTTTTGATGTGCTAGATCCAAAAATCACATTGGTTTTGCTCAATCAGGTCAACTTTTTGAATTATGGCCACATGTTGTTTTATACGTTTTTGTTTACATGTACGGGTATTTTCGCTTTATATGATGCAAAATTCTTTTTTATGTCTTGAATTTCTCTGAATTTTGAATGATGACATAACATTCAATTTACATGTACTTATCTTTATATAAAGATAAATACATGCACAGTACTAAGTAAGCACTAAGTACAGGTTTTTACTTAGCACCTGATCGAGAGAAACAATGTCATTTTTGGATACATCGGTGCAAAATTGTCTTAAATCAGTTGAAAAAATCACAGACAACTTACAAAAAAATTATTTTTGTAACCCTGTGTAATTAATGTAAATTATAATCAAGGATAATCACAGAGAAAACAAAGAATGAACACAAGGTGTGGGCATGATCCTAAAATCCTGCCCAGATATGACACAGATGGTGTTTCAGATTCAGTTAAAGTTATGAAATGTTCTCTTTATGTCTACTATTCTCAAAATGCCTTATCAGAAACCACATATGAGAAATAAGGTTTACCTGACTTTACCTGATCGCGGAGGCAGCAGTTCAAGCAGAGAAGCCCAGACTTCCCTCTCCCCAGCCACCTGCTCCAGCTCTTCAGAGAGGATACCAAGTTGTTCCCAGACCAGCTGGGAGACATAGTCTCTCCAGTGAGTTCTGGGTCTACCCCGGGGTCTCCTCCCAGTGAGACGTGCCCGAAACACCTCAAGTGGGAGGCTTCCAGGAGGCATCCTAATCAGATGCCCATACCATCTCAACTGGCAACTTTCAATGTGGAGGAGCAGCAGTTCTACTCTGAGCCTCTCCCGAATGACTGCGCTCCTCATCCTATCTCTGAGGGTGAGTCCAGCAATCCTACGAAGGAAGCTCATTTCAGCCCTTGTATCCGTGATCTCATTCTTTCGGTCATTACCCAAAGCTCATGACCATAGGTGAGGGTAGGAACATAGATTGACCGGTAAATCGACAGCTTTGCCTTAGAGCTCAGCTCCCTCTTCACCACCACAGACCAGTACAACGTCCGCATCACTGCAGATGCTGCTCCGATCCGTCTGTCAATCTCTCTCCGGTCTCCCCTCACTCGTGAATAAGACCCCGAGATATTTAGACTCCTCTACTTGGGGCAGGAGCTTGTCCCCTACCCGGAGAGGACAATTCACCTTTTTCCGGCTGAGGACCATGGACTCGGACTTGGAGGTGCTGATTTTCATCCCAGCCACTTCACACTCAGCAGCAAACCGTCCCTGTAAGACTTGTAGGTCATTGCTGGATGAAGCCAACAGGACAACGTCGTCTGCAAATGACAGAGATGAGATCCCATGGTCACCAAGTATGACACCCTCCGTTCCCTGGCTGTGCCTAGAAATCCTGTCCATAAAAATTATGAACTGGATCGGTGACAAAGGGAAACCCTGGCGGAGTCCAACTCTCACTGGGAATGAGTCCGACCGAGTGTTGGCAATACGTATTGCCAACACTCAGTAATATTCTCAGTGGGTTACGGATTATAACTAAAGGTTTATTAGCATAGGTTTCGCGACTGACAACAAACTGTAGATGTAAAAAGTTGCTGGGTTTAGACAGAGAGATGTCCAATCTATAAACACTTGAGCAAGAGAAATTCCTAAAATAGTTTCTAAAGGGATTCTGGGGGAGAGAAAAAAATATTGATTTAAAAGATGAGAATGACTCAAAACTGATCAAGGCCAGAACTGTTATTGCTCTTTTTATTTGCTTAGAAGGTATGATTTAGGAGAGAACTCCTTTTTCTGAGACCAAAAACTGTGGGGAAAAAAAAAGTTTCCTTTAGTTATCAGCTTATCCTGTAGGCTACTGAATTTAGCTGTGGTAAATCAACTGGATGGAAGTGCCAATTATGGCTCCGGAACCTTCAACTGCAACAGAAATACATTTTGGGATTAATTAATACAGAAAGCAAAGACAGAAATAGGCAATGGTAACAAATTTTTAATAATTTCTCATTTTTTAG
Source organism: Pholidichthys leucotaenia (assembly GCA_020510985.1). Lineage (NCBI taxonomy): Eukaryota > Metazoa > Chordata > Actinopteri > Cichliformes > Pholidichthyidae > Pholidichthys > Pholidichthys leucotaenia. The sequence goes on from CM035843.1 coordinate 66,749,624, forward strand.
CTAATTCTGGTGAAGCCGAAAGGAGCTGATGTCATGACACAGTGTCCATCATTCATCCGGCTGTCTGTTCATCCATCCATCTGTCCACATCACTACTCCTCCTAGGCAATTGCCTCGATGCTCACCAAACTTATTCACAATGATCCTCAGGTGGGTCTGCATCCAAATTGTACTTGAGGTTAAGGTCAAAGGTCAGGAGATCTGGACATTTATGTGAATTCAGAAAAAGCTCTACACCTCCTAGGCAATTATCCTAATTCATGCCAAATGATTATCAGGTGGGTCTGCATCAAGGTTTTGCCCAAGGTCAGGGTCAAAGGTCAGGAGATCTCAGCGGTTATATGATTTTATTAAATTTATTACTCCTCCTAGGCAATTGCCCTAATTCTCAACAAACTCACACATAGTCATTCTCAAGTTGGTCTGCATCTAAACTGTGCTCAAGGTCAAGGTCATTGTCAAAGGTCAGGTGATCTGGACGCTTGGAATTTCACAAAGGATGTTACTTCTCCAAGGCCATTGTCTCAATGCTTGGCAAACTCATGCACAATGATCCTCAAGTGAGTCTGAATCTAGGCTGTGCTTAAGGTCAAGGTCAACAGTCAGAAGATCTGACCACTCTCCTGGTGACTTGATCAGGCATGATTTCACAAGCAGGAATGAGCTACTCCGTCAGTGACAGTCTGGTTTTAATTTCTTTACCTGCTGGATAATTAAACACTAATTGATAATAACTAGTGCATACCTGTGCATGCCCGTGCATACCCATGCATGCCCGTAGAAACCAAATATAAGCAAGTATTTATGCATGCCTGTAGAAAGCAAGCGTAAGCAAGCATTTCTTCTTCTTCTTTTAGATTTGATTGGCGGTTGGCAATCAGCTTACAGGTGCATTACCGCCACGTACTTCACTCTATATCATCACTCTATCTGATCAAGAGCTATAGTCCTTGGAGCATTAGATGGTATCACTATTTTTCATTCCCAGCCAGCAACTGGTCCTCTCGGTGGCCGTGTCTGCATTTCTTCCTCTTCTTCTTCTTTTAGATTTCATTGGCGGTTGGCAACCAGCTTACAGGTGCATTACCGCCACATACTTCACTCTATATCAGCATTCTATATATCTTGGCCGTGGCCAGCCGTTTATCATGTCTGCATTTCTGCATGCCCGTAGAAAGTTACTGAGTTCGATGATCTTTAAGATGTCATAGCGAGTCCAATGATCTTTGATGATCTTATAGCCAGTCCTATGATCGTGAGTGATGCCTGCCTTTGATCTTTGATGATGTCATAGGGAGTCCTATGATCTTTTAGTGAGTCCTGTGAGAGCCCTATGATCTCTGATGATGTCATAGCCAGTCCTATGATTGTGAGTGATGCCTGCCTTTGATCTTTGATGATGTCATAACGAGTCCTATGATCTTTAAGCGAGTCCTATGTGAGCCCTATGATCTTTGATGATGTAATAGCGAGTCCTATGATCGTGACACACACAAAGTCCTATGATCATGACACACAGATTTTCTTGAATTATATCACTCTATATATCTCCCATCTCTCGCGGTCATAGGACTCGCTATGACATCATCAAAGATCATAGGACCCCGCTATGACATCATCAAAGATCAAAGGCAGGCATCACTGTGTGTGTGTCACGATCATAGTGTCATGAAACACCCTTCGAGGCAGAGAGGCGAGACCCACATGCTGTACTGTTAGTGCAATTTATTGAAACAACAAGCACAAAGTTCAACAAAGTTGCATGCGCACGCAGCGACCGGCAGCTGATGAAAAAGACCGTCGTCTGTGTGTCTGTTTTTATGCACTTTAATGTGTTTTTAACGAAATTCTCTGTGTTGTTTCTGTCCCGGAATGTTTGTGGACTGTATGGCGAAGAGCTCCCTTGTTCCATCAATATGGATTTCCTCCCCATTTTTGCACTGCTGTTTTTTTCACACCGGGTCTGTGTCTCTGAGGTGAGCGCGATCGTGATCATGCCGGGCAGAATATATTATTCCAGGGACATGTTGCTGCATTTAAACACAGATGATGCAGCGTCTGTGATTGAGTCTAAGCCGCAACTGCCGGACTTTATTTTGAGAGACGTTCATGGACACAGCGGTGAAAAGAGAGACAAGAGAAGGAGGCGCTGAAAGCATGGAGGCGTGAAATTACTCCTGAGGAAATGTCAGTTTGGTAACATTCCTCTTCCTTCTATGATTTTGGGGAATGTACAATCTCTGAGGAACAAGGTGAATGAAATTCAAGGGAATGTACGCTACCAGAAGGACTTTAAGAACTGCTGTGTCATGGCTTACACCGAGTCTTGGCTTACTGCGCATGACCGGGACGCGGACCTGTGGATTGATGGCTTTGGAGCCCCACTGCGCTCGGATCGGCAGGAAGAGGTAACGGGAAAATGTTAGGGGGGCGGCGTATGTTTATACATTAATAAACAGTACTGCACATCTGTCACGGTCAGAGAGCGCATCTGTACACCCAATGTGGAGCTTCTGTCCGTATCACTACGCCCCTTTTATTTGCCTCGTGAGTTCCCCCAGCTTTTCATCACAACTGTGTACATACACCCGAGGGTGGACGCTGACTCCGCCTCCAGCACCGTCTTTGATGTGGTGCAGCGGCTGCAGCCAATTTCTCCAGAGGCGCCAAACTTTATTCTTGGGGATTTTAACCATGTTTCTTTAAAGAAGACACTTAAAAACTTTTATCAGTATGTCTCCTGCCCAACCAGGCGAAAAAAGACATTGGACCTGTGCTATGGATCCATAGAGAGGGCCTATAAATCACTCCCCCTTCCTCCTTTAGGATCCTCAGATCACAACTGTGTACATTTGCTGCCCACGTATAAAACTGCTCTCAGAAGAGGCAAGATGGAGACCAAAGACATAGATGTGTGGACAGAGGATTCAGTGCACTGCCTCCAGGAATGCTTTAACTGTACAGACTGGGAGATGTTCACACTGTCCTGCGGGGATGATTTGGACTCTTTGGTGGACGTCACATGCTCATACATGGCTTTCTGTAAAAATATGATCGTTCCACGTAAACATGTCAAAATATATCCCAACAACAAGCCATGGGTTACAAAATCAGTTAAATCCTGCTTACAGAGGAAAGCACTTGCCTTTAAACAGGGGTCTGTTTCTGAGCTACAGGTTGCCACAAAAGAGCTGAAGTCCGAAATTTTAAGAGCAAAACAGAATTATAAATCAGAATTGGAAAGTAAGATGGCAACAAAGAAACTTGGTTCAGCCTGGGCCAGTATGAAAACTATTGCAGGCCTTCAGAGCACAGAGCGCAGTAATCGTGTGTTTTTAGATGGTTTTAATTCAGACACAGAGCTGGCTAATGCTCTTAATTGTTTTTATGGTCGTTTTGACTCCTTTGATTTTAGCACTGAAACCCAAGATTTGAAACAAAAACTCAAAGACAATCAGCACTTTAATATTGAGGTGCAGGATATTAAAAGGGAGTTCTGCGCTGTAAAAGTGAACAAAAGTCAGGGCCCTGATAATATATGTGGGTGCTTGGTAAAGTCCTGTGCACATGAACTGAGTCCTATATTTCATTACAATTTCAATAAGTCCTTACCGACACAACATGTGCCTAAGATCTGGAAAGAAGCCGTGGTTGTTCCCGTTCCAAAATCCAGCTGTCCTAAAACGGTAAACGACTTTAGACCAGTTGCTTTGACTTCAATTTTAATGAAAATTTTTGAAAAACTGGTCAGATGTGAGGTCCTAAAGCAGACTGAGCATGCATTGGATCCTCTGCAGTTTGCCTATAGGCCTCACAGAGGAGTGGAAGACGCCACTGTCACTCTGTTTAACATGCTTTTTGAACATCTGGATTTTAATGGGACACACGCCAGACTTTTATTTGTGGACTTTTCCTCCGCCTTTAATACAATCCAACCTCATATTTTAGTTGAAAGGCTCCTGCAACAATTTGATTTGAGCAAAAATCTGGTGGGTTGGATTCTGGATTTCTTAACCAACAGGACGCAGAGAGTAAGGGTCAATGGTACATTGTCTGACCTAAAGTGCTCTTCTACTGGCTCTCCTCAGGGGTGTGTGTTGTCACCACTACTCTTCATCCTGTACACAAACATGTGTCGGAGCAGACATGACAACAGACACATTATATAGTATGCTGATGATTCAGTTATTGTCAGTCTCCTCCAGGATGGTGAGAGTGGCCACGGCCAAGTAGTTGATGATTTTGTTCACTGGTGTGAGGATTCCTACCTGCAGCTGAATACGACAAAAACTAAAGATATGATTATTGACTTTAGGAGGAAAACTCCCAGGCACAAAGTCACCATACTAAAAGGCCAGACCACCGAATGTGTACAATCCTACAAATATCTTGGGACGATTATTGATAGTAATTTAAACTTTGAAGAGAACTGTGAAAGGGTGTGCAAAAAGGGTCAGCAACATTTGCATTGCTTGAGGAAACTTGCACGCTTCCAAATTGACCGAACCATAATGACAATGTTTTATTGGGCTTTTATTGAATCTGTTTTATCCTTTTCTTTAGTGTCATGGTTTGGTCAGATAAAACTGAAACTGAGGAAATCCTTGGATCAGGTAGTTAGATGGTCCAGTCGTTTGCTTGGTGAGTCACACCTGAGCCTGACATCCCTGTACACCAGACAAGTACAGAGGATGGCTACCTCCATTTTAAATGATGACTCCCACCCTTTGCACTGCAACTTTCAGCTTCTTCCCTCAAGACGGAGGTTTGCTGTCCCAAAAAGTAAAACCCAGCGCTACAAAAACAGCTTTGTTCCTGCTGCTGTCAAAGAGCTGAACAAGTTGTAACAATATATTGCACATAATTTAGGCACCTATTTATTAACTCCATTTTATATTTACTTATTTTTGTAGGATTTTATTTGGGTTCTAAATATTTTATTGGGTTTTAGACCTTTGAGTTTTTAACCTCTTTGACTAGTTTTTAACTTTTTAATATGACCCTTCTCTCTTACCTCTGGTTTTTCTCTCATCTCTTTGTCTTTATACCCTGATTGATGGAGCCTTGAGTATTTTTATCATGTCTATAGCCAGCTTCATGTGTGCCTGTGTTTGTGTTTATGTTGAATGTAATTGTGGCTTGTAAATATGGATGTCACCAGACTGCAAAACAAATCTACATACAGGTACAAATAAAATAACCTGAACCTGAACCTGAACCTGAAAGTGCTCAAAAACAAAAATGCAAACGAGAGGGAGATAACTTACAGGATTTACTCATCAGAGCAAAGCAGGGCTCTGGTGGAGATGAGGATTGGAAAACCAAAGCGGTGACAAGGAAGAAATGAAAATAGAGACCTTAAATAGGGCTTAAAACCTATTACATAATAAATGACAGGTGCGGGTATCTGAACGGGCAGGAGAAGGCAATGATACATGATATGGATCAGCTGGGCCAGTGAGAGAGAGGCAAACCCACACTGACAGCTGACAGGGCATGCCCACACAAAGCTTCATGCCCCTGACAACTGTCAACAGTAAAAGGTGTCATGTTCAGGTGAGCGCATGCCCCCTCCTTCTTGATAATTTCCCCGACCTCACGAGCAATCACTTCACCTTTGTGATTAGATGCACCTGCCACTTCTGCCTCGCCAGCGCATAAAAGACCACCAAGCGGAGACTTCAGCGCTGGCTCGTTGGGTATACTACCTCAGCAAGTATAAGCAATTTCTATTCGAGGATAACTTAATTAATTCCTCTGCTTTTCTCCTTTTCACAGGTTGCTGCCATCTGCGTGGTGTGTCTTCAGGGATTGTTGTGCACTCACCTGCCCCATCATCCTCATCCCACTCCAGTAGCCTTCTCCATCCAGTCAGACACAACCCAGCTCCTTCCCTACCTGTTTACTGCCAGTTTCATCCCGATGGTTCGTCTATTTCTGCTGGGTTTCTCTCTGTCGGGTTCTCTGCTCGGTGCATACAGTATGTACAGTAAGTACGTACAGTACGGTACGTACAGTAAGTGGCAATTAAACCACCCACTTCCTTAGCCGCCTTCCTCCGCTAATTCGCTCTCGTCTCTTCCCACGGGCTTAGTCTTCCTCTGGCGAGTGGCATTTTCCATAACAGTGCTTTCTGTTTTTGAAATCAATAAACTGTTTAAACGTTGTTTCTCTGTGTCGTGAATGTTTTCACTGGTGTGGTTCCCTGCACGTGAGCTGATCATTCTTATCGATATGACAGAACAGGCCAGCCATAACGAAAACTCAGCGGGAGCTGCATCAGCAGAACACTCCGCTCTTCACAGCTTAGACATCACAGAGAGACAGATGGCCACGTTCACTCAACAGCTGCAAACTCTTACGCAGCAACTGGGCACGGTCACCGAGCATTTAGCCCATATTTCTCTTCCAGCTCCCTCCGCTCCACCTTCGACCCCTATTTCTTCCACCTTTCTTCGTTCCCTCACCTGCTCCGTACACGGGGGAGGTGGGGAAATCTAAGGACTTTCTTTGTCATGTTCGGCTTTATCTGGGCCAGGTGGGTGGGGAGTATCTGGATGAGATTTCCAAAATTCATTTCATGACTCTCCTGCTGCGGGACCAAGCCCTCAGTTGGGCTCAGTCCGTACTCGACAGTTTGGAGGGTCCCACCTATACATTTGATCGCTTTGTCACTGAATTTTCCCGTACTTTCGACCACACGGAGAGTGAGGGCAACATTATGAGCCGCCTTTTGTCTCTCCGCCAGGGAAGCCAGTCTGTGGCCGACTTCTCAGTGGCACTTCGGGTGGTCATGGCAGACTCTGGATGGAACGATGTTACGTTACGCAGCGTGTTCCTCCAGGGTTTAAACGCCAACCTCCGTGTTGACCTGGTGGTTCATGCTGTTCCCTCATCTCTGGATGGTTTAATTGACCAAGCTGTCGGTTTGGATAACCGCTACCGCGAGCGCACGAGTGCAAATCCTCCTCTCACCTGCCCTTCGCGCGAGTGCCCATCCAGGCTACTGACTCAGGTGGATCCAACTACTCCTTCCGAACCGAGGGTACTCGGCCGGGTCTGTTTGACCCCGGAGCAAGACCATCAGTGCTTGTATGTATTGTGGCTCTTTAGAGCATAAATTGGATAATTGCTACCTACCGCCAAAAAGACCCGGCCCGTCAGTAGCCATGGGGGGTCTGACGAGCAGAACTCTTATTCATCCCCCCAGTAACTTCTCCATTTCGGCCCTCATCCAGTTGCCGGGGTTCGAGAGGAGGGTTATGGCTTTGATTGATTCAGGGGCAGAACAGAATTTTGTTTCATCCCGGCTCGTGCGGGAGATGGGTATTCCCATCACCAAACTATCCACCCCAGTGAACATCACCACTTTATCGGGCAAAAATGTGGCCTCAGTAACTGAATGCATGGTGCCGATACCCGTCCTTCTTTCCGGGAACCACTGGGAGGAGTTGTCGCTCCTCATCCTCCCAAATTCTTCCTCCCCGGTGGTCCTAGGGTAGCCATGGCTCTGGTGGCATAATCCCATAATTAATTGGACACAGAATTCAATTTCCTCCTGGAGTCTGCATTGTTTGGCATATTGTTTAAGTTCAGCTGAGTGTTCACCATCCTTATCTATCTCTTCCCCTCTGGCCGAGCCGCCGGACCTCACCCTCGTACCCGAGGTCTATCATGACCTTGGGGAGGTCTTTAGCAAGTCGAGAGCGCTCTCTTTACCACCTCATCGCTCGTACGACTGTGCTATAGATCTATAGCATTTCAAGCCCGGAGAGAGAACTGATGGAGAAATATTAAGGATTTGCTGAATGCCGGCCTCATTCGGCCTTCCTCGGCTCCTCTTGGGGCAGGAATTTTCTTTGTTGGTAAGAAGGCCAGATCTCTGCGTCCGTACATTGACTACTGGGAATTAAATTAAAGCAGGGGCACTGCTGAAGTCATTCTATGACACAGTGGTGGCATCAGCCATCACTTTTGGAGTGGTCTGCTGGGGCAGTGGCATTACAGCAGCCGATAGGAAGAGACTGAACAAACTGATCAAGGAAGCTAGCTCTGTCCTGGGGCAGCGCCTTGACCCAGTGGAGGAGATGGGAGAGAGAAGGATGGTGGCTAAACTGTCATCTCTGCTGGAGTCCGAGTTCCACCCTATGCAGGACATACTGAATGCACTGAGGAGCTCATTTAGCAGCAGACTACATCATCCTAGGTGCACAACCGAGAGGTTTCGCAGGTCCTTCCTACCTATGGCTGTCAGACAGTACAACCTAAGCAGGGCTGCTCGCAGAGATAGCAAAAAGACGTGACAACCTAATAGTATTGAATGCAAAAGACGCAATAGACTTACACAATGGTCCCCTCTGGTATACAACTAGGAAAATACCGGTCGCTATGGAGGATGAGAATATGTATGGGTACATAATCATACCATGTAGGATAACTAAGTAGACAGTTATGCTGTTTCATTCCATCTAGCTACAGTGCTCCGCACTGTGTGTGTTTATATATTTATTCCATCTAGCAACAATGCTCCACACTGTGTGTTTATATACTGTATCTACATATTTATTCCATCTAGCTACAATGCCCCACACTGTGTGTGTTTATATATTTACATATTTATTCCATCTAGCTACAAAGCTCCGCACTGTGTTTATATATTTATATATTTATTCCATCTAGCTACAATGCTCCGCACTGTGTGTCTATATATATATATTTATATTTATATGTACATATGTATACTCGCTGCTCTTGTTTTTTTCTTGCCTTCTGATTGTTGCTCTGAGTGTTGCTATCCCTGTGCTGTTGCAATCCTGGAATTTCCCCATTGTGGGACTAATAAAGGCTTATCTTATCTTATCTTATCTTATCTTATCTTATCTTAAATGCTGTTACCGTTAAAGATGATTATACTCTGCCTCTGATAAACTCCGTGTCTGAGCTCCTTCAGCGTGCGCAGGTGTACCAAAATCGACTACGCAATGCGTATCATTTAGTCTGTATTTGCGAGGGGGACGAATGGAAGATGGCCTTTAAAAGTCACCTGGGGCAGTTTGAGTACATGTTTTTTGGTTTCACTAACGCCCCTGCCGTCTTCCGACTCATTAATGACGTCCTCCGCGATATGGTTAATCAATTCATTTTCGTCTATTTAGACAATATTTTCATTTTTTCCCACATGCCAGAGGAACACAAGGTCCATGTCAGAGCCGTGTTAATTCACTCTTGTCTCTCCCCATAGGCTTAGTCTTCCTTTGACGAGTGGCATTTTCCATAACAATGCTTTCTGTTTTTGAAATCAATAAACTGTTTGAACGTTGTTTCTCTGTGTTGTGTTTTCTCTGGTGTGATTCCTTGCACGTGAGCTGATCATTCTATCAATATGACAAAAGGACCATACTAAGGATATAAAGAATAAAATAACATGCCAAAGTATAATTATAAATAAGTACAAAAAATAAAATTATCACTCTATAAATACAAGAAATCTGTCACAATCATAGGACATCATAGGATGGCCTATGATGTCTGCCTGATGTCCTATGATGATCCTATGATCTCAGGCATCATAGGACTCACAATGCCATCATAAAAATATGTCTACATGATGTCATGTAGACATAGCACATCATAGGAAGCCCTAGGATGTCTGCATGATGATCCTATGATATCAGGCAACATAGGACTCGTGATGCCGTCATATAGACAAATGTGTCTTTATGATGTCATATAGACCATCACTCACGATGCCTAGACTAATGTGTCTTTATGATATAGCACTTTATCATAGACACTCAAAAGACACTTTTACAAATTGATACATTATTCATTCACTCCAGACAGACAATGGTAGTGGCAAGCTACTACCATAGCCACAGCTGCCCTGGGGCAGGCTGATGGAAACTTGGCTGCCAATCCGTGCCATCGGCCTCTCCGACCACTACCAAACATATACACATTCATACCCGGTGTTATGGACACTAGAGGCAAGGTGGGTAAAGTGTCTTGCCCAGGGACACAACGGCAGGATATGAATGAATGAATTTATTCGGTAATAAAAGATATCTGGGGAGAGCGGGATTCAAACTGCCAGTCATCCAGTTATTGGACAACCTGCTCTACCTTCTGAGCCACTGCCGCCCCAATAAATATGAAAACATAACCATGAGAACAATAATCATCAAACCCAAGCATACCCATGACCATCATAGGACATCAAAGATCAAAGGCAGGCATCACTTACGATCGTCCGACTCGCTGGCTATGCCATCATTCTAAGTTCAAATGCAGGCATCACTCACACTCGCTCACGATCATAGGACATCAAAGATCAAACACAGACATCACTCATGATCATAAGACTTGCTATGACATCATCAAAGATCATAGGACTCGCTATGACATCACCAAAGATCAAATGCAGGCATCATAGGACTGGCTATGCCATCATCAAAGATCATAGGACTCACTATGACATCATCAAAGATTTTAGGACTCGCTATGACACCATCAAAGATCAAAGGCAGGCATCACTGAATGAGTGCTGACATGCTTGCTTACACCTTTGCTTACACCTGCTTTCTACGGACATGCAGAAATACTTGCTTATACTTGGTTTCTACGGGCATGTACAGGTATGCACTAGTATATAAAATTCAAGAAATCTCTGTCTGTCTGTGTGTCTGTGTCACATGCGCACACTGTGTTCCTATGATTTCACATGACCATATAAGAAGTTCTGAACAACTCTTCCTATGATGTCATGTAGACATCATAGGCATATTGTGAGGTCAGAACACTTTCTACGGGCATGCAGAACTGCTTGCTTACACTTGCTTTCGACGGGCATGCAGAAATGCTTGCTTAACCATGTCGAAGATCAAAGGCAGGCATCACCATGGTTACTCTTGCCATGGTAACTAACTTTTGACGGGCAAGCAGAAATGCTTGCTTTACACCTGCTTTCTATGGGCATGCAGAAATACTTGCTTATATTTGGTTTCTACGGGCATGCACGGGTATGCACTAGTAACACTAACACAAACAGAAAAATGGCAGGCAGAACATTAATACATAAACCCAAAAAGGCATAAGTGCAACAGGTAAGTAAATAAGCAGAAAAAGCCATACGACCGAGTCTGGCAGAGATCTCCAGCACTCGGCTCATGACACATAGGACTTTGTGTGTGTCACAGTCATAGCTCATCAAAAGATCAAAGGCAGACATCACATCATACTGTGTGTGTCTGTGTGTCTATGTGTCTGTGTGTCATGATCATAGGACTTGGACTCGCTATGACATCATCCAAGATCAAAAGCAGGCATCATTGAATGGGTGGTGACATCAAAGATCAAAGGCAGGTTCACCATGGTTACTGTTGCCATGGTAACCATGTCAAAGATCAAAGGCAGGCATCACCATGGTTACTGTTGCCATGGTAGCCATGTCAAAGCTCAAAAGCAGGCATGCAGCAGAAATACTTGCTTATACTTGGTTTCTACGGGCATGCTCAGGTACCATGTCAAAGATCAAAGGCAGGCAAGCAGAAATGCTTGCTTACACTTGCTTTCTACAGGCATGCAGAAGTACTTGCTTATACTTGGTTTCTACGAGCATGCACGGGTATGCACTAGTATAGAGTGATATATCAAACCTAATAACAAAAATTATAGAACTTCATTCAACACAGAAGGTGTAATATAAGACAGGACCCAGTGAACATTAATTGTCAGCATCAGGGAACTTGGGGCTTAACAGTGTAATTAACAGTGTAGCCTAGTTTTCAGATTTTTAATAGTTAATTTTTTTAAATATTGGAGTTAATGTATTGAATTGATTTTGACTGACATTAAAACATTATTTTAAAATATATTTAAAAAATAAGTGTTTTTCACCTTCACCTCTTTAAGATATGTATTTGTTTATTTATTATGTGAAGGGTGAATATACTGTATATATACTTGCAGCACCCTTACTGTACTTCTTTTTAGTCATGGGGAGATGTAAGCCCCTCCTCTGGGGTCACACTCTGTTTATGGACATCATTAATATGTACATCTGCAAAATTATGCCAATCAAAACGTATTCTAACCTATTCTAAATGCAGCGTCCACTGCTCCCCGTATCTCCATCTCCTTCACGGCCCTTCCTAGTCGCAAACCAGCCGTATGTACAATGACGACCTCTTGCGGGCCACAGCCGAAATTATCCATTGTAATCCGCTGAAGTGCATGTGCATCAGTGCTGCCTCCCTTTCTGGTCCCGAGAACCTCAACGGTGAGGATCGTGTGAGCCGCCTCTGTCACGGACGGCAGCTTCACAGGACGCAGAGACATGAAAGGCTTCTGAGACAAAGGTAGGAGAACCAGTGCGTAACGCTGGAATTACGCCGGCTGTTGGTACGGCTGTCCTTTCTTAAACCGCACCGCTGCACGGGATGAAGTCGTAGAAAAAAAAAAAAATGGTCTCCACCTCTCCAGACAGATGTAGTCCTCCTTATCCCAACATTAAATACTAATCTGCTAATCTTACAGTTGCGATTTACGCCCTGCTGTCTTCCCAAGCTTTTAATGCGTAAATTATTGGGGTGAACCACCGGGGTGCGTGCGCTGCAGCAGGTTCTAAGGAGGGCGAGGATCAGCCTGCTGTGGTTAATGGGCTCCGGGATGAGACTGGAGACGAGACCTGCTGTAACCGAAGCTGCAGCTGTGTAATAGAGCGGTATCATCCCTTTGCTCTGCTAGACCCAGTGGCCTATAAAATAAAGGAGCAAGCGGCATCTGCATGGTGTGCCATCACCACCATGCAGCAGCAGCAGCAGCAGCAGATGCCTGCAGCGCGCAGCTGGATGAGGTGTTAACTGAAAATCAGCTTCACGTGTCTGCTCCCGTTCTGCAGTGACAGTGTGCGGCAGCACCTGCAGCTATTCATTATGGAACAGTGATGAAAGGTCCTGTGCAGATGCACTGGGGGGGCTGTGAAGACTGGCGACACGTTGGGTAGGTGAGTCATGTCGGGGGGAGCGGTTCCTCCCAGCAGGATGATCAAAAGTGGTGTTGGATGTGTTTTTGCCTTTGTTCTCAGGTCAGTGTGTCAGAGCTGTAACAAGAACTGCAGCTACCTTTGGGCTAAAGCGTATGGCACGGTGTAACGTGTGCTGCATTATAGAATACTTTACACCGAGAGACATAAAAGCAGCACTTAAAGTAGGAATGTACCAAGGTGTATCTGTCCTCACCCCCACCTCCTTCTTCTTTCTCTCCATTGTGTTTTTATTTAGCGCCACATGAGTGGAGCAGAGCGGTCTAAAGTTTGCATTCCTGAAAGCTGTGTCAGGTCTTAACTTTCTCCCTTTTCTCCAGGAAGCAGGGTGGGAGTGGCTGGGACCAGATCTAGTCCCTCAGAGGTCACAGTTTTGCTCCCTGCATAGTACATCCAGCAAATGATGAATCAGTGCTCGTGATCACCAGTATTGGGAGTAACACGTTACTGTAACGCCACTACCTTTGCGGTAACATGCTGTGTAATGAAATTACTGTTTAAAAATTCAGTAATGCGTTACAGTTACTGAAATCTGATCAGATGCATTAGTCGCGTTACTCGTTTTATTAATATGGATAGATATTTTAGCGCAAATAGACAGTCATACAACTTGCAGTTGCTAGACACCCTCCCCATCAGCTGCCAACTGGGGATGAATACACAGTTTCGGTGGCTATGGGTGGGACTGCCATCCCCAGCGCCACCAGCTGCCTCAAGCCACCGGAGGTTGTCATGCCAAAGGCAAAGGCAAGCAAATAAATATAAACTGACCTCACCGTAATTGACGCAACCGTCACACAGTCTCCTCCGCGGGTCCGTTTCCTGTCCTGCCCCAGTTCACATCACAACCCACCCAGTGAAGAAATGCCGTGGCAGTGGTGACTTCTCATATCGAGCCCTGATCACTTGTTGTCCAAGCGGTGAGTAGCCCTTACCAGCTCCTACCTCTGTGGTTAAACATGAGTATTTTCTGAGCAAGAAGCTCGCATTTAATGTCCGCATTAAATGCATTTAAAGTTTTCTTACGCACAGAGAAAAAGTGACTGCGATTTGTTGCAGTAAAGAACAGCTTCTTGTAAGCTGTGAGCTTTCATTTATCTGTGCTTTCTATTTTATTTTATCTTATTAATTTACATGCTGTTGTGATATGCAATTATTTCATGGAAGTAAATCCTCTAAATATGCGTTTTTAATGGGCTGCTCCAGGGGTGTCAAACATATGGCTCGTGGGCCAAAAACGGCCCCCCAGGCGGTCCAAAATTTTCTCTGTGAATTCACAGCTTTATTTCTAGAAAATTTCTGACTTTCTACTGATTACAATAGTTTATGTAAATCTGAGACATTTTTTCTCTGTAAGATGAGACTTTTTTCTCATCAGTTTTCTTTTTCTTCTTTTTTCTGATGAGAACAAGGGGCCCTTGATCTTGCTGTGTGTGCAAGATGATTTACGTATGCATTTAAAAGTAACATGAAAGTTACTTTTCCAAGTAACTAGTTACTTTAATCATGCAGTAACTCAAAAGTAACTCAATTACTTTTGAAAAGAAGTAACTAGTAACTGTAACTAGTTACTATTTTAGTAACCACCCAACACTGGTGATCACTGAAAGGGAAATGCATATGGGAGTCCAATCAAATGGACTTTTCTGACTTTGGCTCTGTTTTATCAGATTTCCGTCCATCGGTAATGGAATATGTTAGTGAGCAGCTGTTCCTCCAGGTTATCTGGAGTCCACCAGGGGATTTAAGATACTAATCACTAAAAATAACAACCGCCCCTTGTGTTAGCCATTGTTTGATTTCAGAGAGGGCTCATATGGCTCGGTGAACTGACTAACTTGCATGCATGCATGTCTTTCTGCTTGGTATGTTTTCAAATGACACATTTTATTGTTGGATTTTGTAAAAATGCTGCCCAAATTATATCGTATCAGCTGCTATTCGCCTTGTTGACTGATATTGGCCTATTGGCAAAAAAGATAAAGCTTGCTGGTGGCTGTGGCCGATAACAGTAGACTACAGCTTCAAAATCAGAAAACATCCAGGACTGGACTGTTTTAAAATGATGCAGTCAAATTATTTTTATAATGCATATTTGCAGTGCTGTGAAAAAGTATTTCCCTCTTACTTGATTTCTTATATTTTTGCATATTTGTCACACTTAATTGTGATTAACCAAATTTTTTGGAAAGCTGACTTCTATTTCACTAGCCACACCCAGGCCTGATTACTGCCAGACCTGGTGAATCAAGAAATTACTTAAATAGACCCTGTCTGACAAAGAAAAATAGGCTAAAAAATCTCAAAAAGCAACACATCATGCCGTGATCTAAAGAGATTCAAAAACGGATGAGAGACAAAAACCCAGAAACATCTGCAGGCCTCACTTGGCTCAATTTAGACACTGGTCCATGATTCAACAGTAAGAAAGAGACTGGGCAAAAATGGCATCTATGGGAGAGTTCCAAGGTTAAAACCACTGCTGACCAAAAAGAACACAAAGGCTTGTCTCACATTTGTCAAAAAACACCTTGATGATCCTAAAGACCTTTTGGGAAAATATTCTGTGGACTTATGAGGCAAAAGCTGAACTTTGTGGAAGGCGTCCCATTACATCAGGCGTAAACTAAGACAGTATTTCGTAAAAGGAGCATCATACCAACAGTCAAACATGGTGGTGGTAGTGTGATGGTCTGGGGCTGCTTTGCTGCTTCAGGACCTGGATGACTTGCTGTAACTGATAGAACCATGAATTCTGCTCTCTACCAGAAAATCCTGAAGAATGTCTGACCATCAGTTGATGGCCTCAAGCTCAAGCCCTCCAATGTGGCTGAATTAAAGCAATTCTACAAAGAAGAGTGGGCCAAAATTTCTCAACCGTGATGTAAAAGACTCATTGCCAGTTATCGTAAACACCTGATTGCAGTTGTTGCTGCCAAAGGTGACACAACCAGTTATTAGGTTTATTGGGCAATTACTTTTGGAAATAGGGCCATGTAGGTTTGGATAGCTTATCCCTTAATAAATTAAATCATCATTATGCCTAGGTAAAACAAAGGCATACAGTAATCGGTTAGTACATCTGTTTGTGGCTGTGTGTATCTATCTGTTCGTCTGTCTGTCTGTCTGCCTCTCTGTTTCAGCTTGCAGGATCAAAATTAAGTGGAACTAATTTTGAGAGGGATCCAAGATGGCGACCGGGATGGTCACACTTTTTCAGTGCTGAGACAAAGTCACTGATTTTGCCATTAAAAATAACTAACCTACAGCGATCGGCGCTCGTGACGGACACGCACGGGCTGAATTACCACCTCCGCTGGATTGCCCCTTTAATCGCCTTTCTCCGGCGACCAGCGTTTCTTTGTGGTTCACTGATGCGCCTTACCTGAAGCGATTGCTAAGCTAACGCTAGTTAGCTTAATGCTACCTGAAGCGATTGCTAAGCTAACGCTAGTTAGCTTAATGCTGGCGCCAGTCTCTAAATAACTAACCTACAGCGATCGGCGCTCGTGACGGACACGCACGGGCTGAATTTCTACCTCCGTTGGATTACCCCTTTGATCGCCTTTCTCCGGCCACTGTGAGTAAACTGACCAGCGTTTCCAGCGATTTCTTTGTGATTCACTGATGCGCCCTACCTGAAGCGATTGCTAAGCTAACGCTAGTTAGCTTAATGCTGGCGCCAGTCATTCTACCTAACACCAGCCTGAATCAGAGCCCAGTTGCGAGGCCCAGCGGAGATACTACCAGGCAGGCGGCTATTTGTTGACGGGGCTCAGCAGAGATTTCACCCAGGCAGACGGCGGTAGGTGGCGGTGCTCAACGGAGGACTTACCGTGACCCCAGCGGAGCTCGGTGGCAGCGGCGGTGAGCGACGAGACTCGGTTGGAGGAGCGGGACAGGAGCTCGGTTTCAGCGGCCATGAGCAACGGGACCAGCAGCGGAAGGGGCTAGTTGGCTAACTGAGGCCCAGCTGGATTCGAGGACGATCGGATCGGATACTGGCGACATAAGCAGAATTTATTTTACTATCCACAGATTTTCTTTTTCCTTTTCTTTCCAAGAAAGACTGAAGATGGCTGCCACCGGATTAAAAAGTGGGCTGATGGGCATCACTTCTAAGCCTTCTCTGCTTATCTACTTCCTCTTCGTTTTGTCTTTGTGTGTCTGGACCTGCAACAAGAAGGATTTTCCGGCAAACTCAACTAAAGGTGAAGTTAAAAAGTGTTATTTATATGGATTTGGACATGGACATCTCACCCTGTACTCTATGTGGTCTTTAAAAGCCCTGAGAAAAAGCTTTCAAAATAAGGCAAACATGGCTGTTAAGCAAAAATCACAATATGGCAGAGGGTATGCAGTTAAAGTACTGTTATTTCTGCTACTTCTGGCAGGAGATATTCACCTTAACCCTGGACCTGCCACTATTAAACAGCAGACCACTGGGTTAGCACAAAACCGAGCTGTACAAAAGCAAAAACAACATTTATTTTTCCAAACTGTTAATCATGCACGAGTTCTTTGGGACACCAAGGCTAAACCAAAGGGGATCCTCGGCGGACATTTAAACATACGGAGCATAATCCCCAAAAGAGATGAGATTTCGGTGTTGCTGTTGGACTCAAATCTGGACTACCTTTGTCTCTCAGAAAGCTGGCTACACAGGAACATAGACACTAATATGATCGATATTGTGGGCTATCAGTGTTTTAGAAAAGACAGGCAGGTAGGGAGGGGAGGAGGTGTTTTAATTTACATCAAAGAGAAATATAAATGTCAACTGGTTGATTTGAATACTTCACTCGAATGTTTAGCTGTTAATGTATGTCTCTCTCCGGTAATGAATTTCAACATTGCAGTAGTGTACAACCCACCGTCACACAATTCTTCCTTTTATAATGAATTAAGTGATCTGGTTAAACAACTTGAGAAGAACAGAGAAACAATAATTCATGGTGACTTTAATATTAACTGGTCTGATAAAAAGGACAAACAGAAACTGAAAAGCCTCATGACTAAATTTAACTATCAACAAATGATCAAAGGACCCACCAGGATAACCAAACAATCCAGAACACTTATTGACATGGTATTTACTAATAAACCAGAACGAATAACCAGAACCTATAATCTTGTAACTGGTCTCTCAGATCATAACATGGTTCTTGCTGTCAGAAAACTTACTAAAAAGCGACTACAGTATTTTGGGGGAGTCGATATTGACAAATCAAATTTTATTATTCCCAAATCAAAAAATGAGGAGTTTGAACATTACTTAGAGAATCAAAATTGGGAGCAGCTCATGTCAATATATGAAGTAGATGATTGTTGTAATTTTATAACTGCAACAATCACAAAGTCTATAGAAAAATTTACAAAGCAAATTAAAAGTAGACAACAGAAGATTAGCCTACCATGGTTAAATAATGAAATAAGAAAACTTATGAAGAGGCGAGACTATGCATTGAAAACATCATTAACCTGTAAACTACAAAATGATCACCTTGTGTACAAAAGTTTAAGAAATAAAGTGGTACATGAGCTGCGAAAATCAAAAGTATCTTATTACAATAAACTGATAGATCATGCAAAGCGTAACAACAGTTCCCTATGGAGGCATTTAAATAACTTAACTAATAAAAAAAACGATCAGAAGGGGGTAAAGGAACTTAGAATCAATGGCAAGACCGTCAGTGACAAGGCTACTTTGGCAAATGAATTTAATTCATACTTTGTGGGCTCTGTGGAAGACTTAACAAAAATTTTTGTGCTGCCAAATGTGCTCAACAACACAAATTCCATACTTCCAACAGATTCTTTTCACATCGATGAGGTAAATGAGGAGTTAATTGCTGGTATTGTTAAAACACTGTCAAACTCAAAAACTAATGATATCTACAATATGAGCACCTCCTTTCTCAAAATGCACAGCAAAATATTAATCAAACCACTAACTCATCTCATTAATCTCTCCATTAGGTCTAGTACATTTCCATCTGGCTGGAAAAAAGCTGTCGTCATACCAGTTCATAAATCAGGCAGTAAAGACGATATATGCAATTACCGCCCAATCTCTATTTTACCAGTCCTGTCTAAGGTTCTTGAAAAAGTTGTAGCTACACAGCTGATAGACTACTTACAAGACAGTCAACTTCTTCATCCACATCAATTTTGTTTTAGACCAGGATACTCAACAGAAACAGCAAATTGTTGCCTTATTGAAAACGTCAAACAGTCCTTGGACAGGGGTAATGTGGTAGGAGCTGTTTTTCTAGATCTCAAAAAGGCTTTCGATACTGTAAACCACAGTTTGCTTTTATCCAAAATGGTATCTTTTAACTTCTCCCCAGATACATTAGAATGGTTTGCATCTTATCCCCAGAATAGAGAACAGTGTGTAAAAGTTCACCAGGATAAATCCTCATTTTTAAACAACCGCATGGGTATCCCACAAGGGTCCATTCTTGGTCCTTTACTTTTCAGCATTTTTATTAATGACTTGACGTTACACTGCTCAGCTGCAACATGCCAACTTTATGCAGATGATGCAGTTATTTACACAGCTGCCAAGACTCCAGCACAGGCTGCAGATGTACTGTCTACAAGTATGGTTGATGTCCAAGAGTGGCTCCTCCAGAACCATCTATTGCTGAACCTTCAGAAAACAGTCTCAATGTGCTTTTCAATCAAAAAATGTAACCTGCAACGTTTTAAAGTTAATATACATGATCATGACATCAGTTTAGCTACAGAATTCAAATACCTTGGCACTGTACTAGATCCTCAACTCAAATTTAATCTTCATATAAAGAAAATTTCAAAAACAGTAAAAAAAAATCTGAACTGCTTTAAATTAATTAGATATTACATACCTTACGAAGCAGCTGTACTGTATATGCATTCTATGGTTTTTTCTCATATATCATACTGTTTGACAGTCTGGGCTCAAGCAGCCCCTTCCACAATAAGACATATAGGTTCATTATATAATCAAACCCTAAAAATCTTGGACCAAAAGCCCATTAGGTGGCATCACTGTAATGTTTTAAAAAAATACAACCTATTGAGTTTTGAGAGTTTCATTGACCTCTGTTTTCTGAAATTAACGTTCAAATGTTTCCATAAATCAGCACCCGAGCCACTTGCTGGTTTCGTCCAAAGACAGGACAGCAGCAGAGCCACCAGGAGTTCTGTTAACAATAACTGTAAAATATTCCACCGCAGAACCACATTTGGACAAACAGCTTTCTCTATAAAGGGCAGTCACATCTGGAACACAATGCCAAATGTAATTAAAATAATAACGGACTTTAAAACATTCACTAAAAAGGTTAAAAACTGGCTGAAAAATAAACAAGAATGTACTCATGTGTGAATTGATTGTCTGCAAAGTGAGAGTGAATTAAGGGAAGGAATGAATGTGTTTGTTTATAATGAGTGATGAAGGGAGGGAGGCCTGAAATAGGCAAATGTGAATCAGGTTGTTATATTTGTGTATTTATAGTATTTATAATATTTATAATTGTGTATTTATAATCTTTTTGCATTGATGCATGTGGTTATTGTGTATTTTCTTTTTCTTTTTTTACTAGATTCTCTTTTCTAAAGCCCATCCAGGGACAAGAGTTGCAAATTAGCTAATAGCTATACACTATGTGCAACACATCAGATTGATTGTCATTGATTAATTGTCTATGTTTATTGCACTGTCCCTGTCAAATAAACTAATCTATCTAAAGGCTTGTATCATTGTATCACCATATTTTCTCAACTTTTAATTTGCAAAAATTTCAAAATAACACTTTGTTTTTAAAATAAACACAAATTTAACTCACCATTTCTGTCAATGTCATGGCAAAAAAAAGGTACTGTAATAACTATCCCGGGCAAGTAGAGGTCGGAGTGCCACTTTTTTACAGCCGCCCATGTTACCATGCCACAGGCACCAAGGCACAGCACCTTGGTGCTTTCATTTAAAATCTGTATTTTGTATTTACTCGGATTATCTTTGTCTGATATTAAAATTTGTTTGATGTTATGAAACATTTAAGTGTGACAAATATGGCAAAATATAAGAAATCCCTAAGGGGGTGTCAATACTTTTACACAGCACTGTATTTTTCTCCCTGATGTTATTGATGGAATAGATGAAAACAAAAGAAACAATCAGTATCAGTTATCGGTGTCATATCCGGCTCTAGGGAGCCGGGCAATCAGAGCCAGGGACAAGCCAGTGAGTCGAGATGGTTTATTTTGGGTAAGGGATAAGGGATGAGGAGAGCACAGATACTCATGCAGAGGTACACTCACAGGTTGCACAGCGCAGAGGTAAGCAGCTCGTACCGGACGTGGGGGTAGCAAGACGTACATCCTCACAGCGGGATACAAACACAGGAATGCTGCAAGGGGAGTTGAGGCTGACACCAGACGAAGGGGCTTCAGCCTAGCAGTGCTTATGTCGCAGCCCCGAGTCATCGAGGCTGCTCCTATTTATCCTCATTGGCAGCGCCCCAGCTGATGAAGACTAATTGGCCCCAGCCGTCCATAATGCTGCCAGCTGGGGGCCAGCTGAGACGCTGCTCAATGGGAGGCAGGGATGAGGGAAAACATGGGCTCAGTGCCGAGACGGCATCTCAACCCATGGTGACAGAGCCCCTCCCTCAAGGTCGGGCTCCTGAACGACCAGGAACATCCCAGCCCCCCCCCCCCCCCCACCTAGGGTGGGAGGAAGGGAGGCGGACCGGAGGGGAAGAAGCCAAGGGAAGGACAACACCAATGGGGCAATGTAGGGTAGCGGGAAAGAAAAACCCAAATACAATACTGACAACAGAATAATTAACCCAGGTACAGATGGGGAGAAGAACTGGGTCAGCACGCCGGTTACATACTACCCAGAGAGTACCAACCATGCGTGACCCAGAGCAAGAAAAAAAAAAAGAACCACCAAAAAGGTACAGGGCAAAAAATGCTGAGTATGGTCAAATAAAGGGAAAACACAATACACAGCACCAATATAAGTACATACACACAGTCACCAAGAAAAGTGAGGGTGACTGGAACAAATGACAATTACAGAGCATGGTGTTACGGAAAACAAGGCACATGACTCTATAATGAACCAACAGGGCATAAAAAAATACTGAGTGCAGGCAAAGAAAAACCCACACACACACGAATATATAAATACCCACAGTCACCTAAAGAAATGAAAGTGACTGGAATGAATGGGCAACTGCAGAGTATGGTCTGAAAGGGAACAAAACATAACTCTACAATGCAAAAACGAGACTAAAAACATGGTACAAAAAATAAAATGCTGGGTACGAGGGAAGGAAAACGCACAGCACTATAAATACACATCCACCAACAGGACAGACGTTACACCCAAGTGACCTTAATAACGATAAAAGAAAAAGTGACACCCGAGGTGAATGGCAGGCAGAGTCCAAAAATAGCCGAGATGGCTCCGGAGATCTCCCCGCCCATTGTCCAGCTGGCGAATCAGGGGAAGAAGTGTTCGGACGGCGAACTCTGGACCCAGATCCCAGGAATCCAGTCCACCGGCAGCCGAACCAGGCTGCCCAGAGGGAAACACAGACCAGTGGGGGGAACCAGATCACCGAACCGAAAGTTTTGCGGGTCGGGTCGTCGACCCGCATCACTCAACCACCAGGACCGTTGAGACGGGCGAAGGATCAGAGCGGATCCCGGTGGAAGAGGCTCAGGGGAGAGCCGATGACGAGGGCGGCGGGCGTCAGGCCGCAGGAAAACGGCCACCTCCTCACCGGACCTGGACAATACTGGGGCAGCACCCACGTCGGACCCCGATCGGGCCTCAGGCGAACCCACGTTGGACCCCGACTGGGTCTCGGGCGAACCCACGTTGAATACTGCACCAGAACCGACCTCCAACGTTGAACCCGGACCCTCCAGCACCACGAGGAACAGCAACTCCTTGCCGGTGACCCTGGAAGAAGGCTCAGAAGAGAAAACAGAACCGGGATCAGGATCACCGGCAGCGCCAGAACCCGGCGAGACGAGCTCAGACGCAGCGGACGGCTGCACCCTGCTCGTCTCCCCTGGAGATGGGCTGAAGTGCTCGGGGATAAAAAGAGAGAAAAGAAAGGAGAGCACTCGCCTGATCTCGGGTTCTGACGCCGTCCAGGACTGCGAAGATCCAGGATCCGTCGTCAGGAGGTCGTTGTCAGGCTCCCATCTAGCCGCGTCGGGCCCCGCAGCCAGCACGATGGTCAGCGCAGCTTGAGA
The DNA here is from genome assembly GCA_020510985.1 of Pholidichthys leucotaenia. NCBI lineage: Eukaryota > Metazoa > Chordata > Actinopteri > Cichliformes > Pholidichthyidae > Pholidichthys > Pholidichthys leucotaenia. Next base: position 66,772,932 of record CM035843.1, read on the forward strand.
TTCCTCCAGCTCAGGTGACCCCGCCGACGATCCACTCGGCGTGAAGCCAGAAGAATCTCGTCCCGCCGGACCGAACCGCTCCTCCGTGGAGACCCGGGGACGCTCAGTCGTCGGCGTAGACTCCACGCAGCAGTCAGTCCCCCTCCTCCGTCCGCAATGTAGCTGCGGAACCACAGGCCCTCTCCATATCCCACCACGTTGACCCGGAGCCGGGGACCGCTCGGCGGAGAGAGACACAGAGGATGCGGGATTAGGCATACAGGTTACAGCAGGTGGGGAGAGTTCAGGGAGCTGCGAACCCTGAACTTCTCCTCCAGGGATGTGACAGAGCAAATCATTAAGCAGGTGTGAAAAAACAATGACTTGCCTGCCCCCTGGAGGTTGAGTATCGCCTGCTGTAGTGGATTCTGCTTCTTCCTCTCCCCGCCCGGCGATAACGGAGGACCCCCCGGGAGTTCGTCTGAGGATCGCTCGCGTTGTCTCCAGCAGAGAGCTCACCAGGCCGGGATTCCAGGCACACACAGCAGTCAGGAAGCGCGTCGAGGAGGAGGGGGAAACAGCCGGGGTGAGCCAGCCCGAATGTCCAGGAATGACGGCGGGGGAACGAGGCTCAGGGGACGAGGCTGTAGAATCTCCACACTGACGAGGCGAAGGGATGACAGCTGCGTGGGAGGAACGGTCCTGACGATGACCCAGAACTGGATCCGGACGAGGTTCGTGCAGAGGTGACTCGGCGATGTGATGACGACTACTCCCAGGGGACGAAGCGAGGGGGAAACCCAGGATTCGCCGCTCCAGATCGGAGATCGAGACGAGGAAGGCGTCGAGCACGGGAAAGCTTCGTAGCCCTGAAGTCCTCACCATCAATCTCACTGCCGCCGCCACATGCCTGAAGGTGGTGACAGGAAACACAGTAGAGCTCGCGACAGCCACTCGACCCCGGACATAACTGCTGTCAGCTGCGGCTCCTAGAAGGGAATCCCGAGTGACGTGGCGCAGGTCGGGGGAAGTCCTCTGGTTGGCGCGAACTCCCGGACTGGAATGGCGGCAGGAACGGGACTCCGAAGCGGGGAAAGACGTCGCCCACTTCGACTCCCTGCCGGGATTTCCATCCACCCCGTGGAGCTTCTCTCGCTGTGTACCTGCAACGTCTATCCTGGCACTGTCCTCCAGATGGTACAGAGAGTGAGGGTGACAGTCCAGGAGTTCCTCAGCACGGCCCGGATGCCAGCGTCTCGCGTTGGAGGCGTCGTGCAGGGTGAAGAATGTCCCGTCGACAGCCTCCGAGATGGACCTTAGCTCGTCGCCCTGGCGCCGGAAGTGACTCCTGGGAAACGGCATGCTAGCAGCGCTGACACCCGGACAGAAAGGTACATTTCCACAGCGACTCACGGCCGCCGGCAACTCTTCTGGCTGCGACATACTGTCATATCCGGCTCTAGGGAGCCGGGCAATCAGAGCCAGGGACAAGCCAGTGAGTCGAGATGGTTTATTTTGGGTAAGGGATAAGGGATGAGGAGAGCACAGATACTCATGCAGAGGTACACTCACAGGTTGCACAGCGCAGAGGTAAGCAGCTCGTACCGGACGTGGGGGTAGCAAGACGTACATCCTCACAGCGGGATACAAACACAGGAATGCTGCAAGGGGAGTTGAGGCTGACACCAGACGAAGGGGCTTCAGCCTAGCAGTGCTTATGTCGCAGCCCCGAGTCATCGAGGCTGCTCCTATTTATCCTCATTGGCAGCGCCCCAGCTGATGAAGACTAATTGGCCCCAGCCGTCCATAATGCTGCCAGCTGGGGGCCAGCTGAGACGCTGCTCAATGGGAGGCAGGGATGAGGGAAAACATGGGCTCAGTGCCGAGACGGCATCTCAACCCATGGTGACAATCGGCTATCGGTTAACTTATTTTAAACTTTGTTGTTGCTACCAACCCAAAATTTCACAGTTGGTGAATCTTTAATTATAACATTTCTTTCTGAATACAGTCAAATAGTGAAAATGCTGATATGGAGGGGAAAAAAATGTTTACCATGTGACGTACTGTAGGTCTTTGTAACACATTTTAAGCTGTACGTTTTGCACAGTAAGTTTGTAATAGAGGTTTGTACTTTTTTGCCCAACTGTCAACTGAAATGAAGTAGCAGCGTGCCAGCTTCCACATCTGGCTGATTATGGCACCGGGGTAGGATGCACATGAAAGAGGGATGGAAGAAAGGCATGAGGGCTAAATGGTGCAAGGAGGGGCACTGATGCCATGGCAACCAGGCCTCAGCATGTGCTCTGGATGAGCTATGGGACTCATCTGAGCAATTTAGGGGTGCCAGTACTGCGTTGGACACCTTAATGGGATCTCAGATACCACGCTTCCTTTTTATTCCCCGTCTGCTCAGTTTGGAGGGCAAATGTCTTCAGAGTGAAAGACAGTAAAAACTCACAAATGCATGCTGAGTAATTATTAATGAACCGGATCAGCAGGAGAAAAGGCCACAAAGCATTTTATCTTTGTATCACGGCTCCCCTGTTAGTGAAAGGTGACATCTGTCATCACTCACTCTTTAGATTCCAGGAACAAAAAGGAGATGACTTCATAATGGTACGCGTGTGTGTGTGTGTGCGCGCTTCTTAGTCTGATCATGCGTAATTACAGTAGCTCCACTGTGTTTTAGCCTCGATCCACTAAACAAAAGGACTAATGAGTGTTTGTTTTGCATTAGTGTCACTTTCTGCCCTGGCGAGTCTTCTCTGTGCAGCCATCCAGAACAGTCTGTAACAATGCTTCGCTGGAGAATATATTTTCCACAAAGAACTCTCTCACAGAGGAATGCTGCATTTATTTTGGATGGGGGGGCGGTGGGGGGGGGCGCAGACTGTCTGAGAGTAAACAGGCAGCCTCACATCTCCAGATCTCTGATGCACGTTGATATTCCCGCATGCTTTATTCATAGCTGGCGTTGGTTTGTAACCGATAGTTTTTCTTGCCCCATGGCTGCGATTTTCCACATGGCCTGGTTCACTGTGCCTCTTCATGCTCATCTCGTGGATGAGTGGCTTCTCAGTGGGATCGCCGTGCCCCACATACCAGTGCCACGCGCCCAGAGATCGGGGCTTGGGGAGTTTACGGCTTTTATCCAAATCATCGGATGCATTCATTTAACCATGCCGCTGCTGGGTGTGATGAGAGGCTTTTGTTTCCCCTTTTGTGCCCTTTCACTCACACATTAAAGAGCATCACCCAAATATACTCCCAGCAGGGGTGATTGATTATTGCTGTTGGATGGCGGCGTTGCCAAGGAAACAGTGGACGCTCCAGATGTGGGTTAGAGATGAGACGTGGGACTTCCATGTTACAACTCGGGCTTGTGTTTAAAATTTGATGCCGCTCTATCTGGTCTGATCCCATGGATAGCATGTTCCGCTGTGTTCAACTTGCATTATTTATTAGCAGTTTGCGCTTATGTAACTCTGCTTTGGTCAGTGTTATGTTCCCTTTCTTTTAGTCCCTTACAGATGCAGCCACTTTCTCCGCACTCTTTGCTTTTATTCACGTCAGTAAAATGTTACCACTAGCATGTATTTACAAGGAAAAAAAATGCATGTTTTTGTTATCGACTGTAATGCACCGTTGTCTAGTTTTGCAAAGTAGGAGCTGAAGAGGATATATGGCCTCTCTCGGAACTAGCAAGTGCCCTGTGCTGCTCCAAATGCCAAAGGAATGCATTCTTGAAATTCCACAGCGATGTGCAGTTTAAAAAATAAATCAGTCTTGTCACCAAAAAATGACAAGGACCAGTTTTTTCTTTCTACATAGCTGAATTACTATTCTTGTCACATTGTCATCAGCCTCTCTTCTTGGGTGTGACAGATATAGACAGAGAAACAAAAACACAGCCAACGCTACTGTCATGATTGGTAATGATTGACAGCTCACGTGCAGGGAGTGACACTAGAGAAACACGATGACACAGAAAAGCAAATTTGATTTGAATTTTATTAATGCAAAAAGGAAAGCTTCGCAAAGGAAAAACGCCACTCGCCAGAGGAAAACCCAGCCTGCAGGGAGAGACGAGAGCAGGTTAGATAAGGAGGGAGACTGAGAAGGGAAAAAATAGGACTACACTCACATGGGAGAGAGAGAGACCGGCAGAGGAAGCCAGCACTTACGGCGAACCAGGAGGAGATGCTGGAAGGCAGGAGTAGAGCTGGGTGAGGTGTCTGACCGGGCGAATATGGCTGCTGACGTGGTGATGGTGATGAGGCAGGTGAGCGCACAACAATCCCGGAGACGCACCACGAAGGAGGTAGCAGCCTGAAGAGGAGAGGACAAAAGGATTAATGGTAGTTCCTCCGAGAGGGAGAATTAAACTTACTTACTGAGACAGGTAGTATACCCAATGAGCCAGCGTTGAAGAGAAGGTCCTTTTAAGCGCTGGCGAGGCAGAGGTACTGTAGCAGGTGCGTCTCATTACGCAGGTGAGGTGGTTGCCTGCAGGGTCGGTGAAAGTTGAACAGGACGGGAGGGGGAGAGTGCGCTCACCAGAACATGACAGCTACAAAGTTTTTAGAGAGTACAAAACCCCACCAAGACTTGAGTGTGGGTCCAAATTTGTATTGGCATCCACTGCATAGTCTGCACACTCATGCATGCCCAGGGATTCATTTTTTTCATCGAAGTCCATGCATACTTCTCTAAAAATTCAAGTGAATACCAAAAAGTGCCAATCTTGCAGTGTTAAAAAAAGTGAACAAAAAAAAAATTCCTAGATCCAAACCAAAATCTAATAGGTTCTTCTGTGGCCCCAGGCTTCACAGATTTCTTTGATATGGGTTCAGATATCCCTGCTAACTGACAGATGAACAGCACTAAAAGCATTACCTCTTTAGCAGTAGGAAAGAAACTGGTCACGATTAAGTCTTTTTTTGTGTGTAATCTTAACATTTCTGCACACATTTTTGTGTTTCTGTTTGTTTTGACCACTTCACATACCACAGGTTTTACTATATTAACTTTAAATTTATGAATTTATCTGACACACATCATTTTATCAGTTGTGATTATGTTCCTACATGGTGTACATAAATTATGTGAAAATACTTAATGCGCAATGTGGGTTGTCTTATATGCACCAGGGATGATTACCATGATGGGTAGTGAGAGGAAAGCAAAACGTTTAGAGCCTTCCTAATGGAAACAAGCCAAAACAGCATTGTCTTCCTCTAATCATCAGAGAGCAATCTCCAAGGCATTCGCATCCTAACGTGCTGAATGGGCTGTTTTAGCATTAGTATGCACCGTCGGCTACAGAGATAACAAATGCCCCATAAATGATGGGGAGAGTGATCCCAGTTAGTAAAATGAGATGGTGCTGAGGAGTGTGATTGGCAGCTGGTTGTCAGGACAACAGCTGTGGAATAGACAGGGTTGTGAGAGCGAAGGCTAAATGAGTGGTCATGCACGGTAAAGCACACAGACATCCTCATGCACACGTCACATAAATTGCATTGGTGCCCAGGAAGTGAGTCTGGTAGATTTAGAAATGATTGACAGTATGGGAAGGTATCGTTTCCATATTGCTGTTTATCCGTCTTAAATGGTAAAGAGAAAGAAAACAAGAGGACCCTTAGAGAGTGCATATCTTCACCAAGGGACATGTCTGTCTGTTAGCAGGAAAACACAAAACTACTGGATATATTTGGATGAAATTTTCAGCAGAGGTGACCATTGAGCTACGGATGAACCCATTAACTTCTGGAGGTGATCCAGGTCAGGATTTTGATCACTTTTTTTTAACATTGCAAGATTGGCGAGCATCCAGTGGTCATGAGGTTTTTTTCAAACATCTTGATTTGTTTATATACGGTAAAACATTTTTGACCATTATCAACACTTCTGACCATTGTCGATTCAAGCAGAAACTTGAAATTGTGTGCACATTTGTGAGAGACCCTGAAAACCCGGGTAGGAGGGCGGGGAGGAACATGTAGGCAAAGTTTTTGTAGTCCATGGGTCATAAAGGCCCTCTTGTTAAGAGTATTGGAGTGCATGTGTTACCCATTCTGCCGTCAGGTCAGGCGTAAAGATTTTCTGGTAGTCTCCAGTCCAGCATTGAAGTTTGTCACATTTACCCATAGCACAGTGCAGCACAGTGACTCCCACTGTAAATGCTTTAAATTATACTAATCAGTACAGTTCTGTTCAAAAATACAAAGCCAGTCTTCACTGACCTCCATGCTGTATGCTATATCTGTGTGCTCCTTAGGTCAATGCTGTTACTAAAGCAGCTATTTGGGGTGGGCGTCTGCTGTGGTTGTGATTCCTGAGGCCAGTCTCTATAGCAACACCCTTCTCCCCCTGAAGACTGCTTCCAATTTGCCCTCTCTGCCACACGCGCCTGCCCAGTCTCCATCGCCGCACCCCGCTAGAATGGACACCGAGTCGACCCACTCTGGCTACTCGTATCACTCCAGCCGCTCTGGGAGATCAAACCGACATGGGTATGTTTCCCGTCTGTCTGTTTTTCTATCTAACTGCCCACTTCTCCTCCCTCACCGTCTAACTGTCCCATCCCATGACATTAATTTGTTTCCACCAGCTCACACAATGGTGTCAGGCTTTGGTATTCTTACTGGAATGCCTTCAGTGAACCTTTTGTTGTTTTGTTTGAATGATCCACATGTGGGTTGTGGTGAAATAACGAGATCAGAGAGGGAAGAATGAAGAGATGGAGACTGTCAGAGATTGTGGATTAGGGTCGTCACAGCTGAGCGGCTCCAACCCGTTTCTGTGATTGACTCTGTGTACTCTGCAAATGAGAGATTTGTTTGATTCTCGGGTCTGCCTACTTCTGACAGCTATGATTGTCTGCTGGAGTCTCTCACTTTGCCCCAGCTGTTTGCATGGTAGAGCTGTAATTATCTATTGATTAATCATTTATTTTGAATAACCACCTAGTCTATAAATTGTTGGAAAATTAAAAACTCGCCAGGTTGTCAGACTATGGTACCATGTTTGAATGTATACATTTTACTAACATTGAATCAAAATATTTAGTTTGAAATGGTATATTAAGATTGGTGACATCATTCATTGGTTTGTGGTTCCCAAGACTCAACACATCATTTTAGTCATTGTCTTCTTGTGTTTTGTTTGGAACAACTCACGAAATGAGATTTGTTCAGAAAAAATAGTAGCTGCATTCTAATGTACAGTATATCATCCATTATTGTCTATTAAAGTGACAGTTAGTTGTGCATAAAAAAGGTTTCAAACCAGCTACTGAGACTGTATTCAGAAAATAATAGTTGATATTACTCAGGTAATTTTCTTACAGATTTCTATGAACTGCAAATTAGAAGAATAGAATAAAATAGAATAGAATAGAATAGACTTTATTGTCATTGTACAGTTGTACAACACAGCAAAATTGTGGGTACTCCACCAGGCTACTGTGCAATAAAGTAAGAGAGAAGGATTCGATAAACACAGTTACAGAGCACACGATTAAACACACGACTAAAATAAAAATGGCCCAGGATTATGGAAAATATACATAGGTATGGTAGTGGTTTCACGGATGGGTCAATATACATGAAAGTGCGGAGTGCAAAGACAGGTGTGATTATTATGATAATTAAAAGGTCCTCAGTTCTGTGCATGAGAGTGTTCGGAGGGAGGGGGGTTGGGCCTCTGACTGTCTGCAGTTTGGATGACCCAGGGGAAGAAACTGTTTGTCAGTCTGGAGATGTGAGACCTGATTGATCTGAACTGTCATCCAGAGGAATGCAGGTCAAAAAAGGTGGTGGGCGGGATGTGAGGGGTCTCCCGTGATGGCCTTGATCCTTCTGAGACAGGAGGATCTGGAGATGTCCTCCAGGGAGGGCAGAGGTGCTGCCAATGATTTTTTGGGCAGTGTTGATGACCCTCTGCACAGCCCTCCTGTTCTCAGCCATGGAGCCGGTGTACCACACACCTAGACAGTAGGTGAGCACACTCTCCACTGAGCAGCGGTAGGCCAGCAGCAGCTTCTGGTCCAGGTTGTTCTTACTCAGGACACAGAGGACGTGTAGCCGCTGCTGGGATTTCTTCACCAGGGCCTTGGTGTTGACAGACCAGCAGAGGTCAGAGGAGATGTGGGTACCCAGGGACTCAAGGGTGAGGACGGTTTCCATGCGGTCACTGTTTATGAGGAGGAGGGTGTGGTCATGTCTGTTCTTTCTGAAGTCCAGTATGAGTTCTTTGGTTTTTTGGACATTCAGTTTCAGGTTGTTAGCTTGACATCACAGCGGCAGATTCTCTACCTCCACCCTGTATGCCTTCTCATTGTCATCAGTGATGAGCCCAACCAAGGTGGTATCGTCCGCGTACTTCACCATGACAGTGGTTGAGTGGGTTGGAATACAGTCATAGGTGTACAGGAAGTACAGTAGTGGGCTTAGAATGCAGCCCTGGGGGGGGGGGAGGCAATGCTGAAATACGGTGTGGAGGAGAGGTGGGGGCCAAGTCTGACTGTCTGTGGGCAGTTGATGAGAAAGTTGTTTTTTTTAAATCAAGGAGCAGGTGGGGAGGGGGGGGTGGGTTCTGGAAGAGATGCAGTTTATTGATCAGGATTTCTGGATGATGGTGTTGAAAGCTGAGCTGTAGTCCACAAAGAGCATCCTCGTGTAGCTCCTTAGGTTCTCCAGGTGGCTCAGCGCTTTGTGGAGTGTGGTGGCGATGGCGTCTTCCGTAGACCAATTCTCCCTGTAGGTGAACTGGTGGGGGTCGAAAGAGGAGGGAAGACAGTCCCTGATGTGCTGGGACACCAGTTGCTCAAAACCCTTCATGTCTACAGATGTGAGTGCAATGGGTCTGTAGTCATTCAGGCTGTTGTTACTTTTGGGGGATGGGGATGATGGTGGAGGTCTTGAGGCAGGAGGGGACAGTGGTATGCGTCAGAAAGAGGTTGAACAGCTTGGTGAGGATCTCTGCCAGCTGGTCTGCACATGCTTTGACCACTGCTCCTGGAATGCCATCAGGACCAGCAGCTCTGCGGGGATTCACTGCTTTCAGTTTCCTCCTCACCTCGTGCACCTGTAGAGAGAGAGAGAGGGGAAGGTGTGGGGGGGGAGCTGGAGGGGAGGAGGGGGGACGAGTTGGGGGGGAGGTGTGCTCAAACCGGGCAAAGAAGTTGTTATGCTCCTGCCAGAGTGACGCTGCTGTCCGATGTTGGGGGGCACTGGTCCCTGTAGTTGGTGAGGGCCTGGATGCCTCTCCACATCTGTCTGGGGTTGTTGTCTGTGAGGAAGCCCTCCACCTTCCTTCTGTAGGCGTTCCTAGCATGTTTTATGCCTCTTCTCAGGTTGGCTCTGGCAGTGCTGTACAGAGAGCTGTCCCTCTGCCTGAAGACGGAGTTGCGGGCTCTGATCAGAGCCTGGACCTCACTGGTCATCCAGGGTTTCCGGCTTGGAAAGACCGAGATGTATTTGGTGACTGTCACCTTTTCTACACAGCATTTAATGTAAAAGAGGACAGACTCTGTGTAGGAGTCCAGATCCTGCTGTTCAAAGATGTTCCAGTCTGTGCAGCTAAAGCAGTCCTGTATCTGGAGGAGAGCATTTTCAGGCCAGGTTTTAATTGTTTGTTTGGTTCGGGGGGAACTCTTCCTGAGGGGGGTGTAAGCAGGTATTAGAAGCAGGGAAAGATGCTCTTGTTAGGTGGCGCTGTCGAGCCTTTTTTGTGGGGTCATTCATATTTCCTCCAAAATATTAAATTTTTTGCCAGTCTTGAGGTCCCTTCAAAAAATGGCCATTACAACAAAGTGACATTTTTTTCTCTTTTTAATCAATAGAATGTTTATAATTTTATGTACTTTTCTTCACCCCCCCACCCAAATCTGTGCCATATACACTCACCAGCCACATGTTCAACTGCTTGAGAATTTAAATACTATGTCTAATTGTCCCATCACCTGGCAACAATTCGGAGAGGGGAAGAAGGGGGATTTAACTGATATTGAATGTGGCATGGTTGTTGGTGTATTTCAGCAACTGCTGATTTAATAATAATAAAAATAATGGATTGCATTTATATAGCACCTTTCGTGACACCCAAAGTGCTTTACAATGAGTCCATTATTCATTCATTCCACAGACACTGGTAGTGGTAAGCTATCTCCATAGTCACAGCAGCCCTTCAAATGAGAGTGCCACTCACCTGCAGACAGATAGACTGGGACCTCTGCAGCTGAGATGGAGCCTTTGTAATTTATCCAGGCATGTACTCTACTACCGATGTCCTAACAAGGGCTAGCAGTGTAAACAGTCATCATTCAGGTGCAGTTTCTGGAGGAAGCAGTGACATTTCCAGGATAACATTGTAAACCTAAACATGACTGCATTTTTGGGATTTCTACAAGCAGGGAGAAAGCAGCGCCAGAAGTTATGAAGGCAACCCTGCCCCTCTGCAACTGGCTTGGATGCAAATTTGTGTCTTCACATTGCATTTACATGTAATCAGGCTTCGCAAAAAATTTGTGCTTTGTGTGGCACTTTAACTCAAATAACCTCTCATTACAACTGAAGTTGGCTAAGAAACTTACGTAAATGTTGCCTGGTGTCAGTCCCAGTTTTTACAGCAACATTCAAATGCTTAGAGTTTGGCATAACCAACACAACAGAATGGATGCATGCGTGAGGCATCATGGATGTGCAGCCAACAGATCTGCAACATCTGTGTGGTGCTGACATATCAATATGAACCATTATCTCTGAGGAATGCTTCCACCACCTTGTTAAATCTATGCCATAAAGTATTAAGGCAGTTCTGAAGGCAACAGGGGTCCAACCCAATATTAGCAAGGTAATACGTATACTTATTGACAAATATACTTATTTTTTTTGCTTGCTACCGGATAACCATGAAAACTGGTACCACCCGTCTCATGGGTCGGGCCTCAACCAGCAACTCTGTCCTTCCGAGGGCATTGAGGGTGAAACTGGGCATCCTGGCAGAACTAAAAACAATATCTGTCACAGATCTGTGGTGGACTACTCCCATTTGCACGGGGTGAGAATGGACATCCTGGCAGATAAGCGCATCTGTCGCAAGGTCTATGGTGGACTTTTGCCAGTCGGTGCATCGTGACATGCACTACACAAAGAGCAGAGATAAACAAACCTATCATCTGGTCAGTCACTGCAACAGATACTGGAGTCAGTTTGTCATGGCCTGTCCTTGCCACTGATAATACCTCTATCTGCTAAGAATGTGCCGCTAATCCAGCAAATGCTAGCGGTACTCAAATACTTTGCAAGCAGTTTCATGAAATGGTCAGTCAGAGAGCAACTCATACCGGCTTGGACGTCGCCCGGGTTAACAAGGTCAGGAGTTCCTGGCAGCGGAAGGCGAAGGACAGAGCTGCGTAGAGGAATCTGATCAGACCTAAATGAAGCAGTCATTGTCGCCCCCGACAGACTGCTATGATGATGATGATACTTATTGAAGTGGTTGGTGAGCGTAAAGTTGCAACATTTTCCCCATTAATTTGCTTTTTTTTTTCTTGCAAATTAAATTTTCTCTTAAATCTGCAACTTTTTTCCTCATAATTTTGTGATTTTATTCCTGTAAATCAGATATGTTTTTCTCAGAAACCTGTGAGAAATGGCTATTGGCAAAAAGAGTCACATACAGACGTGGACAAAATTGTTGGTACCCCTCTGTTAATGAAAGAAAAACCCACAATGGTCACAGAAATAACTTGAATCTGACAAAAGTGGTAATAAATAAAAAGTCTATGAAAATTAAGCAATGAAAATCAGACAATGCTTTTGAATTGTGGCTCAACAGAATTATTTTAAAAAACAAACTCATGAAACAGGCCTGGACAAAAATGATGGTACCTTTAATTTCTTTTTACTTGTTTCTCCTTTCTAAAGCCCATCCAGGGACAAGAGTTGCAAATTAGCAAATAGCTATACACTCTTTGTGCAACACATCAGATTGATTGTCATTTGATTAATTGTCTATGTTTATTGCACTGTCCCTGTCAAATAAACAAATAATCTAATCTAATCTAATATTTTGTTGCACAACCTTTTGAGGCAATCACTGCAATCAAACAATTTCTGTAACTGTCAATGAGACTTCTGCACCTCTCAGCAGGTATTTTGGCCCACTCCTCATGAGCAAACTGCTCCAGCTGTCTCAGGTTTGTAGGGTGCCTTCTGCAGACGGCATGTTTCAGCTCCTTCCACAGATGTTCAATAGGATTTAGATCAGGGCTCATAGAAGGCTACTTTAGAATAATAATAATAATAATAATAATAATAATAATAATAATAATAATAATGCATCGGTTTTATATAGCGCTTTATCATATATACTCAAAGACGCTTTACAAATAGGTACATTATTCATTCACTCCAGACAGACAATGGTAGTGGCGAGCTACTTCTGCAGCCACAGCTGCCCTGGGGCAGGCTGACGGAAACGTGGCAGCCAATCTGTGCCAACGGCCTTTCCGGCCACCACCGAACATTTTTATACATATATGCACATTCATACCCAGTGTTATGGGCACTGGAGAATAGTCCAATGTTTGGCTCTTAGCCATTCTTGGGTGTTTTTAGCTGTGTGTTTTGGGTCATTATCCTGTTGCAAGACCCATGACCTGCGACTGAGACCAAGCTGTCTGACACTGGGCAGCACATTTCTCTCTGGAATACCTTGATAGTCTTGAGATTTCATTGTACCCTGCACAGATTCAAGACACCCTGTGCCAGATGCAGCAAAGCAGCCCCAGAACATAACAGGACCTCCTCCATGTTTCACAGTAGGGACAGTGTTCTTTTCTTGGTATGCTTCATTTTTGCGTCTGTGAACATAGAGCTGATGTGCCTTGCCAAAAAGTTCCAGTTTTGTCTCGTCTGTCCATAGGACATTCTCCCAGAAGCTTTGTGGCTTGTCAGCATGCAGTTTGGCAAATTCCAGTCTGGCTTTTTTATGATTTGTTTTCAACAGTGGTGTCCTCCTTGGTCGTCTCCCATGAAGTCCACTTTGGCTCAAACAACGACGGATGGTGCGATCTGACACTGATGTAACTTGACCTTGGAGTTCACCATGAATGTGTTTAGAGGTTGTTCTGGGCTCTTTTGTTACCATTCGTATTATCCGTCTCCTCCTACGGCCACATCCAGGGAGGTTGGCTACAGTCCCGTGGATCTTAAATTTCTGAATAATATGTGCAACTGTAGTCACAGGAACATCAAGCTGCTTGGAGATGGTCTTATAGCCTTTACCTTTAACATGCTTGTCTATAGTTTTCTTTCTAATCTCCTGAGACAACTCTCTCCTTTGCTTCCTCTGGTCCATGTTTAGTGTGGTACACACCATGTCAACAAACAGCACAGTGACTACTTGTTATCCTTTAAATAGGCCGACTGACTGATTACAAGTTTCTAGACACCTGTGATGTTAATTAGAGGACACATCTTGGTTGAACATGTCCCTATGGTCACATTATTTTCAATCTTTTCTAGGGGTACCATCATTTTTGTCCAGGCCTGTTTCATGAGTTTGTTTTTTAAAATAATTCTGTTGAAGCACAATTCAAAAGCATTGTCTAATTTTCATTGGTTAATTTTCATAGAATTTTTATTTATTACCACTTTTGTCAGATTCAAGTTATTTCTGTGACCATTGTGGGTTTTTCTTTCATTAACAGAGGGGTACCAACAATTTTGTCCACGTGTGTATGACTCATTTAAGCAAATTTAGCAAACTACAGTGTGTTTATGTGTATACTTTATTTTATTTATTTGTTTATTTCTTTACAGCTGTATTATTTTAATGACAGGATTAGTTAATGAGATTACCCCATTCATCAGCAATGATCACATTAAAATAATGTTCCTGTTTTATTTTTTTAGTCAAAATTTGCACTTGCTTCACAGAGATCGAACCCACGAGCGTCACAAAGCCAGCAGCAGTAAAGACAGCAGTCGCTCTGAAAGATCCGTTGTAATCAACCCGCCTGACTCTCCGTCCCAAGATTCCCCAGTTCACAATGGAGACCCTCTACCTGGAGAGCCTGCACCAGCGGCAGATCATGAAGATGATGCGCAGGTATTTGCCAACATTATTTTAATTAGAGTTCTCAAAACTATAATATAAAAATATTTTGTGAAGGGGTGCAGGTTGTTTTTGTAAAGGAGGCTATGAAACTGGCCTGCAGTCATTGGACTCCTTTAAAATGAAGCAAGACTTAGTAATCCATGCCTGAACTTTGTACCCTGACCTTATAAACTCGTCCTCACACAGCTGGCTGCCCCATGCCAGACACATGATAGGCTAACAATGGTAACAAGGGATCAAACAGGTCAGGGGATTAGCATCCCTCTTATAGGCTTGGGTGGATTTCTACAGATATGGCTGTATTACTGCATGTGTGTGTATTTGCGATATACTGGATATAGATGAGTATAACTAATTCCCAATGGCTTTGGAAGTAATGCAGACTAGTATCAGACATTTCACAAAGCTGATTTTGCAGAGCTCTGCAAGGAAAATGTGGTTTGAAGTGGACACAGTGAAGCAGAATGCTGAGACAGAGCGGGTATTTGACTAAGACGATGCTGCAAGGATTAGGGATGCAATCAAATACTGTTTAAAGAAATAGTCAAATATCCATCTGTCTTTTTATTTGTAGATACTTAGGCTGTGTACTGCAGAGAACAGCCTCTAACCCACTGTCAAGTTGACTCCACAGCAAATCTGTCCCAATTCTAAACTCAAACCTAAAATTCCTCCAGTTTATAATGCCCTATGTGGTGAACCTAAATGTAAAGAGCAGGCTTTTTCACTCAAACAGCATAAACCTGTTTGTTATCTGATTTCCTACAAATGGAAGTAATATGATTTTTTATTATTAGTGTTGTAGTACTACTGAGACAACATAACCATGTAGTTTATTGTCTCCTCCTGTACCTAAGCAGCAAACATCATCAGAGACACAATTGAGACTTTGCTTGTTCAGCCTCTTCTGCAGATACAGGAGTAATAAGTGTTTTCATATACAGTAAAACTACTATTCATCTTCTCCCGCTCAATCCTTTTCGGGTCGCGGGGGTGCTGGAGCCTATCCCAGTGTCTTTGGGCGAGAGGTAGGGTACATCCTGGACAGATCTCCAGTCAGGGCCAACACAGAGATACAGACAACCATTCACTGTCCTGGGTGGAATTGATCCTGTGACCTTCTTGCCGTGCTGCCACAGAGCTAACCACTGTGCCAACGAGCAGCCCAGTAAAACTACTATTTCTATATGATAATTGTTGGGCTGTCTTTTGATGTGTTTTGTTAAGGTACCTGAGTGAGTAACAATTGATGTCTAATTAGACAGTCCATTCACACTGAATTTGAAAGTTTAATTAATTTAACACTGTCAAACCAATAAGCTCAGGCTGTGGGGGAAGTGACATTCCCATGGTCAAAGGTTGATGTACCAGCAAAATAATTTTGGAAACATTATTTTAACATGAAAATCGTACATATTGTTGCTTTAATGCCATCTGTCCATCTCTCCACAAGTCGCCTAACTGCTACTCCTCACAGATAAGAAAGAAAGAAAGAAGAAGACAGCCAAGTTTATTGTCATTCAATCCATACAACAGAACAAAATTACATCTCCTATCAGAGGGGCTGCTGTAATAATGGATTGCATTTACATAGCACCTTTCAAGATACCCAAAGTGCCTTACAATGAGTCCATTATTCATTCACTCCACAGACGGACAATGGTAGTGGTAAACTACTGCAGTAGCCACAGCTGCCCTGGGGCAGACTGACTTAAACATGGCTGCCAATCTGCGCCAACGGCCTCTCTGACCACTACCGAACATTTATACACATTCATATCCAGTGTCATGGACACTGGAGGCAAGGTGGATAAAGTGTCTTGCCCGGGGACACAATGGCCGGGGAGAGTGGGATTGAAACCGCCAACCCTCTGGTTATTGGACAACCTGCTCTACCTCTTGAGCCACTGCCACCCCAAACATTTCCCTCCTCCATTCCATTTTTGCTGAGCACCAAGCTGTACAGCAGGAAGTTCCATTTTTATATGGTCTTTGGCATGACCCAGCCGGGACTTGAACCCTGCCCTCCCGGTTGTGGGGTGGATGCTCTACCTCTAGTCCGCCACTCCGGTGGTAACGTTCCCTTCCCCCATTCTAGTAATGTCAAAATAAGATAATAAAGTAATTTAATATGTGATTAAAAGCCTATATAAAATCAATATAATCTATATATATATAAAAGGGATTCTGCGGTATGGGTATGTACTGTATGTGGCAGAAATTTTGTCCCCCTACTAACTCAGAAGCCACTTCACTGCGGGCTTTCATCTCTTGCATAGCAATGCTACAATACCTGAAGAGTGCACCTGACATGGTTTCACTGACCACTGAAAGCTGATAATTTTCCACTCAAAAACACAATAATCTGGACATTTTGCTATCAGTGGCCACTGTACCATGTCTCCCCCTGGAGGCTCTTCTCAGCAACTGCACCCAAAGACTTCCAAATAAGTATCCCATTCCCCAAACTGCAAGATACACTCTTTTTAATCTTTTGCATGATGATGCCACAGTACCTGACATGGTTTCACTGACCGCTTGACCATAGAACAGGTCAAAGGTGATCTTTTTTAACCGACCTTTACTGGTGGAGGTGTACACCGAGAATCAAGCACACCTGACACAGTTGGTGGAGTTGAGGATCCACGGATCTCTCGCCACAATACAGGCGCTGTGGACTGACAGGGAGCTGGATGTGTTCGTGCGCTAACGAAGTGGCTTTCTGCTGTGTCCAGTAACTTCTGTTCAAATTGTGTCAAGAGCGGAGAACAACTTCTAATGCAATCAATATGTACACCTGCTGCCATCATGTAATTTAACAGTGTATATAATTATTAGCATTAGGACGAGTCATACAAATGTTCTGTGTTTGCTAACTTCCTCAATATTCTTTTGAATTTGGATTGTTGTTTATCCCACTTGCTTTGTAAGTGCAGGAAATATTAACAGCAAACTGATAGAGGGTGTAAATTATTGTGGATATAAAAATGTTTATAAAAACACCCAGGAAAATTTCTTTTTTCAACATCCATCCATCACCAAAATCTTAAAATCCAAAAAAGGAAAAACTTCTCTTCCAACAAAAACATTAAAAAATAAAATTGGATCATTGTCCAGATCTGCAAAAAAAATAAACCATTACATAGAACAAAAATTTAACCAGCATCCCTATGAACATTGCAAATTTACATGAAAAGTAGCAAATTTATGAGGAAAAATTGGTATGTTTGACAAAGTTTTTAATTTACAAGAAAAAAAAGCTAATTGCAGAAAAAAACTGCAAGTTTATGAGAGAAGTTTTAACTCAATAAGAAAAGCTGCAAATTTACAAGAAAAAGTTAAATTTGAGGAAAAAAATGTTGCACATTTATGACAGACACAAATGTAAATGGCAAAGTCAATTTTTTGAGACAAAAGCAGCAAATTTACAAGGAAGAAGTAGGAAATTTTAGAAAAGAAATTAATTTCACTAAAGTGAAACGGTAGTAAAAATTAAAGGACATACAAGAGTAAAACACTATCATGACTGAAGAATAAATGGATGCATTAAGTAAATGAGATAAATAAATGTAAATTATGCCTACATGCTATTATCATCCCATGGTCCATTTTACTTTGTGCAATAAAAAAAACTAATGAAAAAATTAATACTTTTTAAATGCTTTATATACCCTTGACAATGTAGGAATGCTGGAGCAGTAAATCTCCCTGAATGCTACACAAAAACAAAGCCTTACCAACGTTTGGAAACATCAGCTTTTTAAGTCACACTGACCCACAACATTATGTAATGCCGGCATTGTCACATGTAGGGTGCTGTCTGGGAAAGGGACCAATTGTATGGAAGGCCATCCCATTCAAAACGTTGCCACGATGTGTAGTTACATTTCTCGAGAGACATGTCAGGTCAACATAAGCTATTTATTCATTGCAGCCCAGCTGAACTCTGGGAGGAGCAGAGGTTGGTCAGCAGGTCCTTGATGTCACTGTTGTAGTATCATCAGGGCTAAAGACTGCATAGCTTATTCAGCTGGTATTGCTACTAGTTCATATTTATTTTTTAAATAATTTTTCATTATTACATGGTTATGTACTGTTGCAATATATGTAGTTAATAGTTTTAGTTTTTATTCATAAAAATATTGCTTAGCTATATCGTAGTGTATTCTCAGTTTAAATTAACGTTCATCTTCACAGAACTGAATTTAAACTTAAAACACATTTATGCACATGTCCTTAACTGTAGATGCAGATGTTTTTGTCCTTTTTGCATCAAAAATTAATTGCTGTATATTCTCAAGTACATCTTATGTCCAGACATTTTAGAGTGGATGAGTGATCCTTAAAGTCTTTTACTGGTCTCGAAACAAACTATATCACGCTGCACTGAACAGCATCAGTAAATCTGACTGCTTTCTCCAGTAGTAGGCACATCTCTGATATAAAATTGTAACGTGTGTCATGCTGCTCCTGTTGATGCAGAGGATTATGTAAGTTACATTAAAAGATAAGATGAAGGAGGACCAAAAAAATAAAAGAGAGAAAAAGAGACTGTCCTTTTATCTGAAAAGAAGTTAAATATATTTCTAGCCTTGGGCTGCCTTTAGTGTCCCTGACCTACTTATACTTTGTAGCCTAAAAAGAGAACATTTGATTCAAAGATCTGCAGTAAAGCTCCACATTTTTAGTAAACGCTGCTTCAAGATGTACTTTCCCCAACTAGTACCATTATTGGATATGTTCGTGAAATGTTGCCGTCTTCAGTCCAGACCATTCTGAGAGGTCTGACCTATTTCGCTATCTCTGCTCAGCATCCCCTTCTGGAGGGAAAGTGGCATTCCTCACTGACATGTGATTGTCATCTCGGAGCTTGCCCCATTGTTGCCACTGTAAGGTAATCTGCCTTACCCTGCCCCGCCGGTGAGCATGTCCAAATGGCACAGCAGCAGCAGCACCATTATTACCAGTATCACCAAAGCCCACTCCAGTAAGGGCTTTTTGAAGCGGCTGTGTGTGGCAGAGCAGCAACCGCATAACCAGTACAGTGCAGAGAGGCAGAGATTAGCCAGCCAGTGGAACATTAAGGAAAGCTGATATGAATAATCCTTTCTGTTTACATGGACGCTTACGACATAAGGGCGCACACTGGGAGCACCCGCATTCTCCCTGTTTGTGTGAGTCATAGAAAAAGTCTGTCACTGAAACTGGCAGCACTGCTTTGTTGGGCATTGTGAGTTTGTGCCAGGAAGGCGCAGTTTAAATTTCCTCGCAGTGTTAGCAACACCGACGCGTATGCAGCTCATGTTTGTTTTTACAACTTGCTTCATTTACTTGAAAAGTGGCTGCGCACAAGTCGACAGCTATACCCTACCAGAAGGTTGAATTAGGCGGATATGAGTGTCCATAATGTGAAGCAAGGGTCTGCAACCTACGGAAACATGCTGTGATTATGACAAAAAAAAACAAAAAAACAACTTTATGAGAAAAAAAAAATGAAAGTATATGGTACAACTGTTACAAATTGACATTAGATTTATGAGGGAAGGGTCACTCATTTAAAACCCCTTAACAGTCCGGTGTCCCGCCCGCGGGGCGTTTTAATATTTCTGTTGCAATACAGTGAAGTGCTGTAAACATGTTTAGAGTGGATAGTCACGCCTTACATCATTTGAAAGCGTAGAATTTCATCTATTAGGATATTAATACAGATGAGATTTGAGATGTAATCATAACACTGGAATTAAATAGAGCATCAAACAAACTAGCACAACATAGCAACATAATTTACTCACCAATGAAGCTTTCTTGGAGTCCTATAATTAATGATAGTCCAACAAATATGGTCCAGTTTTATTCTAAAAGGTCCAATAGACCCATTTGAGTAAGCGTTATTGTCCATCTAGATGATTACAGGGGAAATTCCCATAAAATCGCAGCATTGTTTGATTGATACCTCATTTGACCCAATAGGCCCTTATTTTGTGTTTTCACAGCCTTCAATACTCAAAGAGTGCCTGCTTAGCATGAAGGGCCAGCCCCACAGCTAACATGAACAAAATAAGCTAAGTGCAGCTGAGTATGCTGATTATGGATGCGTCGTGTAGCCAGTTAATTTCTGAACTTAATGATACCTGATAGGGCTGGGTTCATCACACATGCTCCCTATAAAGCCCATGTGTCTCCCAAACGTAATATCCGGTTGTTTCTACAAAGCTGAGTCACTTCTGCCACCCTTGTGTGTAATGTTTATACTTTACTTAGTCTGTGTCATTACTGCTGACAGTGTATCTGGATATGGGGCAGGATAGCCCTGAGTGTCACTTTTCATTAGAGCCCAAGATGACACTTCGATGCTGAAGTATTCAAAAGTTGTAGATGTTCTTCCAAGGTATGTGCCCTGCCAATCTGTACCACTGGCAAAAATGCCTGGTTGCAACCTGAGAAAAAAAACTGTGTAATATATTAATTACCTCTGCCAAGGGAGGGCAGGGTAATGTTTTTAGTGGCATTGGTTGGTTGGTTTGTCTGTTGGTTGGTTCGTCGGTCGGCCGGTTGGTCTACTAGCAACGTAACTCAAAAAGCTAATAATGGATTTTGATGAAATTTTCAGGAAAGGTGTGTAATGGCGCACGGAACAGATGGTTAGAGGTTGGTGGTGATTCAGGCCACAATGTGGATGCAGGAATTTTTTGAATATTATTTTATATATTAATCTGGCGCTTTTCATGTACTGCCCCTTTAAGACGTGTCCACCGAGTTACGTGCGTGGCCACGCGCCTCGGCAACCCGGAAGCCAAACACTGCAGAAAAAGTATTAGGGGGTGTGTCCACCAAACTGGTTTTTCCTGCTATGGGCGACTATTTTCTGTTTATTCTCTATATAGTCCAGAGTTTACAGCACTGAGTGCCCTGGGCGCCGAAACGCTTTGAGCGGTGGCCGCTTTTTGTTGTGGTGCTCAGGGCTGAAAAAAGTTCAGCTTTTCAGGCTACTGTACAGCTGCGCTTGTCAATGTCAGACCTTTCTAAGCAGCCAATCAGAATTAAAGAAGGGCGGGACATAGGACGCCGGTACAGGAAAACGAGAACGGTAGGTGACAGACGGTGGAGAAGCTGAACTTTGCTGCATCAAACAACCCGGTGCTCTTTGATTTGACACTAAAAGGATCTCATGACCAAATTTGAAAGCAAACGCTTGGAGGAACATGTCCGCATCTGTCGGCCTGCCAGGTGAGTGTTTGTGCCTTTGTCATGGTCATATTTCTTACAAGTTTGTTGCAGTAGATAATATGGATACTATGTGAATATGTAGTTGATAACTGCAAAGAAAAAAAAATGGTATGATACCGCACTGTTGTGTAATATTGCATAATAATTATGAACCTTGTCAGTAAACTGTAATAGAGAAGAGAGGAGAGGAAAAAAAACGAAAACCGACCTGAAAGATTCAATAAACCATGATGTTGATTTAAGGTGGAATTGCCCAGCCCCAATGTATGGTCAATACAATTATGGCAGTCTTATTATTATTATTATAAAGTAGTCATATAATGTAGTCATATTGTTTTTGCTGTCATTTCTCTGTCTCATAATAATAATAATAATAATAATAATAATAATAATGATGGATTGTATTTACTGTATATAGCGCCTTTCATTCAAATTTTCAGGAAAGGTGTGTAATAGCTCACTGAACACATGATTAGATTTTGGTGATGATCTCAAAATGCATACCTCCACCAAGGCTCTTATCGTCTCACAGAGTGCTAGCAACAATACCCCAAAACTATTGGATGGATTTGGATGAAATTTTCACCAGAGGTGGCCCTTGGCCCAAAGATGAACTCATTAGATGTTGTAGGTGATCCGTGAGTGCATACCTCCACCAAGGCCCTATCTCGCAATGTACAGATGGATGGCAATATGGATGGACAAAGGGAGGGCGGGATGGAGCCTTGGTGGAGGTACAGTATGCGCTCTCTGAGTGCCCTCTAGTCTTTAGTGGTACTATTACAGAATTTTGACCTGAACCCGATAACACTTGGTTCTACATTCCTGTTGTTTTTTCCAGCCAATATCTAACAGCTGTGTGTTATTTTCAGGCATCTGTATCTGAAAAAACCCAAGCTTTTCTTCAAATTTACTATGTTTACACCACTGTTACTCAGTGGCAGAAGCACTTAGAGGGATTCTGACTGTTTTACCAAAAAAATTAGAGTGTTTTCTTTTGAATGAGATGAACCCCATGAATATACTGCAAAGGGTTGAAGAACAGCTTGTGATTTACTTTGGGCTGTTATTTTTAGGCATTTTTAGGGAAATTGGCTGGAATGTTAAGGGGTTAAAGAAAATGTATGAAATTTACTTAAAAAGCTGCAAATGGAAGAGAAAAAATTGCACAAATTTAAAAGAAAAAAATACATTTAAGTGTAAGAAAAAAAATCAAAACTTTCCCCAAAAAGTTGGATATTTTCATGAATAAAGTAAAACATTACACAACAGACACAACAAAAATGTCACAGGTTTAGAAGGAACAAAGTAAGCCATCTCTCATAAAAAGTAACAAATATCTAAGAAAACAGTTGCAAAATTATGAATAAAACTTTCAACTTTATCCACCTTATTCCTAGGCCCCATGATGCCTTGCGTGAATTATGGTAGCCACTTCCGGTACTAGTTTAGAACGTGTGGTTGTCACTGAAACGGGACACTTTTCCCTATTAAAAAACAATGACTTTGGTATCAAAAATGCAGGAACAGGGCCTTTTGTACCTCAAAAACAGTAATATAATCATACTATTTCCCACGACTATGGCGGGATAGGAAGATGACCTTAAAAAGTGGCCTCGCAGACAGTAGCTCCGTTTGTTAGCGCCACTGCTAAGATGCTAACACTGTAAAAAAATAAAAGCTCTGCGATATATCAATGTCTCCACCGCAGTAAAGTCGGCTGCATTTTGTTAAAAGATGTTGGACATAATCAAATTTACCTTAGAGCAGACGTACGCCACAGCACCGTGCTTGGCTGTCATGGTATATACAGACAGCTGCAGCCGTTCGTTCTACCCCGAAATTAAAATGCTCATGCTGCTGTCACGCCATGAATGCTTGTTATTTAACTTGACACGTACAGACATTTTCTGACAATTGTTCAGAATTTTATTGACCCATATTTTGTGATAATTTAAAAATTAAAGCATGCTAAAGTCCATATCGTTCCAAGGCAGTGCAACGAATGCAGAAAACCCCAGAAAAACTGTTTGATAGCTTTCTTAAATCGTTAAGCCTTCGGAAGCAAACTGTTGATATTTTTTATTTATTATTTTACTTAATGCAGCCTTCATTCTGGTGACATATATAACACATAAATGTCAGATCTGTGACAGCCATACAAGTGAAAACATACCTGCTGTGCTCTCATGTCTGTCCTGTGTCTGTACCACCGATCACGTGAACAGTCCTTTTCCATTTTCAGTGCATCATCTACGCATGGCCGGTGAGAAGCCTCCATTTATACAATCTATGGCACAACCACAAACACCAGCAACAAGTACCAGAACTATGCCAAAACATTCAAAAAATACAAAAACTACAAGTGCTGAAATTAGCTGCCACTTAAGTGAAAAAACACATTTGTGGACTATACAGTAAAATGAATCTGAAAAACTTTGAAAAACGCTTTTTTAAATGCCCCTGCTACTCCACTCTTGCTGACTGATTTAACTCTACTGCCGCTGAAACCGGAAGCTCTGCCCATAATCGTTCCTGCAGCAGCACCCCCAGGAATAAGGTGGATAGAAAATAGCAGGAATTTATGAGAAAAAGTTTAAATATGAAAAAGATTCATTTGAGAAAAAGCTTGCAAATATAATAAGTAAAAGTTACAGAATTAGAAGAAAAGAGCTGCAACTCTGAGAAATAAAAACACAATTTTTTCAGAAAAGAAGTTGCCTATTAAAGAACAAAATATGTCCATTACTAATGTTGATAAGCTAGTTTATACTGACGGAATATCCTGTCTGTTTTAATTTTAGTACGTTTTGTGGCTCCATGCAGAATTTTTTTCTACAAAAATTGCATGAAATGACTCTTTTCATAATAGATGTTGTCAACCACTAACATACAGGAATGGAATGAAAGCATATTAGGCATTTTCAGACATTTTTCGGCATTTTGGTTCATTTACACCACAACACTAATGTCACCGACAGCCACATGGACACAACAAAGTCTAAATGTCATCTTAACTTTCACACAGGCTTTGGGGCTGAGCTTATGAGTCTTGCTGTTGGCAGACTGTTTTATGTGTGTTGTTGTGATGCTGGAAGAGGCACAGCCATAATCCATATTCACCGTCTGCCAGAAGAAAAGACTGCCAAGCACACAGGCTGTCTCGCTCTCCTATAACCCTTCCCTACTTCATACGCCATATTATCACTTCTCCCTCTGCCTGGTTAGCCGAGCTGTAGTCTGTAACATTAATCCACTCAGACTTGATGGCAGGTGTTAACAGTGTTTTAACTCATGCATTACTCAGTGATCTGTATGTATTAATGTATGTGTGATTTTACGGTTTTTGATTTTTGTGTGTGTGGACCCCAGGAAGAATAGCTGCTACTACAGTAGCAAGTAATGAGGATCTGAATAAATGAATAAACAAATCTGTTTTCTCCCTCCACATGCAGTATTAGCAGAAATGTTTTTTATAAAAGGGCTGACTTTTTTTTTTTTGTCTTTCAGTTGCTCCCTTTCGGGATCGCCACAATGTATCACCTTATATCGCAATGATTTGGCAAGATTTTTTTTTTTTTTTTAACGCTGGATGCCCTTCCTGACACAACCCTGCCGTTTTATCCAGACTTGGGACCAGCACAGGGTGTACACTGGCTTCTGCTCCCCCTGTGGCTGGGTAAACAGCTGTCCTTCCCCCATTCCATTATGCTGAGCACCAAGCTAAACTGCGGGAAGTACCATTTTTATATGGTCTTTGGTATGACCCGGCCGGGGCTTGAACCCACAATCTCCCAGTTATGGGGCAGATGCTACACCTCTAGGCCACCGCTCTGGTTATAAAAGGGCTGATGTGGAATCTGAATAATAATAGTATGGTGTGTGTGTTTTGCTGTAAACAAGAGTCCCTTGGCGAGCTGATTTTACACACTTCTACCTTCAGTCTCCTAGTAGTCAAAAACCAGCGATCTATGACTGAGCCACATGTGATTTTGATAAAACAAAATACAACAAACACAAAAAAGTCACATATTGGTGAGAAATTCACAAATTTTTGAGAAAAAGTCTCAATATCATTAGAAAAAAAGTTGCAAATTGCTCAGAGAAGTAGTTTATTAGTTTGGGCTGCACGGTGGCGCAGTGGTTAGCACTGCGGCAGCACAGTTTACCCTTGGCCGGGGGATTGTGGGGATCGTGGGATCGTGGGTTCGATCCCAGCCCCCGACCAACAGTGATCTGTGTGGAGTTTGCATGTTCTCCCCGTGTTGCGTGGGTTTACTCCGGGATTTCTCCGGTTTCCTCCCACATGCCAAAAACATGCATGTTAGGTTAATTGGCTGTTCTAAATTGTCCCTAGATATTTGTTTCCTATAGGCCCTTAGAATAGAGGGTTAGTATTAATGAAAGCGCTTTGAGTGGTCTTTGTGACTAGAAAAGTGCTATATAAGTGCAAGTTAGTTAGTAATTAAAGGAAGTAAATGTTTTAGTGGTGTCAGTTTTAATCGTGTTAATCACATTAAATTGCAGTTTATTGTGCTGGGTGAGTTAATCACATAACACATGATTAACACAATTATTTTGCCATTGGCAACATATAGAGAGGTGTGAAAAAGTGTTTGCCCCCTTCCTGATTTCTCATTTTTTTGTATGTTTGTCACACTTAAATGTTTTTCAGATCATCAAACAAATTTAAATATTAGACAAAGATAGCACAAGATAAACACAAAATGCAGTTTTTAAATGAAGGTGTTTATTATTAAAAAAAAATCCAAACCTACATGGCCCTGTGTGAAAAAGTGACCCTACCCCCCATTAAAACATAAATTAACTGTGGTTTATCACGTCTTTGGAAAGCTGAGTTCAATTTTTCTAGCCACACCCAGGCCTGATTACTGCCACACCTGTTCTCAACCAAGAAATCACTTAAATAGGACCTGCCCGACAAAGTGAAGTAGATCAAAAGATCCTCAAAAGCTAGACATCATGCTACGATCCAAAGAAATTCAGGAACAAATGAGAAACAAAGTAATTGAGATCTATCAGTCTGGAAAAGGTTATAAAGCCATTCCTAAAGCTTTGGGACTCCAGCGAACCACAATGAGAGCCATTATCCACAAATGGCGAAAATATGGAACAGTGGTGAACCTTCCCAGGAGCGCAGCGATGACTCATCCAAGAGGTCACAAAAGACCTCACAACAACATCCAAAGAACTGCAGGCCTCACTTGCCTCAGTTAAGATCAGTGTTCATGACTCCACCATAAGAAAGAGACAGGGCAAAAATGGCCTGCATGGCAGAGTTCCAAGACGAAAACCACTGCTGAGCAAAAAGAACATAAAGGCTTGTCTCAGTTTTTCCAGAAAACATCTTGATGGTCCCCAAAACTTTTGGGAAAATACTCTGTGGACTGACAAGACAAAAGCTGAACTTTTTGGAAGGTGTGTGTCCCATTACATCCAGCGTAAAAGTAACATAGCATTTCAGAAAAAGAACATCCTACCAACAGTAAAATATGGTGGTGGTAGTGTGATGGTCTGGGGCTGTTTTGCTGCTTCAAGACCTGGAAGACTTGCTGTGGTAAATGGAACCATGAATTCTGCTGTCTACCAAAAAATCCTGAAATAGAATGTCCGGCCATCTGTTCGTGACCTCAAGCTGAAGCGCACTTGGATTCTGTGGCAGGACAATGATCCAAAACACACCAGCAAGTCCACCTCTGAATGGATTAAGAAAAACAAAATTAAGACTTTGGAGTGGCCTAGTCAAAGTCCTGACCTGAATGCTGTGGCATGACCTTAAAAAGGTGGTTCACACCCTCCAGTGTGGCTGAATTACAACAATCCTGCCAAGATGAGCGGGCCAAAATTCCTCCACAGCGCTGTAAAAGACTCATTACCAGTTATTGCAAACGCTTGATTGCAGTTGTTGCTGTTAAGGGTGGCCCAACCAGTTATTAGGTTTAGGGGGCATTTTCACACAGGGCTATGTAGGTTTGGATTTTTTTTCCCCTTAATAATAAACACCTTCATTTAAAAACTGCATTTTGTGTTTACTTGTGTTATCTTTGTCTAATATTTAAATTTGTTTGATCTGAAACATTTAAGTGTGACAAACATACAAAAAAAATGAGAAATCAGGAAGGGGGCAAACACTTTTTCACACCACTGTAGGTAAGAGAAAGCAGTGTTGAGTTAATTGACCATCATGCGATTAATTACACTTAATGCGATTAAATACAATTACCGTGACTAATCACCTGTCACCGCTAAAATATTTATAAGAAAAAAGTCATAAAATTGCAAGAATATTGTCACAAATTTATGAGAAGAAAGTCTTTACAAGAAACAAGTCACAAATTTACAAGACTAAACTTGCACATTTAAGGGGGAAAAAAGGTTGCCAGTATACACAAATGCACATATAATCTACAGGAAAAGCTGCAAATTTAAGAAGAAAAAAAATCACAAATGAACAAGAAAAAAGGCACATCCCTAAGAAAAAATAGTAAAATTGAAGTCATAAATTTAAGAGAAAAAGCACAAAAAATGTTCAAATTAAAAAAAAATACATCATCACTGGGTAAAAATCATCTATATATTGTTATACTTCGAAATTACTTCCCTTGTTGTGTTATTGTGTTGTTTTTTTTAAATATCTGTATGCCGTATTTTTGTTATTCCCTTGCCTGCTGTAATTATTATGAGGAGTTCAAATATCCAATCAGTTCTCTCCTGTTGTCTCCTTGGTTTTTTTTGTGTTTTACCTTTATTAGCATTTATCCACCTTAGAAATTTTCAGCCATGTTTCCATTGTTCTAGTCTTGTTGGTTGGTTAATCATTTTTAGATAGCTGTCAATTACTCAGTGAAAAAGCAAGTCTATGTTAAAATATTACACTTGATGTTCCATCCCTGTCCAGTTATATTTAAAGAAGAAGGTGAATTTACTATGTGTTTATCAAATCAAATCAAGTCAAATCAAATCAACCTTTATTGTCATATTGCTGTACATAGTGCAGGCAAGATGAAATTGCATTTCTCTCGGCATCCATATAAGTAGATGAACATGATTTAAGACATACTCACACATATCTTCACCCCCCACCCCACCACATCCATTTACGCATCCCTGAGACATACTTGAAAAACTAACTAACTAATATACAAACTAGAAAAGCACTCGGAGAGCGCAGACCTCCGCCAAGCTCCACAGTTCCCCCCATACAGTGTTTTACATCATAAATATTAATCCTACATTTATTGTGTGTACGTTTTCAGATTCCTTGACCATGAAACATATGAGTAGAAATTGGATTGACATGGATGGGATTAGTGGTTCAGTAGTTATTCAGGAAAATCGCATTTCGCATAATGGCGGTTTTCTTCTGGATGTAGCTCCATAGCTTTTAAAGATACAACAAATCCGTTGACACACTACAGATTTCACAGTGTCTTGGCTACATAATGGTGTTTGTTGAGTGATTTTAGCTTCATTTGTTCTCTTCCTATGAGGAAAATTGCAAAGGTCCCCTATTTTTTTTGATATTGTGGATCATAGTATCCGGAATTATTGCATTATCCGGATCAGTGTTGGATATATTATAGAACCTGTGGGCATGTTGTCCTGTATTTTTTTTGTTTTGCAAGTGTTGTGACGATTTTTGGCAGACTTACATGCACAAATATTGAAAATGGCCCTATCTCGCAATGTTAAAGAATCCTTTAAAAAATTCCTGGATCCAGACGGTGATCCGGATCACCACCAAAATCTAATCATCTGTAGGATACCCCATTTCTGACAATCTGTGAAAATTTCATGAAAATGTGTCCATAACTTTTTGAGTTATCTTGCTAACAAACAAACAAACTAGAAAAGCACTCGGAGAGTGCAGACCTCCGCCAAGCGCCACAGTTCCCCCCATACAGTGTTTATTTTGTTCCTGGATCCAGACGGTGATCCGGATCACCACCAAAATCTAACCATTTGTAGGATACCCCATTTCTGACAATCTGTGAAAATTTCATGAAAATCCGTCCATAACTTTTTGAGTTATCTTGCTAACAAACAGACAGACAGACAGACAGACAGACAGACAGACAAACCAACGCTGATGAAAACATAACCTCCTTGGCGGAGGTAATTATAAAAGCACTCGGAGAGCGCAGACCTCTGCCAAGCGCCACAGTTCCCCCATACAGTGTTTAACATCATAAATATTAATCCTACATTTATTTTGTCTAACTTTATAGATTCCTTGACCATGAAAAAAAATGCCATTTGCAAGTGGCATATATTAGCTATACTGTGATGCTTGCTGCGTGTTTATAGCTTCATTTGTTCTTTTAAAAATTTCAAAGGTTACCTATTTTTTCATTTATTTGCATCATTATCCAGATTTATTCCATTTCCTTAGGTCTTAAATGTCTTGTAGAAGCTGCTGAAAACTTGTCCTGTATTATGCAAATTACTGTGATTCCCGTTTTGGAAATCCCAATAAGTAAATCAATTAAAAAAAAAAAAAAAAAAAGAATCCTTTAAAAAATTCCTGGATCCAGACGGTGATCTGGATCACCACCAAAATGTAATAATCATGTGTAGGATACCCCATTTCTGACAATCTCTGAAAATTTCATGAAAATCCGTCCATAACTTTTTGAGTCATCTTGCTAACAAATTATCTTGCTAACAAACAGACAGACAGACAGACAGACAGACAAACCAACGCTGATGAAAACATAATGGCCCTATCTGGCAATGTTAAATAATAAAATAATGGCCCTATCTCGCAATGTTAAATAATAAAAAAAAAAAAAAAAAAAAAAGAATCCTTTAAAAAATTCCTGGATCCAGACGGTGATCCGGATCACCACCAAAATCTAATCATCTGTAGGATACCCCATTTCTGACAATCTCTGAAAATTTCATGAAAATCCGTCCATAACTTTTTGAATTATCTTGCTAACAAACAAACAGACAGACAAACCAACGCCGATGCAAACATAACCTCCTTGGCGGAGGTAATAATGTACATAATGTCCGTAGGTGCAGTAGTGTATACGAGAGATTCTGGATCAACTGTTCAGCATCCTAACAGCTTGTGGAAGGAAGCTGTTAATCAGTCTGGTGGTTCTGCCTCTGATGCTCCAGAATCGTTTGCCAGCTGGCAGAAGTTCAAAGTGTTTATGCAGAGGGTGAGAACGGTCCTTGACAATGTTCAGTGCCCTGCTCCTACAACGGCTCTGAAAAAGTTCTTGGACAGAGAGGAGGGAGACTCCAGTTACCCTCTCAGCTCCCTTAACTATCCTCTGCAGGGCTTTTTTGTCTGACATACTGCAGCTGGAGTACCATGTAGCAGTGCAGTACGTCAGAACACTCTCCACCACACCTCTGTAGAAGGTCCTGAGGATGCAGATGGGGAGAGAGGCCTGTTTGAGTTTCCTCAAGAAGTGCAGTCTCTGCTGGGCCCGCTTCCTGATCCCCAAGGAATTCTTGCTCCAGGTCAGGTCCTGCGAGGACCTTATTACCTCCGCCAAGGAGGTTATGTTTTTGCTGTTATTGGTTAGTATTGTGCTGTTATTTCAAGACCAGGTCCATGTGCATATACTGTATGATATGCATGTATGAGATTCAAATATTTAGCTGACTTGAAAATGTAAAGATCAAGGTTTTAGAATGTAAATAGTGGTGAGCAGAAAATAAAAAAAAAATGCAATTAATCTTTTGACGTGTCGTGTTAATCGTGATTAATCACGATTAAATGTGATTTTTTTTTCCAAATGTAATGTACCATAAACTTGTGATTTTTCAAGTTTTTCATACTCCTGTCAACATGGGAGTGGACAAATGTGCTTGGTTTTTGCAACTTTAAGTTTATTTATAGATTATTATATATTATTTTTTATTTAAAGCAAACATCATTGTCTCCATGGACTATGATATTTGAAAATGACATTGTGATCTCTAGTGAAAGAAGAGAGCAGGTGGAAGAGAACCTGGAGAGATCGAGGTTGAAAAGGTTAGCTGGCTTAGACCCAAAAGCAACAAGGAAGTAGACAGTAAGTATGAGACAATGATCTTTATTACAATAATTGTGCAATAATGGTGATATTAATATGTAACGAGGATCTGGCAACCCTGTAGGGGAGAGCAGAGACAGGGGTAAGTAACACTGAATGGGCACACCGCAGCATGGCCTCCAGCTCCTTATTTGCCAACTCGCTCTGCCCAATACTCTGTGGGTGGTACCCGGAGGAGAGGCTGACCTCGGCCCTGATGGACTTGCAAAAGGCTCACCACACCTTAGAGATGAACTGGGGACTACGGTCAGAAACGATGTCCAACAGGATACCCTGCAGCTTGACCACATGAGTCGACAGGAGCTGGGCTGTCTCCAAGGCCTATGGGAGCCTTTTGAGAGGCACAAAGTACACCGCCTTGGAGCACCTGTCAACAACCGTGAGGATGACTGTGTGCCCGTTGAAGGGGTAGTCCAGTCACGAAGTCGAGGGCAATGTTAGAGTGCCCCCACAATGACCTTCCCAGACAGGATGGCCTCCTCCTTGAAGACCGATGGGTTGGCCCCGAACTGGCGGGAGAGAACATCCAGTCTGTACATGAGGGTGAAGCGAAATCTGGCGAAGAACAGAGCCCATCTGGCTTGACGGGAGTTAAGTTGTTTAGCTGATCGGATGTATTCTGGATTCTTGTGGTCGGTCCAAACCGCAGAAGGGAGAGCAGCCGCTTCCAGCCAGTGACGCCACTCCTCCAAGGCCAACTTCACCGCAAGCAACTCCCACTCGTCGATGTCATAATTTCTCTCGGCTGGAGACAATCACCAAGAGAAATACGCACAAGGGTACAGCTTTTTATCGGCAGCTGAGCACTGCGAGAGGACAGCTCCCATGCCAATATCAGAGGCATCCACCTCCTCTATGAACTGGCGTGCGGGTCAGGCTGGAGCAGGATGGGAGAGTCAGTGAACCATGTCTTAAGCATGCCTCTTTAGCATCTGGCATCCAGCGAAACAAGGTCTTGGTGGAGGTGAGGGTGGTGAGCAGGTGGGCGATGGAACTGCAGTTTCTTATGAAGTGTCGGTAAAAATTGGCAAACCTAGGGAACTGTTGAGCTTCTTCCGAGTCGAGGGGCTGGCCCAGTCCGTAACGGCTTTGCTCTTCGTAGGGTCGTGTTCAATCTGACCCTTGGCGATAATAAACCCCAAAAAGGTGGTAGTGGAGGTGTGAAATTCACATTTCTCAGCCTTTACAATGAGCTGGTTCTCTAGGAGGTGCTGGAGAACCACCCAAATGTGCACCTTGTGCTCTGCAAGAGACCGGGAGAAAATCAGGATGCCATCCAGGTACATGGACACGAAAGAGCCCAAAAAGTCATGTAAAATGTGAGGCGCTGGAAAACTGCAGGGGGTGTTAGTAAGCCCGAAGGGTACGGCACAGTACTCGAAATGTCCGCTGGGTTTACAGAACCCCGTTTTCCATTCATCGCCTTCCCGAATACGGATGAGGTGGTAGGCATTGTGGAGGTCTAGTTTAGTGTAGATCGTGGAGCCCTGGAGTTGATCGAACGCCAAGTTAAAGGAAGGGCGTATTTGTATTTATTGGTAATCAATACAGGGATGCAGCGAGACATCCCTCTTCTCCACGAAGAAAAACCCCATGCCCATAGCAGATGACAAGGGGCGGATGATGCCGGCATTAACTGACTCCTTAATATGGTCCATGGCTTCCATCTCAGGGGCAGACAGGCTGTACAGACGGCTGGAGGGCAATCGGGCCCCTGGTTGAAGCTCGATGGCGCAGTCATAGGGCTGATGAGGGGGCAAGGACAAGGCCTTTACTTTACTGAATACGGATGCTAACTCATGATAATTGGGGGGGGGGGCTAAGGATAAATCAGGTGCCTCAGGGGTGACGGGCTGAATGTTAATGGATGGGGAGCAGGCGGCAGATCGAAGACAGGCAGATAAACAAAAAGAGCTCCATGAACCAACAACCTCTTTCTTCCAATCAATCACCAGGTTGTGTAGTTTTAACCAGGGGAACCCCAGCACAACAGTAGAGGTAGATACATGGAGAGCTAGGAGGGCTAAATTTTCGTGATGGTTACCTGACGCTAACAGGGCAAGGGGAACAGTCTGTTTAGTGATCCAGCAAAGGGGCTTGCTGGAGAGGGTACCCCAGTGAGGCCCCTACAGAGGGAGTTCAATGCAGGGTATCTTGAATTGGGTTGCCAGGTGCTCAGAAATAAAGTTTTGCTCAGTTCCGGAGTCAACTAAAGCAGAACTGACGAACTCAGCGGACTCGAGCAGCAAACGAGTGGGCAGAGAAAAACGGTTCTGAGAGGGATTAGATTTTCCGACCACCAGGCTCCCTACTGCGACTGACAGGCTTAATCTTTTAACTTCGCCAGACACTGAGCAACGGTGTGACCGATTTTACCACAATACAGACATAACCTCCCCCCCTTGTAGCGCCACTGCCACTCAGTGTGAGAGATCTTGGATCGGCCCACTGCCATTGGCTCAAGTGTGTTGGCGGAGGTCGCGCCAGGTGGAAGTGCATGGAGCAACAGCTCCGTTGATGTGGAACAAGATGGTGTATGGAAGCCGGACTGGCACTCTCTCGAGCATTGGTGGAGTCTATTGTCAAGCATAATCACGAGGAAGATTAACTCGTCCAAGCAATCAGGCTCATCTCAGAGACGGCTGAGCTCATCACAGAGAGTAGTATTGAGACTGTGGGTAAAAACGGAGCACAACGCAGGGTCATCCCATCTCGCTTCAGTCATGAGGACCCGGAATTTTAGGGCATGCTCGGCCGCGGTCCTTGCCCCCTGGCGGATGCTCATCAAACAAGTGGGCATGCTCCCCTCCTGGCCAGAGTGATCAAACACGTGAGAAAATTCACCAGTAAAACGCTTGTAAGTGTAAGAGTGATAATTCAGCCCCTGAATTATCACCTGAGCCCAGGAGAGGACAAGCCCATTGAGAAGGCCCGTTACAAAACTAATCCGGCTCTGGTTGTTGGGATAGTCCTCGGGAGTGTTATTTAAAATGAGTTGGCACTGTAGCAAAAATCCACGGGCCCCCCATAGCTTCCTGCCATACCAAGGGGGTGTGGCCACCAACAAGGAACATCCCGAGCGGATTGTGGTGGGCGCAGCTGCTGGTGGTGGGGCGGCGGAAGCCACAACCACAAGATCTTGTACTATTCCCTCTAGTTTGCTAATATGCTCATTTAGCTTAGCCAACTCATTCAAAATGACCTGATTCTGATAGGCGGTTTGGTCAGCGCGCTGTTCGAGTGTATTGAGTTTAGCAATAATGGCTTCCATTCTAGTCGCTGGGTCTAACTGCTGGTCACAAACTGAAAAGGTTAGCTGGCTTAGACCCAAAAGCAACAAGGAAGGAGACAGTAAGTATGAGACAATGATCTTTATTACAATACTTGTGCAATAATGGTGATGATAATATGTAACAAGGATCTGGCAACCCTGTAGGGGAGAACAGAGATGGGGGTAAGTAACACTGAATGGGCAATAATGAGAATATAATTCTGAGTTATGCTTACAGGCTCTTCAGAGGAGCACAGCTTGGACAGGGTGATGATTCTCCAGGTTGGGTAGCTGATTGCCGGCGGTGAGAGTGCAGAGGTGTTGCAGGGGAGGTGCTGGAGACAGGCTGGCCAGGACTGAGTGCAGGGGAGATGGTGCAGGGAGCAGTGATAAAGTATATACAAACGGTGGGAAGTTGACTTACTTGTGGGCAGTGATGATGTGCACAATTCCAGGAATATCCAAGTCTGTAATGCAAGGTCCAAAGTCCAAGAGCTGGTGGGGGGTGGGGTCAAAACACGGCAGTAGGATACAGACGAGCAGAGGCACAAGGCGAGAGGCAGGTAGCTGGGCCTCGGGCAAGCAGAGGTCAAACACGACAGGCAAATTCAATAATGCAGGCAGTGCAAGGATACAGACAGGTGCAGAGTTTGACGGCGGGAGAACTTCCCTTATAAAAGGCTCCTCTGATTAGCAACAGATGATGATCAGGGCTGCAGGGAGAGCGCTAATCATCAGGGAGAGAGGGAGACAGACACACAGAGCAGACAGGGATCCTTACAGAGGTATGTAATGGAGAAAAGATAAAAGTTAGTAGAAGCAAGACAGAATATGTGTGTGAATGAGACGGAGGCAGGTGTAACAGTGAAGATGCAAGGAGTAGAGGTAGTGAAGATAGATGAATTTAAATACCTGGGGTCAACCATCCAAAGCAATGGACAGTGCACAAGAGAGGTGAAGAAGAGAGTGCAGGCAGAGTGGAGCTGGTGGAGACGAGCATCAGGGGTGATTTGCAACAGAAAGATAGCAGCTGGAGTGAAAGAGGTTTTATTGAAGATGAAGCTGCCATGCATAAGGACAAGATGAAGACCACAGAGAAGATTCATGGATGTCATGAAGGAGGACATGGAGAGGGTTGGTGTTACAGAGAAAGATGCAAGGGTTAGGGTGAGATCGAGGCAGATACGTATCTGCAGTGGTGACCCCTAAAGGGAGCAGCTGGAAGTAAAAGAAGAAGAAGATAAAGATGAAGAAGAAGAAGGTTTATTTAAAGCTTTCAACATGTCAAAAATGACAACATCATTCCAGAATATTCTCAAAAAATCCTCATATGTACTGCAGAAATACTGCATGTGCAAACAACTAGCAACCACTTTAGCATTATTACACCAGTTGTTATACCAGTTGCATCTCTCACCTCTCTTTTGATGTGAGTTCCAGTAGTAGATAGTTCAGTTTGATTTCTAGGGAGTGTACATTTGTCAACAGATCTGATGGAAGTGGTATTAGCCTGGCATTAGCCTTTAGCTTACCTGTTAACCTTCCTTGGCACCTGCTCTTCAGCCTCTCCATCAGACTCTTCACTTTGCTCCAGTGTTTAGTTTGAAATTGTGCATGGACACAGTAAATATGCCCACATAGGATAACAGTGATACTCCAGCAAACTGATTTGAACAGCCAGAATTCAATAAAATGAAGAGTTTATGCAATGAATTGGGCTTCACATGTCTCTGTTTTGAGTTGCCCCATAAACTGTCTGATGTGAACAATACATGTATTTTAAAAGTTCCACTTTTCTCATTCCTCCAAGATTAATCACAATCAAAAAAACTGATTGTTATCAGCCAGGTTCATTTCCTGCATTTTGGGGGCCCGTATTTGTAAAGCAGAAGAAGATAATTTGTGGTAATGCCTCAGTCTGGTACACTTAAAGAAGAAAATGGGCTAGATTCGTCAATCTAAAATTCAGATTAAAGATCTGGTAGTCAGAAGGGAATGCTGCAAAGCTGAGCACAGGTGGAAGAAGGATAAGCTGCAGGTATCTCATCAAATTTTAAAGGACTGTTGGCATTGTTATCAAAGTGCTGTTAAAGAGGCTAAAAGGGAACATCTGTCTAATATTATTGCATCTAACCATCATAATCCACGTGTGTTATTTAAGACCATTGACTCTGTTTTTACTGCCTCCCCGACTGTCATTATGGAAGCATCATCTGAAATGTGCAGTGACTTTTTACATTTTTTATTGATAAAATCATTACTATTAGGGCTCTGATTCCTGTTCCTGCCTCTGATCCCTCGGTCTCTGTCCCTTGCTCTGCTGTCTTTAATCAGTTTGAACCTGTGACCCTGTTGCAATTAGAGGATGTGATTGGTGATATTAAGCCCTCAGGTTCCTCTTGTGATGCTCTCCATTCTCGTTTTTTTTAAAGAGGTTTTATCTAGTATAGGTCAGTCGGTTTTAACAATTTTAAACAACAGTTTGTCTTCTGGTGTGGTTCCTGCACATTTTAAACATGCAGTAGTAAAACCTTTGATAAAGAGGCCTGGTCTTGATGACTGTATTGGCTAATTTTAGGCCTATTTTAAAGCTGCCTTTTTTTTAAAAAATATTGGAGAAAATAATTTACTCTCAGTTAAAGGCCTTTCTGGATGAGAATGGTGTCCTGAAGGTGTTCCAGTCTGGATTTAAAACCCTCCATAGCACAGGGTCAGCTTTGAAAAGGGTCTTTAATGACGTCTTCCTGGCATCTGATTCTGGTGATTTTGTGATTCTCATCTTGCTTGACTTAACTGCCGCCTTTGATACAGTGGACCATGACATTTTAATATATCGTCTACAGCATCTTGTGGGTATTTGTGGTACTGCTCTGGAATGGTTCAGGTCCGACTTGATAGATAGAACAGTGTGTGTAAGCCTTGCTGGTTTTGAATCTTCTTCTGCTTCCCTGTCATGTGGGATTCCACAGGGCTCAATTTTAGGGGCCCTGCTTTTCTCCCTTTATTTGGTTCCACTGGGTTCCATTCTTAGAAAGCATGGTATCTCCTTCCACTGTTACGCTGATGACACTCAGATATGTGTACCATTAAAGCAGAAGGAGGCCTTTTCATTAAAATCACTCCTTGCATGTCTTGATGACATTAAAGATTGGATGGCTTTAAATTTCATAAGTTCTTAAGTTTTAATGAAAATAAGACTGAAGTGATGGTGTTTGGACACAGTGGCTCTAGTGAGTTCCCACCTGTTGACTTGGGCCCCTTGGCACAGTTTGTTAAGCCAACCGTTACTAATTGGGGTTTTAAGTTGGACAGTGATTTTAAATTAGATCCTCAAATCAGTGCAGTAGTGAAGTCCAGCTTTTTTCATCTAAGGCAGTTGGCAAAGGTTAAACCAATCCTTTCAAAGCAGCACTTTGAAACAGTAATCCATGCCTTCATCATGTCTCGGCTGGATTACTGTAATGCACTTTATTTTGGAGTCAGCCAGTCTTCCCTCTCACGTATGCAGTTGGTTCAAAATGCAGCTGCACGTCTTATAACTGGAACACTAAAGAAGGACCACATTACACCCATTTTAGCTCCCTTCACTGGCTGCCTGTGCACTTTAGGGTTCATTTTAAACTTCTTTTATTAATTTTTAAATCATTAAATGGCCTTGCCCCGCCTTACCTCTCTGAGCTGCTTCACCCTTACACCCCTGCTCGGTCTCTCAGATCAACTGATCAGCTGCTTCTGGAGATACCAAAATCAAAGAGGAAGCTCAGAAGCGACAGAGCTTTTTCTGTTGCTGCTCCTAAATTGTGGAATAATCTGCCTTTGTCCTTCAGACAGGCCTCTTCACTGTCCAGTTTTAAAACTCATCTTAAAACCTATTTTTATTCTCTGGCTTTTGACCCAGTTTGAGAGATTGATTTTATTTGTTCTTATTGTCTCTATTGTATGACTACTATTTTGTTTCTGCTGTTTTATACTTTTTTAGCTGGATTTTTATTGTTTTTATATTTTATGTTTTTATGTTTTATTTATCGTTGATTTACAGTACTTTGTGTCAGCTGTCTTTGTTTTTAAAGCGCTTTATAAATAAAGTTGGCTTGGACTGGATATCAAGTTAAGTCAAGCATTTTAAACCTACAGGAAAATATTACTACTGCATCTGAATAAATTTGAATATTATGATTTGCACTTAAATTTAAAAAATTATAACCATAATTATCAAAATTAAAAAGCAGCTTTAAATATTTTTTTTTTCCCCCTTGTCCTGTCCGGCAGCTAGGCAAGCAGAACAGGGATCTGTCACCCTTATTGTGCCAAAACAGATTTACTTTGCCAAGAGGAGCTTATACAGTACCTAACTGTGTGTTGTATATTGTTGTAAACTCCTCCTGTAATAACTTTTAATACTTTATTTTAATTATTTTACCCATGGAAGACCCGACAGGATGGGGAAGAGGGAAAGGAAGTGTGTGGAGGAGGAAAGAAAAGGGAGGGGAACAGACAAAAAAGCAAACCAACTAAAACAAACAAAAGACCAACGGCTTCTTCCACCGAAGCTGTCTCAACATGAGTCTGGTTTCCGCACCTGTTAAAGGAGAGACTGTTGTGCGTGTACGTCTGCGGGCATATGTCAGAGAGCGCGTGCAAAATAAGTGTGTGCATGTGATTGGTTTGTCAGGAAACATACGAAGCGGAGGGCTGGTGGCAGCAGCTCTCCCCCCGGGAACCCCGAGCAGGCAAGGCAGCGCCACCAACCCCCACAGGTCACAAACTTCCAAGGTCAGCAAGCCCCAGGAAAGCCAGGCATCCGCCCCCGGAGGGACAATCGAGGGAGGCTAGGTCGCTCAGTGGCCGGCGCGGCGAGCCCACACCCCCGGACCTGCCTACCCGCCCCCCCAGTGGGGCCAACGCCCGCCCCCGGGCCCCAGGCACCAGGAGGCCAGCGACCCCACCCCCCATGCCAGAGACTGGCCCGCACCCCCCAGCATGAGCCCCCCCCATGCACCCCCACAGTGGGCCCACCCCAGCACCACCGCTGTACACCCTGAGGGCCCCAATGCCCAAAGAAGTCCCCCCGCCCAGGGGAGCCTACATTGCTGAGAGGCACTGCCCCCCTTAATCCAGCACCTCCCGACTCGCAGACACACCCCTCCCCACACCTTCACACCCACATGCTCCCATGCGCACCCATATGCACTAAGAACAGCTTTAAATATTTCACTGTGGGTGTAATGTATATTGAAAATATTAAAGTTTATCATTTTGAATTATATTGCAAAAAAATCTTTGACTTTTTCCACATGATTTTAATGTAGTGAAATGTACTAATAAAAGGCACACAGTTGCACTAATAAAAGGTAAACAACTGTGATTTCAAAAATGATTTGATTTACCTCAAAAATGCTCATTCAAAATTCCGGAAATAAAGTTACTCACAATGAAACATAAAAATACTCAGAAATGGACCTACAACAGGTGTTTCAGGAGGTGCAGAAGAATCCTGTTCTGTGACTGAAGCTGCAATCAACTTTAGCATTTTACCTAAAGACAAAGATCATTTGATTACCAAGCAAAAATCAAGTGCAGATATTCATATATTTCTAATCTTGTCGTAGATTTCTATTCTTGTCCCGCCTAGTCACTCCCAGTGAAAATCTTCAACTCTGCCAGTTCCAGCTCTACCTCCTCTTTTTGTCAGCGCTACCATTTCCAAACCATACATCATAGCAGGTCTCACTACTGTCTTGTAAGTCTTCCCTTTTACTCTTGCTGCTACCTTTCTGTCACAAATCACCCCTGACACTTGTTTCCACCCACTCCACCCTACCTGCACTCTCCTCTTCAACTCTCTTTTGCATTTTCCATTGCTTTGAATGGTTGACCCCAGGTATTTAAACTAATCTACTTCCACTACCGCTACTTCTTCCATCTTCACCGTTATACCTGCCTCCCTCTCATTCACACTCATGTATTCTGTCTTGCTTCTACTGAGTTTCATTCCTCTTCTCTGCAGAGCATACCTCCACCTCTCTTAAGTTCTTTTCCACCTGCTCCCTTCTCTCAGTACAGATCACAATGTCGTCTGCAAACATCATGGTCCACAGAGACTCCTGCCTGACCTCGTCTGTCAGCCTGTCCATCACCATGGCAAAAAAGAAGGGGCTCAGAGCCGATCCCTGATGTAATCCCACCCCCACCTTGAATCCATCCGTCACTCCTATAGTGCACTTCACCACCGTCTCGCTGTCCTCATACATGTCCTGCACCACCCTCACATACTTCTCTACCACTCCAGACTTTCTCATGCAGTACCACACTTCCTGTCTTGGCACCCTATTACATGCTTTCTCTAGATCCACAAAGACACAGTACAACACCTTCTGACCTTCTCCATACTTCTCCATCAACACTCTTGGAGCAAACATTGTATCTGTAGTACTCTTTCTTGACATGAAACCATACTGCTGCTCACTGATTATCACCTCTCCTCTTTACCTGACTTCCACAACTCTTTCCCGTATCTTCATAGTGTGGCTGATCAACTTTATGCTTCTGTAATTACTACAGCTCTGAGCATCACCTTTGTTCTTGAAAATTGGTACCAAAACACTTCTTCTCCACTCCTCGGGCATCCCCTCACTCTCCAAGATTGTGTTAATCTGGTTAAAAAGTCCACTGCCATCTCTCCTAAACATCTCCATACCTCCACAGGTATGTCATCTGGACCAACCGCCTTTCCATTCTTCATCCTCTTCAAAGCTGCCCTCACTTCTGCTTTGCTCATCCTCGGAACTTCCTTGTTCACTGTCTTTCCTTCATTGAGCCTCCTCTCTCTCTAATTTTCTTTGTTCATCAGCTCTTCAGAGTACTCCTTCCACCTTTTCAACACACTCTCATGATTTGTTAGTACATAACCATTTCTGTCCTTAATCAACCTAATCTGCTGTACATCCTTTCCAGCTCCATCTCTCTGTCTAGCCAGTCGATACAACTTCTCTTCTCCTTCTTTATTGTCCAGCCTCTCATACAACTCACTAAATGCCTTTTCCTTTGCCACCTCTCTCTTTGCCATGCGCCTAGATTCCAAATACTCCTCATAGTAGCTCGAGTAGGTTAATTTTGTCTTCTTTTAATTATTTACCTTTTTTTCTTATTAAAGACAAAGATAGAAAGGAGATGTTTTTACCTTCTTTACATGTTTCGACTGTCACTGCAGTCTTCATCAGAAGTGACATTTCTCATTCGTCTCAGTGTCATTCGTCATGATCCGCATGTTTGATTTGGCAAAGGTTGTACGTCAGATGCTCTTCCTGACACAACCCTCCCCATTTACCCGGGCTTGGGACCGCCACTAGTAGTACACTGGCTTGTGCACCCCCTGTGGCTGGGTTAAAGTTGTCACTTTTATGATTGTTTTATATCTTTGAAATATTAAAACAATAGTAAATTTAATAATGAACACAAAATTAAATAGATAGAGCGTCATGATCGGAGATCAGAAACAGAGTGATAGAGAGAGGGAACTAGTGCATCAAGGCACTGCATGCAGCTGCAATTAAATGATTTATCAATTACAGCTCATTTAAAAAATGGAGGTGAGAGCTACTCATTCATGTGAACATTTCCTCATTTACCACATCTAATAACCATTTATCACTAAATTATTCTAGTGCATCTCTGTAAACTAGAATATTGTGAAAGTTTTTTTCTCAGTAGCCATCCATCCATCCATCTTCTTCCGCTTAATCCTTTACGAGTCGTGGGGGGGCTGGAGCCTATCCCAGCATCTTAAGGCGAGAGGCAGGGTCCACCCTGGACAGATCGCCAGTCCATCGCAGGGCCAACACAGAGAGACAGACAACCATTCACTCTCACAGTCATACCTAAGGACATTTTAGAATCCCCAGTTTGATGCCAATTAACCTAACCTGCATGTTTTTGGCATGTGGGAGGAAACCGGAGAAATCCTGGAGTAAACCCACGCAGACACCGGGAGAACATGCAAACTCCACACAGATCACTGTTGGTCGGGGGCTGGGATCGAACCCAGGATCCCCCGGCCAAGGGTGGGTTGCTGTGCTGCCGCAGTGCTAACCACTCCGCCACCGCGCCGCCTTTAATTCAAAAAGATAGAAGTTCATATTTTAACACACTTACATGGACAGGGAAAATAGTCTTTCTTCAGTGTTCTCCTCCCCACAAGGACAAATACATCATTAGTAAATGCCTTATCTTCACCCTGGGTGATTTTTCTTGGATGGTTTTCTTCTTTTTTTCTTCACCACAGGGATAGCTTCTTTTTTTCATACTTGAGCTACTATCAGCCATTCCTGGTGCCGGTTGATGACATCAATCACCCAGGACAGCCAGAATTTTGATCTACAGTGGGGAAAATAAATAACGAACTAGTCAGCATTTTTCTCATGTACCCTGCCTCTCGCCCAAAGATGCTGGGATAGGCTCCAGCGCCCCCGCGACCCAAAAAGGATTAAGCGATAGAAGATGGATGGATGGATGGAATGACATATTTCTGATGGAGCCATTGACCTGATATTTTCACCAGATATCCATAACAACCCAAGTAATCCATACATACAAAGAAATCAAGGCAACTGTGTTCACAAAACAAGTTATATTTAATAAAGTGGAATGACACAGGGAGTAAATATTAAACACATGAAGAAAAAGAGGTGCTAAAAGGCAGAGAAAGCCAAGAAACCAGCTGAAATCCATCAGAATTTAGGAAGCCATCCCATCCCCCATCAGTGCAAATTAATTTCAGCTGGTTAAGTCCTGACTGATAGCCTTTAAAAAGGTCTGTGAATATCAGATTGTCATACCACAAAGAACTCATGATGGGTAGAAGCAAAGAGCTCTTTCTAGACCTTTGCAACCTTATTGTTGCAAAACATAATGATGGCATTGGTTACAGGTGCATTTCTAAAATGCTGAATGTTCCATTGAGCACTGTTGGAACACCATTTTACCATATACCGGGTATATGGTAAAATGATGTTCTTTCCACTTCTGAATGACCAGGAGCTCCTCACAAGATTTCTGACGGAGGAGTCAAAAGATCATCAGAAGAGTTATCCAAGAGCCAAAGACCACTCATGGAGAGCTCCAGAAAGACCTGGAGTTAGCAGGTACTGCTGTTTCAAAGAAAACAATAAGTAATGGACTCAACTGACATGGACTCTATGCCTGCTCACC
This sequence comes from Pholidichthys leucotaenia, assembly GCA_020510985.1. NCBI lineage: Eukaryota > Metazoa > Chordata > Actinopteri > Cichliformes > Pholidichthyidae > Pholidichthys > Pholidichthys leucotaenia. The sequence goes on from CM035843.1 coordinate 66,816,825, forward strand.
TTGCCTTGATTTCTTTGTATTATGGATTACTTGGGTTGTTTCTGATATCTGATGAAAATCTCAGGTCAATGGCTCCATCAGAAATATGTTTAATGAGAAAAATGTTGACATGTTCAATACTTATTTTCCCCACTGTAATTACCTCCAAACAGCTTCTTTATCACTACAGCTTAGTTTTCTTTATATTTTAGATAAAATTTTAAGTCACTAACTAAACATATAATGAGCTTATCTTGCTACAAATGAAGACAAGTGCTTTTGATTGTCTCATGTTATTGTAGCTTTGTAGATGAATGTAGCCTCAAGGGCTGATGGGAGTGATAAATGTTAGAGATTTTCCTTAGGCAAATGATTTAAAGAGAATTTAGACCACTTTACTGTGCATAAGCTGTTTCTGTTGGAATATTTTATTATTATATTTTTATTTTATGTGACTTAAACCATTGTGACTTCACCTGATGAAGACCCTGGAGAGGCTGCTCCTTGCCCACCTCCACCCCCTGGTGGGACCAGCGATGGATCCACTCCAGTTCACCAACCAGCATGGCATCGGGGTGGAGAATGCAGTGATCTTCCTCCTACACCATTCTCTGTACCACCTGGAGAAGCCTGGGAGCACTGTGAGGATCATGGGCTGCACGGTGGTGCAGTGGTTAGCACTGCGGCAGCACAGTTTACCCTTGGCCGGGGGATCGTGGGGATCGTGGGTTCGATCCCAGCCCCCAACCAACAGTGATCTGTGTGGAGTTTGCATGTTCTCCCCGTGTTTGCATGGGTTTACTCCGGGATTTCTCCGGTTTCCTCCCACATGCCAAAAACATGCAGGTTAGGTTAATTGGAGACTCTAAAGTGGCCCTAGGTGTGAGTGTGTGTGTGAATGGTTAAGGGATAGCGCCGTATCGTGGCTGCTTTATCCATCCAGGTGGTGGATGCCCTCAATTTCCCCTCTGGGGATCAATAAAGTATTCTAAATCTAAAAAAATCATGTTCTTTGATTTCTCCAGTGCTTTCAATACCATCCAACCGGTGATCCTGAAGGACAAGCTACTGTGCGCAGGGGTGGACCAGCACCTGTCATCGTGTATCCTGGACTACCTCACAAACCGACCACAGTTTGTGAGAAACCAGGACTGTGTGTCTGACACCATCATCTGCAGTACGGGGGCCCCCAGGGAGTAGTTCTGGCTCCCTTTCTGTTCACCCTTTATACTGCGGACTTTTCACACAACACACCACACTGCCACCTACAGAAGTTCTCTGACGACTCTGCAATCGTTTGCCTCATCTCTGATGGAGATGATGTGGAGAACAGAGGACTTATCCAGGACTTTTGTGTGGACTGGCGCCAAAGGAACTGCCTCCATATCAATGCGAGGAAAACTAAGGAACTGGTGGTAGACTGCCGCAGATGAGGACAACCCCCTACAGCACCAGTAAACGTACAGGGAACAGACATTGAGATAATGACATCTTACAGGTACCTGGGTGTTCACCTAAACAATAAACTGGACTGGTCACACAACACCACTGCACTCTACAAGAAGGGGTGACGCAGGTTTTTTCCTCCTGAGGAGGCTCTGGTCTTTTGGAGTGCAAGGGGCACTCCTGAAGACCTTCTACAATTCGGTGGTGGCATCAGCCATCACATTTGGAGTGGTCTGCTGGGGCAGTGGCATCACGGCAGCTGACAGGAAGAGACTGAACAGACTGATCAAAAAAGCTAGCTCTGTTCTGGGGCAGCGCCTCGACCCAGTAGAGGGAATAGGAGAGAGGAAAATGGTGGCAAAGCTGTCATCTCTGCTGGAGTCCGAGTCCCACCCCATGCAGGACCTGCTGAATGCACTGAGGAGCTCATTTAACAGTAGGCTGTACCATCCTCGTCTCACGACGGAGAGGTTCTGCAGGTCCTTCCTACCTACAGCTGTCAGACTTTATAGCCTAACCAGGGCTGCTCATAGAGGTTGTATTGAATGTACAAAATGTAACAACCTTGCAAAATAAATGGACCCCTCCATTATACAACTAGAACAATATCAGTCATTACTGAGGGTGACAACACAGCTGATTCAAATACGAAATATACTGTCTGGGTACATATTCATATTCTGCGGGGTAACTTAACAGACCGTAATGCTGTCTATACCATCTAGCTGCAATGCTCCCACACTGTGTATATATCTGTGTACATATGTATATTCATTTGTTCTTATTATCTTATCTTACTAATTATTGCTCAGAGTGTTGCTATCCCTGTGCTGCTGTAATCCTGGAATTTCCTCATTGTGGGACTAATAAAGGCTTATCTTATCTTCTTATCTTAACCCCATTTGTGTACATTGCCCAATTGAGAAAATGGCTATGTGATCAACAGAGTGTTGAGTTGATCTCAATGAACTCGATTAATGTGCCTACCACTAAAACAAATGTAATGCACTTTTTTGCAATCAACTTTCAATGCTTTTTGTCCCCCGCCAATTGAAGGCCGAAAGGGGATTTTGTTATGGGTCAGTCCGTCCATCTGTCCCACTTTTGTGAAATCATCTCCTCCTACAGTTTTGGTCCAATTGTTTTGAAACTTGGTACTGTGGTTTGATATACACTGAGGATGTGCATATTGCAATTTGGTTTGATCGAATGATTTTTGCGGGAATTGTAGCCCCTGACCTATGACCTCCTGCTTCATCTCACTTCATAGACAGTAACTGTATTGTGAAATCAACTCCTCCTACAGTTTTGTGACTATTGTTTTGAAACTTAGTACCATGGTTTGAGATACTCTGTTGATGCGCATATTACAATTTCACTCTTATCAGATGACCTTGAGGTCAAAGGTCAGAGGTCAGATTTTTCCCTAACTCTTCTAAATATAATAACTACTGAAAGAAATTATGTAGGCTTTTCAAATTGATACAGGAGTTGTATCTAATACACATCTTGGACGACTTAAACTCTCACCTAACTATGGGTTTGGGGTCAAGGGGTCAAAGGTCAAAGTTAACATTGCAGTTGCACTATGGTAAATGCTACATTTACTATTACTATAAAATGAGTAAAGCTAGGGCCACCAAACCTGGTATACAGGTTCACCTTGGGATCCTAACCTCTGACTATGGGTTTGAGGTCAAAAGGTCAAGGGTCAAGATTAACATTCCTTATGCCTTCTTACTATACAACACATAAAGCTAGGGCCACTGGTACACAGTTTCACCTTGGAATTCTGACCTCTATCTATGGATTTGGGGTCAAAAGGTCAAAGTTAGCATCCCATTTGCACTATTACTATAAAATGAATAAAGCTAGGGCCATCAAACCTGGTCCACAGGTTCACCTTGGGATCCTGACCTCAGACTATGGGTTTAGGGTCAAAAGGTCAAAGGTCAAGGTTAACATTCCCTAGGCCTTATTTCTGTACAACGAGGAAAGCTAGGGCCACTAAACTTGGTACACAAGTTCATCCTGTGACCCTGAAGTGTGACTGTGGTTTTGGGATCGCTAGGTCAAAGGTCAACATCAAAATGCCTTATAAAGTATATCTCAACAACAAAGAAAGCTAGGGTCACTGAACCTGGTACACAGGTTCACTCTGGGCCCATAACCTCTCACTACAGGTTTGGGGTTAACAGGTCAAAAGTCAAGGTTGGCACTCCCTATGACTTCTTACTATAGAATGTGTAAAGCTCTCTAGGGTCACTATACGGAGGTGGGGGATGTTGCAGTCACCTCAGAGTGCTTTTGTTGTTAATGTGTGTGGGGACGAATGGAGGTGGAGAAGGAGAACTAGACACACAAAACAAGCCTTCTTAGAGGGGAAAACATTGGAAACCAAAGCTGTCTGTTAATAATTATACTGTAAACGTTAATTTTAATCAAGCATAGTCATATTTATTCATTATGAGAAGAATGGCAGACTTATCGAGAAATACTGTTTTGCGTTCACATTTAGTCAGGTAGTTGGTACTCTAATAAATATGGGGGGATCGGTTTTAGAAAGGAAGAAAAAGTGGAGAGCTGTGCTCTGCATAGAAATGGGATTTGCCTCTAAATGGGCCTGACGTTTCACCTACTGGACATAACTGACCTCTCGTTTCACACAGTGGCCAGGCACCACCTGGGATGCAATCCTTTTGCCCCCCCTAAACATTCTCTCATCACACCGTCATCACTCCCTCCCCCATATGACTTTCTTTCCCTCTCATCTTTCCAGCTCATTCATCATCTGGCTTCTGGTGGCCTCCCCTCCTCCTCCTCAATTGGCAGTGACATGTACTAGAAGATGGATTCCAAACGACACTTTCCAAAAAAGGGTTATTTTCAATTCCTTAATACCTTACAGTGAGATAGATATACAGTACTTTCTTACAGGAAAATGCTATTTGTCTGCTTTCCCAGTATCTTGTTAAGGCTTCAGCTTGGAGCACTGCTCCTTTTGTGTGCTCAAGTGTATCTGTGGTTGTATGTGTGTGTCTTTGTGTGCACATATGTGATGTCGTGTCTGTCCAGCTCGTCATTTTTTTACAGCCCCCGTTCCTCTTCATCTGCAGCTGCTCCTTTGATTGGTTATTGTGGGAACGCAACACTCTTGGGGACAATGCATGACTAATTACCTGAATTAGTGACAGGCAAACAAAAAATAAATGCCTCCTTAGAGTCGACTTGTCACTAATTTATTCTCAGTGTGTCTTTGTTGGACGTATTTATGCTTAAAATGACCCAGACAGTTTTGAAGGGAGAAAAAAGAATAATTTGCAGTGATGGTCATGAAAAGCTTTTCTCATTGTGAGCGTGTGTGTGTGTGTGTGTGTGTGTGTGTGTGTGTGTGTGTGTGTGTGTGTGTACCCAGATTTGCTGCTGTGAATCTTTGACAGATCCAATCCTGTCATCTTATTTTGCTTCAAGCTAATGACAAAGGGTTTCTGGAATAATGACAAACTCTAACATCATCAGATTTGAGGGATATGCCTTATCCACGGTGTATTAAAAACTGTGGTGCTTTTGTGTGCAAAGGATGGAGGAAAATAAAACTAGAAAAGCACTCAGAGAGTGCATACCTCCGCCAAGGCTCCTTCAGTCTCTCATGGATCACCTCCAAAATGTAATGGGTTTGTGTGTAGGCCTAGAGCCACTTGTGGTGAAAATTGCATCAAAGTCTGTCCATTAGTTTTGGAGTATTGTGGGTGACACACTGTGAGAAGAGCCTTGGCTGAGGTATGCATTCCCAGATCATCACCAAAATGTAATGGGTTCCTCTGTAGGCCAAGAACCACCTGTGGTGAAAATTTCGTCAAAATCCATTCATAACTTTTTGAGTTATGTTGGTAACAGACAGACAGACAAACAGACAAACGCCGGTAAAAACATTACCTCCTTGGCGGAGGTAATAAAAATGGGACTCCCATTGTCAATCTGACTCATGTTTATAATGTCTTATGTATTGACACAATTTCTGATTACCTCCGCCAAGAAGGTAATGTTTTTACCGGCGTTTGCCTGTTTGTCTGTCTGTCTGTTACCAACATAACTCAAAAAGTTATGAACGGATTTTGACGAAATTTTCAGGAAAGGTGTGTAATGGCACGGGGAACAGATGATTAGATTTTGATGATGATCTGAGAGTGCATACCTCCACCAAGGGCTTCTTTGTATTTGTGCAGCAGGATTACACAAAAACTACTGGATGGATTTGGATGAAATTTTCACCAGAGGTGGTTCTTGGCCTACACACAAACCCATTACATTTTGGAGGTGATCCATGAGAGACTGAAGCAGCCTTGGTGGAGGTATGCGCTCTCTGAGTGCTTTTCTAGTTTGTTATTTATTTGTTCTTATTTGATCAGGTTTTTCAGATGTCAAGCTTAGGATAACATGCACTTTCTGCATTTTAAATAAAAGATTTTCCAAATGTACATACATATATACATACATACACACACAGTATATATATATATATATATACTGTGTGTGTATATATATATATATATATATACACACAGTCGTGAAAAAATTAGGACACCCTGTATAAGCCTGTGTGGGTTTTTTTTTTTACATATTTGGACACATGGATATTTAATATCAATGTTAAAAATGCTGGGAGATTCATGCCATACAACTAAACAATTAAAAATGAATTAAAGACTTTTTTCAATTTTTTTTTCCTGTAAAATGTAATTCTAAACAAATAGTGAGGAATAAATTAGGACCCCCCCCCATCTTTTTAGGTCACCCCCACATTCATTCCCACTTAAAATGGCTAAAATAAATGTTAAAAAATGCAAATAAAAACAAAAACAAGGTTAGACATAGATATGTGAACATTTATTAATAAAGAACTGAATATCTAATGGGGTGTCCTAATTTTTTCACATAACTATATACATACACAGATTTGCTCATAAGTTTACACACTCTGGTGGAATTTGTGATTTTTTTGGGGGGGGCATTTTTCAGTTAATATGAATGATAATACATAGTGGTTGGGTGAATGATAATACATAGTGGTTGGGTGAAGCCATTTATTATCACACAATTGTGTTTGCTCTTTTAAAATCATAATGACAGCAGAAACTACCCAAATGACCATGATGATTGGGGATCGTCACTTCCTTGTGGTAACGTATCGTCACTTCCTGTTTTGCTGTCTGCCTGTGTGGTTTGCCTGTGTGGTTGCTCTCCAGCCACTAGCTATGGCTACTAGCTCTCTTTCCTCTCCTCCTCTGGTGTGCTCTCTCTGTCAGATGTTTAGCTACACCTCTGCCTCTTTTAGTGATAACGGTAAATGTAATAAATGTTGTCTTTTTGAGGCGCTCGAGGCGAGGTTGTCTGATTTGGAATCCCGGCTCCGCTGCATTGAAACACCGTCTGCGCCAGTTAATCTTGATGGACGCCCATTAGCTGCAGCGGAGCTAGCTAGCTTAGGTCCCACTGTCAGCGGTTCCCCGGCTCTCCTCAGCAGCGAGGAGACTGGGTGGGTGACGGTGAGAAGGAAGCCTAGTCGCAAAGCCCCGGTTCACCACCAACCTGTTCACGTCTCTAATCGTTTTTCCCCGCTCAGCGACACACCCGCTGAGGAAAAAACTCTGATCATTGGCGACTCTGTAGTCAGAAACGTGAACCTAGAGACTCCAGCGGCCATAGTCAAATGCATTCCTGGGGCCAGAGCAGGCGACATCGAGTCAAATTTGAAAATGCTGGCTAAAAGTAACTGTAAAGAAGGGACAGCGCAGGCTGTTCCTGCTGAGGAGACTCAGGTCTTTTGGTGTACAAGGGGCGCTGCTGAAGTCATTCTATGACACGGTGGTGGCATCAGCCATCACTTTTGGAGTGGTCTGCTGGGGCAGTGGCATTACTGCAGCCGATAGGAAGAGACTGAACAAACTGATTAAGAAAGCTAGCTTTGTCCTGGGGCAACGCCTTGATCTGATGGAGGAGATAGGAGAGAGAAGGACGGTGGCTAAACTGTCATCTCTGCTGGAGTCCGAGTTCCACCCTATGCAGGACATACTGGATGCACTGAGGAGCTCATTTAGCAGCAGACTACATCATCCCAGGTGCACAACCGAGAGGTTTTGTAGGTCCTTCCTACCAACGGCTGTCAGACTGTACAACCTAAGCAGGGCTGCTCGCAGAGATAGCAAAAAGACGTAACAAACTAATAGTTTTTTTTGAATGCAAAAGATGCAATAGACTTACACAATGGTCCTCTCCGGCATACAACTAGGAACATACCGGTCGCGATGGAGGGTGAGAATATGTATGGGCACATAATCATACCATGTAGGATAACTAAATAGACGGTTATGCTGTTTCATCCCACCTAGCAACAATGCTCTGCACTGTGTGTGTTTATATATTTACATATTTATTCCATCTAGCTACAATGCTCAGCACTGGGTGTGTTTATACTTATATATCTATATATTTATTCCATCTAGCTACAATGCTCAGCACTGGGTGTGTTTATATTTATATATCTATATATTTATTCCATCTAGCTACAATGCTCCGCACTGTGTTTTTATATATCTACATATTATTCCATCTAGCTACATTGCTCCGCACTGTGTGTGTTTATATACTTGCATATTTATTCCACCTAGCTGCAATGCTCCGTACTGTGGGTGTTTATATATTTACATATTTATTCCATCCAGCTACAATGCTCTGCACTGTGTGTTCATATATTCATATATTTATTCCATCCAGCTACAATGCTCTGCACTGTGTGTCTGTGTGTGTGTGTGTGTATATATATATTTTATAGTAATATGTACATATGTATATTAGCTGCTCTTGCTTGCTTGTTTTTTTTCTTGCCTTCTGATTGTTGCTCTGAGTGTTGCTATCCCTGTGCTGTTGCAATCCTGGAATTTCCCCGTTGTGGGACTAATAAAGGCTTATCTTATCTTATCTTAAATACTCCACAATTGTTATTCACGCCGGCATTAATGACATCCGTCTCCGGCAGTCGGAAGTCACGAAACTTAATATAGAATCGGTGTGTGAGTTTGCCAAAACGATGTCAGCCACTGTAGTATTCTCTGGACCCCTCCCCAATCTGACCAGTGATGACATGTTTAGTCGCTCGTCATCCTTGAACCGCTGGCTGTCTGTGTGGTGTCCTAAAAATGACGTGGGCTACATTGACAATTGGAGCTCTTTTTGGGGAAAACCTGGTCTTATGAGACGAGACAGCATTCATCCCACTTTGGATGGTGCTTCTCATTTATCTAACAATCTGGCATCTTTTTTATCCAAATTTCCAAAACCATGACTACTCAGAGTTGGGACCAGGAAGCAGAGTCGCAGTCTTACACGCCTCTCTGCACCTCCTCTTCGTCCGCCACCCCTCAGCTTAGCCCCTGACTTCCCCATCAGAGAATCGTTGTCTGCTCCCTCCAAAGTGAATAAAAATATAATGTATAAGCATCCCAAAGTGATAAAGCAAAACATTGGTAAAACTCAAATTAAACATAAAGCCTCTAAATTGAATGATTTGGCCTCTGTTCCTCGTCATAATTTAAAAATTAAATGTGGTTTATTAAATATTAGGTCTCTAACTCCCAAGTCTCTGTTAGTCCATGATCTGTTAATTGATCATCAGATTGATTTAATTTCCCTTACAGAGACTTGGTTAGGGCAAGAGGATTATGTTGGTTTAAATGAATCAACTCCCTCTGATTATTTAAACTGTCAAAATCCCAGAAGTTCTGGTTGTGGAGGAGGAGTAGCAACAATTTACCATTCCAAATTACTAGTTAATGTAAAGCAAAAAACATGTTATAATTCCTTTGAGGGCCTGGTCCTCAGTATTGGGCACTTTAGCAATTTTAGGTTAAACCCAATTTTATTTGCCATAGTTTATCGTCCCCCATCAACCTACTCAGAATTTTTATCCGAATTTGCTGATTTCTTAGCTGATTTAGTGCTGAAATCTGATAGAATAATTATAGTAGGGGACTTTAATATACATGTGGATGTAGATAGTGACTGCCTTAATGTGGCATTTAATTCAATATTAGACTCGATTGGGTTTTCTCAGAAAGTAGGAAATTCTACTCATTACCTCCACCATACATTGGACCTTGTTCTGACATATGGCATAGAAATAGAAAATCTTGTAGTGTCTCCTCATAACCCTGTACTGTCAGACCATTGTCTGTTAACCTTTGATTTTACTATTTCTGACTATTTGGCTCCTAAAGAAAAATATTATTACAGTAGATGCCTCTCAGATGATGCTGTTTCCAAATTTATGCAGATTGTTTCCTCTATGCCATGTGTCAACACAACGGAAATAAGCTATAGACAGCTTGCTCCTTCTGTAATTGATAACATGGTGGATAGTGTTTCAGCTTCTCTGCATCAGGCTCTAGACTTGGTGGCCCCCTTAAAAAAGAAAAAGTCTAATCAGAGATTTCTAACTCCTTGGTTCAACACAGAAACTCGTAGCTTAAAACAGAAGACTCGTCAATTAGAAAGAAAATGGCGCTCTACTAATTTAGATGAAATCTATTTAGCTTGGAGAAATCATCTTTTAATTTATAAAAAATCTCTTAGAAAAGCTAGAACAAGTTATTACTCTGCATTAATAGAAGAGAACAAGAATAATCCCAGGTTTCTATTCAGTACTGTAGCCAGGTTGACAAAGAGTCAGGACTCTGTCAATCCTAGCATTCCCTTAGAGCTTACTAGTCAGGACTTTATGAACTTTTTCAATAATAAAATTCCATCCATCAGAGATAAAATCAATCAGATTCTTCCTACAGTTAACTTAAATACTGTAACTACTACAACTCCTTCTTTTGATGTCTGTCTTGATGAGTTTACTCCAATCGACCTTTGTGAGTTAGACAAAATAGTTTCCTCATCCAAACCTTCAACTTGTCTTTTAGACCCTATTCCTACCAGGTTATTTAAAGAAGTCTTCCCACTTATTGGTAGCTTTATTCTTCATATAATCAATTCTTCATTAACTTTAGGCCATGTACCGCAGGCTTTTAAAACGGCTGTAATTAAACCCTTTGTGGCGGTTCGTTTTAACCCCACAACAGACTAAGGACACTCAGCCCTCTTTTCTCTGTTTTTCTGCTGCATTACTGAGAAGCAATGTGCCATTCATGTATTTGTGATGCAAACATGCATGTGTTGTGATGTAATGCGCCATTCGGTATAGTGTGCATATGGCTTGTCCTTACTGTGCTTTTTTCTGAGCATCTTAGATGTGCTTTGGTGTATTAATGTCTACAGGTAGACGAGTTTCTTCTGTCTCACCTATGTGATGTTAATCGATGCCTTTCATCCTTTGTACTCATGCGTCCTGTCCTTACTGTGACCTAGAGACTCAGATCAATATGTAGATGTGCTTGTTAGCCTCTTTGTCTTGCACTTAGAGCGAGGTCTAGCTAATCTGCCCATTGTGATGTATGGCTTACAAATGCAAATACCTCCTGCCTGTTCTGTTGTCCCTTTGATCATTCTAGACTGTGGGGTATGTCTTTTTGATGTATTGTTATGATCAAGTATTTAAGGTGCAACTCTGTAACGCAATCTCTCTCTTCTTCTCTCACTCTGATCCTGCAACTGGTAGACACACACGTGTCCGCCTCTCCTTCTCTGAGAGCCTAGGGATCCCGCTCCGGGCTGCTCCACTATGCACCGGAGAGGGGATCCCGTGAAGGTGGTATGATTTAATAAAACCTGCTTAAAACCACAGCATCACTGCTTATTTTTCCATGCCGCCTCACTGGTGACCCCTCGAACACGCACACGTTTTGTGCGAAAGCAACCTTCCGAGCTGGACAGCCACACAGCTGCGTTGGTGGCCCCTTGAAGACGCACACGTTTTGTGCAACGCAGCCTTCTGTTTTGGATGGCCACGCTGGCGAACCGACGCTAAAAAAAACGAGCGGCCAGCGAACGCAACACCCGGGCATGAATGCTCCGTCGCCTGAGATCTGCACAACCACGCTGGACCGGCCGCTCTCACTGAGAGCGCACGCACCTCGTCCTCTCTCCACGACGGCAACCTCCAGGGCCGACGGGGAGCGCAGCGCGTGGAACTGAACGCACCATGGCCGCACGAGCGACAACGATCGTCTCCTCCCTCTCACCGCTCCAACGCAGCTGCACGAGCCCGGGGCACAAAGATCGTCTATTCCCTCCCGCCGCTCCAACGCCTCTGCACGGGCCTGAGGGACTAAAGATCGTCTATTTCCTCTCAACGCTCCAACGCACCATGGCCAAATCTACAGCAACAGCTCAACCTGGATTTTATTGGCGCCGTCTGCGCTGATCTCCGCCAAGTTTCTGCACCCTGACTCACCACTCCAGCGGCCCACCCACGCACTGAACCCCCGCGCACGCATCGGGGAGTTACAAGGACGGCGCATCACGCATGGGACAAGTAATGGCTCCACAGACTGCCTTCCTCCTTCGCCGCTGCCTTTCAGGGCTGCTCGCTCACCTGAGGCACGCATGCAGCATACTGGAAGGATTTGTTAACAGTCTCAGCCACGCCACAGACCGCCATCGTCCTCCGCCGCTGCCCACAGAACCTTCAGGGTTGCTCGTTCACCTGAAGCAAGCACGCAGCTCGCCACTGGATTTTTTAATGGTCTTAGCCACGGCACAACGGGATTTCAGCCGTCAGCTGTTCCCGGGAGCTTTGGGGTTGCTTCAGCACCCAAAGCCAACAGTCCCCCTGCTTTGTTTACTTTTTCTCTTACAGCCGCTCCTGCTTTTCTTCATGGCCACAAGAGGAGTCAGAGACTAATTTTTCTTCTTGTGATCTCCGCACGTGCAACGGGACAAACCCTCGACGTCACGGAGCAGCAAGCAATTTTTGCATGGCTCAGGACGATTTCACAGCTCCTGCTGGCACTTACTACCCCTCCCCTCCCTCCCCCTCCGCCTGCAGCGAGCTTCTCCCACAGCTCGCTCACACAGATGGATTATCGAGGTTGCGACCCCCTGCCGCGTCCTCTGGGGGGGAGCGTGTGTGGCGGTTCGTTTTAACCCCACAACAGACTAAGGACACTCAGCCCTCTTTTCTCTGTTTTTCTGCTGCATTACTGAGAAGCAATGTGCCATTCATGTATTTGTGATGCAAACATGCATGTGTTGTGATGTAATGCGCCATTCGGTATAGTGTGCATATGGCTTGTCCTTACTGTGCTTTTTCTGAGCATCTTAGATGTGCTTTGGTGTATTAATGTCTACAGGTAGACGAGTTTCTTCTGTCTCACCTATGTGATGTTAATCGATGCCTTTCATCCTTTGTACTCATGCGTCCTGTCCTTACTGTGACCTAGAGACTCAGATCAATATGTAGATGTGCTTGTTAGCCTCTTTGTCTTGCACTTAGAGCGAGGTCTAGCTAATCTGCCCATTGTGATGTATGGCTTACAAATGCAAATACCTCCTGCCTGTTCTGTTGTCCCTTTGATCATTCTAGACTGTGGGGTATGTCTTTTTGATGTATTGTTATGATCAAGTATTTAAGGTGCAACTCTGTAACGCAATCTCTCTCTTCTTCTCTCACTCTGATCCTGCAACTGGTAGACACACACGTGTCCGCCTCTCCTTCTCTGAGAGCCTAGGGATCCCGCTCCGGGCTGCTCCACTATGCACCGGAGAGGGGATCCCGTGAAGGTGGTATGATTTAATAAAACCTGCTTAAAACCACAGCATCACTGCTTATTTTTCCATGCCGCCTCACCTTACTCAAAAAGCCAACGCTAGATCCAGGAGCTTTAGCTAACTATAGACCAATCTCTAATCTCCCTTTCATTTCAAAAATCTTAGAAAGAGTTGTTGCTACGCAATTATTTGACCACCTGCAGGGAAATGGTTTACTTGAAGAGTTTCAATCTGGGTTTAGAATCCATCATAGTACTGAAACAGCCTTAGCGAAGGTCACTAACGACCTCCTCATTGCATCTGATAATGGACTAGTTTCTGTACTTGTCCTTTTAGACCTTAGTGCAGCTTTTGATACTATCGATCATAATATTCTACTTGATAGATTAGAACACTATGTTGGACTTAATGGAACTTCGTTGCAGTGGTTTAGATCTTATTTATGTGATAGGTTCCAGTTTGTTCATGTAAATAATGAGTTTTCTTTCAACTCAAAGCTTAGTCATGGAGTTCCACAGGGATCTGTGCTAGGCCCTACTCTTTTTAGTTTATATATGCTTCCGTTAGGCAACATTATTAGAAAGCACTGTATACATTTTCATTGTTACGCAGATGACACACAATTATACCTGTCAATGAAGCCAGATGATAGTAATCAATTAGCCAAGTTAGAAGCCTGTCTTAAGGAAATCAAAGCTTGGATGACTTGTAATTTCCTGCTATTAAATTCAGATAAGACTGAAGTCATTCTTGTTGGTCCAAAAAACCTTAGAAATTCCTTTCCAAATCAAACTTTCAGTTTGGATGCAGTTACTCTTTCTTTTAATAGCTCTGTGAGGAACCTTGGAGTTATTTTTGATCAGGATTTGTCCTTCAATTCACATATTAAATTTGTTTCTAAGACTGCCTTCTATCATTTGCGTAATATTGCCAAGATTAGGAGCATCTTGTCTCAGAGTGATGCTGAGAAGCTGATCCACGCTTTTGTTAGCTCGAGATTAGATTATTGTAATTCTTTATTATCAGGCTGTCCTAAAACATCTTTAAAAAGTCTTCAGCTGATCCAAAATGCTGCAGCAAGAGTTTTAACAGGTACTAGAAAGAGAGATCATATCTCTCCGGTTCTGGCCTCCCTTCATTGGCTTCCCATAGAGTTTAGAATTAAGTTTAAAATCCTTCTTCTTACTTACAAAGCTCTAAACAATCAGGCTCCTTTTTATTTAAAAGATCTGATACTACCGTATTATCCTAACAGAGCACTACGCTCCCAAAATGCAGGATTACTTGTAATACCTAGAATCTCCAAAAGTACAATGGGAGGCAGAGCCTTCAGTTATCAAGCTCCTCTCCTGTGGAATCAGCTGCCAATCTGGATTCGGGAGTCAGACTCGATCTCTGTTTTTAAGAATAGGGCTAAAACCTACCTTTTTGATATAGCCTACAATTAGGGAGAGATCATGTGTTTCTGAACCCTCCCTTAGTTATGCTGCTAATAGGTTTAGTCAGCCGGGGGACCTCCAGTAATGCACTGGGCCTCACTCCTTTCCTCACTCTCTATGAAATATTTTTTTTTGCTGGTCATTAACATTTGTTTGTTCTCTCCCATAGATTGAGTCCCCATCGTGCTGTTTGCTCTCTACATGTCTGTTCTTTTCTTCTTCTCTATCCCCTCACCCCCCAGCCAGTCGCAGCAGATGACTGCCCCTCCCTGAGCCTGGTTCTGCTGGAGGTTTCTTCCTGTTAAAAGGGAGTTTTTCCTCTCCACCGTCGCCAAGTGCTTGCTCACAGGGGATCGCCTGATTGCTGGGGTCTTTCTGCAACTGTGGGGGTTCCCCCCTACAGTTGATAGTGCTATGAGATGACTGTTGTTGTGAAATGGCGCTATATAAATAAAGTTGAATTGAATTGAATTGAATGATTAAAAGTTTACACACCCTAGTTCTTAATACCGTGTATTGCCGCCTTTAACATCAATGACAGCTTGAAGTCTTTTGTGGTAGTTGTGGATGAGGCCCTTTATTTTCTCGGATGGTAAAGCTGCCCATTCTTCCTGGCAAAAAGCCTCCAGTTCCTATAAATTCTCAGTGGCTCAATGATATTGAGGTCAGGAAACTGAGATGGCCACTCCAAAACCTTCACTTTTTTCTGTTGTAGCCAACAACAGGTTGACTTGGCCTTGTGTTTTGGATCATTGGATCAAGTCCAAGTGCCTCCCATGTGCAGCTTCCGGGCTGATGAGTGCAAATTTTCTTCCAGTATTTTCTGATGACATACTGCACTCATCTTGCCATCAATTTTGACCAAGTTCCGTGTGTCTTTGTAACTCACACATTCCCAAAACATCAGTGATCCACCTCCGTGTTTCACAGTAAGGATGGTGTACTGCTCATCATAGGCCTTGTTGACTCCTCTCCAAATGTAGCATTTATGGTTGTGGCCAAAAAGTTCAACTTTGTTCCAGAAGTTTTGAGGCTTGTCTCTGTGCTGTTTGACATATTGTAAGTGGGCTGCTTTGTGGCATTGGTGTAGTAATTGCTTTCGTCTGGCAGCTCAACCATGTACTGTAGGCCATTTTTCTTGAAGTGTCTCTTTATTATGAGTCTTGAAACAGCAACACCACTTTTTTCAGAGTCCTGTAGGTCAGCTGAAGTTATTTGAAGGTTTTTCTTTGCATCCTAAACAATTTTTCTGGCAGTTGTGGCTGAAACTTTTGTTGGTCTACCTGACCGTGGCTTGGTTTCAATAGAATCTCTCATTTTCCAATTCTTAATTAGAGTTTGAACACTGCTGATTGGCATTCTCAATTCCTTGGATATCATTTTAGGACCGTGCGCCACGGTGGCGCAGTGGTTAGCACTGCGGCAGCACAGTTTACCCTTGGCCGGGGGATCGTGGGGATCGTGGGTTCGATCCCAGCCCCCAACCAACAGTGATCTGTGTGGAGTTTGCATGTTCTCCCCGTGTATGCGTGGGTTTACCCCGGGATTTCTCCGGTTTCCTCCCACATCCCAAAAACATGCAGGTTAGGTTAATTGGAGACTCTAAAGTGGCCCAATGTGTGTGTGTGAATAGTTAAAAAAGGATGGCGCCGTATTGTGGCTGCTTCATCCATCCAGGTGGTGGATGACCCTTAATTTTTGTAAAGCGTCTTTGAGTGTCTATGATAAAGCGCTATATAAATCTGATGCATTGATTGATTGATTTTATATCCTTTTCCTGTTGTATAAAGTTCAACTATCTTCTCCCACAGTTCTTTTGGTAATTCTATTGCTTTCCCCATGGCTCGGAATCCAGCAATGTCAGTGCAGCACTGGATGAAACATTCAGGGGTCTGTCAGGAGCCCAGAAACTTACTGACTTTTAATACACTCACACTAATTACAAGTAA
Source organism: Pholidichthys leucotaenia (assembly GCA_020510985.1). Lineage (NCBI taxonomy): Eukaryota > Metazoa > Chordata > Actinopteri > Cichliformes > Pholidichthyidae > Pholidichthys > Pholidichthys leucotaenia. The sequence goes on from CM035843.1 coordinate 66,833,347, forward strand.
ACAGATGACAGGTGAGGATGGTTAACCAGAGTGGTGGCTCAGTTGGTAGAGCATCCGCCCCCACACCCGGGAGGCAGGGGTTCAAATCCTGGCCGGGTCATGCCGAAGACCATATAAAAGCAGAACTTCCTGCCGTCCAGCTTGGTGCTCAGCAATAATGGAATGGACGAGGGAAATCTGTGGCAGCGCCTTGCATGGCAGTGGCCCTCTGATTCTACATATGGGGTGTGTGTGATTAACACTGTAGCTAGGAAAAACACAATTTTGTTCTACTGTACATGGTATGGTTGAATGACAATAAAGGGTGATTTAATTTAATTGATTACCTTTAGTAGCCATTTAAACTCATGTGTGTCAGCTTGTGTGTATGTTATCAGGCCAAAACTTCCAGGGTATGTAAATTTTTGATCAGCGTCATTTGGGTAGTTTCTGTTGTCATGATTAAAAAAGAGCAAACACAATTGTTTGATTAAAAAAATGGCTTCACCCAACCACTAACTATGAGTGAAAGTACTATCATTCATATTGTTTGAAAAATGGCCAAAAAAATCATAAATTCCACCAGGGTATATAAACTTGTGAGCAGAACTATATACACAGTATATACTGTATATATATAATTTTTTTCTTACCAGCAATGGAGAAAAATGATATACCAACAAAGGGATTTCACCCAAATCTGCAGTTTCTTTTCTACATAATATTTTTTTTTTTACCATTTTTACTTCATATTTAATTCTGAGTTCTATACAACAAAACAAATTTGCTAACCCAGTGCAGTTCATTTACTTATCAGTTGGAGTTTTTTGTGATGCTTCTTCATCACTTGCTCTCAGATAGGTTATGACTGAAGCCCTAGTTAGAAGATTACATCTAAGGATCACATGCATTTAAGCAGTCCATAAGCCTTTTTTCCCCATAACATGTTAATGTTAACATTAACACTAGTTTTCTTTTTTTTTTCCTTCCAGGCTTTTGCTGCAGCTGTGTTGCTTTGAGGCTGTATTATATTTTTTAAATAGTAATTTCTTTAAAGTGGCAGTTTCAGACTGGATGTTTGTGAATGCACTTTCAATGTTGATGTGTTACAAAAATCTACTTACAAAATCCTAACAACCACTAGAGCAGTTTGCTGCTCACCTTTCCAGAAGAATTAGAATGCACTCAGCTGAGATGCAGACCAACGCCTTTTACAGTCCAATAGATTTGAAACCTTGACTTCTGACCTTCTGACCTCAAACATATAGTCAGAGGTCAGGGTGAACCTGCGTATCCAGTTTGATGACCTTAGCTTTTGTTGTTCTTGAGATATACGTAGATATGACATTTTGACCTCGACCTTTGACCTTGCAATCCCCAAACTATAGTCATGTTCAGGATCCCAAGGTGAACATGTGGACTAAGTCTAGTGATGTTAGCTTTACTTGCTCTATAGTAATAGGGCATAGGGAATATAAACATTGCCCTTTGATTTTTTGACCCCAAACCCATAGTCAGAGGTCAGGATCCTAAGGTGAACCTGTGCACCAAGCTTGGTGACCCTAGCTTTCTTTGTTGTTGTCAAATTATCCATCCATTTTCTTAACTGCTGAACCTTTTTTGGGTCACGAGAGTGCTGGAACCTACCCCAGGTTCTTTGGGTGAGAAGCAGGGTACACGCTGGACATCACAGGGCCAACACAGAGAGACAGGCAACCATTCACTCTTATGTTCATACTTGCGGAAGCCCCAGTTAATACCATTTAACCTAATGTACATGTTTTTGGACTGTAGACATGGTGAAAACATGCGCACTCTGCACAGCTACTGTAGATCCCACCTGGCCAGTACTTGGGTTTGAACCTGTTTGCTGCGAGGTGATAGCGCCAACCATTACACCACCAAGTTGCTTTTTTAGATTACAGCCTTTAAAATGTCCCAAACTGGATATTTAATAGTTTGGCGTTTTAAAATGGCTTCATATTTGGAATGATCCTTTTACATTAGCACAGAGAAACACACTGTGACAAAGCTTAGCATGGTTTTTGTGGATATACAGAAGGACCCTTAATTCTGTTTGTCCTAACCAGCTGTATCAAACCCAGCTCCAAAATATATACAAAGTTGAGAATTTTCTCATATTAGTGGGAAAAAGCATGATTCTTTTATTTTGTTGCGTTTAATATGAATTCATTCTTTTCAAAAAATTAAACATACGTATGTAAAACTTTCACGTCCCTTGTTTGCGTCATCCGTCTTCACATTTGTCTTTCAGGATGATAACTGGGGAGAAACCACCACCGCCGTCACAGGCACCTCAGAGCTCAGCATTTCCCAGGAGGAAGTTGTTGGTCTGGGAAAGGAAATACAGGACCGGACTCAAGGCTTCCGTCGCTATCTTCCCTTGGCTGTGGGCTGCTGTGTGGGGCTGCTGGTGCTGGCCACGCCGCTGGTCTTCCTGCTCCTCCCAGCAGTAATGTGGCCAGACAGATTGCAGGTCTGCGGCGCAGCCTGCGAGGGCCTCTTCCTCTCCATCTCCTTCAAGCTGCTCATCCTCATGGTGGCTGTGTGGGCCCTGTTTCTGCGGCCAAGCCGGGCTTGCCTGCCCAGGGTGTGTGTGTACCGTGCCTTCCTCACCACACTCACACTGCTGCTCATCATGTCTTATTGGCTCTTCTATGGCGTCCGAATCCTCGATGCGCAGGTGGGTTTAGAAGTATACTTTTAGCATATCTAAGGTGGGCATGCTTGATATTTTTAGGGCTCATTGTAATTGCTGTTCTTCTTCTTCTTCTCCTCCACTAAAAGTGCACAGGGAGCAAAAATGGAAATATGTAGATACATAAACTTTTACAGTCTGATCAGAAATTCTCCCCATTACTCAGAGACCAAAAATTAAGGCACTGCATCCATAGGTGGCGCTATAATAAAGTTTTACATTTTTGCAAATATCTCGAGAATAACTCAAAATTCTTTCAACATTCTATGCTGTGAAATCTGCAACTTTTCTCTGCTGGTCTTATGCTCTAAAAAGGAAGTTTTCTCCACCATATTTTCAAAAATGTGCAAGTGAAATTAAAATGAACTCCTCCTAGGCTATTCAGCCAGATTGCATGAAATTACACAGTAGTTAACGTTATCCAAAAATTTCAATTTTTATTTTATAGGCCAGTCACATCACAAGTCTGCTCTTGACGAGCAAATGTAAGTGGTGGAATGGACACAGTAGTGCAGGCAGGACTTAAGTGCAATGATGGTTTATTAAACAAAGCACAAAGAGCAAACAAACAGCAGCACAGGGGCTGAAAATGAAAACTAGTGATGGCCAAAAGAGGCTTTCTAGAGGACTTGAGGCCTTTCATCAAAATGGCTCATACAGACGAGGCCTCATGTGAAACTTTATTTTCTCTACTAGGCCATCTAGTGGACAAAATGTATACAACATGCAGATTTTTGCAAGGGCATTATTGGTTTATATGTATTTTTTTTCCATTTCAATAAATGCACTGTCTTTTAAGAAATATCAGTAATCATAAGGGAAAAAAATAATAAAACTCGGGTGACTACAGTGAATGTGCTTGTGGTACATTCATACAGGGAACAATAGTGCCTCAGCATAATGATGTGTTATTGTTGTATCCAAGCTCTTTGAAACGCAACAGACACTTTACCTTGCAAATAAAAATAAAATTACAAGAACGACCCAGCTGGGACTTGAACCTCAGTCTCCCAGTTGAAGAGCAGATGCTTTACCGCTACTCCATCACTTCAATTACAATAAACATCCACTAACTGTGAAAAATGCATCAATAGGAAAAATGTGCTCAAAATGTTCCCAGACGGGAGAAGTCTGTGTTTTTGCTGCTGCCTCCATCTGAAAATTGGCTGTGACAAATCCCTTACACAGTCAAACATGACAACACAAAACGTGAGGGACGGGGATTTCCATTGTGTATCACTGCTCACTTTATTTCATGTTGCGTGCAAAATCATGAACAGCTTCCTGACCTAGTCATGTGGTACGACCAGCCGGCGAGGCTAATTACATCAATAAATATGTCAGCAATACGCGCCTCAGAACGCGCTTTGCCAAATTTTTCCTGGACAAGCTCGGAGCACCATCAAAGCTCCGGAGCCTGCCGTCACATCACTAGATGACAAAACAATGACAAGGGACTCAGGGGAACCCAGAGGTCAATAAATGCAAATGATAATCAAGAATAATTACAGGGAGAACAAAAATAAACACAAAGCGTGGGCAAGGTCAGAGAGCAAAAGCCCAGATCATAACAAGGCATGTTGTACGGTTTCTCTTCAGCGTGTGTTATCAGATTTAACTTCTGACTTAGTCATCCAAACTTGGTGAAACTTCACAATCATAAGTAATCAGCAAAATAAATTTCATGTTCCAAAAATCATGTTTATGAAATATCTATCAGCCTTTGTGTCTTGTCAATGGAACATTTTGTTAGTGTATCTGAAAGCATTTGTGTGGTATAGGAAGTTAAGATACTAGCTTTTTGTACTGGTGACCAGGGTTCAGTTCCTTCTGGTGATGTATCATTCTTCTGAAGTGCAACATACCTCTTTTGTGCATTAGAAAATAATGCACAGCATGCATTAAGATTTAAATGTTGTTCTACTCCTGCTGCTTCATCCATCCATCCATCCATCTTCTACCGCTTTTCCGGAGGTCCGGGTCGCGGAGGCAACAGTTCAAGCAGAGAAGCCCAGACTTCCCTCTCCCCAGCCACCTGCTCCAGCTCTTCAGAGGGGATACCAAGGCGTTCCCAGACCAGCTGGGAGACATAGTCTCTCCACCGAGTCCTGGGTCTGCCCCGGGGTCTCCTCCCAGTGGGACGTGCCTGGAACACCTCAAGTGGGAGGCGTCCAGGAGGCATCCTAATCAGATGCCCATACCACCTCAACTGACTCCTTTCAATGTGGAGGAGCAGCGGTTCTACTCTGAGCCTCTCCCGGATGACTGAGCTCCTCACCCTATCTCTGAGGGTGAGTCCAGCAATCCTACGGAGAAAGCTCATTTCAGCCGCTTGTATCCGCGATCTCGTTCTTTCGGTCATTACCCAAAGCTCGTGACCATAGGTGAGAGTAGGAACGTAGATTGACTGGTAAATCGACAGCTTTGCCTTAGAACTAAGCTCCCTCTTCACCACAACAGACCGGTACAACGTCCGCATCACTGCAGATGCTGCTCCAATCCGTCTGTCGATCTCTCGCTCCATTTTCCCCTCACTCGTGAACAAGACCCCAAGATACTTAAACTCCTCTACTTGGGGCAGGAGCCTGTCCCCAACCCGGAGAGGACAATCCACCTTTTTCCGGCTGAGGACCATGGACTCGGACTTGGAGGTGCTGATTCTCATCCCAGCCGCTTCACACTCACTCCTGCTGCTTCAATCAAACAATAATATGAAAAAGTTACAGGTGCATCGCAATAAATTTAATGGTCGAAAAGTTAATTTTGGGCTGCACGGTGGCGCAGTGGTTAGCACTGCGGCAGCACAGTTTACCCTTGGCCGGGGGATTGTGGGGATCGTGGGATCGTGGGTTCGATCCCAGCCCCCGACCAACAGTGATCTGTGTGGAGTTTGCATGTTCTCCCCGTGTTGCGTGGGTTTACTCCGGGATTTCTCCGGTTTCCTCCCACATGCCAAAAACATGCATGTTAGGTTAATTGGCTGTTCTAAATTGTCCCTAGATATCTGTTTCCTATAGGCCCTTAGAATAGAGGGTTAGTGTTAATGAAAGCGCTTTGAGTGGTCTTTGTGACTAGAAAAGCGCTATATAAGTGCAGGTTAGTTAGTTAATTTATTTTAGTAGTTCAGTTCAAAGTATGAAACTCATATAGATTTATTACACACAGTGATATATTTCAAGTGTTTATTTCTTTTGATTTTGATGATTATGACTAATAAAAACCCCAAATTCAGTTTCTCAGAAAATTAGAATATATTGTAAGAGCAATCAGGAAAAAAATGGATTTTTAATAGAAATGTTGCCCAACTGAAAACTATGTCCATGCTCAAGCAGTCCAGTTGCTTAGAAGTTACCGTGGCGTCCTTTGTGACCTTGCTATTACATGCCTTGCTCTTGGAGTGATCTTCATTGGTCGACCACTTCTGGGGAGGGTAACAATGGACTTAAAATTTCTTCCACTTGTACACAATCTGTCTTACTGTGGATTGGTGGAGTCCAAACACTTTAGAGATGGTTTTGTAACCTTTTCCAGCCTGATGGGCTTCAACAACTCTTTTTCTGAGGTCCTCAGAAAGCTCCTTTGTTCGTGCCATGATACGCTTCCACAAACACATGTTGACACTTTGATAGAGCATTAAATAAAAGATTCTTTAAGTAAAGCAGGGTGCCCACTCACACCTGATTGGCATCCCATTGATTGAAAACACCTGACTCTAATTTCACCTTCAAATTACCTGCTAATCTTAGAGGCTCACAAGCTTTTGCCATCCACAGATATGTAATATTGGATCATTTTCCTCAATAAATAAATAAAAAGGTAATTTTTTCTCTCATTTATTTAATTGGGTTCCCTTTATCTACTTTTAGGACTTGTGTGAAAATGTAATTATGTTTTACGTCATATTTCTGCAGATATGTAGAAAATTCTCAAGGATTCACAAACTTTCAAGCACCACTGTATATTCTTCCCTTATGGCAACACTTCTGCAATCTGTGGCTCATAACCAGAGGTTCCCACTGGCTTTGACAAAATTAAGAGTTTCAAATTACAAGAAAATGTTAAAAAATTAAGCAGAATGAAGATGGAATTGTTAAAGAATAAAGTTGCAAATTTACATAAAAAAAACTTCCAAACTGATGTCACAATTTTTTATTAAAATTAGCAAATTAAGGACAATAAATGTTGCAAATTTAGAAGAAAAGGCTTTTTTTTTGCAAATTTATGTAGAAAAACACCGTAAATATGAGAACAGGTGTTAAATTTACATAAAAAATGCTCTAAATTTGCGACAATGTCACCCTTTGACAGCAGATAGAGTAACAAATTAAGGATGAGAAGCAAACTGACAAGAAAAAGGTAGCAAATTTATGAGGACAGCACAAATTTATGAGAAAGCTGCAAATTTACATGGAAAAAGTCACACTTATGAGTGAAAAAAATCCACGTTTCTGAAGAAAACAACTGTAATGTGTGTGAAATAAGTAGAACATTTAAGACTGAAAAGTTTCATAGTTAAAAGAGAGAGGAAAACTGTTACTTATTGTAACTGTTCTGTTTTAGTTTCATTTTTCTGGCTTAATGCAGATTTTTAAAGTCCCAAAAATAGTTCAGAATGGCTCTTTCTACAGTAGAGGCTGCCGACCCCTGCTTTAAGCAAACCTTCCCCTGATTGGTTGCTGTTTACATGATGTATACTCTCATCACCTCCAATAAAAAAAAACAAACTATGATGATAATGAACTTCTGAATTGGTGTAAATACTTATTGTTGTCATTTTCGTACACTGTAACTGAGGTTCTTGTGGTCTGTTCCAATTTTCATGCATATTTGTTTTATTTTTGGTGTGCTGGATGTAACTCAGTTTAGCAACTGTCTTTTTAAACAAGATTTATGTTCCCGGCAAAATTTTGCTGATTTAATAAGCTTTGTATTGAATTGAAAGGAAAAAAAACTCTTGTTCGTCGTGATTTTCAAACTGTGATTTGGTCTAACCAGGATGAGGATTATCACGGCATCGTCCAGTTCGCTGTGTCCCTCGTCGACTCCCAACTGTTTGTCCACTACCTGGCTGTGGTGTTGCTGGAGCTACGCCAACTCAAGCCCTGCTACAGCGTGTGTGTCATCCGCTCCACAGACGGAGAGACGCGTTACTACAACATAGGACAGCTCAGGTACTGTGTTTGTATTGCTTTGTGCGTGATACCTAAAGGTTCAGACATATAAAGCCCTTGACAATGTCAGGCTTAGCTCTGACCTTCCTGTAAAACACACACTAATGCACAAAATACCATAAGGCCATTACAGCCTTGTTGTTGACGTATGTGTGTAATTGGAGGCTCATGTCCACAGGGGAGACAGAGACAGGCAGTAATTGAGTTACTCAACAGTCTCATCAACTAGTGGGCTATTCTAGGGGAGGGGTGAGAAAGTACACAAGTCAGACATCAGTCCTATGACTTTATTTTGTTTTCCTCTTCTTTGGATATTATTTATGTGTATGAAAGGGATGAGAAGGCATCAGCGTTTTAGGATTAAATTTGTTCGGTGAGGCTGATTCAGAATTAATCTGAAAATAGTAAACAGGACTGATTTATGTGCCTCATGGATACATAATCAGTCTTTACAGGTCAAAATTCTTGCTGATTGTAGGTAGGGGATCAAATGCTTATTTCCCTCGATCAAATGCAAATTTATTTATAACCCTTATTTAATGGGTTTTTTTTCTATATTTATCTTTTTTCTGGATTCCCTCGTGTTCCCTTGATGTTTTGATTATTATTATTATTATTATTATTATCATTTTTGCATTTCTGTTTTCCCCTGGTTTCTGTGTTATCTTCTGTAGTTGTCCTTTGCTTTCCCCAGTCTCTAGTCATGTGGTATCATCGCCTATTTGGCCTTAGTGTCATTACTGTTGTCTTTGCGTCTCTCTTGTCTTTGTTCTTTGTCCATTCCCTGCCTGGTCCTGGGTCCGGTGTGTGTATTTGTTTACCTGTTGTTCTCAGTCCCTCATGTTTCCATACCTCTAGCCACTTCCTCATGTGTTACCATGTAGCCCTTGATTGTTCACACCTGTCTGGCATTTGCAATCATTAGTTACCCTATTTACAGTGTGGCAAAAAAGTATTTAGTCAGCCACCAATTGTGCAAGTTCTCCCACTTAAAAGATGAGAGAGGTCTCCAATTTTCATCATAGGTATACCTCAACTATGAGAGACAAAATGAGAAAAAAAAAATCCAGAAAATCACATTGAAGGATTTTTAATGAATTAATTGGTAAATTCCTTGGTAAAATAAGTATTTGGTCAATAACAAACGTTCATCTCAATACTTTGTTATATACCCTTTGTTAGCAATGACAGATGTCAAAAGTTTTCTGTAAGTTTTCACAAGGTTTTCACACACTGTTGCTGGTATTTTGGCCCATTCCTCCCTGCAGATCTCCTTTAGAGCAGTGATGTTTTGGGGCTGTCGCTGGGCAACACGGACTTTCAACTCCCTCCAAGGATTTTCTATGGGGTTGAGATCTGGAGACTGGCTAGGCCACTCCAGGACCTTGAAATACTTCTTACGAAGCCACTCCTTCGTTGCCCGGGCGGTGTGTTTGGGATCATTGTCATGCTGAAAGACCCAGCCACGTTTAATCTTCATTGCCCTTGCTGATGGAAGGAGGTTTTCATTCAAAATCTCACGATACATGGCCCCATTCATTCTTTCCTTTACACGGATCAGTCGTCCTGGTCCCTTTGCAGAAAAACAGCCCCAAAGCATGATGTTTCCAGCCCCATGCTTCACAGTAGGTATGGTGTTCTTTCTCCTCCAAACACGACAAGTTGAGTTTTTACCAAAAAGTTCTATTTTGGTTTCATCTGAGCATATGACATTCTCCCAATCCCCTTCTGGATCATCCAAATGCTCTCTAGCAAACTTCAGACTGGCCTGGACATGTACTGGCTTAGGCAGGGGTATAAGTCAGGCACTGCAGGATTTGAGTCCCTGGCGGCGTAGTGTGTTACTGATGGTAGCCTTTGTTACTTTGGTCCCAGCTCTCTGCAGGTCATTTGCTAGGTCCCCCTATGTGGTTCTGGGATTTTTGCTCACCGTTCTCGTGATAATTTTGACCCCACGGGGTGAGATCTTGCGTGGAGCCCCAGATGGAGGAAGATTATCAGTGGTCTTGTATGTCTTCCATTTTCTAATAATTGCTCCCACAGTTGATTTCTTCACACCAAGCTGCTTACCTATTGCAGATTCAGTCTTCCCAGCCTGGTGCAGGTCTACAATTTTGTTTCTGGTGTCCTTTGACAGCTCTTTGGTCTTGGCCATAGTGGAGTTTGGAGTCTGACTGTTTGAGGTTGTGGACAGGTGTCTTTTATACTGATAACGAGTTCAAACAGGTGCCATTAATACAGGTAACAAGTGGAGGACAGAGAAGCCTCTTAAAGAAGAAGTTACAGGTCTGTGAGAGCCAGAAATCTTGTTTGTTTGTAGGTGACCAAATACTTATTTTACCGTGGAATTTACCAATTGATTCATTAAAAATCCTTCAATGTGATTTTCTGGATTTTTATTTTTTCTCATTTTGTCTCTCATAGTTGAGGTATACCTATGATGAAAATTGGAGACCTCTCTCATCTTTTAAGTGGGAGAACTTGCACAATTGGTGGCTGACTAAATACTTTTTTGCCCCACTGTATGTTAGTCCGTGATTGTGTTCCTTGTGGTGTCATTAATGTTATTGCTGTGTTCCTTGTCAGTATATTTTTTGTATACTTTATTGATCCCCAGAGGGGAAATTGATGGTATCCACCTGGATGGATGAAGCAGCCACAGTACGGCGCAATCCCTTAACCATTCACACACACATTCACACCTAGGGCCACTTAAGAGTCTCCACTTAACCTAGCCTGCTTGTTTTTGGCCTGTGGGAGGAAACCGGAGAAATCCCGGAGTAAATCCACGCAGATACAGGGAGAACATGCAAACTCCACACAGATCACTATTGGTCAGGGGCTGGGATTGAACCAGGGATCCCATGGCCAAGGGTGAGTTGCTGTGCTGGTGCAGTGCTAACCACTGCGCCGCCGCACTGCCCGAAATATCCTGAGTATTCTTTGTGAGTTATCCTTGCCTTGAGTTATTGCCTGCCTAGTTTAGTTTTGTTTTCAGCCCATGTGCTGCTGTTTCTTTGGTTTTTGAGTTTTGTTCAATAAATTACCAGTTTGCACCGTAATCATGCCTGCAACTCTGAGTCCTGCATTAACCTCATCTGCTGGGAAGGCAGAAACCTTGACACTTAATAATTAAATTTTGTCCATATTCTTACTTTTTAATTTTCTCTTTTCTCTCACACAGCATCCAGAGAGCTGCATTGTCCATTTTGGAGTATTACTACAGAGATTTTCCTCTCCACAACCCAGCCCTTCTCTCTGCCTCTAAACACCGGGCTGCCAAACACCTAGCTGGGTTAAAGGTCTACAATGTAGATGGTTAGTCACCTCAGAGCTCTCAAAAAATTTTATGCTATCCATTTCTGCTTAATTCTCTTTTGCTGTGGTCTTCAGTTAAACCTTCATCTTATACTTCTTTGTTCTCCTTTTCACCTCCAATGCCCCTTTTTTAGCAGCTTTTAAAAACAAACTGAGAACATACCTTTTTGACAGTAAGTACCCTTGTACAGATGAAAGTCTGTGCCATCGCTCTCTGCACTTTAGCACAAGATGCCCCTGATTTCACGGTTTGGTTTTCTCTATTTTTACTGCATTCTGAAGCCTCCATCACTGACATAATGTATATGTTGCTTCTATGAACACCGCTCTTTCTAGACATACACACACACACGTGTTCTTGATAGCCTGCATGCACCCATGTGCACACATACTGTACTGTGATGCCACATATATATTGTACTCTTCTCTGCAGTTAAAAGGGTTTTCTGCTCACCACCCTTTAATCCCCTCCGCTCGCTGCACAATGCTGTGCATTTGTTGATCCATAGCAAGGATGAAGTATGGGATCTGATGTCCTCATAGCACTTTGCTTTCACCCCTCCCCCTCCTTTATCAAAGTGCAATGGAAAGGCCTCTGGGGTGCCATGGAATTTCAAGCCTTAAATAATTCATCATTTCTCACATGCTTCCACATCTCTCCTTCCTCCTCCTATGCTTGTCTCCAGCCCCCCCCCCATCAACCCCCACATACCCACATCATCTCTATTTCTTATTTAATCATCCCCTGTCACTTTTTCTCACTGCATAAGTATGCAGGCCAGCAGGTAACGGATGCTTGTGTTTACTATTTCCTGCAAAAAAATGTTCACAACGCAGCTTTTGGAAATTCTGACCACATTCTCCCCACTGTTCACAAATTTTTCACCCATATTTTTTCACCACATTGTCTCTTAACCGTACCTGCACACACTTGCACAATATGCAAATCAGATTAATAATTTGTATCCTTACCTGGCCTGCAGCATTAACTCTCTATTAGCTCCAACAGGCTTCTCCAGTCTTCATGAATATGGACCAAATCTCTCCTCTTCGATGAAAGCCTGTGGGTTTCTAATGTATTGTTGTAAAAGCTACATTTGTTTTATGGATTTGTCACACAAAACTATAAACTGACACATCAGACAAGAACTATAGCCTTTGATGTGTCCAATAATGAATATTTAAACCAACCTCCCCCCCATATAAAGGGAGTTCTACATTTCATCTACATCAGAGTGTCTGTGAAGAAATTAGGTCCAAATAACATGAGAGTGGAGCCACTCTCAACTGAACACCGAACTGACTTTTATTATCACGAACAACACAATATACACTCCAGCCATAGCCCACCTGACGTCATTGCCCCAACCCCCTCGGCCAGGCTACGGCAAGCCCCGAGAGTCAAATCCCACATATATCACCCACCCCCCCATAAAGTCAAAGACCCCCCCCCCCCAGAACAGAAAAAAAATGGTGTCGTCTCCCCTTTTCCTTTATATATATATATAGCACTAAGTATGCAAAACTTAACCAACCAAACAGGCATCTGGGTAGACTACTAGAACGCCACACCGTGTTGGAGTGGATTATTCTGCTGCTTAGTCCCAACACGCATTAGCTATTGCTGTCTTCAGTACATAATCCTCCAGGTGCCTGGGCTTCTGACGAACTCTAGCCGGGCATCCTCTAGGCGGAGTCTCTGCACCAGGCACCGTCGGCCGTACCTATGGGTTCTCACCACCCCAGTCCAACCAGTCCCACCTCACGACAGGTTGTCTCACCGTAGCTCTAGTCCTCTGTTCCAGTGGCGACTTTCTGAGTCTGCTGGAGTGCCACTGCTACCCATCCACAAGCTCGAATGTGTCCTGGCCCTGTCGCCTCGTGATCCACAGGGGTCCCGTCCAGAGCGGCTGCAACTTATGCATGCTGTTAGGGTGTTTGATCCAAACTTCATCCGACACCTTCAGTCCATGGGCTCTCGCCCTGTGCTTCCTGTCAAATCGTCGCTTCAGCTTATGCTGTTGCACAGCGACCCGGTCCCGTGGAGAGTCCATATTCCTTGGAGGAGTCGTGGGCGGTCTCAGTCGATCCAAAGGCAGAAGTAGTTCATGTCCCAGCATGAGAGCCACCGGGGAGCATCTTGTTGTAGCATGGGCCGTTGCCCTGTAGTGAAGCAGTGTGCTCTGGAAGGCTCCTGGAAATATGAAGCCATCCGCCAAGTGAGCTCTCGGTCCGTTTTTCAGGGTCTTGTTAAAACGTTCAACGCCTCCATTGGTCTGGGGATGGTAGGATGCAGTTTTAATGTCTTCCACACCCCTATTGCTCAAGAACTCCTCAAATGCCCCAGAGGTGAACTGCGGGCCATTATCAGTTGTGATTGCATTCAGGACCCCCCCACCTGGCGAACAGCGATGAGAGGAAACCTGTAACCATATCTTTCGTGACCGAATTAGTGGGTAACACCTCCGACCACTTTGAGAACAAGTTGTAGACCACCAGCAGGAACCGGCTGTTCGGGGGTGCTGCATGCAGTTCGTCGCAGATGTCCAGCTGTATGTGTTTCCAAGGGCCCTTCGGGTACAAACAGTGGCCGCAGGGGTGGAGGGGGTGGTCCGCCAGTCTTCCCGCTCTCCAAGCACGGAACACAGTTTTTCACCATAGCTTCAATGTCCTTATCAATACCCGGCCACCAAACTGAATTCCTGCAGCACTGTTTTACCCTGACCACGCCCAGGTGGCCCTCGTGGAGCATCACTAGGACACGTGATCTCAGAGACACCGGGATTAGCGTGCGGTGTCCCCTCGCCACACACATCTCATTCCAACAGCTCAGTTTGTCTTTAAACCGGTGGAAGGGTGCCAGCCCGCCCTGCACCTTTGTGGGCCAACCCTCCCTAATGACCGAGCGCAGTTGACAGCACGGGGTCTCGTTCCGACTCCACCCAAAGTTCCTGGAGGGATACTATATCCTGGAGGGCCCTGTGCAGTGCATTAACCAGATCCGTCTCTGTTGGATTGTCGTCGTCATCGTCGTCCAATTGTACGGAGTTGGCCGTGGCGCGGGACAGGATATCCGCCACTACGTCCACCTGTGGATCTGCAAAGGTCTGTGTCCCGAACCCGATGTCTCCAGTAATGTTGTCAGCGCTCGGTGGTCTGTCCACAGAGTGAAATGGCACCCATAGAAGTAGATATGCCACCATTCACATGCCCAGACGCAGGCGAGCGCCTCTCTCACCCACAACGTACTTTTGTTCAGCTGCTGAGAGAGACCTTGATGCGAATGCCACCGGGTGCTCCGTACCGTCCTGCACCTGGGACATAACAGCCCCCACCACTGAGCCAGACATGTCACAGGTCACAATGGTTAGTCGCTTTGGATCAAAATGGGCCAGTACCTGAGGGGAAGATGGTTGAAACTTCAGCTTAGCAACCGCTACTGAACAGGCTGGGGTCCATTGCCACAGTGCATCTTGTTTCAACAGGGCCCGGAGGGGTCCAGTCATTTCCGAATAGTGGGGAATAAAACGCCCATAAAAGTTCATGCCCAGAAACAAGGAAATCTGTGCAGGTGTCGATGGTTCTGGGAGGTGCAGGACCGCTTCCACATTCAAATGCAGGGGCCACAGCAACCCCGCCGTCAACCGGAACCCCACAAACTCGATGGAGTCTGCCACAAAGTTACATTTTTCTCTGTTTAGGGTGACTCTGTGTTCCTGTAGTACTGTCAGCACCTGTCCCAACCAATCATCGTGTTCCTTTCTTGATGTGCCATGTACCACAATGTCATCAAGGTATGCCACCACACCTTTGAGGCCGGCCAAAATCGTGGACATTATTTTCTGGAAACAGCTGGGTCCTGAGCCCAGACTAAATGGCATGCGGGTGTACCTGAACACACCCATGTGGGTCACAAACGCTGTCAGGTTCCTGCTGGCTGGGTGGACGGGCACCTGCAGGTAACCCTGGCGAAGGTCCAGCTTCGTGAATACATTTGAACCGCTGAATGTTGCAGTAGGTTCCTCCACCGTTGGAAGCGGGTACTTGTCTGGGACGATCGCTTTATTCACCATTCTAAGATCGATACACCGTCGGATGCCACCTGATTTTTTTTTTTTTTCTTGGCCACCACGATATTTGATATCCAGGTTGAAGCATCCACTTTCTCGATTATGCCTGCTTCCAGCAGTTTGGTCAACTCTGCCATGATATCGTCCCATAGGGCGAAGGGAACCCGCAATAGCAATTGAATTTTTGGCGTCACACTTGGGTCAATGAGCGGGCGGTGGTGGAACATGCTGATGCATCCCAGGCCTCTGAATAATACCGGCCAGTGGACATGCCATTCGGGGTACACTGTCAGTACTGTTGAGCCCTCTGGGTCCTTTATGGAGAATCCTAATACACCCAGCAGATCTATCCCTAGCAAGTCCGCCCCCTGCCGTGGAATTTGGAAAGTGAACGTAGGGACCATCTTCAATCCACATTTCACTGAAAAGTCGACCGTGTCCATCATTTCAATTTCGGCGTGGCCATATCCAAACATTTTCACTGCTCCAGCATTGATGGTTTTACTTGGGAAAAGTCTCTTCAAAGTAGCCATACTTAGAATGGACCTGCCGGCCCCTGAGTCCACCATAAGTGGCACGTCGACTCCGTCAAGTTTTAGCACATGCCATTCCAATGGTCCCTTCTTCGCGTGTGCCACACACACTTGTGTCGTGTCTCTGGGCTCCACCACCGATGATTTAGCAGTGATAGTGTAGGCCCTGTTCTGCGCCCCAGTCCACCGCCTCCTGGAAATCCGCCCCGGAGAATTAGCCACCTTGCTAACGGCTGTGCTTGGCGGGAAAGTTTGGGTGGCTACACTCCCTTTAGCCAACACTGGCAGACCCCGCTGAACTGTGGACTCAACCTGCCTAACCAGTTCGAACACCGTTTCCAACAAGAGAGTATCTTTAGTTAGCTTTAGCTTGCTCTTCAGCCACACGTTGGTAGTACCGTGGGCTAGCTTATCCTAGACAAGCTCCTCTTCGATAGGCCCAAAGGCGCATTCTCTTGCTAGGCTGCGTAGCTCCGTAATAAAGGACTGAGTGGACTCACCTGTTCACTGTTGGCGGTCAAAAAACTCATATCTCCGCGCCATGACGGTGGAATGGTCTCTGAAAACACAATCCATTAATTCCAAACCGTCTTTCAGTGAGCCGCTGCCACACAGCCCAAAAAATATCCGCTGGCCTTCCTCACCGAGGTAGTGGGCCATTAGGCTCCTCCGTCTCTCCTCATCGACGCCGCTCAGGCTGGCCACAGCCATATACACATCGAGCGTCTCCCTCCAGCGGACCCATGGTATAGCTGGTGTGCCCGGAGACTGTAAAAATGGAGGTGGTTGCCTGATACACGCCCCCATGGTTTATCCTCATCACCAAATATTATATCCGAATAAGATGAGAGTGGAGCCACTCTCAACTGAACATTGAACTGACTTTTATTATTACGAACAACACAATATACACTCCAGCCGTAGCCCGCCTGACGTCATTACCCCAACCCCCTCGGCCAGGCTATGGCAAGCCCCGAGAGTCAAATTCCACATATAACAGAAATGTGGATGCTTCCAGTGGAAATTACCTCTGTTCTCAGTGCTATAACTATAAATTTTCTGTGGCTGAATCTTCGTGATAAGTATCTGAGATTAACATAGTGTGAGCCGAGGATATGATTTGCATAATACTGTCCAGAAAGGATGTTTCACAGTCATTTTACACCTCCAGCGATATGATCCAAGTTCTTCTGTGAACTCCCTTTTCCCCTCAAATTGAGATACAACCCTTTAATCACTGGTTAGGGGCTGCCTCCAGCTCACACTAATATGACCAATTTTTTTTCTGTCCTTTCCTTGTGGTACAGCCCCAGGGAACGCAGCGGGGGCTCAGGCCAGTAATGGAAATCCGTCACGGACTACGAGCTCAGCTGCTGGGAAACGCAAAGACAATGCCCACAATGAACTCTACTATGAGGAGGCAGATTACGAGAGAAGAGTCCGCAAACGTAGAGCCAGGTGAGTCATGGGAATAAAATGTCATGTTAGGGGTTGAATTTACAGGGAGACAAGAAGGATGAACAGAGGCTTAGTTAATGATCTTAAGTGGAAGCATTTTGAGCAAGAGACAGGCCGCATATACTTGGAAATATAAAAAGAAGCCATAATGTCCAGAATGGGGGGAAAATAGGAGTGATTTCCCAACACTGTTGTGTTGTTGCACTGAGTGAATTGTGTTAATGGGATAAACTGTGATTGAGGATTTCTCTCTTTATTTACAATTTCAGATATTTTTATGTTAATCTGGTGGCATTTGATATGTTGCACTTGTAACTAAAAAATGTGACTTTAACTCAAAATGTACAAAGTTGAAAAAGTGCCATTAAATGTTAGAACAATAACAGAATTAAATATAAACTTTGTTTAAAAAATGAGACAAATTTACGTCTCTTCTTTGACTTCATATTTCACAGTGCTAACTCACGCCTACAGTATGTGCCGTCTCCTTTTTGTAAATGGGGTTTTAGCGACACATTGTGGTCATTGAATGCACTACACCTTCTCATGATCAACACTATGGAAGGATTGCTCTCAGGGTCCCCCCACAGTTGTGAAGCGTAACTGTCTGTAAATACAGGTGCATCTCAAAAAATTATAATGAAAATGTTCTTTGTTTTAATTCCAGTTTTAAACTCTCATATATTTTATATTCTTTACAAGTAAAGGGAAATGTCTCAGGCCTTTTTGTTGTTGTTTGCTGATTATAATTTATAACATATTAAACTCAGGAATCTGGTATCTCATAGTATTAGAATATTCCAGCAGAAGATCAATCTAAAATATGGATTTACAATACAGATATGTCAAACTTTTGAAAAATGAAACAATTAATGTATCATAAAATGATTTTGGAAACATTATTCTAAGGTAGAAATTTTAGACAGTGTTGCTTTAAATTCATTTCTGAGAAAAACTGCAGATCAGTTCTATACCAAAGAAGCTGAGACTGTCATGTGTTTAAATGGATTCATTAAGGATGCAGTTCACTGAACCCTTTTCCACTAGTACCTATATAGCCCTACTCGCCTCGACTCGGCGCCCTTTGTAGGCTTTTCCATTAGTACCTACCCCTTGTAGCCGGTACTATTTTCGGATCCATTGGACTGGGGTTCCAAGCGAGCTGAGTCGAGCTGAAAATGTGACGTCATCAGACTGCATGCCACTGATTGGTCAGGGCGTAACGTCATGAGAGCGACATCTTCTACAGAATCTCGAGCTGCCATTTGCAAAGATTCATCAGCAAGCAAGCAAGCATCAGTATAAATAACAATGATAGAAATGGCTTCTAATCAACACCGTGGTCCAACAGACTTTTCTGTGCCTTTTGGCTAATGAGAGAATCCAGAGGGAACTAGACGGAGCCACCCGAAATGAATTTACAGCCACCGACCGGCGAATAACGGGAAGACCCGACCACAGCAGTTGAAAACCATGATATCAGAAGATATAGAGGATGGTGAGTGTTGTGATATGATGTGATATTACGTATCTTTTACAGTATTTATCCCAGCGGTGGAAAGTTCACTTTGAACAAACACCGTTGTCTCCTATATGCACACAATAATAATTGTGGAATGCTCTACCATTGTCTTTACGCTTAGTAGACTCTGTTGACACTTTTAAAAAGCAGCTAAAGACACTCCTGTTTAAACAGGCTTTTTAGTTTGATTATGGATTTTATGTTGTTTTTTTTTAGATTCCTTCATTAGTCCCACAATGGGGAAATTACAGGGCATCCACATGAGTGGATGGTGCAGCGCCCAACCCTTTCACACACACATTCACACCTGGGGCCACTTTAGAGTCTCCAGTTGACTGAACCTGCATGTTGTTGGCATGTGGTAGGAAACGAGAGAAATCCCGGCATAAACCCATGCAAACTCCACACAGATCACTGTTGGTCAGGGGCTGGGATCGAACCCAGGATCCCCCGGGCAAGGGTGAATTGCTGTGCTGCCGCAGTGCTAACCACTCCGCCACCACGCTGCCCATGTCTTTAGTACTTGTTTTTCAGTGCCTTTATTGTTGTATTTGTGATTGTGTGTTTTGTTTTATTGTGAAGCACTTTGTGATTCTTTCTGTGAGAAGTGCTATATAAATAAATTTTACTTACTTACTTACAATGAGCTAGCTAGTTAGCCATCAATGCTAACTCCGTGCTCTGTTTGTATTTTGCACTTGTGTTGACAACATCCGACGAAATAAGCTAGTGTTAATCCTGGTTAAAAATGTGTTGTTTTTTCTACATGTTGCACTTGTGTGCTGTGCATGTACTTAAGTTGTGTGTATTTTCGTTCTAGAGTCCGACCAGCATCTGCTCTGATACTGGCAACGTTTAGCACGATGTGTGATGACTGATAAGAAACAAGTTGCACACAGAGCGTTGTTTTTGCAGTGGTGGAGAAAGTACTCAAATCCTTTGCTTTAAGTTAAAGTACAGATAAAGTGCCAAAACCAAAGTAGCACAAATTCCACTTAAGTAAAAATATTACAGAACTCACTTTTGAATGTACTTGAAGTATAACTAGTGCATGCCCGTAGAAAGCAAGTATTCATGTCTGAAACAGCTAGTCCAATCATGCTTTATAGGCCCAAATGTAGGCTGTGTTTGAAAGTGGAATACAAAGAGGTGTAGCCTATATGTAGGCAAACACACATGTACTTTGACAAATATGAAAGGGACTGAAGTGAGATTTATTTGATTGTGTGAATATTAATTACAGAATAATTGAAAATGAATGGGACATCCTGTCATGGGCGGCGAGAGCACACCCCCTCCTTCCCGTTCATCTCTTCTCAGCTCATCAGCACACCAGAGTGAGAAGACACACCTGCGCCCTCTCATCAGCCAGCGTACTTAAGGAAGCAGTGATTCAATGCTGGCTCGTCTGGGTATACTGCCGTAAGACAGCAAGTCGTTTCACACTGGTGTAAGATATTACTAACCTGTGTGCTCTTTTTCTCTTGTTCAGGTTGCTGCCATTGTGCGGGTGTGTCACTGAGGCTGTGCACGCTCTCCTGCCACATCTCCACTCTCCTACAGTCAACCTCCACCCGGTCAGGCACCACCAGCTCATTCCCCACCCTGCTGGTTCGTCTATTCCCTGCTGGAGTCCTGCTGGTGCTCCCTTGGAGCCCACGTAAGTGGTAGTTTGGCTTGCTCATTTCCCCTTACTCCATTCCTCCTCTCACGGCTCTCGTCTTCTCTCCACAGGCTCCTTCCCCTGGTGAGTGACTGTTTCCGTAACTGTGCGAAGAGTTTTTGCTATTTAATAAAAATACTCAAATATGTATTATTGCTTGATTGTCTCTTTGTTGCTGCATCTCGCACATGGCTGAATTATTATATCAGTCATGACACATCCAATATTAGCCACTGTTTAGGAACCGCTTATTTATTTTTTTGTCAGATCACTTGTGTGATCCTTTGTGAGTTATATTCATAATAGTGTATCTTGCACTTTGGGGAATGGGAGTTGTTCAGTCACCATTATAATTTAAATGTGTAGTTTATAGTCTATCGTCAATAAATTCATGCAGTATTATAATAACAGGACACATTACAGATATTTGAGACCCATTGTAGTGCACGGTGCACGGTGGTGCAGTGGTTAGCACTGCGGCAGCACAGTTTACCCTTGGCCGGGGGATTGTGGGGATCGTGGGATCGTGGGTTCGATCCCAGCCCCCGACCAACAGTGATCTGTGTGGAGTTTGCATGTTCTCCCCGTGTTGCGTGGGTTTACTCCAGGATTTCTCTGGTTTCCTCCCACATGCCAAAGACATGCATGTTAGGTTAATTGGCTGTTCTAAATTGTCCCTAGATATCTGTTTCCTATAGGCCCTTAGAATAGAGGGTTAGTATTAATGAAAGCGCTTTGAGTGGTCTTTGTGACTAGAAAAGCACTATATAAGTGCAGGTTAGTTAGTTAGTTAGTTAGTGCATCCTTCTATATTTTAGCAATACAAGTACAAAACACCACCCACACTTGAAGCCAGGGCAAGAAGAAACACAGCGGTGACAGAGCGGTGGCTAAACTTTTATTGATAAAAATTATATATTTTGACTCAGTGATTCCATACTCGGGGATGCACACCCTCAGTTAAAGTATTAGATTCCATTCAACTGAAGGTATCAACTCATTCTGATTGCTGAGGCCACGGTAAACAATGATTTTAAACGTAACCCAACCTTTGTAAAATCTATTTTACTAAAGCGCAGCTACATGAAAATTGTGGTTAAATACAACAACAAAGCACTTTTTTGTCACATTCCACCACTGGCTTTTAGCAACAAGTGTATTTCCCAAATACTGTATGTTTTAAACTTGCTTTGATTAACCACCACCATTTCGCTCTTTCATCTAGGCAAGAGGAAAATGGTCCACCCCAAACAGGACCTTGTGTCACTATTTACAGAGATTCAATTCAATTCAACTTTATTTATGTAGCACCACTTCACAACAGTCATCTCATAGCACGTTCAGCTGTAGGGGAAACCCCCACAACTGCGGAAAGACCCCAGCAATCAGGTGATCCCCTGTAAGCAAGCACTTGGAGAGGAAAAACTCCCTTTTAACAGGAAGAAACCTCCAGCAGAACCAGGCTCAGGGAGGGGCAGTCATCTGCTGCAACTGGCTGGGGGGTGAGGGGATAGGAAAGATGCAAAGAACAGACATGTAGAGAGCAAACAGCATGATAGGGACTCAATCTATGGGAGGGAACAAACAGATGTTAATGACCAGCAAAAATATTTCATTGAGAGTAAAGAAAGGAGTGAAGCCCAGTGCATTATTGGAGGTCCCCCGGCTGTCTAAACCTATTAGCTGCATAACTAAAGGAGGGTTCAGGGGCACATGATCCCTCCCTAATTATAGGCTATATAAAAAAGGAAGGTTTTAACCCTATTCTTAAAAACAGAGATCGAGTCTGACTCCCGAATCCAAATTGGCAGCTGGTTCCACAGGACAGGAGCTTGATAACTGAAGGCTCTGCCTCCCATTGTACTTTTGGAGATTCTAAGTATTATAAGTAATCCTGCATTTTGGGAGCGTAGTGCTCTGTTAGGATAATACGGTAGTATCAGATCTTTTAAATAAAAGGAGGCCTGATTATTTAGAGCTTTGTAAATAAGAAGGATTTTGAACTTAATTCTAAACTCTATGGGAAGCCAATGAAGGGAGGCCAGAACCGAAGAGATATGGAATGACTTCAGTCTTATCTGAATTTAATAGCAGGAAATTACAAGTCATCCAAGCTTTGATTTCCTTAAGACAGGCCTCTAACTTGGCTAATTGATTACTATCATCTGGCTTCATTGACAGGTATAATTGTGTGTCATCTGCATAACAATGAAAATGTATACAGTGTTTTCTGATAATGTTGCCTAATGGAAGCATATATAAACTAAAAAGATTAGGGCCTAGCACAGATGCCTGTGGAACTCCATGACTGAGCTTTGAGTTGGAAGAAGACTCATTATTGACATGAACAAACTGGAACCTATATAAGCTCTAAACCACTGCAACAAAGTTCCATCAAGTCCAACATGGTCCAACATGGTGTTCTAATCTATCAAGTAGAATATTATGATTGGTAGTATTAAAAGCTACACTAAGGTCTAAAAGGACAAATACGGAAACAAGTCCATTATGAGATGCGATAAGGAGGCCATTAGTGACCTTCTCTAAGGCTGTTTCAGTACTAGGATGGATTCTAAACCCAGATTGAAACTCTTCAAATAAACCATTTCCCTGCAAGTGGTCAAATAATTGCGTAGCAACAACTCATCCTAAGATTTTTGAAATGAAAAGCAGATTAGAGATTGGTCTATAATTAGCTAAAACTCCTGGATCCAGCATTGGCTTTTTGAGTAAGGGTTTAATTACAGCAGTTTTAAAAGCCTGTGGTACGTGGCCTAATGTTAATGAAGAATTGATTATTTGAAGAATAGAGCTACCAATAAATGGGAAGACTTCTTTAAATAACCTGGTAGGAATAGGGTCTAAAAGACAAGTTGAAGGCTTGGATGAGGAAATTATTTTATCTAATTCTAAAAGGTCAATTGGAGTAAACTCATCCAAACAGATATCAGTTGAAGGAGTTGTAGTATTTACTGTATTTAAGCTAATGGTGGGAAGAATCTGACTGATTTTATCTCTGATAGATGAAATTTTATTATTGAAAAAGTTCATAAAGTCCTGACTAGTAAGCTCTTAGGGAATGCTAGGATTGACAGAGTCCTGACTCTTTGTCAGCCTGGCTACAGTGCTGAAAAGAAACTTGAGATTATTCTTGTTCTCTTTTATTAATGCAGAATAATAACTTGTTCTACCTTTTCTAAGAGATTTTTTTTTTTTAATAAATTAAAGGATGATTTCTCCAAGCTAAATAGATTTAATCTAATTTAGTGGAGCACCATTTTCTTTCTAATTGACGAGTTTTCTGTTTTAAGCTACGAGTTTCTGTGTTGAACCAAGGAGTTAGAAATTTCTGATTACACTTTTTCTTTTTTAAAGGGGCCACCATGTCTAGAGTCTGATGTAGAGAAGCTGTAACACTATCTACCATGCTATCAATTACAGAAGGAGCAAGCTCTCCATAGCTCATCTCCATTGTGGTGACACATGGCATAGAGGAAACAATCTGCATAAATTTGGTAACAACATCATCTGAGAGGCATCTACTGTAGTAATGTTTTTCTTTAGGAGCCAAATAGTCAGAAATAGTAAAATCAAAGGTTAATAGACAATGGTCTGACAGTACAGGGTTATGAGGCGACACTACCAGATTTTCTATTTCTATGCCACATGTCAGTCACCTTATCGTGGTGGGGGGGTTTGCGTGCCCCAGTGATCCCAGGAGCTATGTTGTCCGGGGGCAATTTGCCTCTGATAGGGTCTCCCAAGACAAACTGGTCCTGGGTGAAGGGCCAGACTAAGAACGATCCAACAGACTCTCATGATAAATTGTATATCAAGGATTCAGTGTACCCCGCCCGGTATGGGGTTACCGGGGCCCAACCCTGGAGCCAGGCCTGGGGGAGGGGCTCGAAGGCTAGCGTCTGGTGGCCGGGTTTCCACCCATGGGACCCGGCCGGGCTCAGCCCGAAGGAGTTACATGGGTCCGCCCTCCAGTGGGTCCACCACCTGCAGGAGGGATCATGGGGGTCCGGTGCTATGTGGATTAGGTGGCGGTCAAAGGCGGAGACCTTGGCGGACTGATCCCAAGCTTTCTAAACTGGCTTTTGGTACGTGGAATGTCACCTCTCTGGTGGGGAAGGAGCCTGAGCTGGTGTACGAGGTTGAGCGATACCGGCTAGATATAGTCGGCCTCACCTCAACACACAGCTCCGGTTCCGGAACCAGTCTCCTGGAGAGGGGCTGGAGCTTGGCCTTTTCTGGAGTTGCCCCGGGCGAGAGGCGACGAGCAGGGGTGGGTATTCTTGTATCGCCCCACCTTGCTGCCTCTATATTGAAGTTTTCCCCGGTGGACGAAAGGGTTGCTTCCCTGCGCCTTCGGGTTGGGAAACGGGTCCTGACCATCATTTGTGCCTATGCACCAAATGATGTTTCAGAGTACCCACCCTTTTTGGAGTCTGTGACTGGGGTGCTGGAGGGTACTCCTCCTGGAGACTCCATTGTCCTACTGGGGGACTTCAATGCGCACGTGGGCAACGACAGTGAAACCTGGAGGGGGGTGATTGGAAGGAATGGCCTGCCCGATCTGAACCCGAGTGGTGTTCAGTTATTGGACTTCTGTGCTAACCATAGTCTGTCTATAATGAACACCATGTTCAAGCATAAGGGTGTCCATATGTGCACCTGGCACCAGGACACCCTAGGTCGCAGGTCGATGATCGATTTTGTTATCGTATCATCAGACCTGCGACCGTATGTCTTGGACACCCGAGTAAAGAGAGGTGCAGAGCTGTCAACTGATCACCACCTGGTGGTGAGTTGGATCCGATGGCAGGGGAGGAAGCCATTCAGACCTGGTAGACCCAAACGTATAGTGAGGGTGTGCTGGGAGCGTCTGGCTGAGGCCCCTGTCCGGGAGGTCTTCAACTCCCACCTCCGGAAGAACTTCATCCACATTCCGAGGGAGTCTGGAGACATGGAGTCTGAATGGGCCATGTTCTCCACCTCTATTGTTGAAGCGGCGGCCCAGAGCTGCGGCCGCAAGGTGGTCGGTGCATCTCGTGGTGGCAACCCCCGAACCAAGTGGTGGACACCAGTGGTGAGGGGGGCCATTAAGCTGAAGAAGGAGTCCTATCAAGCTTGGTTGGCTTGTGGGACTCCCGAAGCAGCTGAGGTGTACCGGCAGGCCAAGTGGAGTGCAGCTCGGGTGGTTGCTGAAGCAAAAACCCGGGTATGGGAGGAGTTCGGTGAGGCCATGGAACAAGACTTTCGGTCGGCTTCAAAGAGATTCTGGCAAACTGTTCGGCGGCTCAGGAGGGGAAAGCAGCTCCCCGTCCACACTGTGTATGGTGCGGATGGGACACTGTTGACTTCAACTGGGGATATCGTCGGGCGGTGGAAGGAATACTTCGAGGATCTCCTCAATCCCACTGATACGCCTTCCACAGAGGAAGCAGGGTTTGGGGACGAGGGGGATGACTCACCTATCACAGGGGCTGAGGTCGCCAAGGTGGTTAAAAATCTCCTTGGTGGCCGGGCCCCGGGGGTGGACGAGATTCGCCCTGAGTACCTCAAGGCCCTGGATGTTGTTGGGTTGTCATGGTTGACACGCCTCTGCAACATTGCGTGGAGGTCGGGGGCAGTGCCTTTGGCATGGCAAACCGGGGTGGTGGTTCCTCTCTTCAAAAAAGGGGACCGGAGGGTGTGCTCCAACTTTAGAGGGATCACACTCCTCAGCCTCCCTGGGAAGGTCTATGCCAAGGTACTTGAGAGGAGAGTCCGGCCGTTGGTCGAACCTCGGATTCAGGAGGAGCAATGTGGTTTTCGTCCTGGCCGTGGCACATCGGACCAGCTCTTTACCCTTTCGAGAATTCTTGAGGGTTCGTGGGAGTTTGCCCAACAAGTTTACATGTGTTTTGTGGACTTGGAGAAGGCATTTGACCGCGTCCCTCGTGGATTTTTGTGGGGGGTGCTTTGGGAGTATGGGGTATCGGGCTTGTTGTTACGAGCTATTCGGTCTCTGTACGACCGTTGTGAGAGTTTGGTTCGTATTGCCAACACTTGGTCGGAGTCATTCCCAGTGAGAGTTGGACTCCGCCAGGGCTGCCCTTTGTCACCGATCCTGTTCATAATTTTTATGGACAGGATTTCTAGGCGCAGCCAGGGAATGGAGGGTGTCATGCTTGGTGACCACAGGATCTCATCTCTGTTGTTTGCAGATGATGTTGTCCTGTTGGCTTCATCCAGCAATGACCTACAGCTCTTGCTGGGACGGTTTGCCGCTGAGTGTGAAGCGGCTGGGATGAGAATCAGCACCTCCAAGTCCGAGTCCATGGTCCTCAGTCGGAAAAAGGTGGATTGTCCTCTCCGGGTTGGGGACAGGCTCCTGCCCCAAGTGGAGGAGTTTAAGTATCTTGGGGTCTTGTTCACGAGTGAGGGGAAAATGGAGCGAGAGATCGACAGACGGATTGGAGCAGCAGCTGCAGTGATGCGGACGTTGTACCGGTCTGTTGTGGTGAAGAGGGAGCTTAGTTCTAAGACAAAGCTGTCGATTTACCAGTCAATCTACGTTCCTACTCTCACCTATGGTCACGAGCTTTGGGTAATGACCGAAAGAACGAGATCGCGGATACAAGCGGCTGAAATGAGCTTTCTCCGTAGGATTGCTGGGCTCACCCTCAGAGATAGGGTGAGGAGCTCAGTCATCCGGGAGAGGCTCAGAGTAGAACCGCTGCTCCTCCACATTGAAAGGAGTCAGTTGAGGTGGTATGGGCATCTGATTAGGATGCCTCCTGGACGCCTCCCACTTGAGGTGTTTCGGGCACGTCCCACTGTGAGGAGACCCCGGGGCAGACCCAGGACTCGGTGGAGAGACTATGTCTCCCAGCTGGTCTGGGAACGCCTTGGTATCCCCTCTGAAGAGCTGGAGCAGGTGGCTGGGGAGAGGGAAGTCTGGGCTTCTCTGCTTGAACTGCTGCCTCCGCGACCCGGACCTCCGGAAAAGCGGTAGAAGATGGATGGATGGATGGATGGATGTCAGAACAAGGTCCAACGTGTGGTGGAGATAATGGGTGGAATTTCCTACTTTCTGAAAAAAACCCATCGAGTCTAATATTGAATTAAATGCCATATTAAGGCAATCACCATCTCCATCTACATGTATATTAAAGTCCCCTACTATAATTATTCTATCTGATTTCAGCACTAAATCAGCTAAAAATTCAGCAAAATCAGATAAAAACTCTGAGTAGGCTGAGGGAGGACAATAAACTATGGCAAATAAAATTGGGTTTAACCTAAAATTGCTAAAATGCCCAATACTGAGGACTAGGCCCTCAAAGGAATTATAACATATTTTTTGCTTTACATTAACTAGTAATTTGGAATGGTAAATTGTTGCTTCTCCTCCTCCACGACCAGAACTTCTGGGATTTTGACAGTTTAACCTCTTGCGCTCCGTTGTCCCATGGGTGGGCAAGTCTCTGCGTCCTAGAGCGCACGAGAGCGCACGAGGGCGCTCTCGTGCGCTCTAGGACGCATGATGGAGATTGTGATGTAGGTGGTGTATGGCGTC
The DNA here is from genome assembly GCA_020510985.1 of Pholidichthys leucotaenia. Lineage (NCBI taxonomy): Eukaryota > Metazoa > Chordata > Actinopteri > Cichliformes > Pholidichthyidae > Pholidichthys > Pholidichthys leucotaenia. The sequence goes on from CM035843.1 coordinate 66,861,350, forward strand.
CAAGCGCGCACTGAAAATAAAAGCTGCAGACACAGCCGCGAACAGATTAGTTCATCTGATTGACCTCTCATTCGACTAATAAGAGCCTTGAATTGGGTTTCTGAAACCTTGAAGAACCAATGAATGAAAACCTAGGAAGGAGGACCCGCCTACTGTGAATGCAGGAGCCAATTGAAGCACAGAAGTTCGGGCTGGGTGAAGAGAGACTTACTGCTGCAACAGATGAAAAAAAAGGATGCAGGAAGAACCTGCTGCAGACCCAGCAGCACGGAGGCCACCAACAAGTGCGACCTGCACTCATTCCAGCAGAATAGACATTTAGGATTCTCTTCCGTCATCATGGACCGACGGAGGCCGACGACAAAGGTCGTAAATCATTCGCCAAAACCGCAATAATGGAATTATGTTTTGACCGGGATCCACGAGCGGACCAGGGTCACGTTCGTCTGACAATGGGGAAGAGAAGTTCGCCAGGACAATGTGGCTGTGAAGAGGTAAGGCGTTATAAGCTAAATTATTATTTATCCCTGAAAATTGTAATCAAAAAATGACTTTTGACCGATCGGTAAATTACAACTGTACGGCGCACGAAGTACGAAGTGCGTGCGCCGCGTTACACGGTTCTTCGCCGCCTCCGAACCGTGAACGCCCCCCCCGCCGCTACGATTCTGTAGTGGGGGGTGGGGGGAGCCGCAGTGACAGAGTTGCTGTGGAAACATGCCACATCCGAGTGTAATCCGTCATGTAGCGAGGGCCGATCTCCGTCCTCTGTAGCGGGGGGGTGGGGGGACAACCCCCCCCCCCCACACACACACACAGACACAGCCCTGAATGTGACCTTTCATTTGAGCCCAAGATGAAGCTTCTATGTTGAATCATTCAAAAGTTACAGACGTTTTTCCAAACTGTGCCATTTGGCACAATTTGGCACAGTTCCAAAATGCCTGGGAACAACCTGAGTAAAAAGCTGTGTAATATATTCATTTTTTGTGGTATTGTTACAAAATTTGGACCTCAGCTGGATAACACTAGGTTCTACATTTCTGTTGCATTTTCCAGCCCGGATCTGAAGCTGTGTGTTATTTGCAAGCATTTGTATCCAAAAAAACACCCAGGCCAAATTTATTTTCTTCAAGTTCACTATGTTTAGATGACTGTAACTCAGTGGCCGGAGCACTTAGAGAGATCATGTTTTTTTTGCCAAAAAATTCAAAGTGTTTTCTTTTAAATGAGACCAACCCCATGAAGATGCTGCAAAGGGTTGAAGAACAGCTTTCGATTTACTTTGGGCACATTATTTTTTGGCGTTTTTAGGAAAATTGACCGGAGTGCAAGGGGTTAAATAACCAGAGGGAGTTGATTCATTTAAACCAACATAATCCTCTTGCCCTAACCAAGTCCCTGTAAGGGATATTCAATCAATCTGATGATCAATTAACAGATCATGGACTAGCAGAGACTTGGGAGTTAGAGACCTTATATTTAACACACCACATTTAATTTTTAAATTATGAGGAGGAACAGAGGCCAAGTCATATTTAGAGTCTTCATGTTTAATTTGAGATTTACCAACTTTTTGTTTAATCACTTTGGGATGCTTATATATTATATTTGTATTTACTTTGGAGGGAGCAGACAGTGATTCTCTGATAAGAAAGACAGGGGCTAAGTTGAGGGGTGGCAGATGAAGAGGAGCTGCAGAGAGGCGTGTAAGACTGCAACTCTGTTTCCTGGTCCAAACTCTGAGTTGTCAGTGTTTTGGAAATTTGGATAAAAAAGATGCCAGATTGTTAGATAAATGAGATGCACTATCCAAAGTCTCGTCTCGTAAGACCAGGTTTTCCCCAAAATGAGTTCCAATTGTCTATGTAGCCCACATCGTTTGCAGGACACCACACAGACAGCCAGCAGTTGAAGGATGACAAGCGGTTAAACATGTCATCGCTGGTCAGATTGGGGAGGGGCCCAGAGAATACTTCAGAGGCAGACATTGTTTTTGCAAAGTCACACACCGATTCCACATTAAGTTTTGTGACTTCCGACTGCCAGAATCGGATGTCGTTAATGCCGGTGTGGATAACAATTGTGGAGTATTTACAGTTACTTTTAGCCAGCATCTTTAAATTTGACTCGATGTCGCCTGCTCTAGCCCCAGGAATGCATTTGACTATGGCTGCTGGAGTCTCTAGGCTTACGTTTCTGACTACAGAGTCACCAGTGATCAGAATTTTTTCCTCAGCAGGTGTGTCGCTGAGCGGGGAAAAGTGATTAGAAACATGAACAGGGTGGTGGTGAGCCGGGGCCTTGCAACTAGGCTTCCTTCTCACCGTCACCCACCCGTTCTCTCCTGGCTGCTCAGGAGAGGTGGAAGCCAGGGGACAGCTAGCAGGCCGCCCTATGGTAGGGTGCTCCACTGCAGCTAAGGGGCGTCCGTCATTATTAACTGGTGCAGACGGTGTTTCAATGCAGTGGAGCCAAGATTCCAAATCACACAACCTCGCCTCGAGCACCTCAAAAAGACAACATTTATTACATTTACTGTTATCACTAAAAGAGGCAGAGGTGTAGCTAAACATCTGACAGAGAGAGCACACCAGAGGAGAAGGGGAAGGAGAGCTAGTAGCCATAGCTAGTGGCTAACCCGAAGCTAACACAAACACCGATGAAAGGTGAACAGAAGGCTAAAGAGGGTGATTAGATGACACTGAGTGCGCACACAGGTGCAGGAGGCTTGATAAACAGAAGAGAGAGGTGGTGGTAGATGAAAAAGGGATTAAAATAAATTAAAGGCAATAATCCTCAGGAGTTTGAGGAGAGCTAACCACAGAGCAACTACACAACAGCCAGCAATGCAGGAAGTGACGATACGTTACCACAGGAAGTGACGATCCACCCTCCACCTGATGCAGGCTGAAGATCTGCTTAACTGGGACCAGTATGAGTGGCACATCCAGTTGCTTCTCAGCGAGGCAGCGTGGCCAACACGTGTGACCCATTCTAAGTTTTTTTGGTTTTTATATATACATAGAAAAAACATTTTTACTGAAGTGGAAACGTTATTTTAAGACATTTTAAGGGTTTCAGCTGTTTTGTAGATCCTGGCAGATAAAACACATCTGTCGCAAGGTCTGTGGTGGATTTTTGCCGGTCGGTGCATCGTGGCATGCACTACACAAAGAGCAGAGATAAGCAAACCTATCATCTGGTCAGTCACTGCAACAGATACTGGAGTCAGTTTGTCTTGGCCTGTCCTTGCCACTGATAATACCTCTATCTGCCAAGAATGTGTCACTCATCCAGCAAAAGCTAGCGGTACTCAAATACTTTGCAAGCAGTTTCATGAAATGGTCAGTCAGAAAGCAACTCATTCCGGCTCGGACATCGCCTGGGTTAACAAGGTCAGGAGTTCCTGGCAGCAGACAGTGAATTACAGAGCTGCATGGAGGAATCTGATAAGACCTAAATGAAACAGTCACTGTCGCCCCCGACAGACTGCTATGATGATGATGGTGATGATGATGATACAGTTTAGAGTTTGAATTTTGCACATTCTAAATAATCTGGATTTTGCTGCTGATTGTAATAAACAATTTAGTGACTTATGTGTTTGCATCATGATTTTCTATTTTGTCTGTTAAGACACCGGTGGGAAAAGAGTCAACAGTACAAAGGATTTATCAGTGATGTTGAAAATAATGGCTCATTTTTAAGAAAAAGTAACCAAAAACAATTATTTTATTTACTGAAGACTGTATTGTTGGACGTGCCAGTGCAGAAGACACTGCACACTTTAGTGATAGTACCAGTATATGGAGGAATTCTGGGCCATATTAGCATCTGGATTTTCTAATATTGGGTTAGGACAGGGGTGTCCAATTATGTGCCATGGAGGGCCAAGACCCTGCAGGTTTTTCCTCCAACCAGTGTCTTCAACAGCAGATTCCACTGAATTTCTTCCACTGACTGCTGATCAGCGAGAACACCTGCTGAAGAGACTGGGTAGAAGAGAGAACCTGCAGGGTCTTGGCCCTCCATGCCACATGATTGGACACCCCTGGGTTAGGGTTTAATGGGATTTAACATTTTAACACAAACTGCTTTATGGCTCATAATTCTGTTGACAGACTTACACCAAACCAAAAGTGATTTCTCAAACTGCTGGATTGTTCTCAGACAGCTTTTCCAATCTTTTATTATTTAATTTATGCCACTTGGTGGTAACCTTCACACATATAATAAAAGTGGAGACATCTGCAAAAAGTACAAAGGTTTATTGTCAAAATTCCCAGTGCTATACTAAATGAATACATGTATTGTTGATTCAGAGAGTATATATTTACAGAGTACATGTATATAGCCAGTAAATCCACGTATTTTCCATGTAACCTTGTGACTGCATTATTTTCCTAGATCAAGTTTGTTTTGGCTTAAAAATGCATCATAATTGTTAAATATATCATATTATACATAACTCGGTACTGTTTACCTGTTCAAATATACATTTTATGGCTAATAAAACCCCGTAACTACAATATGGCACTTGGCGATCAAATTTTGGCCACTGATCACTTTTTGCCACGACACCATGGGCTGGAGCAGGTGGTCTCAACAGTCTCTCCATGATTTTTACACAGATCAGAGCAATTTGTTGCACAGGGAGCTAAACGTTTCTACAGACATTCTGAAGTTCTGTAACCATTGAGCGTTTGTGAAGCTGGAGTGATACCACTGAGACGTGCTGTTGAACGCCCAGACCCACGGTTTGAAGCGATAATTTTGCCACAAGAGAGCCATCTGAAACACACACATCATACATATTTTAGTACCTAATAGCAATAACTTGCCAACATTACAATGTAGTACGGCAGATTTAAAGCAAAGTAGCATTAGCTTACCTTCATATGTGATCTAGTTCGTATCCTCATGTCTTCCGCTTTATACCGCTCTATGGCTTCCTAAACGCTCCAGTACTTTTCCAGAGTGTGTCATCTCACCACCTGTAGCCTTCTCTGGCTCTCCTTTTTTGCCTTTATTCTGACAAAAAGCCAGAGACCGACAGTCGCCTCATAATCCACCATTTTGTGTTTTGCTTGTGTCGTGCATTTCACATCACGGGAGTGTTGCGCCGCCTTGCTGTAAAAAAATCCCACCCACCTCAGGTGGTACTCTGCTGTACTGGAAACAAAAGCGAGCTGAGTTGTGTAAAACCGTGTAGAGGTGGGTTGGGCTATGTAGGTACTAGTGGAAAAGGGGCTTTAGTGACCATAACGTGTCACTTAAACTGGAGTTTCTAATTAAAATAATTAAACTATAGTAAATTATACAGACAACAATAGTACATTTTTCTTTGTTAAAGGTTAAAAATGAGTTATTTAATGTCTAATATAAACAGACTGTAGATAACAGAGTAGTGATTATTTTCTTGGTTTGGTTAAAGAAAATCTGCAGTAATAATTCCCAACAATGTTTAACTGAAGACACTTAAATATCCACACCTCAATAGCTTTTTCAACTTGACAATATTATATACATATTTTCTTTAATTTAAGCACTTTTGGGGCATCTTAAAATTAATAAATTGAGACGACTTTTGTGATTAGGCACTATATAAATAAAGTTGAATTGTATTGAACTGAACTGAATTAAATTACTGTCTAAAGAGCTGTAGCATTTCTCTGAATTCACTTCGGGACTGATTGGTAAGGATTTAGTTGAACACAGTGGTGATTTGTAATTGTTCAACAAGGGGAATTGGTTTTCATAAATTTAGTAAAAGGTACAAATGGATAAATGTAATTTAGGTGCAAATTTGCAAGACTAAAGGTGAAGAAATATGAACTATACTGAATAAAAATTTAATCAGCATCCAAATGAGCGTTACAAATTTACAAGAAAAAAGTTGAAAATTTACAAGAGAAGAATCACGGCTTTATGAAGAAAAGTTGCAAATTTACAAGAAAAAAATGTTCAAATCTACAAGAAAAAGGTCTCAAATCTAACAGAAAAATGTTTCAGATTTACAGGAAAAACGCTGCTAATGTACAAGACAAAAGTTGCAGATTCATAGGAAAAAAGTTGCAATTTTTTGAGGAAAAAGGTTGATATTATATGAGAAAGTTGCAAATCTACAAGAAAAAGAATGCACTTTTATAGGAAAAAGTTGCACATTTACTGGAAAAGTTCTAAATTTACGGGGAAAAAAGCTGAAAATTTTTGAGAAAAAAGTTGAAAATTTTTGAGAAAGTTTAAGATTTACAGGAAAAAAGTTGAAAATTTATAACTGTTTTGCATTTCTGTTTAGAATTGGTGCTTCAAATTCATTTTATTCAGTTATGTAATGTGATTTTCAAAAGGGTTATGATTATATTGGAGGGGACAATTCTGTCGTTTTTCCAGGTTATGGGGTTAATGCCCCCCATGATTTATGCCTATGAATGGAGATGATGGGATGGCAGGTTAACAAGGGGGACGTTTTTGGGTCATTTTGCAAACAAGAGGGATGGCATCCCCCCTCATCCCCTTTTCAAATCACCTACTGGTTGAACATCCTCGAACATTGTTTTGTTTCATTGGTAAACTAATGTTAGAAACAAGTCATCTGTTGCTATTTTAATCTCTTCAAAATTAGCTGGAGCGTCTGCACACATCTCAGTTTGTTTGTAAACAACAGCTGAGCTGAAGCAATAGCGTATAAATTGCTGATAATTCAAAATTATGTGTGTGTTGCCTCCCTGTCAGGTTGGTGGTCGCCGTAGAGGAAGCCTTCACACATGTCCGCCGCATGAAGAAAGAGGACGAGCGTGCCACACCTTCCGACATAATGGATGTGCGCGAGGCCGCTCTAGCCATATTTCCCTCGATGGCTCGCGCACTGCAGAAGTACCTCCGCACCACCAGGAGGCAGCACTGCCACAGCATGGAGAGCATCCAGAAGCACCTGGCTTTCTGTCTGGTCAATAACATGAGCCCTAAGGTCAGCTCATCCTCTGACGCTGTTTCTCACGTCTAAATATTTCACAAGAAGTGATGAGCTTCACTGCAGTGTAGAAAAAAAAAATCATGTTTATGTTGGAATTACTTTATTTTTGCATGCAACTTAAATTTTATGGGAGCCAGTGAGTAGAATTTTAGCTATTGTGTATAAAGTAGTTTGACTACAAGAAAAAGTATTCTCAAACATGTAGCTTTCCTGTGATTGGCTATAGAGTATACATTATATCTAGCTGCGGTGATGTATAGCATTTTTTTTAATTATTTTTTTTTCCCCTAATAATTTGAAATGGTTTCCTGTCCAGGCCTTCCTGGAGGCGTACCTGGCCCCCGGTCCGACCCTGCAGTACGGCCCGGAGCGCTGGATGGCTGACCAGTGGACTCTGGTCAGCGAGGCTTCAGTAACCAGCGGCATTAAGGAGGGGACGGAGTTCCTGCTCAAATGCCTTGACTTCAATTTAGCAGTCACCATCAAGGGCATCCCTTACATCCGACTGACTGAGGAGTACATCGATCCCAAGTCGCACAAGTTTTTACTGCTGCTCCAGTCAGAAACGTCAGTTTAACAGTGGCAGGGTGTGGATCCATGCCGCCTCTGTGGACTTAATAACTTTTTAAAAAAAACATACATTTTTGTACTTTTTTGTACTTATATTTCTTGCTTCACATCCCCTAACTAAAAGATGATAACAGACAGACAAGGAGGGAACACGCTGCGATTTCTGCTACCCTGACATCTTCAACTACGGCTGAGTTTTTTTCTCTATGCACTACAAATGATTCCTAACAAACATTTTCCTTTATTTGCATGTGCCAGTGTGTGCCTGCACAGGACAGTTTCATTGGAGAGGGTAGTGGGAATACGAAATGCACAAGTTTGTGTTTGTCTTCTTTTTAACTGTGTGCATCCTGTTTTATTGTTACTCTAAGACGTTTTGTAAAGTAAGACCCTTTTCCCCTGAACTGCTGTTTTCATGTGTATGCAGCTATTATTTAATTGTCATGTATTATGAAGTTATGTACAGTATTTATATGTGGATATACTTTATCCCACAGACCTTTTATATGTTTTTTTTTAAATGATTTTTAAAACATTTTGAGGTTTTTTTTTTACCTTTTCTATCTGTACTGTATTTGTTGAAATAACTGGACTGTAAATAGCTCAAGACATGTTTGTAGTCTTGTGGACCCAATACTGTAGAAGACATAAGCTGCCAAAATTTAGAAAATATAAATGGTAATAATTTATAATTGGATCAAAAATGTATATTTCAAAATAAATGTGGAAAAATAATGCAAACATTTTTATGCATTTATACAGAAATAAATGCATTAAAATAATGGCATATAACATTAACCCTCAGGGACCTATGAGCACATTTTACCTACTTTTCAGTCTTCATTTTTGATCATTTTGGCTGCGTTCATGCATATGGCATGAATTTTGGCAAGATAATGTACATTTTTATTTGATCTTATTTCCTGCTCAGCTCCAACAATAAATCTAAAATACACTGTGTACAAGCAATTGTTACTCATAATGTTAAGGACAAAAAAAAAATGTACCATTGAAACCCATTCAAACTGCAGTTTTTGATCTCACTTCCATTAAGCACAGTACATGCATTTTATATCTGGGCTTTTGCATTGATCATTTTTACTATTCTCCACCAGATCATGACATTTTTTTGACCATATTTAGCATATGGAGAAAAGACACGCTATTTCCACTAGCTGCTAACCATTGACACAGCAGGCTGTAATAATTCAACACAAATTTACTTTGCATGTAGTATATTGAAAATAATTCTTTTTTTTTAATCTAAAAACATGGTGGCATGACTAATCCCCGGCATTTAAAGAGTTAAAATCTTTTTAAAAAAATGAATATTTGATGATTAGGTCAGATGCAGATGAAGATAATTAGCTCGGTGAAAGTAGCAATATTAATATATTAGCTACCTTATGAAAAGCATTTTTTTGTGCTTACGAGTGTCACTATTATTTGAAGGGTCCCTGAGGGTTAAGAAATACACTTATAACCAGTAAGACACGTTTTAATCCTCTGTGACTGATAATTTGTCCCATCCCAGTGTCAGTTTTTCTGCTGTCCTGATACTGAGAACACCATAATGCTACTGCTGTCACACTACTGCCACCTACCTGTTGCTACTGGAACTGCTGATGTGTGAGGATAATTTGATCTCCATTTTTCTAAACCCCTTTGTGTTTCTGAGGCTTGTTGTGTTGTGAGTGTCTCTTTATGAGAGTGTTACTGTGGTTGCAGACTGTAGTTTTGATTAGGATGATTTATGGGTGTTGGTGGTTGTTAATACCTTCTGTTCTTGACGACATATGTGCCTCAGCTATACATATTTAGGGATGTGCTAACGCCTCTTTGCAGTTTTCAAGTTTTGTGTGTTTCCTCGTATGTGAAGGAAACAAATAAAAAGAGCACACAGTGAAAAATGTGCTGGAGCTGATAGGCCATGAGCTCCACATTGCTCTCGTCTCCTTTTATACAACATTACATGTAAAATTACAGCAGCATTGTCAAAGTCACATTTGTACAAAATAAATATTTGCAATAACCTCTTAAGGGTACCTTTCTTTTGACTATTTTTGGTAAATATGTTGAATTTATATCACCTTTGAGTAAGCCTTATGGTCTGTTCAGCATCATTCCAGACTTACATACATAATAAATGAAGATAAATTCTTTTTAATATTATGAGCAGACAACAGAAACATATTCAGTACAAATATTTACTGTTGGTGCCTTATCGTGAAAAGACTGGAAACCACATTAGGTTCAGTTTTAAGAACAAAAACAGAATGAAAGGAATTTTTTAAAACTCAAATTAACATTTTACTTTCAAATTAATTCATAAATTAATTAAATTACTCATCATCATCATCATTCTCTTCATTATCATCTTCCTCCTCCTCCTCCTCCTCATCTTCTTCCTCATCATCTTCATCATCACCATCTTCCTCCCCCTCATCGTCGTCATCATCATCCTCGGTGTTAACTTTGCCAGACAGCACATCTTCGATCCAGTCCTCCAACTCCTGAGCCGTGGGCAGGTCCTCCTCGTCCTCCATTTCCATCCACACACTGTCCGCCTGCACACACACACACACACACACACACACACACAGGTCAAACTGTGCTGACGAAAAGCTTCAAGATCCAAGATCGTTTTGGTGGGCTGTCGACGACTTACATCTGTAACATTAACAACTCCAATCTGGGGTCTGAACAAGTCAATCTTGAAGGTCTTCTCCCAGTACGGAATCAGCTGAAAGACAAGAGAGGTGCAGTGATGTTATTACACCTGTGAAGTGACACATGATCATAGTGTATTGCCTGGCCTGTCAGTTTAGCTCACTAAAGGGAAGTCATCAGGGTCGATCCAGACGATGCTGAGATCAGGCAGGTGAGTGTTGTCTCTGGCCACCTCCTTCAGGATCTCCAGGAATTCATAACCATCTGGGAAACGCAAGATCACATACTGTACCAGCAGTTCTGTGGTATACTCTAACCAGTAGGCAACTTAAGAGAGGATGCCAAAGAGATGAATTGCCAACTGACTGAGAGTTTTTTAAATTAATTTACAGGGGGGTACAGCTGAATTATTTCTTGTGCCTTTCTCAAAGTTACAACTAAAATGTTCTTGATGTTGTCCTACTTTTGTGAGCAGATAGATAAGTCTATTTTTTCCTTATTTAAAAACCATTATGCAACAACCATCTGAGTTTTTTTTTTTAATTTAAAATGATTCTTTAATTAATATAAAATCTCACCCTGACTTACAATCAAATATAGCTTTGTATTTTTGTAAATAGTGTTTATGGCGTGTTCTCTATTAACCCCGTTTGATTAGTTCAGTATTTCTTGTTTGTAATTTCTGTATCTATACGGTATCTATTGGCACAAGACAGGTGAAGAAGAGTGTGCAGGCTGGGTGGAGATGAGTGTCGGGGTGATTTGTGACAGAAGGATAGCAGCTATAGTGAAAGGGAGGATTTACAAGGTGATAGTGAGACCTACTAATGTATGGTTTGGAGATGGTGGTGCTGACAAAAAGACAGGAGACAGAGGTGGAGGCGGCATAGCTGAAAATGCTAAAATCCTCACTGGGAGTGACAAGAAGGGACAGGATTTGAAATGAGTGTATCAGAGGGACAGCTCAGGTTGAGCAGTTTGGAGACAAAGAGAGGCAAGACTGAGACAGTTTGGACATGTGCAGATGAAGGACAGTGGATATATTAGACATAGAACGCTGACGATGGGGCCGCCAGGTAGGAGGAAAAGAAGAAGACCACAGAGAATAGTCATGGAGAGGGTTGGTGTTACAGACAAAGATGCAAGGGATAGGGTGAGATGGAGGCAGACGATCCACTGTGGCGACCCCTAAAGGGAGGAGCCAGAAGAGGAAGAAGAGTTTGCGATGTCTATATTATTTGTGCATGATCCAGTCTGTCACTCATATAGTCGACTATGTGCAGAAGTCTTAAGGCACCAACTGCTACATAACTCCTGCAGTCTGTGGCAAATATTGCATCAGTTTACATCAGATTTTCTTTCAGACCAACCAGAGTAATCCCTTAATGCAACAGTCTACAGCATAACAAAGAATCTGTTGTTTCATTTATTTATGAAGCTTTCTTATTGCGCACTGGCAAAAGATAGAGACAGCAAAATAAGGGGGACACAGGGTGGACATGCAGCAAAAAAAAAAAAAAAGCCTAAACAGACTCATAGTAAGGCCTGTGCACCCTTCTACATCCCCTCCACAGAGTGAGCTATATAAATGCACTTAGCAGTTAACAGTCACATTTACCCAGTAACAAACTGTGGTACAACATTATATTATAGAGTCTCACCAGGGTCTTCCTCCTCTGCAAAGGCCACAATATGGATGCCCTCAATATCATCCTCCTGAGCACAAGATACAGAAGTGTGTAAATTTCAGATAACTGGGAATGCAAAATTTAAATGAAGGCTGTTATCACGGGCAACCGTGACTCACCCAGGTCTCAAACATATCTTCTGCACGCAGCTTTCGCAGGGTTGGTCTGATGGCATAGCAAAAACCCATTTATCCTCGAAATACTGACATTCACTGACAGTCATACAATAGATTTAATAGCAGTACCGTCTGTGTTCAGTAATAAACTCCACCAGCTCCTCTTCAGTGTGAGGCTTTCCTGGTATGGAAACGGGCTCCTCCATGAAGGGCTCATAGAAGTCTACCTCATTCAGTTTTAGACTGAGCTCCTTGGCCACCTGCAGTCACAAAGAGGGAGCTATAAAGAAGAATCATTTGCGTTTTTATCAGTGCTAAAGAAATCAGTTATATATTGGTCTGTCAGTCCGTCTGTCCGTCTGTCTTTCCATGTGTCTGCTGCTGAATCACTTCAGATCCACTGGGCAAGGATCACCAGACTGTCTCTGTCTATTTTTTTCCACATTTGTGACAACTGTGTTGTTGGCATTAGTACTGTGATCATTAAATGTACAGCAAAGGTTGATGTGGAAGTCCCCTGGACCACACCTAGATTTAGCCTCTAAGTAGAATTTCACATACAGTATATGACCATGATGCTATTGCTAGTAGCACGAAGATCACCAAACCCGTCTGATAGCTGGGTCAAAAGGTCAAACTTTTTACACAGGTTGACCTCACTCATCTGTGGTTGTGGTTTTAGGATCGGAATGTCAAAGGTCAAGGTGACAAGGTGGTCCTCTCTCCAGCTAAAGAATAAATTAAACTAGGGCCACTAAACATGGTAGGCTGACCTTGGGACCTGATCCTGTCGCTATGGTTTTGGGGTCAAAATGAAAAGGTCATGAGGCCGCCAACATGGCTATACATGTCACTGATGTATATGCTTTTAATGTGTTTGTGTGCTCATATCTTTTCAAAGATGAGATGGGGAGCTTCTCAGAGCTGCTGTTAGAGAATGCGGATGAGAGGCATGAGTCTGGATCTCAGTTAATTCTGAATGTTTCTGGTTACTTACAGATTTCTCAAATGTTGCAAAAAACTTAATGTAGGGCTGGAACTGCTCTGCAGCTTCTTTAAATGCTTCGTAATCTATGGATACAATATAACAGGAGAGAGAAAAGTTTATGTGCAACACACTGCCTTATTCCTTTAAGAAACATTTATCTCTACTAAAATGTTCATTTGTTACTGCTGTTGTTTTTGTCCAACATCTGTTTATCCTTTGCCTGGCTCTGGTGTATGTGACTTTTGCACATCAGGGAGTGGAAAAAGCTGAACTTTGACCTCAACTTTAATGCTCCCACAGTTGGTGGGACGGGATGTATCAGCAGTTCAATGCTGCAAGTGATCTAGACTCAGTTGTTCCACTGCATGTGATAGGTGACCAGTGGCAGCTGTGCGGGCTGCAGTGGTAAAAATGGATCTGTAAATCCATGGAGATGAGGGGGTTAAAATGTGCTCCCTTTATAATGAAGGGCACAGAAACCATCATCACAGATACACTTGACAAAGCAGTGAGCTGTGTTCAGACTGCAAAAACAAGTTTAAACTCACGCTCAGAATCTTCGTTCTTGAAGTAGCCGATGAGGCGGATGTCTTCCTCCATCCTGTCAAAGGCTCTCAGCTCCAGAGTGTTCCCTATCACCTCCACTGGCTCCTCCGACAGCTGGAGAAATGGGAGAGATAGGGGAGATAACTGGGGCCACTTGGGCACAAGTGATTAGCGCAAGCAGCTGGGAATCTGCCCTTCAACACATGGACTCACATCCAGCAAGAACTCCATCAGGGTGTTAGCAGAGAGGTACCCGTCAAACTCGATCACCTTGTCAGCCTTAAAAACGTACACACTTCCCTCCTCCTCCAAGCCTGTCGGCAAAGAAAATGTGTACAGTAATATAACATTGATTGACACAATAACTGATCGTACACTTATGCTCACCCAGTGTTTTTGCCACCTTTGCATCCTTGTGGGAGTCAACCATCCCAAACCCAATATCCCTTTCTTCCATCACCTGAGCTACAAGCTACAAAAGACATAGAACAAAAGACTGAATTTAGAAGAAACATGCAAAAAAACAAACAAAAAAAGCTAAGGAAAGATTTGATGTTCAAGATCATCTGGGGCTGCTTGTGAATGAGAGCTTGACCTCACTACCAAAGTTGGCAATAAGACAGAGGAATCCACACAGAGATTCAGTTGCATAATCACCCAGGGTGCCCTGTTCTAAATATAACCCAAAGAAAACTACGTTTATAATTGTTCTGGCAGTTGTTATATGAAATAGAGAGGGTGAAACAATTATATTTGGACTCCACAGCCTAATGATTTACATTTATTTTAGATATATTTTAGATGTTTTAATGGTATGCTGCTGAGGTTTTCATTTTTGAAATCTTCATATACAAAGATGCACCGTTTGCTTGATGGTGGAAATGCACCAAAACTGTCTATTGAAGCAAAGTAAACACATTTTTTTTTTTTTAAATGAACATCTCATTTCTTATCGTTTGTTTGTTATCAATAACACTCCATAGGGCTTCACTGGAGAAGGAGAAATTATATTTAAAATTATTTCTTACCAATATAAATACAAGAAAAATGTGTTCCATTTACATCTGATGATTTCATACTGATTCTAGAGATTTACAATCCATCATGTACTTGTCTTATTTATGTCTCCAGACATGAAAAACACGAAACCTTCATAAAATGGAAACACTAAAGCTAGCACAAATGAGTCAAAATTTTATTCAAGTGGAAAATCCTGACTTTATTCATTCATTTCATTCATTCATTCATCTTCTTCCGCTTAATCCTTTTCGGGTCGCGGGGGGGCTGGAGCCTATCCCAGCATCTTAGGGCGAGAGGCAGGGTACACCCTGGACAGATCGCCAGTCCATCGCAGGGCCAACACAGAGAGACAGACAACCATTCACTCTCACAGTCATACCTAAGGACAGACTTTATTTGCTGAATTATTCCTCTTTTTTTTTTCCAAATACTGATTTGTATGATCAGTTGAAACAGCCTATAATTACATTGTGGGGGCATGGTGTTGGACTTCTCCACTCAGGGCACAGTGGACCGAAGGAAGAGGTGTCACCGAGGGGTATCAGAGGGGACAGTAAGGACTGTGCACCCCCCGGGGAGAGGAGTAAATTCCGGAGAGAAGAAGGGTGTTGGAGCAGAGCCGGCGTTATGTTATGATAATGTGCCACATAATTCTTTGTTCAGACAACAATGGTTATAGTCGGAAGTGCGGGTCTCTATGCATGGGAATAAAGGTATAAAAGAGGGATGCACAGAGGCCCGAGAGATTCTTTTGCTGTAAAATGTGTTGGAGAAAGAATAAAGTAATTGTGTCGTTCAGCTCGTTGTCTCGCCTGTCTCCTTTCTCCACAACATTATGAAAATACAGCTGCAAGCAGCAGTCCTCCAAGCTGTAGACTTCAAGGTGTTGTTCTGCTAAGCAAGAGTATTTAAAACTTAGCTGTGCAACATATTAGGTTTTCAAATAGACAAGCTGTACTTCAGTTGTTCAGGAGAACACCTGCTTGGAAAGATTCAAACCTGGCTCTTCAGCATACCAAGCAATTGCCTTAATCACTACACCACACAACTGACTTTTGCACACACTAACAAAATGTTCCATTGACAACACACGCATGCTGATAAACGTTTCATAAACGTGATTTTTGGAACATTAACAGAATTGCATAAAATTTAGCGTCTTGCTGAAGAATACTGATGTGATTGTGAATGTGAAGTTTCATCAAATTTGGATCTCTACATCAGAAGTCAGAAAAAACATGCCAAAGAGAAACTGTACAACTTGATTGGCCTGAAAAATCAAAATGAATTGACATTTTTGGATAATTTCAAGAATTTTTATGATCAATATCTGTGGATGATCTATACTTGATTTCAAGCAATTTGAACGAATGGCTGACATCACTTGCACATTTTTGAAAATATGGTGTAGAAAACAGGCAGCTCGGTGGTGCAGCGGTTAGCACTGTGGCAGCACAGTAAGACGGTCATGGGTTCGATCCCACCCTTGACCATCGGTGACCCTTCTGTGTGGAGTTTGTGTGTTCTCCCTATGTCTGTGTGGGTTTTCTTTGGGTATTGTGGTTTCCTCCCACAGGCCAAAGACAGGTTAATTGCCATCAACTGGGGATTCTAAATTGTCCTGAGGTATTAAAGTGAATGGCTGTCTGTCTCTCTGTTGGCCCTGTGATGGACTGGCAATCCATCCAGGGTGTACCCTGCCTCTTGCTCAGAGATGCTGGGATAGGCTCCAACCATGACCCGAAAAGGATTAAACAGTTGAAGATGGATGCATGGTGTAGAAAAATTCATTTTTAGTGCTTAAGACCAGTACAGAAAAGTTGCCAAAGAGTTCAGAGATTAGAATGATAAAAAGAATGCTGAATCTAGGCCTATCTGTTCTCGAGATACTTGCAAAAATGTAAAACTTATTATTATAGTGCCACCTATGGATGTGGTGGCTTGACTTTTGGTCTCTGAGTAGTGTTGAGAATTTCTGACCAGACAGAAAAATTTCATGTTTCAAAGTATTACTGTTTTTGCGTCCCATGCATTTTTAGCAAAGAAGAAGAAGAACAAACACGATAGAGTTCCCACATTAAATGAAATGTGGTGACCTCTAGTGATTGTGTAAAGCATAATATGAAGGAACAAGGTGGAAAGTTGCAAACATTTACATGAGACTCATCTTTTACTAATCCTAACCCTTACATCAGCTTTAACCAAGTAGTTTTAGTGCATAACCATAATGTGTATTTAATGTGACTTAACACATATGTGGAATTGGAAAAAAATGGTGCAACAGGATGCAAATTCTGGTTTCTGGCACGAGAGGTCACTATTATTCCCATCTGTTCCTGCAGTTATTTTCATCTGCTACCCACCTCCCACATCTACAGGTGGATTTGAGAACTTTTGAAATGTTTGATGTTGCTGCCTCTATATTGGAGTTTTCCCCGGTGGATGAAAGGGTTGTTTCCCTGTGCCTTTGGGTTGGGAAATGGGTCCTGACCATCATTTGTGCCTATGCACCAAATGATGATTCAGAGTACCCACCCATTTTGGAGTCTCTGACTGGGGTGCATGAGGGTGCTCCTCTTGGAGACTCCATTGTCCTACTGGGGGACTTCAATGCGCACGGGGGCAACAACAGGAAAACCTGGAGGGGGGTGATTGGGAGGTACAGCCTGCCCGATCTGAACCCGAGTGGTGTTCAGTTATTGGACTTCTGTGCTAGCCACAGTTTGTCCATAACGAACACCATGTTCAAGCATAAGGGTGTCCCTATGTGCACCTGGCACCAGGACACCCTAGGTTGCAGGTCGTTGATCGATTTTGCTCGTCGTGTCATCAGACTTGCAACCGTATGTCTTGGACACTCGGGTAAAGAGAGGTGCAGAGCTGTCAACTGATCACCACCTGGTGGTGAGTTGGATCCGATGGCAGGGGAGGATGCCACTCAGACCTGGTAGACCCAAACGTATAGTGAGGGTGTGCTGGGAACATCTGGCTGAGGCCTCTGTCCAGGAGGTCTTCAACTCCCACCTTCAGAAGAACTTCGACCGCATTCTGAGGGAGTCTAGAGACATGGAGTCTGAATGGGCCATGTTCTCCACCTCCATTGTTGAAGCAGCTGCCCAGAGCTGTGGCCGCAAGGTTGTTGGTGCATCTCGTGGTGGCAAGCCCCAAATCAAGAGGTGGACACCAGTGGTGAGGGGGGCCATTAAGCTGAAGGAGTCCTATCGAGTTTGGTTGGCTTGTGGGACTCCTGAAGCAGCTGAGGTGTACTGACAGGCCAAGCCAAGTGCAGCTCAGGTGGTTGCTGAAGCAAAAACGTGAGTGTGGGAGGAGTTCGGTGAGGCCAAGGAACAAGACTTTCAGTCAATCTCGAAGAGATTCTGGCAAACCGTCTGGTGACTCAGGAGGGGGAAGCAGCTCCCTGTCCACACTGTGTATGGTGCAGATGGGGCGCAGCTGACTTTGACTGGGGATATCGTCAGGCAGTGGAAGGAATACTTCAAGAATCTCCTCAATCTCACTGACACGCCTTCCACAGAGGAAGGAGAGTTTGTGGATGAGGGGGACAACTCACCCATCACAGGGACTGAGGTTGTCAAGGTGGTTAAAAAGCTCCTTGGTAGCCAGGCCCTGGGGGTGGACGACATTTGCCCTGAGTACCTCAAGGACCTGGATGCTGTAGGGCTGTCATGGTTGACACGCCTCTGCAACATTGCGTGGAGGTCGGGGGCAGTGCCTTTGGCATGGCAAACCGGGGTGGTGGTTCCTCTCTTCAAGAAAGGGAACCAGAGGGTGTGCTACAACTTAAGAGGAATCACACTCCTCAGCCTCCCTGGGAAGGTCTACGCCAAGGTACTGGAGAGGAGAGTCCAGCCGTTGGTCGAACATCGGATTCAGGAGGAGCAATGTGGTTTTTGTCCTGGCCGTGGCACATCGGACCAACTCTTTACCCTCTCGAGAATCCTCAAGGGCTTGTGGGAGTTTGCCCAACCAGTTTGCATGTGTTTTGTGGGCTTGGAGAAGGCATTCGACCGTGTCCCTCATGGTTTTTTGTTCGGGTTGCTTCAGGAATATGCGGTATCGGGCTTGTTGTTATGAGCTATCCGGTCTCTATACGACTGTTGTGAGAGTTTGGTTCGTATTGCCAACACTCGGTCGGACTCATTCCCAGAGAGAGTTGGACTCTGCCAGGGCTGTCCTTTGTCACCAATCCTGTTCATAATTTTTATGGACAGGATTTCTAGGCACAGCCAGGGAACGGAGGGTGTCATGCTTGGTGACCACAGGATCTCATCTCTGATGTTTGCAGATGATGTTGTCCTTTTGGCTTCATCCAGCAATGACCTAAAAGGTCTTACTGGGACGGTTTGCTGCCGAGTGTGAAGTGGCTGGGATGAAAATCAGCACCTCCAAGTCCGAGTCCATGGTCCTCAGCCGGAAAAAGGTGGATTGTCTTCTTCGGGTTGGGGACAAGCTCCTGCCTCGAGTGGAGGAGTTTAAGTATCTCGGGGTCTCATTCACGAGTGAGGGGAGAATGGAGCAAGAGACTGACAGATGGATCAGCACAGCATTTGAGTAATGCAGACATTGTACCGGTCTCTTGTGGTGAAGAGGGAGCTAAGCTCTCAGGCAAATCTGTCGATTTTCCGGTCAGTCTACGTTCCTACCCTCACCTATGGTCACGAGCTTTGGGTAATGACTGAAAGAATGAGATCGCGGATACAAGCGGCTGAAATGAGCTTTCTTCGTAGGATTGCTGGACTCACCCTTAGATAGGATGAGGAGCTCAGTCATCCGGGAGAGGCTCAGAGTAGAACCACTGCTCCTCCACATTGAAAGGAGCCAGTTGAGGTGGTTTGGGCATCTGATCAGGATGCCTCCTGGACGCCTCCCACTTGAGGTGTTTTGGGCACGTCCCACTGGGCGAGACCCAGGACTCGCTGGAGAGACGTCTCCCATTTGGTCTGGGAATGCCTTGGTTTCCTCTCTGAAGAGCTGGAGCAGGTGGCTGGGGAGAGGGAAATCTGGGCTTCTCTGCTTGAACTGCTGCTTCCGTGACCTGGACCTCTGGAAAAGCGGTAGAAGATGGATGGATGTTTGATGGGAATGAAGTAATGGTCACATTAGCTGTATTTGGAGTGTTAAACAAATGACGTACTGTGGTGACACTAGCCACTGCGGGTGGACATTATCTCAGACAGAGAGGCTGAACCATGGACTGAGAGGGGTAGCACCCCACAGGGGTAGTTAGACCAGACTTTAAGGCACCTTCACCT
Source organism: Pholidichthys leucotaenia (assembly GCA_020510985.1). Classification (NCBI taxonomy): domain Eukaryota; kingdom Metazoa; phylum Chordata; class Actinopteri; order Cichliformes; family Pholidichthyidae; genus Pholidichthys; species Pholidichthys leucotaenia. The sequence continues at coordinate 66,881,200 of CM035843.1, forward strand.
CCTGCTGTTCTAAGCTACAGCACAGGGAGGCGAATGTATTGTTATGAAGGTAACGTGTTATGATAATCATGCCACACATTGCCTTTGTATGTAACGTGTCATGATAATCGTGTCACACATGGCCTTTGTCAAACCCCATGTAATATGTGCCAGCCCCCAGTTTCTATGCTCAGGTCAATAAAGCTATATAAGAGATCGCAGAGAAACGGGAGCAAGGCTTACTGGCTTCAGGCTTTGCTAGACACATGGCCCCGGCATCCAAGCTGGGGTCATAGGCTGTACATTTATGTTAAAGGGTTTAATAAAGAATCTGTGTCGACCTACGCTCATGCCTCACCTCCACATCCTTCCCTTTCACCCTCTACAGTACGTAGTTTGGAGGACTTGTTGGTTTTCTCACCAATCATCAAAGTTCATAAAAAGTTGCAGTGCTGTTAAAAACACCTGCTCACTGTAGATATTGCGAATATCAGCTAAGCTGTTACAGCTTCACCCTGCTAACTGCCTCCGATTTGTGTGGACTACTTTTACACAGCACTTCTGGAGATGCCTGAGTTTGTAGCAGCATGGCCCACCTGTGTCTAAGCTCAGATTACAACAGAGATTCAGCAGACTAAAACGCAGCTCAATGTCAACCATGGATAAGGTGAGACAACCCAAAATGTGCTATGCATGATTCAGACTGAAATATCTACTCAATATATCTCGCCCAAAGATGCTGGAATAGGCTCCAGCCTCCCCACCCCCCCGGCAACCCGAAAAAGATTAAGCGGAAGAAGATGGATGGATATCAAATGTATATGTTACATTTTATTAGTTTATAGCCTAATACAACACACTGTCACGTCTCACTGTTGCCAAAGCAACTGTATTCATTTAATCCCTACTGTGTTTTGACAAATCCACCAAGGAAGAGAAGGTAGCTGTGCCCTTCAGCTTAAAACGAAGCAACACTCATGAGCTCTTGTCCTATTTCTGCCATCTAAGGAGAACAGTGGGGAGAAAAATCTTGATGCATTTTTATGAAAGCACAAATCTGATGTAGTGTGACAGCACTGAGCCTCGCTGCACTGCTGTGAACTTGTCCAGTACAAGGACACTGACAGTGAGGAAATTTTTACATGTAGAGAACTTGATATTTTGTATCAGAAGCTCTGTCGCTGTTTATCACAGTGCTGACGCAATATCTTTTAACAGAGGTTGGTAAACATTATTGTGGAAAGTGCCATTTTAAGAAATTTTGAGAGAAAAAACCATGGACTTGCAAAACATTAGTCTTATAGTGAAGAAGCAGAAACTGGCTTGTAAATGATAGGAATTGTTGTTTTTCCCTCCTAAGTCTATAATTTTTCTTGAATATCAAAGTCTTCATTGCAATCTTTTTCAGGCATCTTTTTCTTACATTTTCTTTCATATGTTTTGTCTTGTAGATTTGGTTCCTTTTTTTTTTTTTTTTTTACAATTTGCGTCTTTTTTTTCCTAATACAATAGTTTTTTTCTCATACATTTACATTTTGTTCCTCTTACCCCTTTTCTTCTAAAACAAATTATTTTCAGCAACTCTGTCTCTAAGTTTCAAGTTTTCTTGTAAATTTGCTACTTTTTTCTATCAAAAACTGCCAGAATTTTTCATGTTTGCATTTTCTTTTGGCCAGAGTCACAGGGACCATCTGTTTTTGCAGAAAAGAGCCACATCTGACCTTGGAGTTACACGCTAATGACCCCTACACTATCACATTTTACGTGATTAAACCCTGGGTTCTATTTTTTTTTTTTTTTTTTTTTTTTTTTACAATTCCTGTCCAGGTTATCCCTGTACCCCCCCCCCCCCTCCAAACATACATCCTTCCCCTGCTTGTCTGCTTGCTTGTCCTTGTACTTTACCTCCAGCACCAGCTCAGTCATCTGGTGTCGCTTCTGCAGTTCCTTGTTGTCTGCTATGGGCTCATGGTAGAAAAGGCAAAGCATACTGTACTTCTTCAAGGCCTTTTTATAGTTCTTATCACTGATATCAAGGACACGGTCTTTCCCATCATACTGTGGGAATTCCAGGCCCTTCTCGGCCGGAGCCAGGGGCATGAGGCACAGACACGGAAGCAAGGCCAACAACAAGGAGAACATGGTCCAGAGCTACCACACGTGCACACACACACACCCACACACACACATACACGTGCACGCAGTATGATTTCCCTTCACAGCCTGCAACTGCACAACCTGAAAGGTCAGCTAAGGCCTGTGAAAGGATGTAGAAATGCCAGAAATGTTGCAGGAGGGGGAAAAAAAGTGTTGAGCCAGTGGCAGTTTTCCAGCTTTCCAAGTTGTCCAAAGAAATCCAACAACACAAAATATGCTCTGTATTAGCAAGACTCCCGCTGTGATCACTGCTTCACTGTCTCTCTGCAGACACAAAGGCGAAAGACAAGCGCTGCCAGAGCTGTGAGGTGCTAGGGGTGGATACCAAACATAGAAGCCTTCCTCTCCCCCTAACTCGTGCAGGACGGGCCCATTTTTAGGAGACCAGTTGTTTGAATGCTAAAAATAAAACACGAAGTGAGAGAGAGAGACAGCAGAGAATTGGGGGAAGGGGCGGGGGTGATCATGAAAAAACGTGGGACTCTGATATATGAGGGACTAGTAAGCCCCAGAGATCTAAAAAAATATTTGTCAGCTCAGGACCAAAAAGTCTATGAATATCATTATAAATATTCAGGAGGTCATATAATACTAGAGGTCAGTATCCTGTACTGGGGAAAAATGGTTTTGAGTCATTTTTGGTCAAAAAAAATTCTGCATGGAGCCACTATAGAGAGATGTAGATAAATCCTTGAGTAAAATAGGTCTTCCTAGAGATGCTGTAATGTGCAACGATGTGAACTGTAGCATTGTCGAGCAGAAGAAAGACCTTTGTAGTTTGTACAATGCTATAGTTAACTCCCTGTATAAGGACAGTAAGCCTTATTATAGGAAGATACGTAAAACACATAATGTTAGACCTGGCTGGAATGAGGCCGTAGCTGTGCCTTATTCTGAAGCTCGGGAAGCATATAAAGCATGGGTGGTGGCTGGGAGACCCAGACAAGGGCCAGAATTTGAGATGAAGAAATGTACAAATGCAAAGTTTAAGTATGCTATTCGTCATATTTCTAAAAATGAGCAGCTAATGAGAAGTAATTCCTTGGCCAAGAAATTGTTAGATAAGAATGTCACAGATTTTTGGAAGGAGCTTAGACGGATTAGTAATAGTAAAACGTCTTTGCCCTGTACCTTGGAAGGCATTTCAGGTACAGAAAATATTGTGAATTTATGGCGGCAGCATTTTTATTCATTATTTAATTCAACTAAGGATGAAACTTATAAGGTAGGGAAAGTAGAAAGGGACGATTCGCTCCTGATTGACACTTATGCAGTGACCAAAGCCATTAGAGAGTTATCAGATAACAAAGCGAGTGGTTTAGACTGCATTTCTGCTGAGCATCTTAAATATGCTAGCTCAAGAATTGCTCCTCTTCTTGCAATCTGTTTCACCAGCTTCATGATTCATGGGATGTTACCAGAATCATTATTGTCTGTTGTGTTGGTACCAGTCATTAAAGATAAAGCTGGCAAGCTGTGTAGCCTGGACAATTACAGGCCCATAGCTATAGCCAGTATAATATCTAAAGTACTGGAAAGAATACTGTTTGAAAAATTAAATGTATTCATCAAATCTACTGATCATCAATTTGGATTTAAACCCCATCATGGAACAGATCTGTGCATATATGCTTTAAAAGAAATTATAAGTAAGTATAGAAATCAAAATTCATCAGTTTTTTGTGTTTTATTGACGCCTCTAAGGCATTTGATCGCGTTCATCACAGGATATTGTTTAGGAAAATGATTGATTGGGGGGTTCCCAAGTACTTAGTGCGTATCCTGATTTACTGGTACGCACATCAGAAGATGCTGGTGAAATGGGGGAAGAGTCATTCATCCCCATTTGGTGTGAGCAGTGGTGTCAGACAGGGCAGTATATTGTCCCCTATTCTATTTAATCTTTATATGGATGAGTTGTCAAAACAACTGAATGCCTGTAAAACTGGGTGTTTAACCCCTTGACGCCTGTCGTCGCAAATTCGCATCAAACCGCTTCCGCTCCAAATGCAACCAAAATACCGTCTGTATTCCTCCACTTCCGGTTGGAGCACTTCCAACACATACCTAGGAACCTTTTGCAAGCATTAGTTTCTCGTAGGAACGGTCAGAGACGGAGCACCATCCATTTCCTGATTGCTAGGGTTTGGGTTAGGGTTAGTGTTAGGGTTAGGGTTAGGGTTAGTGTTAGGGTTACGGTTATAGTTTGGCAGTCATGAGAGTTGAAAATACTGAAAATAACTTTGTTACATAAATAAAAGACTCTTCATACTTGAGATGGGAACAGGTGCTTTTTTACCATTTTTTAACCATAGATGCCTATTGTCGCTAATTTGCATCATACCTAAAATTATATCTACTTTATGTGCTATAGTCAAATTAACTTTCTCAACTTAATTTAGCATCTACTTGAAAGCAAAAACACAAGTGAAATTTTTTTTTCATAATTGGAAATAAATTCAGGCGTTAAAGGGGTTAATAGGGAATAAGTTAGTGAATCATTTTATGTATGCTGATGATCTAGTTATTCTCAGTCCAAGTAGTGCTGGTCTTCAGGAGTTATTAAGAGTGTGTACTGTTTATGGAGAGGAAAATGACATAAAATATAATACAAATAAGAGTTGTGTGCTGATTTTCCACACTAGAGAAGATTTGTTAATGAAATTCCCTGTCTTTGATTTGGCAGGCAGGAAATTAATTGTCAGGGATAAAATTAAATATCTGGGACATTTTATTAATGATAGAAAGACTGATGATGATGATATTTTCAGACAACGCTGCAAAATCTACATGCAAGCAAATATTCTTGCACGCAGGTTTGGCTTTTGTTCAGATGAGGTGAAGCTGGTTCTTTTTAAAACCTATTGTACACCTTGATACACTGCTTATTTATGGATAAATTATAGGAAACAAAGTATGCAGAAATTACAGGTTGCTTACAATGATGCTTTAAGAATTTTACTTAAAAAGCCTCAATGGTGCAGTGCTTCCCAGTTATTTGTCTCATCACGTGTAAATACTCTGCATGCAGTAATAAGGAATCTTATGTATAAATTCATCTGTCGGCTTGATGTATCTAGAAATGAAATCATTCAAGTCATGTCTAGCATTAAGCTCAGTTCTATTCACTGTCAGTCACAGTTTAGAAGGCACTGGTACAGTAGTCTTTTTAAATCTTTTTAAAGTCTGTACTGTTTTTGTACTTCTTTTAGTAGTTGTTTCTTATTCTTTTGTAACTTTTTGATTGTTTTTCTTATTAACTGTTTCAACTGTCTCGTTTATTTTATTTTATTTTATTTTTGATGGACCATGAGTCTGGAATAAAGTTTTTGATTGATTGATTGTAGAGACTGGGTTAATCATCTCAGACTGGATGCAGAGGGTAAACAGAGGAGAACAATAGCTAGGGAGATCATGGTGAGATAGCAGGAAGAAGGAGTTGGGCTGAGAAAAGATGAATGTATTGTGATGTTAAATGTCATGCAAATGTGAGATGAGCGGTTTGTATAAAAGGAGAACCCATGGTGTATTGAAAAATGCTTTTCCTGTGTATGACTGAGGAGAGAGTGAATAAAGTCGTCTGCTTCATGAATCAGTCTCATTATTTACGAGGCAAGAACCCCGGAGTCGGCCCGGACGGGAAGCCCCAGCAACACGGCAAACATCCCAGAGACGGCCCAGACAGGAACTCCCAGCAACGCGTGCGCTGTTTCGGTCAAACTACCGGACTTTTGGCTGCACAACCCGCGCTCTTGGTTCCACCACACCAAGGCCCAGTTCGCCCTCCGAGGAATAACAGCAGACGACACCAAGTATTACTATGTGGTCGCAGCGCTGGACGCTCACATGTCTCAGCAAGTAGCGAGCCTGCTCGAACAGCCTCCAGCCCACGACAAATACGAGGCTCTCAAGGCTGCGCTGACCCGGGGCTACACGCTCTCGGACTGTGAGGGAGCAGAGAGGCTCCTGAGGCACTCCGAGTTAGGAGATGGTTCAGCAGTTGAACTGATGGAGAAGATGTTGGCGTTAATGGGCACGGACGACGGGCATTTTCTGTTTGCCCACCTTTTTCTTCCGGAACCTCCCAACAGAGGCCAGAGCAGTTCTTGCCAATTCGCCGTTGCTGGCCACGCGTGACTACCGTGCGCTAGCCCAGGAGGCAGATCGGATCATCCTCACCACCAGAGCCTTCACAGTGAACGCGGTGGCATCGGAACCCAGCGAGATGACCAGCGGAGGTGAGGAGCCACCGACGGTAGCAGCAGCGGGGGCCAGGGAGCGCCAAAGAGACATGCTCTGCTTCTACCACTGCCGCTTCGGAGAGAACGCACGCAGATGTGCGCCACCGTGCCAATTCAAGCGCTCGAGAAACGCCAAGGCCGGCAGTCGGTAGCAGCTGCGAACGCCAGTGAAGAGAACAAGCTGCTCTACGTGACGGACTCGCGCTCGGGTAGACGCTTCCTCGTAGACACTGGAGCCCAGAAGAGCATCATCCTGCTGTCCTACGCCAACCAGCTAGCAGGACCTAGCAGCCCCGGGCTCTTAGCAGTAAACGGCTCGGGCATTAAGACTTTTGGTGAGAGAACACTGACTTTATCCCTACACAGCCGTATGTACGAGTGGACTTTTGTCATAGTGGCACTGAGTTTCCCAATCCTGGGAGCTGATTTTCTGTGTATGCATGGGTTACTAGTTGATGTGGCTAAGAGGCGCCTGGTTAATAAGATAAGATAAGATAAGATAAGCCTTTATTAGTCCCACAACGGGGAAATTCCAGGATTGCAACAGCACAGGGATAGCAACACTCAGAGCAACAATCAGAAGGCAAGAAAAAAAAACAAGCAAGCAAGAGCAGCTAATAAACATATGTACGTATTACTATAAAATATATATATATACACACACACACACAGACACACAGTGCAGAGCATTGTAGCTGGATGGAATAATATATGAATATATGAACACACAGTGCAGAGCATTGTAGCTAGATGGAATAAATATGTAAATATATAAACACCCACAGTACGGAGCATTGCAGCTAGGTGGAATAAATATGCAAGTATATAAACACACACAGTGCGGAGCAATGTAGCTAGATGGAATAACATGTAGATATATAAATATATAAACACCCACAGTACGGAGCATTGCAGCTAGACGGAACAAATATGCAAATATATAAACACACACAGTGCAGAGCATTGCCGCTAGATGGAATGAAACAGCATAACCGTCTACCCAGCTATCCTGCATGGTATGATTATGTGCCCATACACACTCTCACCCTCCATAGCGACCGGCATGCTCCTAGTTGTATGCCGGAGAGGACCACTGTGTAAGTCTATTGCATCTTCTGCATTCAAAAAACTATTAGTTTGTTACGTCTTTTTTGCTATCTCTGCGAGCAGCCCTGCTTAGGTTGTACAGTCTGACAGCCGTTGGTAGGAAGGACCTACGAAACCTCTCGGTTGTGCACCTGGGATGATGTAGTCTGCTGCTAAATGAGCTCCTCAGTGCATTCAGTATGTCCTGCATAGGGTGGAACTCGGACTCCAGCAGAGATGACAGTTTAGCCACCGTCCTTCTCTCTCCTATCTCCTCCATCGGATCAAGGCGCTGCCCCAGGACAGAGCTAGCTTTCTTAATCAGTTTGTTCAGTCTCTTCCTATCGGCTGCAGTAATGCCACTGCCCCAGCAGACCACTCCAAAAGTGATGGCTGATGCCACCACCGTGTCATAGAATGACTTCAGCAGCGCCCCTTGTACACCAAAAGACCTGAGTCTCCTCAGCAGGAACAGCCTGCGCTGTCCCTTCTTGTAGAGTGCATCAGTATTGTGTGACCAGTCTAGTTTATTGTTCAGATGAATACCCAGGTACTTATAGGATGTCACCATCTCGATGTCTGTTCCCTGTATATTTACTGGTACTGTGAGGGGCTGCCCATGCCTGCGGCAGTCCACCACCAGCTCCTTAGTTTTCCTCGCGTTGATCTGGAGGCAGTTCCGATGGCACCAGTCCACGAAGTCCTGGATAAGCCCTCTGTACTCAGCTTCATCTCCATTGGAGATGAGGCCAACGATCGCAGAGTCATCAGAGAACTTCTGTAGATGGCAGTGTGTTGTGTTGTGTGAGAAGTCCGCAGTATAAAGAGTGAACAGGAAGGGAGCCAGCACCGTTCCCTGGGGGGCCCCCGTGCTACTGATGATCGTGTCGGACACACAGTCCCGGGTTCTCACAAACTGAGGCCGGTTCGTGATGTAGTCCAGGATCCATGATGACAGGTGCTGGTCCACCCCTGCGCGCAGCAGCTTGTCCTTCAGGATCATCGGTTGGATGGTGTTGAAAGCACTGGAGAAGTCAAAGAACATGATCCTCACCATATTCCCGGGCTTCTCCAGGTGGGACAGAGAACGGTGAAGGAGGAAGATCACCGCATCCTCCACCCCAATGCCATGCTGGTAGGCGAACTGGAGTGGATCCATCGCTGGTTCCACCAGGGGGCGGAGGTGAGCAAGGAGCAGTCTCTCCAGGGTCTTCATCAAGTGGGACGTCAAGGCCACCGGTCTGTAGCTGTTCAGGTCTTTGGGGTGGGAAGTTTTTGGTACAGGTACCACACAAGATGTTTTCCACAGCTGTGGTACCCTCCCCAGTTTCAGGCTCATGTTGAAGATATACGTCACAATCCCACACAGCTGGTCTGCACAGGACTTGAGGAGCTTTGCGCTGATGCCGTCCGGTCCCGGCGCCTTCCTCGCCTTGATCTTCCTCAGCTCCGTCCTCACCTGGGTCCTGGTCAGGGTCAGGATGGGGGGCTGTGTGTTGGGAGTGGGGGGGTGTTGGTAGAGTGGGGAGTGGGCAGCAGGACTTGATTTCTTTAGAGGCAGCAGTGGTTGTTGTGCAGTCAGGGGGGAGGGCGGTTGGTCAAATCTATTGAAAAACAGATTCAGGTTGTTCGCCCACTCCCTGCCCCCTGTGGCCTGGGGGGAGGTATTCTGGAGCCCCGAGATGGTTTTGAGGTTTCTCCAGACCCCGCTGATGTCGCTCTGTTGCAGCTTGTCCTCCATCTTCTTCCTGAAGCTGTCCTTGCCTTCTCTGATCTTTCTCCTCAGCTCCCTCTGTACGGACTTCAGCATCTCCCTGTTCCCTGACCTGAAGATCCTCTTCTTCTCTCTCAGAAGTGTTTTAATCTCAGGGTTGATCCAGGGTTTGTTGTTTGAGTGACGCCGTATGGTCTTGGTGGGAACGGATTTGTCCACACAGAAGCTGAGGTAGCCCGTGAAGGTGTGAATGAGGCCATCGATGTCCTCACCATGTGGATCGCAGAGCTGCTTCCAGGCGGTGGCTTCAAAACAGCCCTTTAGGGTGTCCATTGTCTCCTCAGACCATAACTCCACAGTGTGCATGGCCGGAGGTTGTCTGTGCACTAGGGGTTTGTACACCGGCCGGAGATGAACCAAGTTGTGATCCGATCTCCCGAGTGGGGGTAGTTGTGATGAGGTGTACGCCTCCTTAGTGTTTGCGTAGAATAAATCCAGTGTTTTATTGTCTCTAGTGTGGCATGTGACATACTGGGTGAACGTGGGTAGAATGGGAGACAGTGAAACATGGTTGAAATCGCCTGAGATGAGGAGAAGAGCATCTGGGTGTTCTGTCTGCAGCCTGCTGGTTACTGAATGGATGACGTCACGTGCTGTCCCAGCGTTCGCCGTCGGATTTGCATAAACAACAATGCAGATCACGTGTGAGTGTTCTCTCGGGAGATATGTAGGCCTCATGCTAACAGCTAGCAACTCAATGTCTTTGCTGCAGTGTCGTTGTTTAACAGTGATATGTCCCGGTCTGCACCAGTTGTTGTTAACATACATGATCACTCCACCGCCCCTAGCCTTGCCACTGTCTGGTGTTCGGTCAGCTCGTATCATGTGAAAACCCTCCAGCTCAATGTTAGCATCTGCTGCTAGTTCAGTTAGCCACGTCTCAGTAAACAAAAGGAGAGAGCACTCCCGGTATGTGCTATCATAACGGGAGATAGCCGCTAGCTCATCTAACTTTCCCAGTATCGACCGTACATTTCCCATGACAACAGATGGAAGGGAGGGTCTGTACCTTATATTTTTTGTCCTCCGCCTTACTCCAGCCCGGCAGCCGCGGCGTTTTCGCCTCAGTTCTCTCGGTATGTCGAGTATTTCCAATGGGACCGGGTGGCGGTTGAATGCTAGCAGCTGTTCTCTGCTGTATCGTATCCTGCTATAGACAGTGGCTCCGTCCACCGGCTCAGGAGACATTTAGGACGATCTGTGTGTCCGTGATATAAGTGGGGTGAAAAAAAAAGACGGATCAAAAGAGAGAGGAAGGGAAAAAGACTCGGAATCGAGCCGCTGTTGCAAAAGGCAGCCGACTCGTGTGGCGCCCCTAGTGTTATATAATGCACTGTCTTTTGATTCTTTCCCCTGTACAGCTCGAGGGGTCGGGCCAATAACACAAGCCAGAGTCACAGCTCCAGGTGGTAAGTTCCACACACTGCTCACTCAGTTCCCAGCACTCACGGTCCCAACGTTTTCGGTGGCCATCACTAAACACGGGGTGTAACACTTTATCACCACCACCGGGCCGCCCATTTTCGCACGGCCTCGGTGCCTGGACGCAGCTAAACTGGCCATAGCACGCGAGGAGTTTGCCAACCTGGAAAGGTTGGGCATCATCAAGCGATCGAACAGCCCATGGGCATCCCCGCTACACATGGTCCCTAAGGCCGAGGGATCGTGGCGACCGTGCAGTGATTTCCGCAGATTGAATAACGCCACAGAGCACGACCACTATCTGATTCCCCATATTCAGGATTTTTCCGTTCACCTCACCGGAGCACGCATTTTTTCTAAAATAGACCTGGTCCGCGGTTACCACCAGGTCCCAGTGCGCGCGGAGGACATACCCAAAACAGCGGTAATAACTCCGTTTGGCTTGTTTGAGTTTTTACGCATGCCCTTTGGATTAAAAGGAGCAGCACAGACATTCCAACGCATGATGGATGCTGTGTTGCGCGATCTCCCGTTTGTGTTCGTCTACCTGGATGACATCCTGGTGGCCAGTGCGTCCGAGGACGAACACGTAACCCACCTCACAACGGTTTTCCGGAGGTTGGAGGAGCACGGGTTAATAATCAACCCGGCGAAATGCCAGTTCGGCGTGACGGGGATTGATTTTTTGGGGCACCGCATCTCACTGGAGGGAGCGATACCCTTGCCCGACAAAGTGCATGCCATGGCGAATTTTCCCCGGCCTCAGACGGTCAGGGCGCTGCAAGAATTTTTGGGGATGGTTAACCTTTATAACCGGTTCCTCCCCCGCACAGCTCAACTCATGCAGCCATTGTACGCCGCGCTCAAGAGACGGAAACCCGCGGATAGAGTCGAATGGACTCTGGAGCGAGAGCAGGTGTTCTCTGAGGTTAAAACAGCCCTGGCAAACGCCACCCTCTTGGCGAACCCAGACCCGGCGGCCCAGATAGCGCTCACTACCGATGCCTCGGACGTGGCCATAGTTCTTGGCAGCCGCTTGCTTTTTTCAGCAGGGCTTTGAGCAACAGTGAGCGTAAATACAGCGCGTTCGACAGAGAGTTGCTGGCTCTCCACCTGGCCATACACCATTTCCAGTTCTGGCTGGAAGGGCGCAGCTTCACTGTATTCGTGGACCACAAGCCGCTGACTTTTGCGATGGCCAAGGTTTCGGAACCATGGTCGGGCCGGCAGCAGAGAGAGCTGGCCGCGATCTCGGAGTTTACAACCGATATTCAGCATGTGTCGGGTAAACTGAATGTGGTGGTGGACTGCCTCTCACGTGCAGTAGTGGCCCCAGTCTGCGTGGGGATAGATTATACAGCCATGGCCGCAGAACAGATTGACGATGCAGACGTGCGCGCGCTCCAGTCTGGACCAACAGGGTTAAGGCTGGAGAGCAAAGTACTGCAAGACGGCAAGCCCCCCCTAATCTACGACGTCTCCACGGGACACCCACCCCCGGTGGTCCCAGTCACGTGGCGCCGCCGCGTGTTTGAGTCAGTTCACGCTCTGGCGCACCCAGGAGTGCGTGCATCAGTCAAAATGGTGGGAGTGAAGTTCGTGTGGCCAGACCTGCACAAACAAGTGAAAGAGTGGGCTGCAGCCTGCGTAGCGTGCCAACGAGCCAAAGTACACAGACACACGAAGTCTCCTTTGGAGCCGTTTTGTATACTGGCTAAACGGTTAGACCATGTTCACGTGGACCTCGTGGGCCCCCTCCCACCATCGCAGGGGCGCACGCACCTTCTGACAGTGGTGGACCGCACCACACGCTGGCCAGAAGCAGTCCCGCTGGCGGCAACCACGTCCGCGGATATGGCGGGCGCTTTTTTGACGACATGGGTGGCACGTTTTGGAATCCCGTCGGACATCACGTCCGATAGGGGCCCTCAGTTTGTTTCCGACCTCTGGGCCGCGATGGCCCGCAGCCTGGGTGTTGCAATTCATCGCATAACTACGTACAACCCACAGGCCAATGGGTTATGCAAGCGTTTTCATAGGTCACTGAAAGCAGCGCTCAGGGCTTCGCTGACGGATGCAAATTGGGTAGACCGGTTGCCGTGGGTTTTATTGGGGTTGCGTTCCGCACCAAAAGAGGATTTGGAGGCTTCCCCGGCAGAGCTTGTTTTTTCTCAGCCGCTGCGGCTGCCCGGGGAATTTTTGCCAGATAATCCCGCGCCGGACAGCTGCCCGTCTCAGCGTTTGCAGCATAGTGCAGACACAGGCACGCTGCCGGGCCCGGCCCACCACTGTTTTCCATGCGCTTTTGTGCCAAAAACTTTGAAGAACGCGGCGTTCGTGTTTGTCAGGCACGATGCCGACCGCCCTCCATTGCGCCCACTCTACGATGGCCAGTTCAGAGTGCTGGAAACAGGGGACAAACATTTTTTGTTAGACTTGGGGGGTCGTCGGGAGAAAATATGCATAGACAGACTTAAGCCCGCCTTTGTAGTGGCGGACGAGCAAGTGCTGTTGGCTCGGGCCCCTCGGCGTGGAAGACCCCCACGGAGAACTCCCCAGGTAAACGATTCATCAGAGCAGCCACACGGGCAAATCGAAGTTTCCTCCCCCCTCGCCATGACCCACCCGCAGACAGACACACCCCCAGGAGCCCCCAGCCAGCACAGCAGCGCCGCAGAGGCGGAGAACCCCAGTTACAGCAGATATGGGAGGAGACTGAAGCCAAAAGGACATGAGGACTGAAACTCTGTCTGAGATTCGGGGGGGGGGGTGTATAGAGAGGTGTAGAGACTGGGTTAATCATCTCAGACTGGATGCAGAGGGTAAACAGAGGAGAACAATAGCTAGGGAGATCATGGTGAGATAGCAATAAGAAGGAGTTGGGGTGAGAAAGGATGAATGTATTGTGATGTTAAATGTCATGCAAATGTGAGATTGTGGAGAGTGTGAAATGAGGAGGCAGGTTTACGAGCAGACAATGTTTATTACACTCTCTCATCAGTCATAAACAGAAAAAGCATGATACAACCAAGCACGGTTTCTCCTTTTATCCCAACCGCTCATCTCACATCTGCATGACATTTCACATCACATTGCATGACATTTAACATCACAATACATTCACCCTTAAACCCCCCCCCCACTCCTTCTTCCTGCCAACTCCCCATGATCTCCCTGACTATTGTCCTCCTCTGTTTACCCTCTGCATCCTGACTGAGACGCTGTCTGAGCTGACTCACCCAAAAAGCGAGCGGCTGCCACAGGGGCCGTCGTGAAGCAACGTGTCGTTGGTTCTTGGCAGCTGCTCGCTTTTTTCAGCAGGGCTTTGCGCGACAGTGAGCGTAAATACAGCACAACGTACAATCCCTGAGAAATAAAGTGGATGAAATTCAAGGAAATGTACGATATCAGAAGGATTTCAAGAACTGCTGTGTCATGGCTTACACTGAGACGTGGCTTACAGATCATGACCAGGACCCAGACCTGTGTATTGACAGTTTTGTGGCCATTTTTCACAAAGAGGTCATGATTTGGCAGTGACTGATAGTTTCCATAAAACCTTTAAATTAACAAGTACAGCCCCAGAAATGTTAATTCAAACCATGATCTAATGCTGAAACAGACTTTTTTGTTCAAAATTAACATTATTCATCACACACAGTAAGCAATGTTCTCATGCAAGCTTGAAGCAGTCGTATTCATAATTGTAATATTGCATTTTCATTTGCTGTTCTGTTATCAATCGGTGATGAAAAACTGATTCCCCTATTTCAGTCCTTCAGTAACAAAGAAAGTAGCTGTAAAGTGAGTGTCTAGCCTAGTCCAATAAAAAGAGAGTTGTTTCCCCTGATATGAACAATTCTGACTGAAGCGTCAACTTACCTATCTACGCCACGAACACCAACGAAGCTCCCCACGATCACCACTTCTCCCACTGTGCTCTGGGCTCTTCAGGCTGGAGGACCTTCACTCAGAGCCGGGGATTAGCGTGGCCTGTTAGCATCACGACTACCAGTGATGCTAACAGTGAGTGCCACTGACTTGACTAAAAAAATAAAATAAAATTGTGTTTTGATGTGAAGCTACTACATACTGTTCAGACCCACAACCTGTTAGTAAAACATTTAAATATTTTATCAGCAAGGTTGAATATCCGGAGGCTGTTAGCATAGCATTGATACTGTTAAAATAAGGGAGGGCATATATACTCTGTTATACCATCGGCAATGGAAATGGCAATAAATGGGACCTTTAAATGCTGCCTTTATGGAAGTTAGGTTATTTCGCACCTCAGACAGAGACAATGAATACACATGGGAGAACAAGGCCCAAGAGGGTGAGAGGGGGTTGAATGAAATGTAGTGTAAATATCATGCTGTGTATGAGGAAGTGCCTTGAAGCTTGTGAAGGTGACTTGTCATATAGAGAGGAGTGCTTGCTGTAACCAGTCAGTCTGTTCTGTGCTTGTGAGATGTGAGTGTGTAATAAATCGTCTGACATGAAGCTGCCTCTTCATTTAAACACTCCACACTGGTGACCCAAGACATATTATGGAACACGAGGCAAGAACCCCGGAGCTGGCCCGGTCGGGAAGCCCCAGCGATGCAGCAGCCATCCCACAGACAGCCCGGACTGGAACCCCCAGCCACGCGTGCGCGGTTTCAGTCAAGCTACTGGATTTCTGGCAGCACAACCCGCGCTCTTGGTCCACCACACCGAGGCCCAGTTCGCCCTCCGGGGAGTAACGGCAGACAACACCAGATTCTACCATGTGGTCGCAGCGCTGGACGCCCGCACAGCTCAGCAGGTAGCGAGCCTGCTCGATCAGCCGCCAGCCCGCAACAAATATGAGGCGCTCAAGGTTGCGCTCACCCGGCACTACACGCTCTCGGAATGTGAGAGAGCGGAGAGGCTCCTGGCGCGGACCGAGTTAGGAGATGGGTCGGCCGTAGACCTGATGGAGAAGATACTGGCGTTAATTGGCACGGACGACGGGCACTTTCTGTTTGCCCACCTTTTCCTCCGGAACCTTCCAACAGTGGCAAGAGCGGTTCTGGCCAATTCGCCGTTGCTGGCCACGCGTGACTACCGTACGCTAGCCCAGGAGGTGGACCAGATCATCCTCACCACCAGGGCAATCACAGTCAACGCAGCAGCAGCGGAGCCCAGCGAGACGACCAGAGGAGGCGAGGAGCCACCGACGGTAGCAGCAGCGGGGGCCAAGGAGCGCCGGAGAGACACGCTCTGTTTCTACCACCGCCGCTTTGGAGAGAACGCACGCAGATGTGCACCACCGTGCCAATTCAAGCACTCGGGAAAACGCCGAGGCCGGCGGTCAGTAGCAGCTGCGACCCTCGGTGAAGAGAACAAGCTGCTCTACTTGACGGACGCGCGCTCGGGGAGGCGTTTCCTCATGGACACCGGAGCCCAGAAGAGCTTCATCCTGCCAACCTACGCGGACCGGCTGGCAGGACCTAGCGGCCCCGTGATGTTGGCAGCAAACGGCTCGGAGATTAAGACCTTTGGTGAGAGGACACTGATCTTATCTCTACACGGCCGTACATACGAGTGGACTTTTGTCGTAGCAGCACTGAATTACCATATCCTGGGGGCTGATTTTCTGTGTGCACATGGTTTGCTGGTTGATGTTGCTAACAGGCGCCTGGTTAATGCACTGTCCTTTGAATCTCTCCCCTGTATAGCTCAAGCGACCCAGCCAACAGCACAAGCCAACGTCACAGCTCCAGGTGGTAAGTTCCACGCACTGCTCACTCAGTTCCCAGCACTCACGGTCCCGACGTTTTCGGCGGCCATCGCTAAACACGGGGTGGAGCACTTCATCACCACCACTGGGCCGCCCGTTTTTGCAAGACCTCGGCGCTTGGACGCAGCTAAACTGGCCATAGCACGCGAGGAGTTCACCAACCTGGAAAGGTTGGGCATCATCAGGCGTTCAGATGGATCGTCACTGTGGTAACGTATTGTCACTTCCTGTTTTGCTGTCTGTCTGTGTGGTTTGCTCTCCTCACTCTCCTGAGCTTTGGGTTAGCCACTAGCTATGGCTACTAGCTCTCCTCCCTCTCCTCCTCTGGTGTGCTCTCTCTGTCAGATGTTTAGCTACCACCTTATACTATTGATCATAATATTCTACTTGATAGATTAGAACACTATGTTGGACTTAATGGAACTTCGTTGCAGTGGTTTAGATCTTATTTATCTGATAGGTTCCAGTTTGTTCATGTAAATGATGAGTTTTCTCTCAGCTCAAAGCTTAGTCATGGAGTTCCACAGGGATCTGTGCTTGGCCCTACTCTTTTTAGTTTATATATGCTTCCGTTAGGCAACATTATTAGAAAGCACTGTATACATTTTCACTGTTATGCAGATGACACACAATTATACCTGTCAATGAAGCCAGATGATACTAATCAATTAGCCAAGTTAGAAGCCTGTCTTAAGGAAATCAAAGTTTGGATGACTTGTAATTTCCTGCTATTAAATTCAGATAAGACTGAAGTCATTCTTGTTGGTCCAAAAAACCTTAGAAATTCCTTTCCAAATCAAACTTTCAGTTTGGATGCAGTTACTCTTTCTCTTAATAGCTCTGTGAGGAACCTTGGAGTTATTTTTGATCAGGATTTGTCCTTCAATTCACATATTAAATTTGTTTCTAAGACTGCCTTCTATCATTTGCGTAATATTGCCAAGATTAGGAGCATCTTGTCTCAGAGTGATGCTGAGAAGCTGATCCACGCTTTTGTTAGCTCGAGATTAGATTATTGTAATTCTTTATTATCAGGCTGTCCTAAAACATCTTTAAAAAGTCTTCAGCTGATCCAAAATGCTGCAGCAAGAGTTTTAACAGGTACTAGAAAGAGAGATCATATCTCTCCGGTTCTGGCCTCCCTTCATTGGCTTCCCATAGAGTTTAGAATTAAGTTTAAAATCCTTCTTCTTACTTACAAAGCTCTAAACAATCAGGCTCCTTTTTATTTAAACGATCTGATACTACCGTATCATCCTAACAGAGCACTACGCTCCCAAAATGCAGGTTTACTTGTAATACCTAGAATCTCCAAAAGTACAATGGGAGGCAGAGCCTTCAGTTATCAAGCTCCTCTCCTGTGGAATCAGCTGCCAATCTGGATTCGGGAGTCAGACTCGATCTCTGTTTTTAAGAATAGGGCTAAAACCTACCTTTTTGATATAGCCTACAATTAGGGAGGGATCATGTGTTTCTGAACCCTCCCTTAGTTATGCTGCTAATAGGTTTAGTCAGCCGGGGGACCTCCAGTAATGCACTGGGCCTCACTCCTTTCCTCACTCTCTATGAAATATTTTTTTTTGCTGGTCATTAACATTTGTTTGTTCTCTCCCATAGATTGAGTCCCCATCGTGCTGTTTGCTCTCTACATGTCTGTTCTTTTCTTCTTCTCTGTCCCCTCACCCCCCAGCCAGTCGCAGCAGATGACTGCCCTTCCCTGAGCCTGGTTCTGCTGGAGGTTTCTTCCTGTTAAAAGGGAGTTTTTCCTCTCCACCGTCGCCAAGTGCTTGCTCACAGGGGATCGCCTGATTGCTGGGGTCTTTCTGCAACTGTGGGGGTCCTCCCTACAGTTGATAGTGCTATGAGATGACTGTTGTTGTGAAATGGCGCTATATAAATAAAGATGAATTGAATTGAATTGAATTGAACCTCTGCCTCTTTTAGCGATAATGGTAAATGTAATAAATGTTGTCTTTTTGAGGCGCTCGAGGCGTGGTTGTCTGATTTGGAATCCCGGCTCCGCTGCATTGAAACACCGTCTGCGCCAGTTACTCTTGATGGACGCCCCTTAGCTGCAGCGGAGCTAGCTAGCATAGCTAACCCCATTAGCAGTCTTCCGGCTCTCCTCAGCAGTGAGGAGACCGGGTGGGTGACGGTGAGAAGGAAGCCTAGTCGCAAAGCCCCGGTACACCTCCAACCTGTTCACGTTTCTAATCGTTTTTCCCCGCTCAGCGACACACCCGCTGAGGAAAACACTCTGATCATTGGCGACTCTGTAGTCAGAAACGTGAACCTAGTGACTCAGCGGCCATAGTCAAATGCATTCCTGGGGCCAGAGCAGGCGACATCGAGTCAAATTTGAAAATGCTGGCTAAAAGTAACTGTAAATACTCCACAATTGTTATTCACGCCGGCATTAATGACATCCATCTCCGGCAGTCGGAAGTCACGAAACTTAATGTAGAATCGGTGTGTGACTTTGTCAAAACAATGTCTGCCTCTGTAGTATTCTCTGGGCCCCTCCCCAATCTGACCAGTGATGACATGTTTAGCCGCTCGTCATCCTTGAACCGCTGGCTGTCTGTGTGGTGTCCTGCAAACGATGTGGGCTACATTGACAATTGGAGCTCATTTTGGGGAAAACCTGGTCTTATGAGACAAAACAGCATTCATCCCACTTTGGATGGTGCTTCTCATTTATCTAACAATCTGGCATCTTTTCTCACTGTAGGCCTGGCTCGCCCTCACTATCTCTCTCCACAGGGAAGCCGTTGCCCCTCTCTCCCCTACAGGCTTGGTGGCTGAGCGATGCGGGTCGGCCGCCAGAGGGACTGCCGTACCCATTCGGCTCTTTGGTTTGGCCACCCAACCTATTGGACTCTCTTTTCGGAGACCTGGTCCGGCCGCTTGAGATACTGTTTTTTCTGGCCTGGGATTCCGGTAGGCCGCCTGAACATTTCCCGTCACCCTTGTTGGCGGTTTGGACGCTGGGTGTGGGGAGACCCCCCGAACTGAATTATTTCTGCTGTGCCTAGTCTTTTGTGTTTTTGTGAGGGTGCAGTTATGTAATTTCTTGTAGTCGTTTCACGTTTAGTGTGCCTTTTTTTTCTCTTCCCCTTCTGTTTGAGGGATGCCCTGTATCTGGTAGATTTCGCCATAGGAACCTCTGCTCTCGTTTCAAGGTCTCCTGGGTTGTTTTTCTTTGGGTCCATCTATATATTATTATTGGCATTTCATGGAGTATTGTGGTTTTCCTTTTTTTTTTGTCCGCTTTCCCATACTCTGTAATTACTTCATTTGTTCCCTGTCTAAGTAGTGTTTTTTTTCCTTCCGTCCGCATATTGTTGCCTGTTATGGAGTATTGTGTGTTCTTCTTTCCCGTACTCTGTAATTACTTCATTTGTTCCCTGCCTAAGTAGTGGGGGTTTTTTCCCGCATATTGTTAGCCTGTTATGGAGTATTGTGTGTTCTTTTTCCCTATGCTCTGTAATTGCTTCATTTATCCCCTGCCAATGTTGTGTTTTTTTTTCTGGCTACACATTATTAGCATTTTATGGAGTATTGTGCCTTTTTTTTCCTCATGCTCTGTAATTGCTTCATTTGTTCCCTGCTACGTTGGGGTTTTTTTTTCTTCTTTTTCTCTTTTCCCATTCACACCCTCCTGGCCTACGCCCCATCCACCCACCGTAGGTGGTGGTGGTGGGGGGGGGGGGGCTTGGGTGTTACTTGCCGTTCAGAGCCCGGCCTTGAGGGGGGGTGTTGTATCACATGGTCTGAGGCGCCGTTGCCATCCGCGCTCAGACCATATTCCTCCTCAGCCCGACTCTTACTTTGACAGCGTCTCAGCGGGCCTCCAGCTGCCAAGCTCTATGGGATGGCTGGAGGCCAATTACCTCTTATCAGCTGAGGCGCTGTCAACTACTATAAAAGGGAGCAGTCCCGATTATTCGGGGCTGTGACCTCGCTCTATTATCCACGCTCTTCTCCGGAGTGGGTAAGGCTGGAACCCCTTCGCCCGGCGCCAGCTACCCCTTCGTCATTCAGCATCGTTTGTAAGTGTGTACCATTGTATGATCGTTTGTATTTTGGCCCCACGAGGCCCTGTTCCTTTGTTCCTTTCCTTTATTGCCAATAAACAACGCAAACTCACTGGTCAGCCCTTGGCTCTCATTTATGGCTCGCAGAGCCATAAATGAGAGCCAAGGGCCTACAACTTCCAGTCATATACAGCCCAAGGAAGATGCGCTGGAACTTCCGCAAAGCCAACTGGAAGAAATTCAGTGAAACTCTGGACCGGAGCATTGTTACCATCCCACTCCACACCATCACTGTAGATGAAGCATACAACCGCTTCTGCAGCGCAATCTTCAAGGCTGAAGTAACAAATTACTAGTTAATGTAAAGCAAAAAACATGTTATAATTCCTTTGAGGGCCTGGTCCTCAGTATTGGGCACTTTAGCCATTTTAGGTTAAACCCAATTTTATTTGCCATAGTTTATCGTCCCCCATCAACCTACTCAGAATTTTTTCCGAATTTGCTGATTTCTTAGCTGATTTAGTGCTGAAATCTGATAGAATAATTATAGTAGGGGACTTTAATATACATGTGGATGTAGATAGTGACTGCCTTAATGTGGCATTTAATTCAATATTAGACTCGATTGGGTTTTCTCAGAAAATAGGAAATTCTACTCATTATCTCCACCATACGTTGGACCTTGTTCTGACATATTGCATAGAAATAGAAAATCTTGTAGTGTCTCCTCATAACCCTGTACTCTTTGAAAGAGACGACGATTCAAAGAGACGACGCCTCTGTGCCAAGTCAAAGAAGAATCCTAGTCACAGTCCTAAAGCCGAAAGCAAACAGCCCCAAGAGCACTTTGTGGTAGGATCTGCCCTTCGCATATTACAACTAAACGTTGAAGGCCTATCTGCAGCCAAGCGAAGCCTTATCGAAGTCCTCGCCTTCCAACATTCGACTGATGTAATCTGCCTCCAAGAGACTCATATTGGCACAGAGGAAGCTGGCCGCTTCACCATCAAAGGCTTTGACCTCCTGTGCTATGTTCTACATGCTAAACATGGACGTGCCACCTATGTGCGTTCTGACATAGTTGAAGCAAATCACCTGATAACACATTTCTCAGACACCATAATCATTGGTGGCTTCCATATTGTCAATGTGTACAAGCCCCCTAATGCCAACTGGGATCTGCAGGTCTTACCCACCCTACCCCACCCTGCCATCTATGTGGGGGACTTTAACAGCCATCACCCTGACTGGGGGTACCCAGCAGTGGACAGTGATGGGGAGGCACTTTCAGACTGGGCATCCAGAAATGACCTCGCTTTGATATACGACCCCAAACAAAGAGGAACCTTCCACTCTGCTAGGTGGAAGAAGGACTATTCTCCTGACCTGTGTTGGGTCAGCTCTTTGAATGGGGAGCCATATCCTACACAGATCCTCATTCTTGATGATTTTCCACACAGCCAACACCGGCCCCTGCTTGTACACATTGGCCTACAACTTCCAGTCATATACAGCCCAAGGAAGATGCGCTGGAACTTCCGCAAAGCCAACTGGAAGAAATTCAGTGAAACTCTGGACCGGAGCATTGTTACCATCCCACTCCACACCATCACTGTAGATGAAGCATACAACCGCTTCTGCAGCGCAATCTTCAAGGCTGCCCATACTGCAATCCCACGAGGCTACCGACCCCTCTATGTCCCATGTTTGGACGGAGAAAGTGCTGCCCTCCTACAATCCTATCAAACATCAGGGGACCCAGAGATAGCAGACCATCTCATTGACTCGCTAAATACAGCCCGGCGAAAGAAATGGGAGGAGACAGTTGCTGACCGGAGCTTTACCCACTCTAGCAGGAAATGTTGGAGCCTCATCCGTCGCCTAGGAGCTGCACAGAAGCCCCCTAGCCAAAGCCGAGCATCCGTCACACCCAACCAAGTTGCATCCCACCTACTGACTATCGCCAAAGCACCCCAAGACAAAGACACCAGAAGAGCAGTTACAACTGAGCTAAAAAAAACACCAAAAAATGCCTGTAGAGGAAACAAACCCTGAACCCTTCGAGGCTGCTGAACTGGAGAAAGTCCTACAGGGCCTGAAATGTGGAAAGGCAGCAGGATACGATAACATCTTCCCAGAATTCATGAAGAATCTTGGCCCCCGAGCCCTAACCTGGTTGACACAATTCTACACAAGGATCACACAAACGAACTCGATCCCAAAGAAATGGCGGACAGCAAAGGTCATTGCCATCCCAAAACCTGGCAAAGACCACAAACTACCAGCAAGCTACCGCCCAATCTCCCTACTCAGCGTTCCTTACAAAATCATGGAGCGCCTAATACTGCAACGCATTTCCCCAGAAATAGAGGATATTCTAAGTGTGGATCAAGCAGGTTTCCGCAAGGACCGCAGTACAGGAGAACAAGTACTGGCCCTAACCACCTTCATTGAAAATGGCTTCGAGAGCAGACTGAAGACAGGGGCTGTGTTTCTCGATCTTACAGCCGCCTATGATACGGTCTGGCACAAAGGCCTCCTCCTGAAACTTATAAAGGCGATCCCTGCTTGGGCAACAGCAATTATAAAAACCCTGCTGACCAACCGAAGGTTCAGAGTCCACCTCAGTCAGAACACAAGTGCATGGAGAATGCAGAAAAACGGACTCCCACAAGGCTCAGTTCTAGCTCCAACTCTGTTCAACCTCTACATAAACGACCTGCCTACTACAAAATCCCGCAAATTCATCTATGCAGACGACATCTGTTTGGCATTCCAAGCACCAGACTTTGAACCACTGGAACGGGTGCTCACGGAAGATCTTGCTAAACTGGACCAGTTCTGCAAAATCTGGCGCCTAAAACCAAGCCCAGCAAAAACCGTCTCCAGTGTATTTCATCTCCACAATGCAAAAGCTGCCAGAGAACTAAACATCCACCTGAGCGGACTCAAGCTTAAGCATGCCCCAAATCCAACTTATCTTGGAGTGACCCTTGATAGGACCTTATCCTTCAAGGAACATCTAAAGGGGACGGCTGCTAAGGTGAAAGTACGAAACAACCTGCTCTGCAAGCTCGCTGGTGCAAAATGGGGGGCGGCAGTCTCCACCCTGCGCACCTCAGCACTGGCCCTTTCATACTCTGTAGCAGAATATTGTGCCCCTGTCTGGTCCAGGTCATCTTACACACACCATGTAGACACCCAGCTCAACTCAACCATGAGAACTATAACTGGAACAATCCGCTCAACACCACTCCCCTGGCTCTCTGTACTGTCAAACATAGCCCCTCCACACATCCGGCGAGCAGCATTAACTCAAAGGATGCTCCAAAAAGTTAAAGATTTTCCTCACTTACCAATCCATGCAGATATCTACACCCCACCCACTGCCCGACTTTCATCCAGACGGCCGATTTGGAAAAACCCTCCCCCAGCTGACTTTACCATCCAGACAGCTTGGCAAGAGGAATGGGAAACCAAGGAGGTCCCAAACAAACAGCTGGTGATAAACCCCAACCAACAGGTCCCGGGCACCAACCTCCCAAGGAGACAGTGGTCTACACTCAATCGCTTCAGGACTGGACATGGCCCCTGCTTGGCCAGCCTTCACAGATGGGGCAGTAGCCCTAGCCCACTGTGCGCATGTGGAGAGGAGCAAACTATGGAACACATCATAGAGGCTTGCCCGCTCCAAAGACTGGAAGGAGGATTACACACCCTCCATACAGCAAACCAGGAGGCAACTGCTTGGCTTAAGGACTTTGCATTCGCTAAATAAATAAATAACCCTGTACTGTCAGACCATTGTCTGTTAACCTTTGATTTTACTATTTCTGACTATTTGGCTCCTAAAGAAAAATATTATTACAGTAGATGCCTCTCAGATGATGCTGTTACCAAATTTATGCAGATTGTTTCCTCTATGCCATGTGTCAACACAACGGAAATAAGCTATAGACAGCTTGCTCCTTCTGTAATTGAGAACATGATGAATAGTGTTACAGCTTCTCTGCATCAGACTCTAGACTTGGTGGCCCCCTTAAAAAAGAAAAAGTCTAATCAGAGATTTCTAACTCCTTGGTTCAACACAGAAACTCGTAGATTAAAACAGAAGACTCGTCAATTAGAAAGAAAATGGCACTCCACTAATTTAGATGAAATCTATTTAACCTGGAGAAATCATCTTTTAATTTATAAAAAAATCTCTTCGAAAAGCTAGAACGAGTTATTATTCTGCATTAATAGAAGAGAACAAGAATAATCCCAGGTTTCTTTTCAGCACTGTAGCCAGGTTGACAGTCAGGACTCTGTCAATCCTAGCATTCCCTTAGAGCTTACTAGTCAGGACTTTATGAACTTTTTCAATAATAAAATTTCATCCATCAGAGATAAAATCAATCAGATTCTTCCCACAGTTAACTTAAATACAGTAACTACTACAACTCCTTCAATTGATGTCTGTCTTGATGAGTTTACTCCAATCGACCTTTGTGAGTTAGACAAAATAGTTTCCTCATCCAAACCTTCAACTTGTCTTTTAGACCCTATTCCTACCAGGTTATTTAAAGAAGTCTTCCCACTTATTGGTAGCTTTATTCTTCATATAATCAATTCTTCATTAACTTTAGGCCATATACCGCAGGCTTTTAAAACGGCTGTAATTAAGCCAGGAGATCCAGGAGCTTTAGCTAACTATAGACCAATCTCTAATCTCCCTTTCATTTCAAAAATCTTAGAAAGAGTTGTTGCTACACAATTATTTGACCACCTGCAGGGAAATGGTTTACTTGAAGAGTTTCAATCTGGGTTTAGAATCCATCATAGTACTGAAACAGCCTTAGCGAAGGTCACTAACGACCTCCTCATCGCATCTGATAATGGACTGGTTTCTGTACTTGTCCTTTTAGACCTTAGTGCAGCTTTTGATACTATCGATCATAATATTCTACTTGATATATTAGAACACTATGTTGGACTTAATGGAACTTCGTTGCAGTGGGTTAGATCTTATTTATCTGATAGGTTCCAGTTTGTTCATGTAAATAATGAGTTTTCTTTCAACTCAAAGCTTAGTCATGGAGTTCCACAGGGATCTGTGCTAGGCCCTACTCTTTTTAGTTTATATATGCTTCCTTTAGGCAACATTATTAGAAAGCACTGTATACATTTTCATTGTTATGCAGATGACACACAATTATACCTGTCAATGAAGCCAGGTGATAGTAATCAATTAGCCAAGTTAGAAGCCTGTCTTAAGGAAATCAAAGCTTGGATGGCTTGTAATTTCCTGCTATTAAATTCAGATAAGACTGAAGTTATTCTTGTTGGTCCAAAAAACCTTAGAAATACCTTTCCAAATCAAACTTTCAGTTTGGATGCGGTTACTCTTTCTCTTAATAGCTCTGTGAGGAACCTTGGAATTATTTTTGATCAAGATCTGTCCTTCAATTCACATATTAAATTTGTTTCTAAGACTGCCTTCTATCATTTGCGTAATATTGCCAAGATTAGGAGCATCTTGTCTCAGAGTGATGCTGAGAAACTGATCCATGCTTTCGTTAGCTCGAGATTAGATTATTGTAATTCTTTATTGTCAAGCTGTCCTAAAACATCTTTAAAAAGTCTTCAGCTGATCCAAAATGCTGCAGTTTTAACAGGTACTAGAAAGAGAGATCATATCTCTCCGGTTCTGGCCTCCCTTCATTGGCTTCCCATAGAGTTTAGAATTAAGTTTAAATTCATTGTTAGTTTTCATTGTTATGCAGATGACACACAATTATACCTGTCAATGAAGCCAGATGATACTAATCAATTAGCCAAGTTAGAAGCCTGTCTTAAGGAAATCAAAGTTTGGATGACTTGTAATTTCCTGCTATTAAATTCAGATAAGACTGAAGTCATTCTTGTTGGTCCAAAAAACCAAGAGAAGCTGATCCACGCTTTTGTTAGCTCGAGATTAGATTATTGTAATTCTTTATTATCAGGTTGTCCTAAAACATCTTTAAAAAGTCTTCAGCTGATCCAAAATGCTGCAGCAAGAGTTTTAACAGGTACTAGAAAGAGAGATCATATCTCTCCGGTTCTGGCCTCCCTTCATTGGCTTCCCATAGAGTTTAGAATTAAGTTTAAAATCCTTCTTCTTACTTACAAAGCTCTAAACAATCAGGCTCCTTTTTATTTAAAAGATCTGATACTACCGTATCATCCTAACAGAGCACTACGCTCCCAAAATGCAGGTTTACTTGTAATACCTAGAATCTCCAAAAGTACAATGGGAGGCAGAGCCTTCAGTTATCAAGCTCCTCTCCTGTGGAATCAGCTGCCAATCTGGATTCGGGAGTCAGACTCGATCTCTGTTTTTAAGAATAGGGCTAAAACCTACCTTTTTGATATAGCCTACAATTAGGGAGGGATCATGTGTTTTCTGAACCCTCCCTTAGTTATGCTGCTAATAGGTTTAGTCAGCCGGGGGACCTCCAGTAATGCACTGGGCCTCACTCCTTTCCTCACTCTCTATGGAATATTTTTTTTTTGCTGGTCATTAACATTTGTTTGTTCTCTCCCATAGATTGAGTCCCCATCGTGCTGTTTGCTCTCTACATGTCTGTTCTTTTCTTCTTCTCTATCCCCTCACCCCCCAGCCAGTCGCAGCAGATGACTGCCCCTCCCTGAGCCTGGTTCTGCTGGAGGTTTCTTCCTGTTAAAAGGGAGTTTTTCCTCTCCACCGTCGCCAAGTGCTTGCTCACAGGGGATCGCCTGATTGCTGGGGTCTTTCTGCAACTGTGGGGGTCCTCCCTACAGTTGATAGTGCTATGAGATGACTGTTGTTGTGAAATGGCGCTATATAAATAAAGTTGAATTGAATTGAATTGAATTGAATTAGTTATGCTGCTAATAGGTTTAGTCATCCAGGGGACCTCCAATAATGCATTGGGCCTCACTCCTTTCTTCACTCTCAATGAAATATTTTTTTTTTTTTTGCTGGTCATTAACATCTGTTTGTTCTCTCCCATAGATTGAGTCCCCATCGTGCTGTTTGCTCTCTACATGTCTGTTCTTTTCATCTTCTCTGTCCCCTCACCCCCCAGCCAGTCGCAGCAGATGACTGCCCCTCCCTGAGCCTGGTTCTGCTGGAGGTTTCTTCCTGTTAAAAGGGAGTTTTTCCTCTCCACCGTCGCCAAGTGCTTGCTCACAGGGGATCGCCTGATTGCTGGGGTCTTTCTGCAACTGTGGGGGTTCCCCCTACAGTTGATAGTGCTATGAGATGACTGTTGTTGTGAAATGGCGCTATATAAATAAAGTTGAATTGAATTGAATTGTATTGAAGTTCGAACAGCCCATGGGCATCCCCGCTACACATGGTCCCTAAGGCTGAGGGATCGTGGCGACCGTGGGATGATTTCCGCAGGTTGAACAATGCCACAGCACACAACCGCTACCCGATTCCCCACATACAGGATTTTTCCGTCCACCTCGCCGGAGCACGCATTTTTTCCAAAATAGACCTGGTCCGCGGTTACCATCAAGTCCCAGTGCGCGCTGAGGACGTACCCAAAAACAGCGGTAATAACTCCGTTCGGTTTATTCGAGTTCCTGGGCATGCCATTCGGGTTAAAAGGCGCGGCACAGACGTTCCAGCGCATGATGGATGCAGTGCTGCGCAAGCTCCCGTTCGTGTTCGTCTACCTGGACGATATCCTGGTAGCCAGTGTGTCCGAAGACGAACACGAAACCCACCTCAGGACGGTTTTCCGGAGGTTGGAGGAGCACAGGTTAATAATCAACCCGGCGAAATGCCAGTTCGGCGTGACGCAGATTGATTTTTTTGGGGCACCGCGTCTCTCCGGAAGGAGCAATCCCGCTGCCTGACAAAGTGCGCGCCGTGGCGGATTTTCCCCGGCCTCAGACGGTCAGGGCACTGCAGGAATTTTTGGAGATGGTGAATTTTTATAACCGTTTCCTTCCCCGCGCGGCGCAGCTTATGTAACCATTGTACGCCACGCTCAAGAGAGAGAAACCCGCGGATAGGGTCGAATGGACCCCGGAGCGTTCTCGGAGGTTAAAGCAGCCCTGGCAAACGCCGCACTGCTGGTGCATCCTGACCCGGCGGCCCGGAGAGTGCTCACCACCGACGCTTCAGACGTGGCCATAGGGGCTGTCGTAGAGCAGCGCGTCGCCGGGGCTTGGCAGCCGCTCGCTTTTTCCAGCAGAACTTTGCGCGACAGCGAACGTAAATACAGCGTGTTCGACAGGGAGTTGCTGGCTCTCCACCTGGCCATATGCCACTTCCAGTTCTGGCTGGAAGGGCGCAGCTTCACCGCATTCGTGGATCACAAGCCACTAACGTTCGCGATGGCCAAGGTTTCAGAACCGTGGTCGGGCCGGCAGCAGAGACAGCTGGCCGCGATCTCAGAGTTTACTACCGATATTCAGCATGTGTCGGGTAAACTGAATGTGGTGGCGGACTGCCTCTCGCATGCCGTGGTGGCCCCGGTCTACGTGGGGATAGATTACGCAGCCATGGCCGCGGAGCAGATTAGTGATGCAGACGTGCGCGCGCTCCAGTCTGGACCAACAGGGTTAAGGCTGGAGAGCAGGGTGCTGCAAGACGGCATCCCCCCCCTAATCTGCGATGTCTCCACGGGGCGCCCGCGTCCGGTGGTCCCGGTCGCGTGGCGTCGCCACGTGTTTGAGTCGGTTCACACTCTGGCGCACCCAGAAGTGCGTGCGCCGGTCAAAATGGTGGGAGAGAAGTTTGTGTGGCCGAGCCTACGCAAACAAGTAAAAGAGTGGGCTGCAGCCTGCGTGGCATGCCAATGAGCCAAGGTACACAGACACACGAAAGCTCCCTTGGGGCCGTTTTGGGTACTGGCTAAGAGGTTCGACCACGTTCACGTGGACCTCGTCGGCCCCCTCCCGCCATCACAGGGGTGCACGCACCTCTTGACAGTGGTGGACCGCACCACGCGCTGGCCAGAAGCAGTCCCGCTGGCGGCAACCACGTCCTTGGACGTAGCACGCGCTTTTTTAACAGCATGGGTGGCGCATTTTGGAATCCCGTCGGACATTACGTCCGACAGGGGCTCTCAATTTGTTTCTGAACTCTGGTCCGCGATGGCCCACAGCCTGGGTGTTACAATTCATCGCACAACCGCGTACAACCCACAGACCAACGGGTTATGCGAGCGTTTTCATAGATCACTGAAAGCAGCACTCAGGGCTTCACTGACGGATGCAAATTGGGTGGACAGGTTGCCGTGGGTTTTACTGGGGTTGCGCTCCACGCCAAAAGAGGATCTGGAAGCTTTCCCGGCAGAGCTGGTTTTTGCATAGCCCCTACGGCTGCCCGGGGAGTTTCTGCCAGATAATCCCGCACCGGACAGCTGCCCGTCTCAGCTTTTGCAGCGTAGAGCGAACACAGGCACTCTGCCGGGCCCTGCCCACCACTGTTTTCCGCGTGTTTTCGTGCCTAAAACTTAACCTAAATTGTCTGACATGAAGCTGCCTCTTCATTTACACACTCCACACCTTTTCTGTTATTTTTTTCTGGGGCATGCCAGAAAGTGTTAAGAAGTTACTTGTTAAGGCCTGTCAATGTCTGGCAAAGGTTGAACTACTGGAGGCTAATTAGCATGTGTTCCAGTCAAAAGTTATGAGACACTTCACATTACAACAGGAGAAGCTATCTGGTTTTGGTGGGGGAAGGTCATGTTAACTATGAAACAGAACCTTTTCGCCGCTGCTTGTAATAAAATGTTGGAAAAGGATGCAAATTTTTACTAAAACACTGAATGCCGAATATGGCTGTGTTGTTAGACATGTATATGTTGGACACTGCATATGTGATTTAACCTCACGATGAAGGAGAGCCAGCCCCCTGCGGTGCGGAGCCACAGAGCCTGGACCCCCTGCGGAGGACAGGGGACAGAAGACTTCCTGACCGCTGAGGCTCGAGAGGAGAGAAGGGGGAGTTATGTAAATAAAAGGTTAATGAATGTGAATAAAGAGATTTTGATATAGATGTGTGATTTCCCCTGCGAGGGAAATGGTTTGATGTGAGAATGTTTAAAAGGGAGAACTTTGGTGTGTTCACCCTCTTTGTTCGCTGCTCAGGAATGAGAGCAGACAGTGGAATGGTTACTTGAAATAAACTGGAATTAAAGGCAATTCGGTTTCGTTATTCAAGTCTCCCCACACCGAAAGGAGGAAACAGGTTGGTATGCTGTTAATTGAGGCAAAATTCAGTACAATAATAGTCTAATAATTGTTCACAATTTCAGTGTCACAACAGTGGAGACTGGTCAGTCTTTTGCCAACTTGTGGCTGAGCTCCTTGTGGCGTCAGTCATGAACACGATACCTGTTTATCTACATACATTTCTAACTAAAGTATACAACTGAATGTCCTCAGCCATGTACCCTGATTTCTGTTCATTGTCTAACATGTCAGAGTTGTAATTTTCTCACTCCTTGCACCATCAGTTAAGGGGAATGTTGCTGTATTCAACATTTAACAAACACTGAAGATAAACTTGGGCCAGACCTATTTAATCAGAAGTCGTGGGTGGCTCTCTATTCAGGCCAAACATTCCATCTGCATGTAGCTGAAATAAATCTCACAACATTTCTAAAAAAAGGAGAAACTGACATAGTTAATACAGTGTAAGCAGCTTGTCAGTCTTAAGATTCTGATGGAACGGTTTCCAGGTTTTGGACTGGCATAGTAAAAGTATCACAGACAACTTTCATGAGCACTTTAAGAAAGCTGAGAAAAGGCCATAAAACAGAAAACTTTTATGCAAATTTACCAAGACACTCAGTGCTGGCCTATGGCATAGGCCATTACAGGCCAGCACGCACATGCCTAGGGTGCCAGCTGCTGAAGGGGGCACGGCTGCAAGCCCTCAATTTTTTTTTTTAATTGATAAAATAAAATTCCTCATAGTCAGAAACGCTGTGCCGGCAGACAAGGCAGAGAAATGCTTAGAGCCCCAGGTCAGTAGGGGGCCTTCGAGGGCTGACCAGCTTTCAATCACTTCAGCAGTGACAGTGTGGAGAGTTTGCAATGACCATGGTAGGCCTTCATAGAACTCCCTACAGGGGTCCCACCTCTACCTTTTACCCAGGATTTACACTGATCCGGATGCAGTATGTTGCAGATGGAGTGTGGATGGAGCCTTTTTTTTTTTTTTTTTTTTGTTACTTATTTGTACCCGTAGGTAGACTTGGTTTGCAGTCTGGTGACAAGCCACCGGCTGCTGGTCGCTGCGTGCGCGAGCGCCCTAAACCTACATGTTTTTGGTATGCGGGAGGAAACCGGAGAAATCCCAGAGTAAACCCACGCAACACGGGGAGAACATGCAAACTCCACACAGCTCACTGTTGGTCGGGGGCTGGGATCGAACCCACGACCTCATGATCTCCGCGATCCCCCGGCCGAGGGTAAAACTGTGCTGTCACAGTGCTAAACCACTGCGCCACCGTGCAGCCTTGCGTTTGTCTCTACCAAATCCATTTGTGTTTTGCAGCGGCATGGATGAGAACAGAGTTTGAAGTACAAGATCGCGCGAGAATTATACAAAATAACACAAGATCTCGAGAAAGGCCCGAGAGTGACCGAGATGAACTGATTGCGATCATGTGATAACAGCAAGGAGGTGTGATGTATCAGCGGCTCCCCAGCGGCTTTTTTTTTTTTTTGTTACTTATTTGTACCCATAGGTAGATTTGGTTTGCAGTCTGGTGACAAGCCACCGGCTGCTGGTCACTGCGTGCGCGAGCGCCCTAAACCTACATGTTTTTGGTAAATGTGAGTAGCCTGTTAATTTTAATTCTATGAAGTGTTTGTATCCATCCCTCCATCTTCTTCTGCTTTATCCTTTTCGGGTCGCGGGGGGGGGGGGGGGCTGGAGCCTATCCCAGCATCTTTTGGGCGAGAGGCAGGGTACAACCTGGACAGATCACCAGTCCATCACAGGGCCAACACAGAGCGACAACCATTCATTCTCACAGTCATACCTAAGGACAATTTAGAATCCCCAGTTTGATGCCAATTAACCTAACTTGCATGTTTTTGGCATGTGGGAGGAAACTGGAGAAATCCCGGAGTAAACCCATGCAGACACGGGGAGAACATGTAAACTCCACACAGATCACTGTTGGTCGGGGGCTGGGATCAAACCTAGGATCCCCCAGCCAAGGGTGAGTTGCTGTGCTGCCGCAGTGCTAACCACCACCGCGCTGCCCTGAAGCGTTTGTATGTTATGTCAAATTCTGAGGTCTACTCCACTGTGCCAGAGAAGGTAAAAATTTGACATAACATGAAGCGTTTGTATGTTATGTCAAATTTTTACCTTCTCTGACACAGTGGAGTAAACCTCAGAAAATAATGGACGATTGTTAAATTCTTGTTAATGATCAAACGGCTATTAAATACCACGAGATACCGTGGGATTTCCTTGCGGATTGGATCTGGCATCTGTCAAAAATAGACCTGTTGCATTTCATTAGTGAACCGAATCTGACGAGCCGGATTCGTTCCTCAGTGGTCCGGACCAGGTGGGGATTAGAAAATTGATGAGAATGGAAACTATTTGCTACAGAGGCCAGATTGCAGCTGTAACGTAGTGCATCTGGAGTCAGTGTAAATCCTGGGTTACTCTTGTACCAGTGCACCACTTATGTGAACAAACTGCGGAGAGGAACTTGTTGAGATTTGTAAAATTAAAATATGCAGGCGGACTAAAAAGAGAAGAGAGTCCAGCTTCACTTATTCCTCTACCCACCAGATGACCACTGTGACAAACTCTGCTTTAACAGCTGAACCAGCGTGAGCTCCATCAGCGGTGATTTGACCTCCAGCTTGCCGATGCTGTGGATTCAATCTCCGGGTACAAACAGCTACAGCCACTGGTTCTGTGTGTTGCCTCTCAAATATGATTTATAATGACAAAGCAGCAAAGGTAGGACAAAAAATTATTGTAGTGGCTGTATAAAGTGGTTTGTGTTTGCTCCTGTGTGTGTTTGTGTGTGCAGGCTTGTAGTTTTATTTGGTGAGGAGTTCATTTTCAGCATTATGAAAGGCAGGATACATTTTATTTCAGAGGGGGCTGTCACGGAAAAAGAGGAGCAGAGGATAAATTAATGCGAGATGAACTAGGATGCTTGAACGAGCACAGAGTAGAGCTAGACAGAAATTTTCCCTTGCCGAACCAGGACAGGCTTGTATCGGCTCTACAGTAGCTGGGGGACAGGCAGAGCTGCAGGAGGCTTTGACCATCGGCTGAAGCTCTCATTCTCAGCCGCTGTGATATTTGTGGCACACACAGTTGTCTGTTACAGCTTTGAAATTAATGTAATCTGTCAGAGTACTGACAGACAACCTTCTGATTCATTTCCACTCTTTGTCTCTGCCCGTTTATCCATGTTTCCTTTTGTAGGTGGCGCTGAGGTGAGGTGGTAACCGGAGTGGTGGCTCAGTTGGTAGAGCATCCGCCCCACATCCAGGAGGCAGGGGTTCAAATCCCAGCCGGGTCATGCCGAAGACCATATAAAAGTGGAACTTCCTGCCGTCCAGCTTGGTGCTCAGCAATAATGGAATGGAGGAGGGAAATCTGTGGCGGCGCCTTGCATGGCAGCGGCCCTATGATTCTACACTTGGTGTGTGTGATTAACACTGTAGATAGGTAAAACACAATATCGTTCTACTGTACATGATTGGTTGTACAGTTGAATGACAATAAAGGGTGATTTTAATTTTAATTTTTTTTAACCCTATTCAGATAATGAACGTCAGACTCGGGATATCAAACAACCTTGGAGTGAAAGCAGGGCAAAGCAATCAGGAGCAGACAGAGAGCACTCCTGATTAGTGTAATTAGCACATGACCTCAGACAAAACCTTAATGACAACTCTTGTTTTGTGTATCTCTTTATCTTTCGTGCGTGGAACAGTGAGGGTTTGTGTTTTGTTTCGCCAGAGAAACAGAAGCCGTCCAGAGGATAAACAAGACTGATTAGAGAGTAATGGAGGAATAATGGAATCCAAATTATACCACTTACGTGGGAGGTGAGGAGAGACCGGCACAGAACCCAGCGAAGGAGATGAACCAGCAGGTAAGAACTGCCGGTTAGGTATGGTTTGTGGGGTCTGACTAGGTGGAGAGGATGAGCAGCGTAGAGGTGGAGCAACAGGCTGGTGAGCACACCAAATCCCCAGAGACGCATCGCTACGTTTGCAGCAACCTGGAAGAGGTGGAAGAAAACGTATGTAAGACAAGGTCATTAACAACACAACTGCTTACTATGTGAGCTGTCTGCTGGAGCAGTATACCCAAATGAGCCAGCGTTGAATCACTGAAGAACGCTTCCTTATAAACGCTGGCCCAGCAGGAGACAGCAGGTGCATCTGATGAGGAGACAGGTGAACAGGAAGGAGGGGGCGAGCGCTCGCTGTCACAACTCGCCGCTCCCAGTCATCTACCTCAGCTGCGCGCACACCTGCGCCTCGTCAGTCACGGGCTATTTAACCCACTCGGCCCAGAGCATTGGTCTGGAGCCGTCTGTGTATCTACGCTCTCAAACTCTCCGCAGGATCGTTTCTTCCCGTCCTGCAGTTCCTCTCATCAGCACGTAAGCTGTATTGCCACTCACCTGTCTACCAGTCTCTCCTCTGTGCACAGGTGGATTCCCAGACGGCGGATTCCGCCCGTCTTTGCCATCTCCTCTCCCCTCTTCTCCACTCCTCGTCGTGTGCACAGCAGGGTGCTGTCTCCCAGGCAGGAGATCCTTTGCCAACACCAGCCACTGTCCCACCTGCAAGTAAGCAACTCTTAGTATATCTCTCCCGTATGGTGAAGCCCAACTCATATCTCTGTCTCTGCTCTTCCCATAGGGTTGCCTGGCTGCACGGCGTGCCGTTCTGTTCCCGATGCTCCTCGTTCACCCACAGTCCATACACATACCACATACACGCACTCAATCACCCCTTGTTGTTGAATAAAGCTTTTGAATCTTACCTGAGCCTGCGTGTGTGTTTCCTGGGCCGATAATTATGTCACTCGTTAGCACACGATAAACAAATATGCCAGAATTCGGGCTGTGCGATATGACAAAAAATTCATATCATGATATAAGTCATCTTATATCACGATAACGATATATATCACGATATACATTTTCTGTAAATTCTACAGTTTAGATAATCACATAAAAAGAACCATCTCTTTTTTTTTTTTTTAACTTTTTTCCATGCACCTTTTTCCTCAGAATTTTGCAATGTTATAAAATAATTTAATGTGCATTTGAGTCTTGATACTCATAAATTCCAGGTTTTTCTTCTAAATCATATCATATGCATAAAAAGTAAACATCAATAACTTAAATATTTCCTGAGCCAGAGGAGAGTAGCAAAAAACAAACCAAAAAAAAACAAACAAAACAACAACACATAGCATAATTTTTTTTTTTTTTGAAAATGAGATTATCCATCACTGCCATCTACACATAAATTAGCTGTTAGTTTAAATCAAGGAAAAATTAAATATGAAGCTATAGCCTGCAGCCTGCCATTCTGGCCTGATTTAACCTGTTTTCTTCTTAGTAAAAATATTTCAGATTGGTCATGATCTGAAAGTCTGAGACATTTATGTCTCAGACTTTCAGATCAGGTAATGTAATAAAATACATGTGATGACTAACTTTATTCATTATCACTACTTGACTCATTAAAATTATTAGAAATCAACTTGCTCCTCTGACCCATTTTAATTAGTTTATTTTGTGTGTATGTGCCACCATCATGCACTTTTGTAGCTTTAATAATTTTTTTTAGACAAAGCTAAGAAACTCAGCTGTAATTTAAACCAAAGAAACAATAGTCTGATACACTATAATGTTTCCAATTAGCACAACTTAGCATCGTCATTTAGCATTTGCTGTTTTATAATTAGACATGGTGTTAATGTTACTTACCTCCTATTAAAACACGGTTAGCGGACTATCCTCCCTGACGCAGCACGATGGAAAACAGTCCTACATCCCTGACAAACAGGAGTAGCAGCTACTTGACCAAACTGGTATTTTGGAGTTGGCAACCACCGGAGAGCCTAGCCACCCACCACACACCTCTTACGCTGCTCGCACTGTGGGGGATATGTGGGGCGCTGACAAGTAGCAGGTGAGGAGCTTCGCTCAAGAAACGGGAGTATGTGTATTTAAAATCACAATATAAACAGAGTATTCTATGAAACAATAGACATTTTCATATCGTCATCCGATATATATCGTCATATTGCACAGCCCTAACCAGGATTATAACAAACTTGAAAATATTTCTAAGCAAGGGTAGTCTTTGGCTGAACTGTGGGATTTTTGTGGCATTTTTTACACTTGTAACTCAACATCTGTCCAGACATAAAAAAATAATACAAAAAAAGTGCCACCAGTATGCAGCAGTTTACTATAAACCTCCCTAGAGGGCAGTGTAATGCAACACATTTATCAGCAATGTTGTCAGCCGTTGATATTTAGCAATTTATTCACTGTGTTTGTCATGAATTGCCCTTCAGGGCAGAGAGACAGGCCCACGCCCCAACTGCAGTTTGTGGAAGTTTATTACACAAAAAACAAAGTTCCAAGGTGCACAAACACAAAATCCAAAAACAAACACAGCAGAAAACTTACAGGCTGGAATAATTTCAGGCAAACTCACGAGAGTAGAATTAGGGCTCTGGTGACAAAGAGAGATGGTACGATTAAGACTGCCACAGTGAGAAAGCAATCTGACAGTCTTTAAGTAGTTGGGGAACAAGATGAAACAATGGGTGGCAGGTGTGGGCCGCATGAGCGGGCAGGTGACCTAATTAACAAAAACTCACAGCTGGGACGACTAGGACACACAGATAGTGAGAAAATGACAGGATGGGGGTGTCTGGAAGGGGAGGTAAGGCACTTGTGTCATACAGAAACAAAACATAAATCCTAAACTACAGAAGCTGACGAAATAATAAGGATACTAAGGACATAAATAACTAACGGAACAATAAACCACCAAGGAGACATCATAACTCAATACACAGGAGAAAGCACAACACTGAAAAAATACAGAAAATATTCAGAAGTAAATTAAGAGCCTGAGCCCGGTGATACACCGTGCTCAGTCTCATGACAGCGTTACATGGGCCTGGCTATTTTCTCTGCTCTGTAGAAAACTAAAAAAAAACAAAAAAAAAAACAACTTTGTTTTCTTGCAGAATGGTATTTTTTTTTTTAAGGATACCCAGTACATAATACACTGTTTTGGACTACAATACCGCCTCCTATCTGCACTTTACAAGGCACTAATGCCTAAGTGCATTTTTCACATGGGAGGTTTTGCTTTTCGGCTATCGAAGTGTGTGCATCATGCCTGTATTGAATAATGGCCCTGAACCACTGCTCTTGTTTAAAGAGATTTGTGAGGTGTCTGTGTCAACAATCAGAAGTCACAGAAGAAGCATTGTGTTGCTCAAGGACACTTCAGCTTTGTGTGGGTTTGCAGAAAGAACACAGCAAAAGAAAATACATTTTGCAATAGCAGTGGTGGGTTTTTTTAAAGTTTCACAGGGCCACTCTGCTGAAAGATCACTCCCACAAATTCTGATCATTCCCATGGAGACTTTCTTCTCTGTAAGGGAAAGAAATGCACAAATAGCTTGCAGACAACGAAGCAGAAGAGAAGCAGAAAATTAGTTTGTAACACTATGAAAACAACAGAGAAGCAATGAAAGTGGAAAACAAGACACCTGAAGTGAGAGCAAGAAATACTATCCAAAGGAAATCAAATTATCTGAAATTTGTATTGCTACATGTGTAAAAGATTTTTATGTTACAGGTGTCTCTAAAAATGTAAAGGGTGTGCCATGGCTGCACACTTGTGGTTGCCCACATGCAAATTATGACATTGGTTTTGAATTTCCATTTATGAATATGCATAGTAAAATATTCAAAATGTTCACAGTTCTCCTCATTGACCCTGGATTTTTCCTATGTTTCCTTTAACTCTGGTGAGTTGTCGGAATAATTTTTCCAGCGGACTCAGAGTGAAGAAAGTTTGGTTTCAACACAATGTGTGTCGAAAGAAGCTGACGGCAAGAGACCAGTACATCTGATGCTTTTTGGAATATTGCTCAACAATTCTGCACTGGCCTATACCGTTTTTTTTTTTTTTGTAACTTAAGATTTTTATTCATTTTTCATTATATATATTGCATTCAGATCACAGTCTACATTTAAAAAAAACAAAGGGGCTAGAGTAAAAAAGAAAAAGGAGAAAAAAAAAAAAAAAGGGGGGGGGGACAAATGTTGGAGCATCAAGTTTTTAGTTTCCATCTCTTAATTCTTCTGGTTTTTCCAGCGTCTTTGGTTATTCTTTCAATATCTGTCTCGTTGTTGCACTTTGTAGTGTGTCCATTTCCGCCATTTTTTTTCCCATAGTCCTTCTTGCATTCTTTGTCGATATGTTAGTTTTTCCATCATACGTATGTCCTCAATAATGTCAGTCCATTGCTCTTGGTCAGGAAGAACTTCTGATCGCCATTTTTTTGTGATTGTTTTTTTACATGCAATCAACAAGATTTTAACTAGATATCTGTCCTCAGCCTGTATAACATTGTCTCTTTTAAGATCACATAGGTACATCAAGTTACAGTTCATTGGTATATTATATCCTAATATCCTCTGTATTGTCACATGTATAGATTTCCAGAATGATGAGATTTTGCAGCATTTCCAAAACATATGCGAGTGGTCTGCATTTTGAGCCCCACATCCCCTCCAGCATATAGATTGGGTATTTGTATACTTTCCTTGAATCTGTGGTGTAATGAAAAAGCGAATCAGGTTTTTCCATCCAAATTCCCTCCATGTTCTTGAATTTGTTGACGTGTGTTGTGTTTTCCATATTTCCTGCCAGCTTTCTTCTGTTATGTTTAAATTGAGCTCTTTCTCCCATTTCTCCTTTATATAGTTACTTGAATGATTGTTTGCCATAAGTTTCTGATATAGCTTTGAAATAATTCTTGTTTTATTTCCTGTATATGAGCTTAAAATGAATTGTATAATCTCGCTCACATCTGTTTGGAGGTTATGCCTAATCTTCTTCATATAATAGTCTCTCATCTGCAGATATCTGAAGAATTCCGATCTTTCTAGTTTAAATTTTCTCCTGATGTTTACAAAGCTCCCGAGATCTTTTTTTCCGATATTGCCCCATGTTGTGATTCCCTTGTTCACCAGATTTTTGTATCCCCTATCTTGTTTTGCCGGTTCAAACTGACTGTCAAATGCTACCCATTTCAATAGTTTTATGTCTTCCTTTATATTATACTTTTGTACTATTTTATACCACAGTTCTAAAGTAAATTTAGTGATTGGGTCTATTTGTTTGATTTGCTTATATGCATCTTTATCTCCTATTATGCTTTGTACTGGGAGTCCCTCAATTTCCTTTTCCATTTCTTTCCATTTTGCCTCATATCCCTCGTCGCACCAACATATGATATATCTTATTTGTGCTGAGTAGTAATATTCCTTTAGACTCGGTAGGCCCATGCCTCCTTTCTCTTTTGGTAACTGGAGAGTTTTATATTTCACTCTTGGTTTTTTACCTCCCCAAACAAATCTCGATATCATCCTGTCCCACTTTGAGAATTGGGCATCTGGAATCTCTGTTGGTATAGCCTGGAAGAGGTAAAGTAATCTAGGTTGTATGCTGATTTTGACTGTCTCAATTTTTGAATTCAGATCCATATTTAAGATTGACCATCTATCAATATCTTTTTTTATTTCTTGTTCCAACCTATCATAGTTTGCTTTATAGATTTTGCTTAGATCTTTAGGTATGTTCACTCCAAGGTATTTTATTTCTTTTTGTTTCCAGTTTAGTTTGATCTTATCAGTTATCTGGTTTAGAGGGTTATAGTGGAATGTCAGTATTTGTGTTTTTGTTATGTTTATCTTGTATCCTGATAATTTTCCAAAATTTTCTATCAAGTTCATCATTTCCATTATTGATTCATCTGGTTGTTCAAGGTAAACTATAATATCGTCTGCAAATAGCCCAATCTTGTGTTCCGCCCCCTTTATTGTTACACCTTTTAATTTCTTATTTTGTCGTATCGCTTGAGCCAGTGGCTCTATGAACAGAGCAAACAAGGTGGGCGATAAGCAGCATCCCTGCCTAGTTGATCTTTGTATATTTACTTTGTCTGTTAAGCTACCGTTTATCTTGATTCTTGCCACAGGTTCTTGATACAGCGTCCTTATGCATTGTACTGATTTTTCGTTAAATCCAAAGCGTTCCAGCACACTATATAGGAATTTCCAGTTAACCCTGTCAAATGCTTTTTCTGTGTCTAAACTCATTATTACTGCGCTTTTCTTTTCTTTATGTATTTGATTAATTATATGTATTGTTCTCCTGATATTGTCATGTGTTTGGCGTCCCTCTATGAAACCAGTTTGATCATCTTCTATCAATTCCGTCAAGAATGTCTTTATTCGTTTACATATAATTGTTGTATATATTTTATAATCCACATTTAATAAAGAGATTGGCCTATAGTTTCCGCATTGTTCTCTATCTTTCCCTGGCTTTAAAATGACTGAAATAATGGCTTCGTTCCATGATGGAGGTATTTTGTTGTTGTTCAACGTCCAATTAAATGACTTTAGAAGCTGTGGCGTGAGTTCTTCTATAAACAGTTTATAAAACTCAGATGGGTATCCATCACTACCTGGTGATTTACCGTTTTTAAGTGACTTAATCACATCTCTAATCTCTTGTGTTGTTATTTCTGCTGTTAGCTTTTCATTTTGTTGATTTCCTATTGATGGCAAGTCCAATGTGCATAGAAATTTTTTAATATCTTTAGTATTTGTTTCTTCAGGTTGCGAGTATAGTTCTTGGTAGAAATTATGGAATATTTCTTCGATGTTTTCTGGGTTAACTGTGGTTTTATTTGTGGTGGGGTCTTTAATCTTATATACATTATTCATTGTTTGTTGTTTTCTTAACCGTTTTGCCAGCAATTTTGTGGCTTTTGGTCCCGTTTCCTAATATTTTTGTTTTAGATATCTATTTTTCCTTTCAATTTCATCCATTTGTGTTTCTTTTATCTTTATTTTTTCTTCTTTAATTTCTTGATATATTTTTGGGTCATTTGTGCTTTGATGTTTATGTTCTAATTCCCTCAGTCTCTCACATCTTTGTTCATATGCTTCCAGTTTAGTCTTATTTGCTTTTCCTGTTTCAACAATTAATTTACCTCTTAACACGGCTTTTAGTGCATCCCATAGTATTGTTGGGTCCACTTCTTCATTGTCATTCTCTTGGATATATTCATTTATGTTTACTTTTATTCTTTCTTTCATTTTATCATCATTTAACAGTCCTACATTAAGTTTCCATGTTGTTTGTCGTTTTCTATTGTTTAAATTTATTTCCATGTATATAGGATTATGATCTGATATTTCTGCCCCTCCAATCCAACAATTTCTCACCCTGTGTCTGTCATCTTCATTCATAAGGAAGTAATCTATTCTAGAGTGTACTTTATGGGCTGCTGAATAATGTGTATAGTCTTTTTCGAGTGGGTGCAGGTCCCTCCAAATGTCTACCATAC
Organism: Pholidichthys leucotaenia; assembly: GCA_020510985.1. Lineage (NCBI taxonomy): Eukaryota > Metazoa > Chordata > Actinopteri > Cichliformes > Pholidichthyidae > Pholidichthys > Pholidichthys leucotaenia. Next base: position 66,923,321 of record CM035843.1, read on the forward strand.
CCATTTCTGCCAGTGAGGTTCTTATGAATTTTGTTACATGTTTTTTTGTCTTCTTAACACTTGTTGTATCAGTTTCATGATCCATGACAGCATTTAAGTCTCCTCCACAAATTAGGACTCCTTCACTGTGTGTTGCTATGAGATCAAACAGATGTTGAAAAAAACCCTCGTCACTTTCTGGTGGGGCATAGATGCTCACTAATGTGATCTGCATTCCATCTATGCTACCCTTTATTATTACATACCTGCCTTCTTTATCCTGGATTTCCTGTTCACATTCAAATTGTATTTTATTTGAGATTAGTATCATAACCCCCCTTTTAGCTCCTCCCTTAAATGAACTGTAGTAGGAGTTCTTATAGCCAAATCTCTTTAGTTTCACATGTTCTGTCTTGCTCAAATGTGTCTCTTGCATAAATATAATTTCGGCTTTTTCCTTCTTGAATTTTCTTATTATTCTTTCCCTTTTAACAGGTGAGTTCAGACCATTCACGTTTAGTGTTATTATCTTAAGATTTTTACCCATAATCATGTTTTTCCATTTTTTTTAACTTGTGCTCCTAGCCCCTTTAACAACAAAAATAACACATATTTATATAAAAACACATTAAAAAATCTCGACCTCCGTACTTTGGGCCTTTCTTCTGCCCACTGGTCCCTGTTGGTGGGTGGAGGGATTGTCCTCACCGAGTGTAGGGCCCTCCCTAGACCTGTATTTACTATCCAAGAAATAGTCATTAGTCTAGAAATGTCCAACAAATATCACTTAAACCTCTCCTAGCCGTCTGTTTCTCTTTTACCTTGTCTTCTTGGCCTTCATTTCTTCTGTGTCTTTCTTAATCTTTGTTATAATCTAGGCTTTCAGTTGAAAGCCTTGTAGTCTTTCCTGGGCCCGCTGCGCCACGTCTCCCCCCGTCTTCTGCCGTTCACTCGCCTCCACTCCGGCTGTCGTGATGCGTTCAGGGCCTCCGCTGCTCCTACCGTTTCCTCCGGCACGTACACCTCAAGGCCCCGCTCCATCATGTCCTGCGCTGCCTCTCTGGCTGTGTTGTAGGTTCTTACGCCGTTCTCCCAATGAATCCTCATCTTCGTTAGCGCCGTTTGGAATCTAATTTTTTTTTCTTTCAGCGTTTTTTTAATGTTGGCATATTTCTTCCGCTGCTGCACAATTTCCGCCGGGTAGTCATGATCAAAGAATATCTGCTTGTCGCCGATTCGTATCTTTTTTTTCCACGCTCGTGTCAGGATTCTTTCCTTTACATCATATTTCAGAAAGTTTACCACAACTGACCTGGGTGTAGAGCGTGGGTTCGGGTTCTGTGCCGAGGCTCTGTGCGCTCGTTGAATCTGCAGATCCGCTTCGCTGGGCAGTTCCAGCTCTTTTTTTAAGAACTGATCCATGAATTTCGTCATCGAGTTGCCTTCAATGCCCTCCGGGATCCCGAAGATGCGTATATTGCCCCGTCTGGACCTGCTCTCCAAGTCGGTTACTTTCTCCTGCATCCTCTGCATTTGTGCCGTCAGGGTCTGCAGCTGTTCGCTTGCCTCGCTATTCCAATCTTCCAGCTCTGATATTCGGGCCTGCGCTTCTGTCATACACGCCCGCTGGGAGCGCAGCTCCTCCATGTTTTCTGCTAGCTTGCGCTCCATTTCTCTTCGGAGGCCCATAATTTCTTCCTTAATCTCTTTTTTCAGCTCCTCCTTAAGAGCCGCTAAATCCTGTTATAGCTGCCGTTTGAAGTCTCTCAACTCTTTACCCAAACTGGCGATGCCAGTGTTCATGGTATCGAGTTTTGTGTCTTCCATTTTCTCTGCTGCGGTCACCTCGTTTTTTTGGGCCCCGTGTTCAGCGGTTTCTCCTGCGTTGTTGAAGAGGAATTCTTTAATTTTACTCTGCTTTTGTCCTTGTGCCCGGCTCCTTCGTGTTTTCATCCCTTAGTTTATTGATCCACTTATGTCGAGTTGGCCATTTACCGATGATTTTTAATCCGGCTAGGGAGAGCTCTCTGTTTAAGCGTTATGTCTCTCCGCCATCTTCCCGGAAGTCGCCTATACCGTTTTTATATTACCTTCACGACTAAGTTCCTCAGAATGGCATGGATTAATTCTCTCTAATGACAAATGTGTGATCAGTTTTACCCGTGCATGCAGTCATTACTCAATATCACTGTCTGGTGAGAAATTTTTATGACTTGCATCAAACATAAGTGTTAATATGAATCTTTTACTTTGTGATAGTAAACTAGTGATAAAATCAGATTTTGGGGCTGCAATGATTTAAATAAGTCATCTTTATAACATTTAGTATTTTAGTTTAACAGTAAGAAGTATTTTTATGGCTAGGTAACCCCTGTAGTTGGCTGCAGTAATAGCCATTAATTTTATGGTTCTGACCAAGCAATTTGAATTCACAATAGGTATTTTACCAGTGCTGATAGTGCTGATATTGTGTTAAAGGGGTCATTGACTGCTCTTTATACACATTTCAACAGCTCACTCATGTCTTAATGAAGTGCTTGTGACATATTTTGTTCAGATTTTCTTAAGTTTTTTTTTTAATTATTGAAGCAAATTTGTTTTTGTTTTTTTTTTGTTTTTTCTAATTCTTGGCTTTCTTCAAACGCTCTGATTCAAAGCCTGTCACTTTAAGAAACGGACTTCAGCTGTTCAACTCCACCCTTCCTCTTACTTCAGTGAACCATTAGCTGAGTAGCTTTTAGCTGGCTTCTTCCACCTCGGTTGAGCACTGCGCAGCACTTTAGTTCACTGATCCACAGTCAGTGGTGTATCTCGCGTCAGTCCAGTTTCTCTCCCAATAAATTTTGCCGTGATTCCACAACAAATCGCTACCAGAGTGGTGGCCTAGTTGAAAGAGTATCCGCCGCACAACCAGGAGGTTTGGGGTTCAAGTCCCAGCCAGGTCATACCAAAGACCATATAAAAATGGTACTTCCCGCCTTCTAGCTTAGTGCTCAGCATAATAGAAAGGGAGAAGTAGAGGCTGTTTGTGGCAGCGCCCCCTCTGATTCTACATGTAATTAACATTGTAGATAGGAGAAACATAATTTTGTTCTACTGTACATGATTGGGTGTATGGACTGAATGACAATAGAGATGGCTTCTTCTTCTAGCACTGCTCGCTGGACGATCACCACAACCCGAGGCGAGCTACCTAGCCAAGGGATCTCAAAGGGCAGTGTGGCTCTGTAGGACTCCACTCTTCTCTCACAGACAGCTGAAAGCTGCTGCCTGCGAGAGCAGAGCAGATCCATGGAGGACAGTGGGGTTGCTGGGTGTGAGAGCCAGTAGCATCTGATCCCAGGATTGTAGGGAGCTAGAGGCTTTGTCGTGATTCCGTGGCTGATCACCTGTATCTTGGGCTTGTGGCTCACACATCCAGCTAAAGGCTAAAGGTAGCTAATATGTGTAGCTAATAAGGTAGCTAGTATGGGCTAATAGCCCCTGAGCTATTAGTCCATGAGCTAGCACTGGTACCAGGATGCTGGCTGTGAGCGCAGCTTATATTGTTATATTCTTTGGATCTTAGTCACCCTAATAGCCATCACTGTTATTACCTGGTTCAGTGGTGTGCCTCGCATCACTGCGGCCCATCAATCAGTGGTTTCATCATGATTCTGCAGCGGATCATATATACTGCTGTTATGCCGATAACGCCCCCGCCAATCCGGGGGAGTTCTCGACATAACACCGGCCAGTAGCCCTGGTCCCGGGCCATAAAAGCAACCGGTGTGCTGGGGTGGGCAATCTGCCGCGGAATCACGATGAAACCACTCCAGAAAAGCAGTAGAAGATGGATGGATGGATGAATTAATTGACTCAAATATAATAAAGTACATATACAAGTGGTTGCTCACAGTAACACACAGCTTCTAGATATTGGACAAAATCACTAAAAACAGGCAATAAAGAGTGATGTGCAGCCTTGCTTTTCATTTCTGAACATACGATAAATCACACATACCTCACTCCACTTTGCCAAAGGGATGCAAAACTCCCAGATTTAGCTAGTGGCCAGCTGGCTAAACGGACAGTCCCAGTGAACTAAACTCCATACAGATGCACCAAAAACAAACAAAACTTCTCAAAAATTGCAAATAAGTACAATTTCATCATTGAATATACTGTATCTGTGCAGGTATAGACATGTTTAAGAGAGATGGCAGCGGACTTTTTAACCAGATTGTTTAACACAATCTCGTAGAGTGAGAGGATGCCTGAGGAGTGGAGAAGAAGTGTAGTGATACCGATTTTCAAGAACAAAGGTGATGCTCAGAGCTGTAGTAACTAGAGAGGCAAACTGTAAACTTGATCAGCCACACTGTGATGATATGGGAAAGAGTTGTTGAAGCTAGGTTAAGAAGAGAGGTGACAATCAGCAGGCAGCTGTATGGTTTCATGCCAAGAAAGTGTACTAGAATCAGAATCAGGTTTATTGCCATTGTTCATGTAGTACACAAACTAGGAATTTGTCTCGGTACAATGCTGCAACATTAAACATGATAAGATAAGAGAAATAAACTATACATGTAATAAAGTGTAGGATAAGATTAAGTGATACTGGTCAACAGTTAAAATATATATTAGCCAGCAGCAGATACTGTGGAGAACTATATAGTGCAGTTGGTAATGCAGGAAGAAAACAGTGATGATTGACATGAGTCTGGTTGAGCTGCTGTACATGGTGCACGAGAGTCACTTAGTGTTCAGCAGTCTAATGGCAGAGGGGAAGAAGCTGTTCATGTGACGGGAGGTTTTAGTCTGGATGGACCGAAGTCTTCTACCAGAGGGGAGGGGGGCAAACAGTACGTGACCAGGGTGTGAGGGATCGGCTATGATCCGGCCAGCACGCCTCCGGGTCCTGGAGATGTACAGATCCTGGAGAGATGGGAGCTTGCAGCCGATCACCTTCTCAGCAGTGCGCACGACGCGCTGCAGCCTTAGTCTGTCCCTGGCAGTGGCTCCTGCGTACCACACGGTTATGGAGGTGGTGAGGATGGACTCGATGATGGCTGTGTAGAACTGCACTAACATCTTGGTGGGTAGCTTGAGCTTCCTCAGCTGCCGCAGGAAGAACATCCTCTGCTGGGCTTTTTTGATGAGTGAGCTGATGGTCAGCTCCCATTTGAGGTCCCTGGTGATGGTAGTGCCTAGGAAGCGGAAGGAATCAGCAGTGGTGATGGGAGAGCCTGAGAGGGTGAGGGGGGGCAGAGGAGTAGTGACTTTCCTGAAGTCTACAATCATCTCCACTGTCTTCAGAGCGTTCAGCTGCAGGTTGTTATTGCTGCACCAGGACGCCAGCTGGGCCACCTCTCTCCTGTAGGCGGACTCGTCGCCGTTGGAGATGAGCCCGATGAGGGTGGTGTCGTCCGCAAACTTGATCAACTTGACAGACTGGTGGCTGGAGGTGCAGGAGTTGGTGTAAAGGGAGAAGAGTAGGGGGGAAAGTACACAGCCCTGGGGTGATCCGGTGCTGATGCTAGTATAGTCTGAGACAGTCTTTCCCAGCCGCACATGCTGCCTCCGGTCCGTCAGGAAGTCGATGATCCACCTGCAGAGGGAGTCAGGCACGTTGAGCAGGGACAGCTTGTCCCGGAGCAGAGCGGGGCGGATGGTGTTGAATGCGGAGCTGAAGTCCACAAACAGGATCCTGGCGTAGGTTCCCGGGGAGTCCAGGTGCTGCAGGATGGAGTGGAGGGCCAGGTTGACTGCATCGTCTACAGACCTGTTGGCTCGGTAGGCAAACTGCAGCGGGTCCAGGAGAGGGGTGGTGATGGACTTGAGGTGGGACAGGACCAGGCGCTCAAAGGACTTCATGACTACAGAGGTGAGCGCTACAGGTCTGTAGTCATTAAGTCCAGTGATCCGTGGCTTCTTGGGGACAGGGATGATGGTGGAGGATTTGAGGCAGGATGGCACGTGGCATAACTTAAGGGAGGTGTTAAAAATGTCTGTGAATACAGGAGCCAGCTGTTTCACACAGAGTCTCAGGGTGGAGGGAGACACGCCGTCTGGGCCGGGGGCCTTGCGCGGGTTCAGTCTGGAGAACTGTTTGAGCACATCCTGCTCACTGATGATAAGGGGAGGGGGAGGAGGGGGGGGGTGCCTTAAATGAAGTAGGGAATGTGGAGGCTGTGGAGCTGGAGGGAGGGGGGGAGTTGGACACAGATGACGAGGTGTCAAAATGGGCATAGTGTTGGGACAGTCTCTGACAAAGGGCTTTGTCATCCTGACCTTTAGGAGCCTGAGGCCGATAGTTGGTGATCTGCCTCAGTCCTCTCCACACGGAAGCCGAATCATTAGCAGTGAACTGCTGCTGGAGTCTCTCTGAGTACACAGATTTAGCCCTCTTCAGCTCTCTGTTAAACCGGTATTTAACCTCCCTGTAGCAGTCCCTGTCTCCACTTTTCAGCGCTGCTTCCTTCTCCTTCCTGATCTGTCTGAGCTTAGCTGTGAACCAGGGTTTGTCATTAGAGTAACTCACCCTGGTGCGTGATGGAAGAATGTTCTCTTCACAAAAGTGGATATATGAGTTCACAGTGTCCGTGTACTCATCCAGATCATGCGTGGCTCCTTTAAGCATGCCCCAGTCAGATATTTCCATGCACGTTTCCAGCTTCTCCTCAGCATCACTGGTCCGTATCTTCGTAGTGCTCACAACAGGTTTAGTGAGCTTCAATCTCTGTCTGTATGTGGGAATGAGGTGAACCATCACGTGATCAGATAATCCCAGCGCAGCTCGAGGGACAGCGCGATATGCGTCTTTCACTGTGGTGTAACAGTGATCCAGTGTGTTTAATCCTCTGGTGGGGCATTTAATAAACTGTTTGTAGCGGGGGAGATCGTGGCTCAGATTGCACTGATTAAAGTCGCCAGCCACAATAATCAGCGAGTCTGGAAAACTCCGCTCTGTGTGTTGAATGTGATCCGCGAGCACGCGCTGAGCTTCGCGCGTGTCCGCGTCGGGAGGGGCGTACACAGCGATCATTATAAAAGAAGCAAACTCCCGCGGGGAATAAAAAGGCTTGCAATTGATAACAAGAAATTCCAAGGCAGGAGAACAGTGTTTGGAAATTACCGTTACATCAGAGCACCAGATGCAGTTGATGTAGAAGCAGACTCCGCCTCCTGTGGTCTTGCCGGAAAGCTCTGTGTCACGATCAGCACGGAAGAGCTGGAAGCCGTCGAGGCGCAGCGCGCTGTCCGGTATATTTTCCCGGAGCCAGGTCTCAGTAAAGCAGAGGACAGCTGAGGAGGCGAGGTCCTTAAAACGCATCAGCAGTCTCAGTTCATCCACCTTGTTAGAGAGAGAGTTGGTATTGGACAGAAATACGCCAGGCAGCGCCGTTCGCGAGCCTCTCCTGCGAAGTCGCACGAGAGCGCCCGCTCGTCTTCCTCTCTTCCGCCGTCTCACTTTCCTACTAGGGATGAATTGTTTGCTTTAAGAGTGCTAATGGAGAAGTGTAGAGAAGGTCAGAAGGAGTTGCACTGTTTCTTTATGGATCTAGTGAAAGCATATAATAGGGTGCCAAGAGAGGAAGTATGGTACTGTATGAGGAAGTCATGAGGGGGAGAGAAGTATGTGATGGTGGTGCAGAACATGTGTGAGGACAACAAGATGGTAGTGAGTAGGGCTGGGAACGATCCCTAATTTCCAGAATGGACTCAATTCCGATTCTTGAGACTCTGAATCGATTCGATTTCTATTCGATCTGATCCCGATTTGATCTGGGAAATTACCATTTTAATAGCCATTTTACTTTCCAGGAAAAAAAAAAATCTTTGAGACCTAATGCTGCAAGTTGTACCAAGAATACTCTAATTTTAACACATAGATTATCACATATAGAACTCACCCCAAATCAGTTATAATAATACACTTTTTATTATTTAACTTATGATTTCACAAAGTGCTAACAAGTGCTTTCTTTAGTGCAAAGGGTGTGTAGTGGCAAGTTAACAACCCAGAGTCAGTAAACAAATTCAGTGCATGAAACATGTATACTGTACATCATCTCACTGTATTTCAGTCCCTCCAGGATTTCATCGGCTGTTTTTGTGATTGTTGTGGCCCTAAAAGCCTGCATTTGTGGGAGCTTTTCCATAAAGTTGTGACATTTTTAGAGGTTTTTTGCACTGAAAGTTGTGTGAGGAAGTACAGATTTTAGAGTAGCTGCTTTTTCCATAGTTTACAGTGATGCTGTTCTATGTACCACAAGAAAAGCACAGGATTGCCAAAAATTTCCTGTTAAACAGTGATTTATGTAGAATTAAATGCTCAGTAAAACTGTCAAAAAATGACCAACATTGTATTCTTACTGAGTGTCATGAATCTGGGTTTGGAAGGCAAACCCAGTTCTGACTCATTGTTATATTTTGCCCTAGTTTTCCTCTGACAGCTCGGGCACACCCCCTCCTCCTGTCTAGTGCGATCAGCTGCACTGTCACGAGTGTTCACACACATACATACACCCACACACACACTCCATTCACTCTCATTCACACGCCCTCTCACACACCGGATGCCAATCAGTCCTGCCCACGCGTTCTCGCACCGGCAATCTCTTTCCTCGTTAGCTTCAGGAGTATTTGTTTGCCGCATCGGAGGAAAGAGATTGTCGGGGCATTCACCTTCGTTCATGGCAGCTAGTTCTCCATGAATGGCGTTCCACTCCCTTCATGCATTCAACCCGGCATCTTCAGACAATCTATCCCTGGATGTTTGCGGCTGCCCCAGCCTCCTATTTTCATCCGCCAGACTGCACGGTTCACCCCGGATCAGCTCCAGACCTGTAAGTGTCTTTAGCCTTTTCCCCTGTGCTAGCAGCCCTGCAGCACTAGGCTGCTCGCCTTTCCTGTTTCGTGCGTAATGCAGCACTGCAGCACTAGGCTTCATAGTCACCAGGCTGTTGAGCATTCGGCAGGCGTCCTGTATGTTTGGTGGCCTAACCCTGTCATTGCACCTCTCTGTATATTGTGTGGTTAAACTGAACTCGGTGATTATTTGGACTTATTTTCTTTGAGTTTGTTAACAAAGTGCACCATCAACTCTCGCTTTTGGATTTTATTCTCTCTCTCTTGCACCGAGCTATGGCACACGGAGGCTTGTGACACTGAGAACTTAAAAAAGAAATAAAAGAATTAGTCTTTACAACAGCTAAATTGCGTTGAATGCATATTGGAGTATGGAGAAAATTATGGCAGCACCTTCTTGAATCTTGAATTTACAAACAAAATCCCTGAAAAATTTGAGGTCTTCTTCTGTGCTGAAATCCACAACGAAGCAGGGATGGCTCCTCCACTGATGACCTCTTCCCTTCATTACGTCTCAGTGCAGGATGGAGCTTGGAGTGGAAACCCAGTCTTCATAGATCTGAAGGGGAGATGAAAAGAATAGATTTCACAGTAAAATTAATAATCATATTTTTAAATCCCCACACCACAGTAGGGTTTAATGATTTAGTTTCTTTTATTTTTTGCAGTTTATATTTTAACTACAAATTAACTCAATTTTTGAAAAGAGTTTCAACACATTTCCTAGGAAGATTTGTTCATTTCAGTTTAGTTCTAATGAGTAAAAATAGCTCGTACTGCAGCCTTTATTAATTCTGTTATTTTCATTTTATTGTGATTCATTATTATCTTCAAATCTCTCACTTAAGTGCTAGAAGTCCATAATCTCATAAAACATACCTTTATTCTGCATTTATTCACAGCGCTTAACCAACAGTTAACTCTGTATCAGTAGTTTAGTTCTGTATCAGTAGTAGTAGCTCCAAGCCTCCCTCTTTGTTCACGGGTTTCAGCCAGTCTCCATGCGTTTTCAGTTTATCAATCAATGACTATGTTCCAACACAGCTCTGCATGTAGTACAAAACCGTTTCTTCACTCATGTAAACATGGAAGTAAAGACGTGTGCATACGCCGCAGGGAACTCTTGCCGGATGAGAACCGTTTTAACACCACAGAAGAAGAACTAGCATATCTGTTAACTTGTTAGCTGTTAGCTGCGTTAGCACTCCGGGTGTTTCTGGTTCTTGGCCGCGGTTCCTGGCTCACTGACCCGGTTTTGAGCAGTTCAGATTCAGCAGACGTTCACAGACATAAAAGCATTATATGTAAAGATCGATCCACAGATTTTGTGGATCGATATTGGCTCAGTCAAACGTGGATTGATCTATATTGTTGTATCGATCTTTTGAACCCACCCCTAGTAGTGAGGTGTGCTGTAGGAGTGACAGATGGATTTAAGGTGGAGGTGAGAGCCCCCCTGGGGCAACGCCTTGATCCGATGGAGGAGATAGGAGAGAGAAGGACGGTGGCTAAACTGTCATCTCTGCTGGAGTCCGAGTTCCACCCTATGCAGGACATACTGGATGTACTGAGGAGCTCATTTAGCAGCAGACTACATCATCCCAGGTGCACAACCGAGAGGTTTCGTAGGTCCTTCCTACCAACGGCTGTCAGACTGTACAACCTAAGCAGGGCTGCTCGCAGAGATAGCAAAAAGACGTAACAAACTAATAGTTTTTTTTTTTTTTTTTTTTTTTTTTGAATGCAAAAGATGCAATAGACTTACACAATGGTCCTCTCCGGCATACAACTAGGAACATACCGGTCGCTATGGAGGGTGAGAATATGTATGGGCACATAATCATACCATGTAGGATAACTAAATAGACGGTTATGCTGTTTCATCCCACCTAGCAACAATGCTCTGCACTGTGTGTGTTTATATATTTACATATTTATTCCATCTAGCTACAATGCTCTGCACTGGGTGTGTTTATATTTATATATCTATATATTTATTCCATCTAGCTACAATGCTCCGCACTGTGTTTTTATATATCTACATATTATTCCATCTAGCTACATTGCTCCGCACTGTGTGTGTTTATATACTTGCATATTTATTCCACCTAGCTGCAATGCTCCATACTGTGGGTGTTTATATATTTACATATTTATTCCATCTAGCTACAATGCTCTGCACTGTGTGTTCATATATTCATATATTTATTCCATCCAGCTACAATGCTCTGCACTGTGTGTCTGTGTGTGTGTGTGTGTGTGTATATATATATTTTATAGTAATATGTACATATGTATATTAGCTGCTCTTGCTTGCTTGTTTTTTCTTGCCTTCTGATTGTTGCTCTGAGTGTTGCTATCCCTGTGCTGTTGCAATCCTGGAATTTCCCCGTTGTGGGACTAATAAAGGCTTATCTTATCTTATCTTCTTGTTTGCCATGGTGACGAACAGGCTGGCAGACCAAGTCAGGCAGGAGTCTCCATGGACCATGATGTTTGCAGATGACATTGTGATCTGTTGTGGGAGTAAGGAGCAAATGGAAGAGAACTTGGACAGAATACATGTCTCTCCAGAGACATGTATTCTGTCTCTGGAGAGACAGAATACATGTGTGTGAATGAGAGGGAGGCAGTTATAACAGTCAAGATGCAAAAAGTAGTGGTATCGAAGGTAGATGAGTTTAAATACCTGGAGTCAACCATCCAAAGCAATGGAAAATCCACAAGAGAGTGCAGACAGGGTGGAGTGGGTTGGGATGAGTATTTGGAGTGACTTGTAACAGAGGGACAGCAGTTAGAGTCAAAAATTTATAAGATCGTGGTGAGACCTGCTATGATCCATGGTGGAGTGCATGTAAAGTGAAGCCAGACTGATTGGTTGCATATTACAGCTTTTCCACCAACGTGGCAAGAGTGCTGGTACCAGAGCTGGTGCTTGACCGATGTTGAGCTCATCTCCTGAAGATGTCAGCTTGCTTTCCACTCATGCAGCCAAGCTGAAACCAAGGTGTTGACATCAGTTTTACAGATGTACTGTAGGCATGCTCTGGGAAAAGCAGCTGGCCCGGGTCATCCCTGGTGCTGTGAGCACAGACCAGCTTGTACTGAGCTAAAAAAAAAAAAAATAAAAAAAAAATTGCAGCACTGGCACTAGTTTCTCAGGCCAAACATCAGTGTTTTTACGGTGAAAACATGTACCTCTTTTTGACCACCATGGCAAGAGTGCCAATGCTGGAGCTGGTGCTGACATGGTCTCTGCAGCAGGGTTGTGGATCCGCACTTCCAGCCAGCAGGGACACCGTTCCTGTTGGGGTTGCTAATGCAGCTATGCCCTATAATCTGTCTATTCCTGTCCGCAGTCATTAAACGACAACGGCGGCATGTTGGTCCCATGCACTGCACTCTAGACTCATTTTGTGTCTAATCACTTCTAGTATATATTTTCAGCATATTTTAATCATATTTTACTTTGCTGTGTCACTGTCAAAACTGTCCAATGATTATGTCACAAACAAATCCTATGGAGACTGATGGGTTGTATCCCCATGAAGGAGACACTAAGGCTGAGAGGACTAGATACAGGAACGGCCCTTAGGTCTGATCCTCTAAAAATTAGTTCCTCAATCCTGCAGAGGAAACAGGGCTGCTATTGTTAGAAAATAATGAAAAAGTGAATTTTGTGGCATTTACTCATGAGCTGTTGAATAGAATGCAATGGTGTTACGTGATAGTTGACGGTGGGCACAAAAGACCTTGTAGGATGTGATGGTCTGAGTAAATTTAAAGTGTGAAAAAAAAACATTGTAAATGAAATTAATTCTGTTCTACTTGGGTGTAATCATGAAGAGGATAGCAAAGCTATGACTGATTTAACCCACAGACATGTGACATCATCACAGGCCTGACTGGATTAAACATTACTGGTCAGGGATGGACAGCAACAGAAAACCCCAAGGCCACAGTGACATATGCAAAAGAGAGGGCAGTGCCACCAGAGCCAGTGAGCCACAAACCCCCAGCTAGGCTTGAATGTTACATAAACTCTGAAATGCAAATTCACACACGCATGGTAAACTCACGCTGAAGCCATATGCAGTTAATGCTTACTTCTGCACACATATAATTTCATAAACATATACTTGACAAAGCATGTTTATTTAAGTCTGAATTTGTGTCTGAGTGGTATTAGGATTATGCTGTTCATTAATTGCATCTGTTTTTTGTGATTCAGCGGACAAAAATTCATGGTATGTGATCGTCAACATATGCAACCCTGACTTCTGAGTTTTTTGTTTAATATTTTTTGAGAAAAGGACAAAGCCAGCCTTTAAAGGGGTCATTAACTGCATTTTCCCTAGATTAATTTCAAATTTGAACATCATCATGAACATTATGATAGACAAAAAAATAGTATTCCGTTTTACATGACATCAAGAAAGCCAGCCTCTGAGCTCTCTCGGAAAACGCTGTTAGTATGAATAACACCTTAGTGAACACCTTCATGAACCCCTAATCAGATTTGGGTGAAAGCTTTGCAATTAACATGTGTGGCAAAGCCAATCACAAGTGAGGAGGCATAACCTACAGGAGGGTCCAGTTTGACTGTTCACAGAACAGTCTGTACACAAAACATGGAAGTCAGAAGCACCAAATCTGTCTCGATAAAGCGCATAATCAAGAGCTAATGCCTATAAAAATAAACTCCATAATTGCAGAGGGTCTGAACTTCAATTTGGGGGGGGGGGGGGGTCCGTACAGGAAAAAAAAAACACAAATAAGTGGTGTTTGTTTTCCTGTCCATGGCTTTATTGTCATATAGCAAACCGTTTCCCTCTAAGGCTGTGGTTGACCAGCCAACTTCCCTCTCCTCTGTTTCTTCTACTTCTATTGGCACTAGCTTCACTAAGTGGAACAGCTAAGTGCACTAGTCAATTACTCTAAAGTAAGAAGGTTACAAAGCCAGCTGTAATTATGCCTCGGTGAAACGGAGAGGCATATGGTAATCAGTTAATGTGTCTGTGTTTGTGTGTGGTTGTGGTTGTATCTGTCCATTCGTCCATCTGTCTGTCTGTTACCAGCTTTTCAGCTCGTCCAGTCAAAATTAAGTGCAACTAAAGACTTATATTGTGGTGACCCAACACAATGCAGACTGATGCTATTTCACGGTCAGCAAGGGTGGAGGAAACGGAAGGCAATTTGCATACAGAGGACAAGGCACAGACAAAGAGCCAACCAATGTCATGCTAATCATGTGTATTGACTGTTATGCTAATGTGCCATGCATTCTCTCTTCCTGTATCACTGATAAAAGAGCTTGTGTGACATGCCTCAGGAGCACAGCAGAACACAACACAGTAGTTCACAGAGATGCAAAGTGCGTCTCATGATGATGGAGGAAATAAAACTCTGCAACCTTCCAGCTCGTCATGGATCGCCCGATTAAATCCTCCACAATATCATTGTATGGCCATATTTTCTCAACTTTTAATTTGTCAGATATTCCAAGATAAAGCTTTGTTTTCAAAATAAACACAAATTTAACTCACCTTTAACATCAATGCAGCCGGAGGAAAAGGTATTGTAATAACTATGCTGGGCCACTAGAAGCGTCAGTGCAACTTTTGCAGAGGAAGGACGAGGTAAAACTCATTAAAAACTTGCTGAAAACTCCCAAGTCCCAACATTCCTCACCCGCAAATTGTCGCAGTGAACTGCGCGTAGGCCCGGAAACTCCCACCACAGGGAAGTACTGAGCAATCCACCAATATTGGGTGAACAAATGTCCATCTTTTTGCCCATCTATTTTCTTCCTCTGCCACTAAACAGCAAAAGCCCCTGTTTGTCTTGATTGTCATTGTATTCACGTACCTCCATCGCTTCTGCCATTTAAAATGTCTGCCACCGTGCTCTTCTTTTGTTTGGATTGCAGCTGTTCAAATCAGTTTGGTGGCTCCTGGCTGCCGCCGACAGTACAGGCATGTGAACTGCAGATTATTTTCACTGCGCATGCGTGTACTTCAAAACTACTGGATGGATTTGGAAGAAATTATTACCAGAGGTGGCCCTTGGGCTAGAGAGGAGCCCATAACATTTTGGTGATGATCCCAGAATGCATACCTCCACCAAGGCTCTTATCTTCTCACAGTGTGTTAGCAAGAATACTCCAAAACTACTGGATGGATTTGGATGAAATTTTTACTACATGTGGTCCTTGGGCTAGAGAAGAACCCATAACAGTTTGGTGATGATCCGAGAATACATACCTCCACCAAAGCTCTGGCACCGAGGCATCAGCACCTTGGCGCTTCCATTGTGCCTTGGTGAAAACGGAGGCATACAGTAATCATTCAGTGCGTCTGTGCTTGTATCTGTCTGTCTGTTCACCTGTCTGTTTCAGCTCACCCGGTTGAAATTAAGTGCAACTAAAGGCTTGTATCATTGTATTGCCATATTTTCTCGACTTTTACTTTACCAGAATTCCGAGATAAGGCTTTGTTTTCAAAATAAACACAAATTTAACTCACCTGTGCTGTCAATGGAGCTGGGAAAAAAGGTACTGTAATAATTATGCCTAGCCACTAGAGGTGGCAGAGCGACTTTTTTACAGCATAACACAACACGTTTTTTTTTACAGCACGTGGAGCTGAACTGTCATAAAATAGTAGTTACTGGGGGAAAAGAACACGTATTGAGCAACTACACCATTTATTCATCACATCAATTGTTTTCACCCTGGTTTTGCTGTTTAGTTTTGCAGAGGAAGGACGAGGTAAAACCCGTTAAAAACTCACTAAAAACTACAATTCCCAACATTCCTTGCCCGTAAATGGTTGTGGTGAACTGCACATGTGCTCGGAAACTCCCACCAGAGGGAAGTACTGAGCAATTTGCCAGTACTTGGTGAACAAATGTCTGTCTTTTTGCCCGTCTGTTTTCTTCCTCTGCCACTAAACAGAAAAAGCTCCTATTCATGTTGATTGTCATTGTATTCACGTACCTCCATCGCCTCCACCATTTAAACCATCTGCCACTGTGCTCTTCTTTTGTGTTTGGATTGCAGCTGTTCAAATCAGTTTGGTGGCTCTTAGCTGCCACCGACAGTACGGGCATGTGAACTGCAGATTATTTTCACTGTGCATGCGTGTACTCCAAAAGTACTGGATGGATTTGGATGAAATTTTTACCAGAGGTGGGCCTTGGGCTAGAAAGGAACCCATAACATTTTGGGGATGATCCGAGAATGCATACCTTCGCCAAGGCTCTGGAACCGAGGCATCAGCACCTTAGTGCTTTCATTGGTCTGGTTGTCTGAATTTTTTCTTTCAGGTGCAGCCCAGGCTAGCACCACACTGGGTTAGCTTAGGTGGCTAGCATTGTACTGTCTGGGTGCATTAACACAACTAAGTTGCTGGAAGTTCCAGTCATGTTCTATGGTTAGCCACAGTTCTCACCCATATGACTTAGCTATCAAATATTGCTTGAAGGGGGGCTCACATCAGGTTGGCTTAGCCTGACTAGCTAGTATCCTGTTTTCATTCCCACAACACAGGTAAATTGCTGAAGGCTCTACTCACATTCTTTTCTTAGCCACAGTTCTTACCTGGATAACCTGATAAACAGGTGTCCCTCAACAAGCCAGTCAGCATCACGCCAAGTGGGCCTGTCTGCTAGCATCTTGTTTTTCTTGGGCCCCACGGGTTCTGTCTGCATCTTGTGACCTGGTATTTTCTTGCCCAGATTTCCTGGTCTGGCCCTTTGTTTGGCAGTGATTGATGATTAGAGTTATGCTGTTCATTAAGTACCTCTGCCAAGGAGGTAATGTAATGGGGCAGTTTTTTTTTTTTATCTTTTAGCAGGATTATGCAAAAACTACTCAATGGATTTTGATGAAATTGTCACGAGAGGTGGCCATTGGTCCAAGGATGAACCCATTAGATTTTGGAAGTGATTTGAGAGTGGATACCTCCACCAAGGCAACATCTCACAATATGTAAGCAGGATTACACAAAAACTGCTGCACGGACTTGGATGAAATTTTAACCAGAGGTAACCCTTGGGCTAAGGATCAGCCCATTAGATTTTGGAGGTGAGCCATAAGTGCATACCTTAACCAAGGCCCTATCTCACAATGTACAAAGGTAAAGGCATATGGAGGTATACGGGAGAGATTGACGGAGCCCTGCCGGAGGTGTGCACTCTCTGAGTGCCCTCTAGTTGCATCTGTTTTCTGTGTCCCCATTTGCCATGAAAATGTAAGCCAGGTCCTGTCAAGAATATCATATCTTTGTTTTTGGCCACTGGAGCATAGATTGAAGTCTCATCTTCTAACTGTTCAGATGTAAATATTATGATTATTTATGACCTGTAAGAAGTATTAAAATTTTCTTTCATCAATATATTACTATTTTTAAAGAAAGCAGGCATTAATTCTGCATCTTTCTAAACATTTTTTAATGTATTTTTAAATATTTATTTTCATGTCGTATTTACCTTTAATTCTTTCTCTGAAAAGAACTAAGCCACCCTTTAATCAAGAAGTATATCTAGTTGTGACTTGCCTGTGTTGGGGCGTCCTGGGTATGATGTTAAACTGCATCCGGGCGAGGGGATCTGTTGGACTAGGAGGATGATGAAATGCCTCTTAACCTTCACTGATACTCCCAGGTGTCCCTTAGGCAAGGACTAGTACCCGTTAGCCTCCCTTGCCAGGGTTATGGTGAAACTCTAACAACTTTGTGTGTTACAGAGTTTCCTCTGGTTTAAAAGACCTTGGCTCGGTGGCAACATATTTTTTCCGGGGGTGGGGTGGGGGGAGCAAACATTTGACATGATTGTTACTGGAATATGTTAATTTTATACTCTTTATTTTGTTTTTAAATTTTGCACAGTAATGTTGCATATGGAACTTACCATTTGAAGTATTGTACAACTGAGGCTTAAATATTCGAATATTGGGCCAGTTTGGGTCCCACCCAGACATCCTGTGTTTAAACTTTTTAGTGGTGTTATCCTTCTCTCCTTCCTCTGCCTGAACACTTTCCTCTCTTTGGCTCCTCTCTTCTGTCTCATCTCGCCCTCTCTGAGCTCTGTCTAATTCAGGTTCTTTCTCTGTCTATGGTGGTATACAACCAGGTTAGAAAATATCAAGTGTCATGTTTTGTCCTGCAGGATTTTTTTGTCATGGTTTACATAAATGACAAAAATATGTGTATTTTTTGTATTTTTATTCTAGTGTTTCTTTTTTTCCACTGAGAGAGTAGGAAAGGGAAAGAAACATTCATAATAGTAATGTACTCATGCATACTTAAATTATATTGTGGGGCACATATGTATCACTTTAAGGAATGGGCCTCCTGTGAGATAACAGGAGGATGTGAAAATTTAGTCTTTGGTATGCAAGAGACGGCCTTGGGGGATTTCCTGGTCTGCCAGAGACTATGAGGAGGATGTTATAGGATTTAAGGAAAGATGCATTGTTACTTGTGATTAAATGCAATGTGACTGTGAGCGTTGAAGGTCCTGGATATATAAAGGACGAATGTCTGTGTTTTTCCTCTTTCTGCTTTGCTGATGTTGGAAGATATGAATAAACCTGACTCGTGAGATAAACTCTGCCTCGTCATTTTCACATTTCCACACTGGTGACCCTAAGATGTATCATGGACGAAAGAAATTCCCCCGGGTCAGCCGAGTCAGGAGCTCCCAGCCAAGTGTATGCCGCTAAGGTCCAGTTACCGGATTTTTGGCAGGACAACCCGCGCTCCTGGTTCCACTTGGTCGAAGCACAGTTCGCCCTCCGGGGATAACGGTAGATGACACGAAGTTCTACCATGTGACCGCAAAGCTTGACAACCGCACGGCTCGGCATGTAGAGAGCCTATTGGAGCGGCCACCGGCCAACGACAAATACGGCGGGTTGAAGGCTGCGCTTATCCAGCGCTTCACTCTCTCAGTCGAGGAGAGAGCGGAGAGGCCTCTGGCTCTGAACGACTTGGGAGATGGCATGCCCATTGACCTGATGGAGAACATGCTGAGGTTGAGGGGCTCAGATGGCGACGACTTCCTTTTCACCCACATTTTCCTCAGGACCCTACCGTCGGCCATGAGAGCGACCCTGGCCAGTTCGCCATTGTTGGACCAGCGGGACTTCCGCGCGCTGGCCCAGGAGGCGCACCGGATTCTCAACGCCAGCAAACAGCGCGGGGCCACTGCGGCAGCGACGGAGTTCAGCGCGACGGCCGGAGATGGTGGGGGGCCAGAGACGGTGGTAGCAGAACCACCGACGACGGTGGCGGCAGGGGCCAAGGATCGCGGAGGAGACACCCTCTGTTTCTACCATCGCCGCTTTGCAGAGAAGGCACGCAAATGTATACCACAGTGCCAGTTCAAGCGCTCGGGAAATGCCAAGACTGGGGGTCGGTAGCAGCTGCGGCCCTCGGGGAGGAGAACAAGCTGCTCTGCTTGAAGGATGCGCGCTCGGGGAGGCAATTCCTCGTGGACACAGGCTTCCAGTTGAGTTTCATCACACCTTCCTCCGCTGACCGGTTGGCGGTTCCCAGAGGTCCCGGGGCGTCAGCAGCGAACGGCTCGGAGATTAAGACCTTTGGTGAGAGGACTCTGCTTCTGTCCCTACACGGCCGTACATTTGAGTGGACTTTTGTCATAGCTGCAGTGAATTTCAATATGTTGGGGGCTGATTTTCTGTGCTCACATGGTTTGTTGGTTGATCTTGCTAACAGGCACCTGGTTAATGCACTTTCTTTTTATTCTATTCCCTGTACAGCCCGAGTGACCCGGCCAACAGCACAAGCCAACGTCACAGCTGCAAGCGGTAAGTTCCACACACTGCTCACTCAGTTCCCAGCACTCACGGTTCCCACATTTTCAGCAGCCGTCGCTAAACACGGAGTGGAACATTTTATTACTACCACCGGACTGCCCGTTTTTGCAAAAGCTCGGCGCTTGGATTCAGCTAAACTGACCATAGCACGCGAGGAGTTCGCCAACCTGGAAAGGTTGGGCATCATCAGGTGTTCGAACAACCCATGGGCTTCCCCACCTCACATGGTCCCGAAAGCTGATGGCTCGTGGCGACCTTGTGGAGATTTCCGCAGGTTGAACAATGCCACAGCGCACGACCGCTACCCAATCCCGCATATCCAAGATTTTTCCGTTCATTTGGCGGGGGCGCGCGTTTTTTCTAAGATAGACTTGGTCCGCGGTTACCACCAAGTCCCAGTGCGCGCTGAGGACATACCCAAAACAGCGGTAATAACTCCGTTCGGTCTATTCGAGTTTTTGCGCATGCCATTTGGGCTTAAAGGTGCTGCACAGACGTTCCAACGCATGATGGACGCGGTGTTGCGCGATCTCCCCTTCGTATTCGTCTACCTGGACGACATCTTAGTAGCCAGCGCGTCCGAAGACGAACACGAAAACCACCTCACGGCAGTTTTCCGGAGGTTGGGAGAGCACGGTTTAATAATCAACCCAGCGAAGTGTCAGTTTGGGGTGATGCAAATTGATTTTTTGGGGCATCGCGTCTCTCCAGAAGGAGCGGTTCCGCTGCCTGACAAAGTGCGCGCGGTAGCAAATTTTCCCCAGCCACAAACGGTCAAGGCGTTACAGGAGTTTTTGGGAATGGTGAATTTTTATAACCGTTTCCTCTCCCGCGCAGCACAGCTCATGCAACCATTGTATGCCGCATTCAAAAAACAAAAACCCAAAAATAAGATCAAATGGTCTCCGGAACAAGAGCGAGCATTCTCGGAGGTCAAAACAGCCCTGGCAAACGCTGCGTTGTTAGCATATCCAGACCCAACGGCCCGCATAGCGCTCACTACTGACGCGTCAGATGTGGCCATAGGGGAGGTCGTGGAGCAGCATGTAGCCGGGGCTTGGCAGCCGCTCGCCTTTTTCAGCAGGACTTTGCGCGATAGTGAACGAAAATACAGCGCATTTGACAAGGAGTTGTTAGCTCTCCACTTGGCCATTCGCCACTTCCAGTTCTGGCTGGAGGGACGCCGTTTCACCGCGTTCGTTGACCACAAGCCGCTGACATTCGCGATGGCCAAGGTTTCAGAACCGTGGTCGGGCCGGCAGCAGAGGCAGCTGGCCGCCATCTCAGAGTTTACTACCGATATTCAGCACGTTGCGGGTAAACTGAATGTAGTGGCAGACTGTCTCTCACGCGCCGTGGCGGCCCCGGTCCGCGTAGGGATAGATTATGCAGCCATGGCCGCGGATCAGGTTAGCGACACGGACGTGCGCGCGCTCCAGTCTGGACCAACAGGGTTAAGGCTGGAGAACAGGGTGCTGCAAGACGGTATGCCCCCCCTAATCTGCGATGTCTCCACTGGGCGACCGTGTCCTGTGGTACCGGCTGCGTGGCGCCGCCGCGTTTTTGACTCGATTTATTCTCTGGCGCACCTGGGAGTGCGCGCGTCGGTCAAAATGGTAGAAGAGAAATTTGTATGGCCGAGCCTGCGCAAACAAGTTAAGGAGTGGGCAGCAGCCTGCATGGCTTATCAACGAGCCAAGGTACACAGACACACGAGAGCTCCCTTGGAGCTGTTTCACATCCCGGCTAAGAGGTTCGATCATGTTCACGTGGACCTCGTGGGCCCCCTCCCGCCGTCACAGGGGTGCACACACCTTCTGACAATGGTGGACTGCACTACGCGCTGGCCGGAAGTGGTCCCACTGGCGGCAACCACAGCTGAGGAGGTGGCGCGCGCGTTTTTAACAGCATGGGTAACGCGCTTTGGAGTCCCGTCGGACATTACGTCCGACAGAGGTCCTCATTTTGTTTCCGAACTTTGGTCAGCAATGGCCCACAGCCTGGGGGTAACGATCCACCGCACAACCGCGTACAATCCGCAGGCTAATGGGTTATGCGAACGTTTTCATAGGTCATTGAAAGCGGCTCTCAGAGCGTCGCTGACGGATGCAAATTGGGTGGACAGGCTACCGTGGGTTTTATTGGGGTTGCGTTCTGCACCTAAAGAGGACTTAGAAGCCTCCCCGGCTGAGCTAGTTTTTGCGCAGCCACTTCGGCTACCCGGGGAGTTTCTCCCAGATAATCCTGCGCCAGATAGCTCCCCATCTCAGCGGTTGCAGCATGGCACGGAATCGGGCACACTGCCTGGCCCTGTTCACCACAGTTTTCCGCGTGTTTTTGTGCCTAAGGCTTTGAAAAACGCGGAATTTGTTTTTTTCAGACACGATGCCCATCGCCCACCGCTGCGACCACCTTATGATGGACCATTTAGAGTGCTGGAAACGGGACAAGCATTTTTTGCTAGATTTGGGGGGCAGGAAGGAAAAGATTGGCATAAACAGGCTCAAACCCGCCTTTGTGGTGGCGGACGAGGATGTGCTGTTGGCCAGGGCTCCTCGGCGCGGCAGACCCCCTCAGGGACATTCCCCAGAACACCCACAGGGAGTGACAAACAGTTCTCACCCCCAGACAGCAGCTCCCCAGCAGGATGGCGCCGCAGAAGTGGCGAAGCCCGCTTACAGCAGATACGGGAGGAGACTGAGGCCCAAGCAGCACGTGGGTTAATGTGTAATGATTTTATCATGACATGCAGACTGTTTTTCTGTTGTTCCATCTTAGATGTTTGGGGGGGGGGGGGTCATGTGGGGCACATATGTATCACTTTAAGCTTCACATCTCAGAGTAGAACAAAGGACTGGGCCTCCTGTGAGATAACAGGAGGATGTGAAAATTTAGTCTTTGGTATGCAAGAGAAGGCCTTGGGGGATTTCCTGGTCTGCCAGAGACTATGAGGAGGATGTTATAGGATTTAAGGAAAGATGCATTGTTACTTGTGATTAAATGCAATGTGACTGTGAGCTTTGAAGGTCCTGGATATATAAAGGATGAATGTCTGTGTTTTTCCTCTTTCTGCTTTGCTGCTGTTGAAAGTTGTGAATAAACCTGACTCGTGAGATAAACTCTGCCTCGTCATTTTCACATTTCCACAATAAGATCAGGTGGGTATAGTAACCAGAAATTCTACTCATGTAAAAGTAGTGCTTTGAAATTAATAATTAAAAGTAGACAACCAAAAATTTCTAGTTGAGTTAAGGGTACAAAGAGCACCCACTTAAAAACTTGAGTAATCTCTTCAGTCTTAAAGGTTTGAGGTTTTTCTCCAAAATTTACAACAATTTTCTTATAGTTTTCTACTTTTCTCTGTAAATTTATCTAAATTTGAAACCATTTTCCTCAAATTTGTAATTTCCTCTTGTAAAATTGACTTTTCTTGTACATTTGAAACTTTATTATAAATTTGTGGATTATTTTATGGCTTATTTTTGTCTGTTTTTTTAAAATAAAAGGGCAGCGCGGTGTCGGAGTGGTTAGCACTGTGGCAGCACAGAAACTCACCCTTGGCCGGGGGATGCATGTTGATGCATGTTCTCCCCTTGTCTGCATGGGTTTACTCCGGGATTTCTCCAGTTTCCTCCCACATGCCA
The DNA here is from genome assembly GCA_020510985.1 of Pholidichthys leucotaenia. NCBI lineage: Eukaryota > Metazoa > Chordata > Actinopteri > Cichliformes > Pholidichthyidae > Pholidichthys > Pholidichthys leucotaenia. Next base: position 66,946,637 of record CM035843.1, read on the forward strand.
AAAACATGCAAGTTAGGTTAATTGGCATCAAAAACTGGGGATTCTAAATTGTCGTTAGGTATGACTGTGAGAGTGAATGGTTGTCTGTCTCTCTGTATTGGCCCTGCGATGGACTGGCAATCTGTCCAGGGTGTACCCTGCCTCTCGCCCAAAGATGCTGGGATAGGCTCCAACCCCCCCGCGACCTGAAAAGGATTAAGTGGAAGAAGATGGATGGATGGATGGATGGATACTGTTTTTAAATAAAGTTGAAACAGACTGTGGTATTTTTTTTCACTTTTTCCTTATAACAATTTATATTTTTTGTAGAAGAGCTTGGAAATGAAGAGGCGATTTGATTTATAAACCAAGTTTAATAATCAGCATAATCAGCTCTTCTAACAAGTCTCATCTGGTGCAGAGAGTGGCAGAAGGGAAAAGAGACAGAATGTCTCCAGCTCACTGACTTTATACTGGCACACAATAAAAGACATGCATAACAAAGGCTGACATCCCTCATTATCTTAATCCCCCCATTGTCTTGGTATTTCCTCTCCTCGCCTTGGGGGGTGAGAGTGGCTCCTCCGGTCTCCTCCGCTGTGTCCGGGAACGTCTCTGTTCTTCACTCGGCGGGTGAGAGCCCTTTGTCCTTTCAGAGGTGTGAAGTCCTTTACATATGTAATTACCAAACATTTCCACATGCTTCAACATATGTAGGTTATGGAATATATGGTTAATATAGACCACAGGCCCCCCAAACAACTAAGAAAGGACAACAGAAAGGTTCACAGTCTAAGATAGTTATTATGACATACTAAATGTTACATCTGTTGCCACGGAAGAAACTTTCCAGCAGCCATGCTCCTAAGAGAGTTCAGTGGTAAACATAACAGCATAGTAAAATCATAAGTCAGTCCTAAACTGTTGCAGCACAATTAGTGAATAATTGTGGAGTGGTTTGTATCAGTCCCTGTGCTGTCTGGGTTTTAATCTTCTCCCAAAGCTGCTGTAGGTTGGTTTAGGCGCCCTGCTGGGACCTTCTTGACAGGAATCTGCAGTGTGGGAAGGAGAGAGGTTAACTGTTCCCTGCCGGGGGGCTGAGTCTTTTCTCTTGGGGGGTCTACCCCGCCGAGGTGCTCTCGCCAACTGTGCAGGCTCGTCTTTCAACAGGAAGGCAGGTTTAAGTCTGTCAATGCTGACTGTTTCTTTTCTATCCCCAAAATCAAGCACAAAGTGTTTATCACCATGTTCCAGCACTCTGAATGGCCCATCGTATGCTGGTCGGAAAGTTGGTTTTAAAGCTTCATGCTTAACGAAAACGAACTCAGCGTTTTTTAAAGCTTGAGGGACAAAAACCCGTGGGAAGGAGTGATGAGCTGGACCGGGGAGAGAGCCCGGTCCGTTGCTGCCTAAAAACCTTGGGACTGGAAGGTGCCCTGGCTCTGGGTTCTCTGGTAAAAATTCACCTGGGAGCCTGAGAGGTTGTGCAAAGACTAATTCTGCGGGAGAGGCGTCTAGGTCCTCTTTAGGCGCAGCACGCAACCCCAGTAAAACCCAGGGAAGTTTATTTACCCAATTTGTGTCCGTTAGTGAGGCTCTGAGGGCAGCCTTTAAAGACCTGTGAAAACACTCGCATAACCCATTAGCCTGAGGGTGATAAGCGGTGGTGCGATGAATTGTTGCCCCTAAGCTGTTGGACATGGCTGACCAGAGCTCTGAGACGAATTGAGGCCCCCTATCGGACGTGATGTCCGATGGAACGCCGAAACGTGCCACCCAGTTTGTCAAAAAAGCGCGAGCGACTTCCTCCGCTGTGGTTGCCGCTAGAGGGACTGCCTCTGGCCAGCGTGTGGTGCGGTCTATCATTGTTAACAGGTGTGTGAAACCTTGGGAGGAAGGTAGTGGCCCCACGAGGTCGACATGAACGTGGTCGAACCTTCTAGCAGGGATTGGAAAAGGCTCCAGAGGGGCTTTTGTGTGTCTGTGTATTTTGGCGCATTGACAAGAAATGCAAGTTTTCGCCCATTCTTTTACGTTTTTGCGCAGGCCTGGCCACACAAACTTTTTGGCGACCATTTTAACTGAGGCACGCACACCTGGGTGCGCGAGGGAGTGAATTGTGTCGAAAATACGGCGGCGCCATGTAGCTGGTACTAACGGGCGAGGTCGGCCGGTTGAAACATCGCATATTAGGGGGGGGTACGCCGTCGCGTAAACCCTTTTCCTCCAGCCTTAACCCTGTTGGTCCAGACAGGAGTGCGCGCACATCCGCGTCACCGCTTTGTTCCTCCGCCATGGCTGCATAATCTATCCCTGCATGGACAGGTGCTGCGTATGTGTCTGCGTTAGTGAAGAGCTCTGCTGCTGAGGCAGTATAATCTGTCTCCTCACGCTCTGGAGGTGTCACAGCGCGAGAGAGACAGTCTGCTACCATGTTAAGTTTGCCTGCCACGTGTCGAATGTCTGTGGTGAACTCTGAAATCGCAGCTAGCTGTCTTTGTTGCCTGCCTGACCATGGTTCTGAAATTTTAGCCATAGCAAAGGTGAGCGGTTTATGGTCTACAAAAGCCATGAAACTCCACCCTTCTAACCAGAACTGGAAGTGGCGGATGGATAAATGAAGCGCCAGCAGCTCTCTGTCAAAAGTGCTGTATTTACGCTCAGTTTGGTTTAGCGATTTGCTGAAGAATGCCAAAGGTTGCCAGACCCCGCTGACAAGTTGTTCTACAACTGCCCCTATAGCTAGGTCTGAAGCGTCTGTGGTTAGCGCGATGCGGGCCAAGGGATCTGGGTGAACTAACAATGTGGCGTTAGCTAGGGCGCTTTTTACTTCCGCGAAAGCGCGTTCGCGCTCCGGGGTCCATTCGACCGCGTTGGAAGCTTTCTTTTTTTTGAGCGCGTCATATAGTGGCTGCATGAGCTGAGCTGCGTGGGGGAGGAAGCGGTTGTAAAAATTAACCATCCCTAAAAATTCCCGTAGCGATTTGACCGTTTGTGGCCGTGGGAAACTTTCTATCGCGTGAACTTTGTCTGGAAGTGGAACTGCCCCCTTCGGAGAGACTTTGTGTCCTAAAAAATCAATTTGTGACACGCCGAATTTGCATTTGGCTGTATTGATTATTAGCCCGTGCTCTTCTAGCCTCTGAAAAACCGTAGTGAGGTGCTGCTCGTGTTCTTCCTCAGATGAGCTGGCTACCAGCATGTCGTCGAGGTAGACGAAGACAAAAGGAAGGTCGCGTAGGACCGCGTCCATCATTCGTTGAAAAGTTTGAGCAGCGCCTTTGAGGCCGAAAGGCATTCGCAGAAATTCAAAAAGGCCGAAAGGGGTTATTACCGCTGTTTTAGGGATGTCTTCTGCTCGGACTGGGACTTGGTGATAACCGCGGACTAAGTCTATTTTTGAAAAAATGCGCGCACCCGCCAAATGTAGTGAAAAATCTTGAATGTGAGGAATTGGGTAGCGGTCATGCACTGTAGCGTTGTTTAATCTGCGGTAATCTCCGCACGGTCTCCAAGAACCGTCGGATTTCGGAACCATGTGAAGTGGTGAGGCCCAGGGGCTCTTCGAGCGTCTAACAATGCCCAATTTTTCAAGAGTTGTAAACTTGTCCCGTGCTATGTTGAGCTTGGCCGCGTCTAAGCGGCGCACTTTGGCAAAAACGGGAGGTCCCGTTGTGGGAATGAAGTGTTCAACCCCGTGCTTAGCCACAGTGGCTGAGAATTTGGGGATTGTGAGTGCTGGAAATTGGGTGAGGAGTTGCTCAAACTTACCTCCTGCCGTGGTGACGTTGGCCTGCACAGGTGGTGGAGAAACTCGGGCTGAGCATGGAATAGAAGCAAAGGACAGTGCATTAACCAGGTGCCTATTTGCTAGATCCATTAATAACCCATGTGCACACAAAAAATCTGCGCCTAATAAGTTAAAACTCACCGCCGCTACAACAAATGTCCATCTGTAGCTGCGGCCGTGGATGAGGAGGTGCAGGCTCTTTTCGCCGAACGTGTCGATGCTAGAGCCGTTGGCTGCCACGGCTCCGTTGCCCTGGGTGCCCGTGGCTCGATCTGCGTGGGAGGGCATGACGAAACTCAGCTGGGCTCCTGTGTCGATGAGGAACTGCTTGCCTGTGTGTCCATCTGTCACGTACAGCAGCTTATTCTTCTCGCCGAGAACCGCTGCCGTTAACGGCTCTCGGCTTTGGCGTTTTCCCGAAATCGCAAATTTGCAGGGGGGAACGCATTTGTGGGCCTTCTCGGCGAAGCGGTGGTGATAATAACAGGCATCGCTCTGTCTGCTAAGTTTTGGCCGTGTCGCTGTCACCGTGGGCTGGTTCTGCTCGGTGGGTTGTGGCTCCTCATGGCTCGGGGCGTCAGCTTTGAGGTCTGCGGATGCTGCTGTGGGTGTCAGCTCCTTGCAGGCGTTGACGAGCCGATGAGCTTCGTTGGCCAGCGCGCGGAAGTCTTGGTGGTTGTTGCATTTCATGCTGGCGAGTGTCCCTCTCATGTGTGGCGGCAGCGTGCTGAGGAATATAAACTGGAAGAGGAAGTTGTCATTGTCCTCTTCTTTGAGCTGTAGCAAATCCTCCATGAGGGCCTTCGGTTTGCACCCTCTGTGGCCGTAGACCGCCAGGATCTTCTCGGCTCTCTCTTCCGCTGATGGGACGTAGTTCGCCACGATGGTTGCTTTGAGCGTCTCATATTTGTCCCGGGCCGGTGGTCGCCGGATCATGCTCCGCACATACTTCGAAGTGGCGGCGTCGAGTTTGGAGACGATATGGTAAAATTTTGTATCGTCAGCCGTGATGCCCGCCAGTGTAAACTGGGCTTCAGCCTGCTGAAACCAAGAGGCGGGGTCTTCTTGCCAGAAGTCTGGCAGCTTGACAGCGACGGCATTCGTGCATACCATCACTGCTGTGCCCACCGGGTGAGAGTGCCTTGCCTCGGCTCTCACGGCGGTGCTGGTGCTCGGTTGAGCCCTCTCAATCTCTTCTGCCGGGGGGAACAGTTGTCCATCTGTTCCCTCGTCTGTGTGGGTCGCCACGGATGAGTCGATTGCGGGGGTATGCCTCAGGACCATACTCGCGTCAGGGTCACCAGTGTAGAAGAGCTTGGAAATAAAGAGGCGATTTGATTTATAAACCAAGTTTAATAATCAGCATAATCAGCTCTTCTAACAAGTCTCATCTGGTGCAGAGAGTGGCAGAAGGGAAAAGAGACAGAATGTCTCCAGCTCACTGACTTTATACTGGCACACAATAAAAGACATGCATAACAAAGGCTGACATCCCTCATTATCTTAATCCCCCCATTGTCTTGGTATTTCCTCTCCTCGCCTTGGGGGGTGAGGGTGGCTCCTCCGGTCTCCTCCACTGCGTCCGGGAACGTCTCTGTTCTTCACTCGGCGGGTGAGAGCCTTTTGTCCTTTCAGAGGTGTGAAGTCCTTTACATATGTAATTACCAAACATTTCCACATGCTTCAACATATGTAGGTTATGGAATATATGGTTAATATAGACCACATTTTTGACCATAACTTTACAGTCAGAGCAGAACAGTAATTTAACTCTGATTACAAAGAAAAAATATTAATAAAATTGTATTTAATGAAATAATTAACTTAAATGACCAAGGATGCCTTTATTTCTGTTTTAATGTTTATTTATATTTATAGTTTTGTTTTTTTTTAGAAATCTCCTCACCACCCAGACAGCAGGAAAATCCTCCCTTATCTTGAAATCCAAAAGCTGGCTCGTTTAGTTTGTCTGAAAGCTACTGACGGATTAAAGTGCTGATGACACGTTTTTGACTTCCTCTAATTTTTCAACACATAATACAATATGCCAAAATAGGTTGGTCTGTGCAGTTCTAAGTCAAACAGGCTTTTTTTCATGCGAATATCCGACGTTTTCATGAGCGCCACATCACCAATTACGTCAGGGGCTGGAAAACCCTGCTGCCATGTAGTCACGTCATCGACAGAACACCGCACTTGGCTGCTCATTGTACACACAGGATGGAAGCGGTTGAAAACACCGACGATGGTTCCAGCACATATTGTCATGTTCATGTTGTAACTATGCAGCGAACATAGGAAATAGCAACGAGCCCAAAACGCAGAGTACGTAACGTGTTTATTTACAATGGGTAAATGTATAGAATGTCCAAATACATCGTCGGCCTCCGTCAGTCTATGATGACCATGGAAGAGAATCCTAAACGTCTACTCTGCTGGAACAGCACCGCCTGTGGCTGAACAGGCCGATGCGCGAATGGCAGTCCCTGTCACACAGGTCGCACTTGTGGGTGGTCTCCGTGCTGTTGGGTCTGTGGCGGTTCTTTCTGCGGGTCCTTTTTTCATCTGCTGCAGCAGTCAGTCTCTCTTCACCCGCCTTGAGCTGTCTGGTCAGGGTGCCTCTCCATTTGGAGCGGTCCGTTGCGAGGTCCTCCCAGCGCTGTGTGTTGATCTCCAGGGCCTTCATGTCTCTCTTGCAGACGTCTCTAAAGTGCAGCTGTGGGTGGCTAACGTCTCTCCTGCCAGTCGCCAGTTCTCCGTAGAGGATGTCTTTGGGGATTCTGCCATCCTCCATACGGTGAACGTGGCCTAGCCAGCGGAGCCTGCGCTGCCTGAGTAGAGTGAACATGGAGGGAAGGCCGGCGCGGGATAGAACTTCTGTGTTGGCCACTTTGTCCTGCCAGGATATGTCCAGGATGTGGCGAATGCAGCGCACGTGGAAGGAGTTCAGTCTCTTTTCCTGCTGGGCGTATGTTGCCCACGTCTCACTCCCATAGAGCAGTGTGCTGATGACGCAGGCGTTGTACACTGCCATCTTCATCTTGACAGAGAGTTTGGGATTCTCCCACACTCGTGTGGTGAGGCGAGCGAGTGTGAAGGCTGATTTTCCTATCCTCTTGTCGATCTCTATATCAAAGGAGAGGTTGTTGCTGATCGTGGACCCCAGGTACGTGAACTGATTCACGACCTCCAGCTCGTAGTCGTCGATGGTGATGGTTGGTGGTGCTTCCGTGCCTTGCGCCAAGACGTTAGTCTTCTTCAGGCTGATGGAAAGCCCGAAGTCCTTGCATGCCTGGGAGAAGCGGTCCATCAGGGTCTGAAGCTCCTGCTGTGTGTGGGTTGCGACTGCAGCGTCGTCTGCGAACAGCATGTCTCTGATTAGAGACTCGCGTACTTTGGTTCTGGCTTTCAGGCGGGCGAGGTTGAAAAGCCTGCCATCAGATCTTGTGTGCAGGTAGATTCCCTCTGTTGCTGTGCTGAAGGCATGCCTCAGGAGCATAGCAAAGAAAATCCCAAAGAGGGTTGACGCAAGTACACAGCCCTGTTTTACTCCGCTGCGTATGTTGAATGGCTCTGAGATGTTGCCGTCGTGCTGCACTATCCCCTGCATGTTGGTGTGAAACGATTCAATGAGGCTTTGCAACTTTGGTGGGCATCCTATCTTTGGCAGAATCTTGAAAAGGCCCTCTCTGCTGACCAGATTGAACGCTTTGGTGAGGTCGATGAAGGCGACGTACAGGGGCATGTTCTGTTCTCTGCATTTCTCCTGGAGTTGGCGGATGGAGAATATCATGTCTACCGTTGATTGCTCAGCGCGGAAGCCACACTGAGACTCGGGGCAGACACGTTCGGCAAGCTTCTGTAGACGAACGAGAACAACTCGTGCGTAGACTTTGCCAACAACGCTGAGGTGGGAGATGCCCCTCTAGTTGTTGCAGTCGCTTCTCTCCCCTTTGTTTTTGTAGAGGGTGATGATCTTGGCGTCCCTCATGTCCTGTGGTACGGCACCTTCCTTCCAGCACTGGCAGAGGACGTCATGCAATGGCAGCAGTAGGGCGGTCTTGCAGTGCTTGATCAGGTTGGGGGGTATGCCGTCGTTGCCGGGTGCCTTGCCAGCGGCCAAGCTATCAATGGCCTTGCTGAGTTCGTCGATGGTTGGCTCGGCGTCAAGTTCGTCCATGGATGGCAGGCAGTCGATGGCATCAAGGGCTGACGGTGTCACGGTGTTCTGTCTGGAGTAGAGGTCAGAGTAGTGTTCCACCCATCTCTCCATCTGCTTGTTCTTTTCTGTGATCATCTCCCCAGTGGAGGATTTGAGGGGGGCCGTCTTGCTCTGAGCCGGACCAAGTGCTTTCTTGATGCCATCGTACATACCACGGATGTTCCCTGTTATGGCAGCGGTTTGAATGTCTTAGCTGAGCTGAGTCCAGTACTCGTTGGCACAGCGCCGAGCAGTCTGCTGAACTTTGCTTCTTGCAGCCCTGAGAATCTGGAGATTCTTCTCGTTTGGGTACTTCTTGTACTCAGCAAGTGCTGAGCGCTTGGCTTCAATGACGGGGGTCATCTTGGTCAACTTGGCATCAAACCAGTCCTGTGACTTCGAGGTCTTCCTCCCAAAGGTAGCCAAGGCTGTGTGGTGGATGGTGTTTCGCAGCTCTTCCCACTTCTGCTTTGCAGATTCTCCTTCTTGTGGTACACCAAGTTCCTTCTCAAAGGTGGAGGCAAACTGCTCAACAAGTTCTGGTTGGGCCATCTTGCTGGTGTCAATCCGTGCCTTTCCAGGCTGTCTAGCACGATGGAATTTCTTCAGCTGCAGCTTGACCTTGCAACACACCAATGAATGGTCTGTGTCGCAATCTGCACTCTGGAACGAATGGGTGATTAGCACGTTCTTCGGTGAGGTGCGCCTGGTCAGGATCAAGTCCAGATGGTGCCAGTGCTTTGAGCGTGGATGTCGCCAGGAAACCTTGTTTTGGGGCTTGGTCTTGAAGAACGAGTTTGTGATGCATAGATCGTGATATGTGCAGAACTCGAGCAGCCGCTGTCCATTGTCGTTCATTCTGCTCATGCCAAATGGTCCAAGACAGGAGGGCCAGGAGTCGTGGTCAGCACCTACTCTGGCATTGAAGTCTCCAAGGAGAATGAGTTGTTCAGAGTTGGGGATGATCCTGACAGTTGTTGCAAGATTCTTGTAGAACTCGTCTTTTGCCTCTGGTGTGGCTGTCAGTGTTGGGGCATACACACTGACGAGGGTGACTGGGCCTTGAGTGGTGTTGAGGCGGAGGGTGAGGAGTCATGCAGAGCCATTGCTGCCCGGTTCCACCATCTTCAGCAAGGTGTTCTTCACTGCGAAGCCCACTCCGTGTTCCCTGTGTTTGTCACTGCCCTTTCCCTGCCAGTAGAACGTGTAGTCCTTCTCTCTCAGTGTGCCTGCGTCAGACAACCGTGTTTCCTGGAGAGTGGTGATATCCACTCCCAGTCTCTTCAGCTCATTATTGATGATGGCAGTCTTCCTGGTGTTGTTGATGTCCTTGAGGTTAGCAGCGAGTCCTGTCATCATAGTGCAGACATTCCAAGTTCCCAGTTTTAGAGTTGGTCTCTTGTTTTTTTGTCTTGCCTGGTGCAAAGGTTCTCAGCCTGCTGTTCAGACTTCTCCTCATCCCCATGCACCCAATGAGGAAACCAAGCTGTGGCAGGACAACACCTTATTGGCTGGGGGCTGCCCAGCTTGAGGCGGGCAGTAGCTGTCCAGTGAGATCTGATGATCCCTCCCACCATCGGGAACAACCCCTGGCGCCGCGCTCTACGCCAATTGAGAGATGGCTTATAACCGGTAACTGTCATTCCCCGTGTTTTGTCTACGCCAAAGGCAAAGCTGGAGTGTCCTCTCCAGTGATCCGGTGTTCTACCTTCCAGCGTTGGGTGTTGGTAGGATTCAAGCCTGGGCAGGAAGATATGGAGGACAAGATGTTACCCATGCAGCATGTCCCCCCTCTCCACGTCACTGATGAATCCAAAGGAACAGCAGGGCTGCTACAGTTTGGCACCAGCGCCGTTGCAGGAGCTGCCAGAACGATGTTGAGCACAACAGAGAACTGCCTTGGGGGCTCCGACTCCAGATTTTTCCTCAGGGTTGACTCCCGAAGCCTTTCCCGTGACCGGGTGTGCCGCAAGGCAGCGGAGGTTTGAAATCAGGGTTTACCTTCCCCTAGATGGGTTACCTTCCCAGGTTGACGAGCCACCATCTACCCGAAGCATCTGGTTTTAAGGCACCAGAGATCCGCCCTCGCCCCTTCTCCTATTAGTAAAAGCAGTTCCGCCGGGCTTAGAGACTAAACCACACGGGCAGGCTAGGAGTTGGACTTAGTTGTCAGAGGCTTTTTGAGAAGCACGCCGTAAGGAGCATTTTATGAGCACTGGGAGTTTAACCTCAGTGCCGCTCCTGGCTATGACAACCTTGGAACCTCCAAATACAATCACAATGGCAAAGGGGAAGACACCCGACTACAAACTTAGTTGGTTCAACAGGAATGCCTAACATGCTCCAGTTAAGCAGGAGCGGAGAAAAAGGCATGAGGAAAGACTTACTACAGTGTCGGAGCAGAAAGGCTCTGAGGGAACAACACGATTCAGTCCAAGGGAAAACCAACAGAAGCGAGTCTGGATGTCCAAAGTTGCCATTACTAAGTTGCCACACTAGCTGGTCACATTCTACTCTATTAATACACAAACCCAGAATGAGAGCAAGTGAACACAGCTGTGTGGCAACCAGGTACGTGACTGATTGGACTATGTGTGTGTGTGCATGTGTGTGAGTATGAGTATGAATCTGAGTGTGAATGTGTGTGTGTGTGCATGAGTGTGTGTGAGTGTGTATGTGGTGAGCCAGACAACTGGTGAATGTTTGGTAAGAGGAGGATGCATGGCTGTGGGACTGACGGAGAACAAGGCTCAATCCGTCAGCTGGAATAAATAAGTAATAATTAAACCCAACAGCCACAAGTCATGCTCGGGGTGACGACCCCGAACATGACAGTTCCCCCCTCCCAAGGGGTGGAAACCAGACACCCACCGTACCATCAGAGGAAACAGCCTACCCCCCCCCCCACACACACACACACTCAAAAGGCCCGTACAACAACCCAGGGTGGGAGGTGGGGGAAAACAGGTTAGGAGAGATCAGTCAGGAAAGGGGACACACAACAAAACAACACACCCACAACACTCTTCCCAACCCCAAAACTAAACTAACCCACCCCACCCCCAAGAGTCCCACAGTTCAGGGGGCCGGCCAGAGTCCAAGGCCCAGCAGGTTGCCGTAAGTTCAGGGGGCCAGCCAAAATCCCATGGCCAACGGGCGGCCTGCAGAGCAGTATCTGGCGGCCTGCCAGGGCAAACGGGCCACCCGGCGAGGGAACACTGTCTTTCGGACAACCTGCCCAGACGATTAGGCCACCAGGACCAGAAGGGCAGATGAGGCGGTGGCCTACCCACTGGAAAACTGAGAAGTGGGTGGCCGGGCAGAGAAAGAGGAACCCCTGCAGTTGCTGGCGGCGGAAGGGAAGGAACCCCGATGGTGCCCAGCAGAAGGAGGAGGGACACCCACAGGGCCTCCAAAAGGGAATGGATGACCCCGGCATCTCCAAACTGTCCTGTGGCACCCCCGGTGGTCCCGGCATAGGACAGTGAATTAGTAGAACCCGCGGTGGACCTGGGCTGGGCCATGGCTGCTTCCGCGGTGGTTCCAACCTGGGACAATGTTGCAACAACGGTGGATCCCGACCAAGCCATGGTTGCACCCATGATGGAGTCCAGCTGGACCCCTGCTGCACCCGCAGTGGGACCCGGCTGGGCCACTGCTGACCCCAATGCCATCTTGGCCATGGGCCAGCCTACCTATACAAACACCCAAGCAAGGAGGCGATCAATCACAGGCACCCTGGACTGGGACTGGGTGCCCTCAACAACCACCTTGTCCGGAACCTCGGTGACCTCCGGTTGCGAACCTGGATCCACAGACTCTTCCGGCGAGGGAAGACCCTCTCCGACAACTCTGGAAATGGACTCAGAAAGAGAGGGAGAAGGGTCAGAGTCACTGGCAGCAGCAGAGCCCAGCGAGGTGAGCTCAGGTGCAGTGTTTGGCTGCAGCTGGATCTCCTCACCTAAAGTTCGGCAAAAATGCTCAATAATAGAAAAGAGAAAGACAAAGGAGAACACTTGCCTTAGCTCAAGCTCTACCGCCGTCCAGGACTCCAGCAGTCCGGACGACATCTTCCCAGGTTCGGCCTCCAAGGGGTTCCGCTTGGGCGCTGGCTCTGCTGTGGCAGCCTCCACAGCAGGCGTGATGGTCACTGCAGTCTTAATTCTCCCAGCTGCCGTGATCCACGCTGGTGATTCCTCTGGCGTGGCAGCTCCGGTTCCGGCAGGCACACAAAGAGGAGGAGCGAGGGCTGGTGAACAAGCGGGGAGAGCTCAGGGGACTGCTTTCCCTGAGCCTCCCTACCGGGAATCAGGCAAGACATTTCATTATTGATATGGGTCAAATGAAAAGGTACTTGCCTGTTCTCCCGGTTTATGGTGTGAATTGCAGCTGCTGCTGTTCGGACGTCTCCACCCGTCCATCCGGGAAAGGCGGTGCTTGGCTCCTCCGTAGAAGATATGGGAGCCGCCCCTCTCGCCACAGAAACGGGAGACCCCGGTGAGGGAAGCAAGTGCCCCACTGCTGCCGGTGAATAAACTGAGGAGGAAGACCTCACAGCTGATGCAGAGGGAGATCCTGCAGACGGGACTGCTCGGGACTGATGATCCGCTGCAGAGGTAACTGGGCTCGGTGTCAGAGCGGGAGCAGATCGTGGGGTGAAATCATTCTTCTGGTATTCCAGGTGACACCAATGTTGCCGACCTGGTGGACGCCATCTTGGAGCAAGCGATAGAGGAGAGGAGAAGATGGATGTCAGCAGAGGAGAGCGTTTCTGTTTGGGCTTCTTCGGAGATTTCCCTCCTTTGCCACCATTCGCGCATTGAAGTGCAGCTATCAGAGAGAGCCTCTCCTGACCCTCAGCATGCTCCTGAAGCTGAGGGCACCGACAAGCTGCAGCTTCTGCGAGTCACGGAAACCATGATACGTCTCTCAGGGTGGAATATAGGCGCGCCATGGAGATCAGGCCGTCCACCTCCATGAGTGCGCGGCAGCATTCCCACCTGAGACGCATTGGATAGCCGCGTCCTCCAGCTGCATCCATCCTGGACTTCAAACCAGGTAAGGGCAATACACAAAAATGAGTAACACATTACCTACTGCTTGGGCTCTTTTTGGTGGCAACTTACTGTCATGTTCGGCTGCATAACTACGCAGTAAACATAGGAAATAGCAACAAGCCCAAAACGCAGAGCAAGCAACGTGTTTATTTACAATGGGTAAATGTATAGAATGTCCAAATACAGTCACAATGGCAAAGAGGAAAACACACAGCTACAAACTTAGTTGGTTCAACGGGAATGCCTAACGTGCTCCAGTTAAACAGGAGCGGAGAAAAAGGCATGAGGAAAGACTTACTACAGTGTCGGAGCAGAAAGGCTCTGAGGGAACAACACGATTCAGTCCAAGGGAAAACCAACAGAAGCGAGTCTGGATGTCCAAAGTTGCCATTGCTAAGTTGCCACACTAGCTGGTCACATTTTACCCTATTAATACACAAACCCAGAATGAGAGCAAGTGAACACAGCTGTGTGGCAACCAGGTGCGTGACTGATTGGACTGTGTGTGTGTGTGTGTGTGTGTGTGTGTGTGTGTGTGTGTGTGTGTGTGTGTGTGTGTGAGAGAGTATGAGTATGAATCTGAGTGTGAATATGTGTTTGTGTGCATGAGTGTGTGAGTGTATATGTGGTGAGCCAGACAACTGGTGAATGCCTGGTAAGAGGAGGAGGCGTGGCTGTGGGACTGACGGAGAACAAGGCTCAATCCGTCAGCTGTAATTAATAAGTAATAATTAAACCCAACAGCCACAAGTCATGCTCGGGGTGACGACCCCGAACATGACAGTTTTCCCCTTCCCAAGGGGTGGAAACCAGACACCCACCGTACAATCAGAGGAAACAGCCTACTCCCCCCCACCCCCTCAAAAGACCCATACAACAACCCAGGGTGGGAGGTGGGGGAAAACAGGTTAGGAGGGATCGGTCAGGAAAGGGGACACACAACAAAACAACACACCCACAACACTCTTCCCAACCCCAAAACTAAACTAACCCACCCCACCCCCAAGAGTCCCATAGTTCTCAGGATGACGACCCCGAACATGACACATGTAGTCTGGAATTGGTTTGTGTTGTCCAATCTTCAGATGATTATAGTTCTGAAGAATGGGATGATAATAAAGAATCTGGGGGCATCAGACCATATAGGTTTGAGCCATGCAAAGCGGGCATTGTGCCAAGCGAGTCACACTCAGAGAGTGACAGTGGAGAGGCACACATGCCCGCAGCAGAAGCAGCAACAAACACACGGCAGGGGAACATAGAGTGTTATTCTTTTGTTACAGATATTGCAACAAATTATTTGCTCATAAATATAATTTATTTACACCAGATTTTTCAATAAAATCATAGCAGTGTATTCTCTGTGGCTCAGGCATCGGGTTTATTATGGATTATATTTTGAGTTCTTGTTGTTTTTATTTTGTACATGTGTTTTATATGTGTTTTGAGCCACTTTCAGGTGGGCACTGTCCAAGATTCGCCAGTCCGAACACACGCGCCCTCTCTCTTTGACAGTCAGCTGTTCATGGTTTGTGTGCAACATCTGCCGTGTTGTCAGCCAGCCAATGTTGCCAGCGCTATTATGACATGTTGGCCGCTCCACACAGCTGTGATTCTGTTGCGCCCCTTGAAGCGATGTTGGCCCTGGGGCACAACTGTGGTTAACATGTCTCCTCTCCATGTTCGCTGGGCCATGTCAGCCCCAAACACCAACTGTGGGTGTTTCTGTTTATTTTTGTGGGTCTTCACCTTTTTGGGAACTGTTGTCATCATTCTTATGTTCAATACATGTGCTGTGGTGAATTCTGCATGTAAATCCATTCATCATGACCCTCGGTGCGCTCTTACGCAGGGCAGGGAGAGGGAGGATGAAATAACGAGGATTCGCGTGCATGGTTCACCACAGCACATTTAATACAGAAAGACAGACAGTTCCCTGAAAGGTGAAGATGTACAAGAAACACAGACACACTTGCTGATGGCGTTTGGGGGCCGGCATCACCCAGCGAACGAATGAGAGGAGACGTGTTTGCCACAGGTGCGCCCCAAAGCCAACATCGCTTCAAGGACGCATGAGAGCCACGGCGAACATGGAGTGACTAGCGCGTCGTGAGAGTGCTGAAAATACTGGCAGACAAACAGCACAGATGACAATACTATTGACCATCAGTGCATGACTGGCAAACTGCCATGAAGTACACGCACGGCTGGTGATGGTGTGATGAGAAGCACCTGGGCGAGGACCGAGAAACATGATCAGCGGGAGTTTGAATCAACTGGTGATAATGATAGGGGGGACGTGGCCAGACCGGCGAGATGTCAGCATGGGATCACAGAAAGTAGGTCAAAGCTGCGCATAAATCCATTAATCCTTCCCCTCCTCGTGCGCTCCTCCTGTATAAAAGTGCATGAGGAGGCTTATGACAGTTGGAGCTGAAGCGTGTGATGTGGTCTTTCACAGCTTGCTGTTTGTCTAAGCCTGCGACACAATGCGAAGGCACAGCCGTAAAATTAAAACAAGAAACCAGAGAAACTGTGAGCTACAAAGCTGCTGTCATTCCAGTCAGCAACACCGGAGTCCGTTCTTCCGCTTACATCATGGGGGTGCCATCCTTAATCCGGTGGTGCGCGCAGCTACGGATCATAATCAGCTGGAGCGAGCCATCACAGTACACCCCGCCACCACCACTGAGGGGTGTCTTCTGGCGCCTGATCCAGCCTACCTGGGTGTGTCCGATGGAAGTCCCTGATCAGCTGATCATCCAGCACAAAGGATGGACGCACCCAGGACCTCCATTCTGGGCCATACCCCTCCCAGTCCACCAGGTACTGAAGGCCGCGACCCCAACGGCGGATGTCCAGGATGGCGTTAACTCTCCACGCCGGGTCGCCATCAATCACCACAGGTGGAGGTGGAGACCTAGAAGGGGGACACAGAAGGCTGGGAAAAATAAAAGGCTTGATTTGGGAGACATGAAAGGTAGGACAAATGCGGAGGGAGGGGGGAAAGTAAGGCGCACAGCCACAGGATTGATTATACGGTCTATGGGGAAAGGACCAATAAACCGTTGAGACAATTTCTTCGACTCAGCCTTGAGGTTAATGTGCTTGATAGAAAGCCAAACCTGCTGACCCACCTGATAGGAAGGGGCTGGCGTCCTATGGTGATTGGCTGTTGTGGTGTTGTGCTCTGCCGTGCGGCGAAGTGCGGCCCGGGTCACCCTCCACAGCCAATGACAGCGCCACAGGTGAGCTTGAATGGACGGTACAGTGATGCCCCCCTCCTCTTGGGAAACAGCGGGGGGTTGTATCACAGGGATGCCTCAAATGGGGACATGCCGATAGCCAAGGACGCGGTGGTGTTGTGGGCATACTCGCTCCAGGGGAGATGGGCACTCCAAGATGCTGGGTTCGCAGTGGCAATGCACCGCAGCGCAGCCTCCAGCTCCTGATTAGCACGCTCGCACTTCCCATTGCTCTGTGAGTGGTAACCAGAAGACAGACTCACCGTGGCTCCTAGGGCGTTGCAGAATGATCTCCACACCCGGGACACAAACTGAGGACCCCGATCAGAGACAATGTCCGTGGGGATGCTGTGCAACCTCACGACATGCTGGATGAGCAGATCAGCCGTTTCCCTAGCCATAGGCAGCCCCTGTAGGGGGACAAAGTGGGCGGCCTTAGAGAATCTGTCCACGATCGTGAGGATGACGGTGCAATGGTTAGACAGTGGGAGACTGGTGATGAAATCCAAGGTGATGTGGGACCAGGGTCTGCCGGGAATAGGAAGAGGGTGGAGCAAACCAGCAGGAGGAGATGAAGATGTCTTACCAGTGGCGCACTGGGGACAGGCGCGGATGTACTCAGCGACATCTCTCCGGAGCAAAGGCCACCAGAGAGTCCTCTGGGGGAGTTCCACCGTGCGAGCCCTCCCCGGCTGGCACGAGAGTCTGGAGGAGTGACCCCAATGAAAAACCTCACCCCGGACGGAAGAAGAGACGAACAACCTCCCCGCTGGACCCCCGCCCGGGTCCAGTTCAGCCTCCTGCACTTTCAAGACCTTTTCCTTGATGCACCACGAGAGGGCGCCCCCGACGCAGGTTGAGGGGATGATGGGATGCTGTGACACCTCTGCAGTATCTGAGGAGAACTGCCTGGACAGCGCATCTGGCTTAGTTTTCTTGGCCCCGGGGCAGTAGGTGATAGTGAATTTGAAACGTCCAAAAAACAGGGACCAGTGGGCCTGATGGGCATTCAGGCATCTGGCTGTCCTCAGGTATTCCAAATTTTTATAGTCCATCCAGATGACGAATGGCTGGGCGGCCCCCTCCAACCAGTGATGCCACTCTTCCAGGGCGAGCTTGACTGCCAGGAGCTCCCTGTCACCGATGTCATAGTTATGCTCTACTGAGGACAGACAGAGGGAGAAGAACGCACAGGGGCGGATCTCACCATCGACCGGAGAGCGCTGGGACAGCACAGCTCCAACCTCAGAGTCCAAGGCATCCACCTCCACCTTGCATTGAAGAGCAGGATCCACCTGTGTCAGAATAGAAGAAGATGAGAACTGAGATTTTAATGAGGAGAACGCCGCTTCAGCTTCTTCTGACCAATGAAAGGCCACTTTAAGGGAAGTGAGGCGGGTCAAAGGAAGAGCAGTGATGCTGTAGTTTTGGATAAAGCGGCGGTAGAAATTGGCGAACCCCAGTAACTGTTGGAGCTGCTTCCTGGAGGTGGAGGTGGGCCAATCTACCACCGCTCTTACCTTGCCGGGGTCAGGGATGATCTGATTATGAGAGATGATGAAGCCAAGAAACGATGTTTGGGGGACGTGAAACTCGCACTTCTCGGCCTTCACATAAAGTTTGTTTTCCAGAAGCCGCTGCAGAAGCTGCCTCACGTGTACCCGATGCTCGTCTAAGGACTGTGAGAAGATCAGGATGTCATCCAGGTACACGAAGATGAACGAGCCCAGGAAATCCCTCAAAACGTCATTAATCAGGCTCTGGAAGACGACAGGGGCATTGGTCAGCCCGAACGGCATCACCAAGTACTCGAAATGCCCACTAGGGGTCCAAAAGCCAGTCTTCCACTCATCACCCTCCCTGATCTGCACCAGATGATAAGCATTGCGAAGGTCCAGTTTGATAAACCAGGAGGCCCCCCAGAGAGAATTGAACGCCGTGTCCATCAGGGGGAGAGTATACTTGTCCTTGATGGTGATGTTATTCAGGGCACGGAAGTCGATACACGGCCTGAGGGAGCCGTCCTTCTTTCCAACAAAAAAAAATCCTGCCCCCACCGCTGAAGATGAAGGACGGATGATGCCGGAGTTAAGTGATTCCTTAATGTAAGACTCCATCGCCTCCCGCTCAGGAGCTGACAAGCTGTAGAGATGACTCGACGGCAGCAGGGCTGCAGCCCAAAGATTGATGGTGCAGTCATATGGGCGGTGGGGGGGAAGAGACAGTGCTTTGGACTTACTGAATGCGGCCCCCAGGTCGTGATACTCTGGGGGAACCCTGGACAGATCAGGAGGAGGAGTGGCAGGAGAAGACAGGGGCATGGATGGCGAGCAGGCAGCGGACTGCAGACAGGCACTCAAACAGAAAGAGCTCCACGAAACCACGCTCCCCGTGCGCCAGTCGATTGTGGGGTTGTGAAGCCAAAGCCAGGGATAGCCCAGGATAACCGGAGAGGAGGAAACCGGCAGCACAAACAGCCTGAGCTCCTCCCAGTGGTCCCAAGATACGATGACTGACACCGGGGCGGTCTGCTTTGATACTACTGCCATGGGAGCTTTGGACAGGGCAGTAAGTTGGAGGAGGGTCTTCAAGGGATGACACGGGAGTCCCAATCCGGTTGCCAGTTCCCCCGAGATGAAACTCTGCTCAGCCCCTGAATCAATCAAGGCCTGAGTGACAATTTCCCTGTGACTGTGTATGAACCTAATGGGAAGAAGGAATTTTGTGAGGGGATTTAACTGAGGAGAGTCCGTGATTCCCCCTACTGCGACGCACGGACTCCCTCTTTTGGCCGAATGGAACAGGACACTACCTCATGCTCCTCACTGCCACAGTAGAGACATAACCCTAACTCCCGGCGGCGCTGTTTCTCTGCTAAAGAAAGCTTGGATGACCCTACAGCCATAGATTCTGGCGCATTCAAGGAATCTAGGGAAGGCAGGGCCAATAGAGGGGGCTGTAGGGAGCAACAAAACTGGGAACCAGAGCAACCAGAAGTCCTGCGCTCGGCCGCCCGCTCCCTCAGCCTGTTATCGAGGCTAATGGCTAAGGAGATAAGCTCGGTTAACCTATCTGGTCTTTCTAAGCGGGCCAGCTCATCCCGCAAGCAAGGGCTAAGGCTCTTGACAAAAATGCCACACAACGAGGTGTCCTCCCAACCTACCTCCACAGCCACCTTCCGGAAATCTACGGCAAAGTCCGCTACAGACCTGCTACCCTGTTTTAAATTCAATAGCCGGGTGGTAAGCACACTGTCACAGTCCGAATGATTGAACACCTCGTTAAATTCGCTGATGAATTGACTGTAAGTTAGATTAGCATAGCTTGCCCTAGCCATCACAGCATAAGCCCAGGCTAACGCTCGCCCTTCCAGTAGGTTAGCTATGTAGCCGATATGACTGATCTGTGGAGAAATCCCCAGGCACTCGCTGGAACACTATCTCACATTGAAGCAGGAAACCCCTAGCCTTCCCTAGCTTACTGCTAAAGCGAGTGGAAGTGGGAACAGGTGTTAACTGGGAAGGGAAAACCTGGCTAGGTGGTGAGCTAGTGGGAGCAGAAGTGCTACTTGGGGCCGGTGGAGGAGACTGTGAACCTGTCAAACCATCCAATCTACCATTAATTTGAACCAGCTGGGAAAGAATAACCTGTTGCTGGTAAGCTAATTGATCTACCCGAGCTTCTAAGTTGTTAACTCGGCGCACTAGCGTGCTGTCTACTGGGTCATTTTGGCGGAGCCATACTGACATGATTAATAGACCCAGTAAACAGACACAGACTCTAGGATAGATTCAATTATCTTTTATTGTGTTAACTGGTGTGTGCGTGCGTGTATGTGTTTGTGTGTGAATCAGTGATGACGTGGCAGCTGGGGGTGAGCAGAGCGCCGTGCAACCTGGCAACCTGTTTGCTGGGATGGCGTTGTGCTCAGGTTGGCCCGTATGCTCCAGCCAGGAGGACAGCGCCTGTCGTCACAGTACAGCTGAAAACGGAGATGGTGCTCAGTTCGCCGCCAAGGAGGAAGGATTCCGCCGCCACAGAACTCCGCCTGTGCACGGGGGATGAGCGAGGAAAAGGTGAGTAGCAGGATGGCTTACTTGGTTGAAGAGAGTTGCTCCTTTCAGGAGAATAGGAAGCGAGGGATGACTCCGGGAAAACGACGAGGGCTGAGAAATCTCTGGAGATTGGCGAAGACTAGAATAGTCTCAGTGAGCCAAAGAGATCAGACGGCTCCACGCCGATCTGAGGGCAGAGTGGGTTAAATAGCTTGACAGTGATGGAGAACAGGTGTGCTCGCACCTGCGGATCATAATCAGCTGGAGCGAGCCATCACAGTAATATGATAGAAAAATTCCATATTATTGTTAGATTATTCTTATATTGTTCCATGTCTTTTCCATTTTTCATGTCTGATGTTTATGTGTGCATTCTGATTGCTGGGGTCTTTCTGCAACTGTGGGGGTTCCCCCCTACAGTTGATAGTGCTATGAGATGACTGTTGTTGTGAAATGGCGCTATATAAATAAAGTTGAATTGAATTGAATTGAATTCCATGTAGCCCCCAGTCTGTATGCATGAGTTAGCAATTACATAGTTGTAATAAGAATGTCCAGCTTGTGAGTGAGTGTGGTGTGAATGTTCAGATATCCGTTAAGACACAGCTGTTTTCAATTCATCATGTTCAGTTCCGTGTGTCTGTGGGAATGAGATTTACACTGGCTCCGTACTCCCTGACAACATTTGATAAGGACTGTGTACTTCGTGGACTCAAGGACAGGACTGTTTGTCTTCTGGACAATCTCTCCCTCTCTCACTCCCCATGGATAAGACAGCTTTAAAAGTTTGACTGAAGTGTGACCTAACTCAAGAGGTTCAGTGTGTGTGGACTGAGGGCTACACTCTGTAACTTCTCCCTCATTGGTCATGAGGAAATAAATCTACTTACATTTAAATATTCTGCCTGATTTTTGACTCAGATTAATGATGCTGAAAATTATCCTAACAAACTCAAAAAAGCAAATTGGTCCTCCTTTGTTTCTCTGTGCAAAGAGGAATTCAGCCAAAAACCTCAACCACACTGTCACTGCTCAGAGCTTCGCTCAAACCTTAATTGCAATTGCAGATAAGACTGTACCAAAAACATCAACAAAGCCACACCATAGGTCCAGCCCATGGTTCAATGATGACTGCAAAAAGGTTATTGAGGCAAGGAAAAAAACAGAGAGGATGTTCAATAAACATCCAACAACAGAAAACCTGACCAGATTTAAAAATCTGTTGAGCTAAAGCACGCAGGATCATCAATGAAGCAAAGAGACAGAGCTGGAGGGAATTTGTATCAAGCCTCACATCCAACACATTTACCACAAAGATAAGATAAGATAAGATAAGATAAGATAAGCCTTTATTAGTCCCACAACGGGGAAATTCCAGGATTGCAACAGCACAGGGATAGCAACACTCAGAGCAACAATCAGAAGGCAAGAAAAAAAAAAAACAAGCAAGCAAGAGCAGCTAATAAACATATGTACGTATTACTATAAAATATATATATATACACACACACACAGACACACAGTGCAGAGCATTGTAGCTGGATGGAATAATATATGAATATATGAACACACAGTGCAGAGCATTGTAGCTAGATGGAATAAATATGTAAATATATAAACACCCACAGTACGGAGCATTGCAGCTAGGTGGAATAAATATGCAAGTATATAAACACACACAGTGCGGAGCAATGTAGCTAGATGGAATAACATGTAGATATATAAATATATAAACACCCACAGTACGGAGCAGATCTGGGATTTAATCAGAAAGCTGAAGGGTAAGAAGAATGGACTACAGTACTACTATACTATACAGTATATTAATCATCAGGGCAATCTGCTCAGAAAATATGAAATAGCTAATCAACTAGCAAAATCGTTTGAGAAGAATTTGTCTATTGGAAACTATCGTCCTGAGTTCCAAATCATACAAGCACAAGAAGAACAAAAAGAAATAAACTTTTCTTCAGATAACTTAGAACCATACAACCAAGATTTCACTATGGAAGAACTTTTGCTGTCAATAAGGAACTCTCATGACATTGCTGTGGGGCCAGATAAAATTCATTATCAGTTTTTAAAACACTTTCCCCCCAGTGCACTATCCATTCTCTTGATGGTTTTTAACAACATCTGGAAATCAGGCAGTATTCCTGAAAGCTGGAAAGAAGCAGTAATTATACCTGTTCCAAAACCCGGGAAAGATCATACTGATACCAACAACTACCGTCCAATAGCTCTGACAAGTTGCCTCTGTAAAACCATGGAAAGAATGGTAAACAATCGCCTTGTGTGGGTGCTTGAATCTGAAGGCCTTTTAACTGATTACCAGTGTGGCTTCAGACGTGGTAAAAGCACTTTAGACCACCTTATTAGATTAGAGGCCTATATATGTACATGATGGTTTTATTAGAAAAAAACACGTAGTTGCTGTACTTTTTGATTTAGAAAAAGCATATGACACAATATGGAAATATGGTATTTTAAGTATTTAAATATGGTATTTTAAGAGACCTACTGCTCTCAGAAGAGGCAAGGTGGAGATGAGAGACATTGATGTGTGGACAGAAGATTCAGAGCACAGCCTCCAGGAATGCTTTGACTGTACAGACTGGAAGATGTTCATAATGGCCTGCGGGGATGATTTGGACTCTCTGGCTGAGCTCACATGCTCATACATGGCTCACTGTCAAAATAAGTTTGTTCCACGTAAACGTGTCAAAATATATCCCAACAACAAACCATGGGTTACTAAATCAGTTAAATCCTGCTTACAGAGGAAAGCACTTGCCTTTAAACAGGGGTCTGTTTCTGCGCTACAGGTTGCCACTAAGGAGCTAAAGGCCGAAATTTTAAGAGCAAAACAGAATTATAAATCAGAATTGGAAAGCAAGATGGCAGCAAATAAACTTGGTTCGGCCTGGGCCAGTATGAAAAAAATTGCAGGCCTTCAGAGCACAGAGCGCAGTAATCGTGTGTTTTTAGATGGTTTTAGTTCAGACACAGAGCTGGCTAATGCTCTTAATTGTTTTTATGGTCGTTTTGACTCCTTTGATTTTAGCACAGAAATCCAAGATTTGAAACAGAAACTCAAAGACAATCAGCACTTTAATATTGAGATGCAGGATGTTGAAAGGGAGTTCCGCGCTGTAAAAGTGAACAAAAGTCAGGGCCCTGATAATATATGTGGACGCCTGGTAAAGTCCTGTGCACATGAACTGAGTCCTATATTTCACTACATTTTCAATAAGTCCTTACAGACACAACATGTGCCTAAGATCTGGAAAGATGCCGTGGTTGTTCCCATTCCAAAATCCAGCTGTCCTAAAACGGTAAATGACTTTAGACCAGTTGCTTTGACTTCAATTTTAATGAAAATTTTTGAAAAACTGGTCAGATGTGAGGTCCTAAAGCAGACTGAACATGCATTGGATCCTCTGCAGTTTGCCTATAGGCCTCACAGAGGAGTGGAGGATGCCACTGTCACTCTGTTTAACATGCTTTTTAAACATCTGGATTTTAATGGGACACACGCCAGGCTTTTATTTGTGGACTTTTCTTCTGCCTTTAATACAATCCAACCTCATATTTTAGTTGAAAGGCTCCTGCAACAATTTGATTTAAGCAATAATCTGGTGGGTTGGATTCTGGATTTCTTAACCAACAGGACGCAGAGAGTAAGGGTCAATGGTACATTGTCTGACCTAAAGTGCTCTTCTACTGGCTCTCCTCAGGGGTGTGTGTTGTCACCACTACTCTTCATCCTGTACACAAACATGTGTCGGAGCAGACATGACAACAGACACATTATAAAGTATGCTGATGACTCAGTCATTGTCAGTCTCCTCCAGGATGGTGAGAGTGGCCATGGCCCAGTAGTTGATGACTTTGTTCACTGGTGTGAGGATTCCTACCTGCAGCTGAATACAACAAAAACGAAAGATATGATTATTGACTTTAGGAGGAAAACTCCCAGGCACAAAGTCACCATACTAAAAGGCCAGACCACCGAATGTGTACAATCGTACAAATATCTTGGGACGATTATTGATAGTGGATTGAACTTTGAGGTGAACTGTGAAAGGGTGTGCAAAAAGGGTCAGCAAAATTTGCATTGTTTGAGGAAACTTGCACGCTTCCAAATTGACCGAACCATAATGACTATGTTCTATCGGGCTTTTATTGAATCTGTTTTATCCTTTTCTTTAATGTCATGGTTTGGTCAGATAAAACTGAAACAGAGGAAATCCTTGGATCAGGTAGTCAGATGGTCCAGTCGTTTGCTTGGTGAGTCACAGCTGAGCCTGACATCCCTGTACACCAGACAAGTACAGAGGATGGCCGACTCGATTTTAAATGATGACTCCCACCCTTTGCACTGCAACTTTCAGCTTCTTCCCTCCAGACGGAGGTTTGCTGTCCCAAAAAGTAGAACCCAGCGCTACAAAAACAGCTTTGTCCCTGCTGCTGTCAAAGAGTTGAACAAGCTATAAAAATTATATTGTACATATTTTATATTTACCTATTTTGTAAGATGTGTGCCTGTGTTTGTGTCTATGTTGAATGTAATTGTGGCTTGTAAATATGGATGTCACCAACTGCAAAACAAATCTACCTACGGGTACAAATAAAGTAACCTGAACCTGAACCTGAACCTACATGACATGAGTGTTAGAGGACATGTGCCCTTTTTCATTTCAAATTTTTTGACTAATAGACGTTTCAAAGTCCCAGTAGGAGATACCCTTTCAGAGCCCCGTGTGCAAGAACAAGGAGTCCCCCATGGAAGCATCCTCTCGGTTACCCTTTTTAGCATTAAGATTAATAGTGTAGTTGGTGCTCTTAGACCAAATACCTTTTGTAGTCTTTATGTAGATGACCTCTGTATTTGCTACAGGGGGAAAGGCATGAGAGCAATTGAAAAGCAACTACAGCTGTGCAAAAACAAGATTGTGGTCAATCAGTAATGGATTTAAATTTTCAAAAACAACTCTCTGCATGCACTTTTACCTGCTGCGGTCTCTCCACCTCGACCCTGAGTTTTTCATAGATGGAGATTCCTTAGACTTATTTTTGATAATAAGTTGTCTTTTATTCCACATATAAAATTTCTATGAATCAGACGTTTTAAAGCCCTTGATATTATTAAAGTTTTGGCAAAAACTAAATGGGGTGCGGACTCTACTGTGCTTCTGCGTCTCTACAGAGCACTTGTAAAATCTCGGTTAGAGTATGGGAGCATAGTTTATGGATCAGCAAGGAAATCCTACATCAGGATGCTGGAAACTGTCCATCACCAAGGTCTAAGGCTTGCCTTGGGGGCTTTCAGGACCTCTCCTGTTAAAAGTTTGTATATTGAAGCAAACAAGCCTTCACTTCAAATCAGGCGCCTGAAATTGGCTCTCCAGTATATGGTTAAACTTAAAGCATACAATAGAAATCCAGCCTACTCTGCAGTTTTTCACCCTCAATTTTTGCAGATGTATAAGGTCAGACCTAAGAGCATCACTCCTTTTGGACTCCGTATAGAACCTCACCTGGTAAAGTTAAACCCTGATATGAGCAACATAACACAGACACAGTTTTGTCACATTCCTCCATGGAGTTTGAGGAAACCCAAAATCATTCTGAATCTGAGCCAAAACAAAAAGAAAGACACTCAACCAAATGTGTACCAGCAGCAAATCTTAGACATAAAATGTCGTTTTCCTTGCCATATTTCCATATACTTGGGTGGCTCTAAAGTAGATGGCTCAGTCTCGGCTGCAATTGTCACCGGGCACAATCAGTATGGTTTGCGGATTCCCAAACAATGCTCAGTTTTTACAGCAGAGGCTCGTGCTTTGCTTCTAGCATTGGAACACACTGAAAGAACCAAACAACAGAGCTCCTTAATTTTTACTGACTCCAGATTCTGTCTTCGGGCGACAGGGTTTTTAAACACTGATCACCCCATTATTATTCAGATTTTAGAGAAACTAGGTTTTATTTTACAGAAACATAATTTTAATATCATCTTCTGTTGGATCCCCAGCTATGTTGGCCTGTCAGGTAACGAGCAGGCAGACAATGTTGCCAAGAGAGTCCTTACCCAAAAAGTCACTCAATGCCAGATCCCAGCCTCAGACCTCAGACCTCTAATAACCTCTTATATTTTAAAGAAGTGGCAGACCGAATGGGACACATGTACTGCAAATAAACTGCATGATATTAGACCTGCCATAAGTCATAGACACTTGCATCACTTTAAAAACCGACATGATGAGGTAGTGTACACTAGATGCCGTATTGGCCACTCAAGGCTCACGCACAGCTTTTTATTAAAAGGTGAAGCCCCACCATATTGTTAGTTCTGCCGCGTTTTTTTTTTTTTATCAATAAAGCACATTTTACTTGACTGTCCTGCTCTCATGACAACAAGACAACATTTTTATTCTCAAAAGTCACTGAAAAATATTTTTAATAAGGCACCACCATAGAAAGTTTTAGGGGTTTTAGCACATGTGCAGCTGAAGCATCTTATTTAATTTTTCTGTTTTATTGTATCTACATATCTATCTCGCTCTATTTGTCTATCTGTCCATCTACTTATTTATTTTTTCATTTATCATCCTATCTCTATATAATTTTTAACTCAATTTTCTTTTCCATGAAATAGCCATAAATGCTGACATGGCACTAAGCAAGAACACTCACTCACTCACTCACTCACTCACTCACACCTGTGTTGGGAGTTGTCTGCTATATCCATTCCATGCTGACCTTGATGAGTAATCATTCAGTACTTTTCCACTCATATACATGAGGATTCTTTCTTATACTACCACTCTTTGTGATTGTTGCAGTTAATAATCTGTTCTGCTATGTTGTTGACCCTCTGCAAAAAATGAGATGATCCAGAGATATTACAATAATTAGGGCAAACTTTCAGTATAGTGCGACCTGATAAACAGTGGAGATCAAAATTAGAGAACAATGCATTAATACTTGATTTATTCTGAAATACTGTTATTCTTCATTGCTCAGAATTTGACAGAATATCAGCTGTGGCTATACAGTGGTGCTTGAAAGTTTGTGAACCCTTTAGAATTTTCTACATTTCTGCATAAATATGACCTAAAACATCATCAGACTTTCACACAAGTCCTTGAAGTTGATAAAGAGAACCCAGTTAAATAAATGAGATTTAATATTTCTAATACGTATGTAAGTAAGGCTGGTTACACCCTTACAGCAGTGGTACAGTGGTGCTTGAAAGTTTGTGAACCCTTTAGAATCTTATTCAAATTATCTGCTAATCCTAGAGGTTCACAAACTTTTGCCACTCACAGATATGTAATATTGGATCACATTTTCCTCAATAAATAAATGAAAAAGTAATTTTTTAACTGTAACTAAGGCTGGTTTTTATCATCTAAAGACTATCTCCAGAGTGTGGCAGTTTCTCTCTCAAGCCTATACAGAGACATTTTTACATGCTTTTATTTCTTCTAGAATAAATTATTGCCATGCTCTTCTTTCTGGTCTTTCTAAAAAGACTATAGTGTCATGGTCTGAGTGCTGATTCTGTCTGCGCTCGGGCTGTCCGGTATTTTCTCTGTTCTGTGTTGTCATATGGCCTTCCAGGGCTTTTATTGTGACAGCGTCACGGAGGGACTTCCGGCTGTCAGAGCTGAGCCGCGTCATGACAGCTGGATCATATTCCATTGATTACTTTGTGGGAATGTGAGAATAACGAGACAGGTTTCTCTCAAGTCAACTTTATTCACATCACCAACATCTTGAAGAAGAAAGAGGACAACACAGGAAACTCTCGTCCTTAAATACCAGGACTCATAAGCCTGTTTTCCACTAGCCCAGCACACCTCGGTATGGCTCGATTCACTTCAGTACGGCTCGGAATGCTTCTGTCTCCATTAGCACGGTGTTGTGCTTGTGCTGTGATGGTTTGTGTTAGGAGGTTTTAGAAGCGGGGCGGCGGCAGATTCCCAGCGAGGCGGGGCCACACTCCTGTGACGTTACGCACCCGACTGAGTCCTTATTTACACGAGACAAAAAATACAGGATCCAAGGATTATTGCCTTGCTCGCTCTGTGGTTTTATCTCACAATTAATTTTATCTCATAATTAAGCTGCAACAACACAAGTCACTTTTGTTTTGAATTAACTGCCAAATGACCTAGAAATAATGAGCTGAAACTTGTTTTTATTCGTATTAAATAATGAGACAGTGGCACACTGGCCAACACCAAATTGTATTATTTTTTACATTCTAGGGCATTTTGGATGTACTGAATAAAAAAAATTCATGTTTTTCACCTTCAGGTCAATGTTTGGAACAACAGTATTATTATTTTCCGTTTAGATGATGCTACACTCCTTCTAAAGTATTGTAATTCTCTTAATTTGGAATGCCGATAGAACATTCAATTTACATATACTTGTACCTACTTTGACTTGGTGCTAATTTTTTTATGATATTTCAATAAAAAGAACAGAAAGCTTACAAAAACATTTGTTTTTTGGTCTAGTTAAAAATTACATTACCTTTACAATGGTTGACCCCTGACAGGATGATCAGCATCATTTTCATCAGACTAGGCAATGGAATTTCTATGTAATTATACTGTTTTATAATTCAGTGTTATAACAGACAAACCACACTTTCCAAAACAATTCCATTTTATTATATACAAAATATTAAAATAAAAAAAAAAACTTTGCAACACAACATGAAGGTTAATCGACATTTTATACACGCCGACCACTGAGTGCCTCTACACCAGCTTCCCAAACTGGGTCAGCAAGACTCGGTTGAATGAAGCCGTCTCTGCCAGCTGTGGGTCAGGAAGGCTTGGTTGAATTAATCCGGGCGGGCTGTCGCGGCGGACGCGTGGGATGATTCTACAAGGAAAATGCACACAATAAAATACAGCACGAAAGTGCAAGATATACAGAAAAGACAATAGTTTTTAACAAGATTACATAAGCTTATTTCAGCGTATTGTTCACATGAATAATTAAAATAAAAGCTTTAGTCCGCAGTGTGCTGCAATAAAGCAGCGATCATCATCCACAAATGAACAGCTTTTTTATTGCATAAATAAACTGAGCGTCTCACCGAATATATTTGCGAAAAAACGCACAATAAAAAAAAATTAAAACTCACCGTTAAAGGACTCCGATGTCGAGACCTCCCGGTATATTTTTTCATTCCGGGCGGCTCCGTCTAACTCGCGCTGGATACGTTCGTCTGACAATGCAGTGAGCAGCCACTACACCTCCTTATTGGTCCATGGAACACCCTTATTACGCGAAGCCATTTTTGATAGAGAATAAATGAAAATAGCACAGCAATACACTGAAAAGAAACCGCCAACAGTGGTTGCGTGCTGAGTAATGGCGGTCGTGAAGATTCTTTTTTTTTTTTTTTTTCAAAAACTTTATTGAGAAGGTTGTGAAGAGTCGGTAGAAGAGGAGGAGGAGAGGGGTGGTTACAACCTGACCAATCAGCGCCAGTTACGACCTGACCAATCAGCGGCGACCAGTCTGTTAACGTCACAACACGGCACAGCTCAGCACTGCTGTACCCTGCCCTGGAGCGGGGCTGAGAATTGCGGCTGTTAAACTGTGTTGGGGCTTGTGGAAAAGCGTACAAAGCGTGCTGAGCCGTCCCGTGTCGCGCTAAAGCGTGCTAGTGGAAAAGGCCCTTTACAGTTCACAAGTCACATGAATCACAGACCACGTTGCATTATAATTGCCAGTAACAATGCATCTCCTCTTTAATCCTTTAATTACACCCCCACAGTCTCAAGCCTTGCATACCAAAGCTAACATCCTTGCAGCTTCCTGTAATCTCCAAGGAAGCTCTGTCTTTGTTCTGATCTAAAATGTGAGTCACAAAACAGGTCACATATGTGTGTCCACCACACGAGCCCCCCCAACATTTTAGAACAAACAAGAGAACAACAACATGCATGCCGTGATAGTATCAATACACATCAGTCCACATGCTGTCTAGGCCTTATTCTCCTGCCGTATCTGCTGTAGCCGGGATTCCATGTCTCTGCGGCGCTGTCACGCTGGGGGTTTGCCGTCTGGGGGAGGAAACCTTTTGTCAGTCCCTGCGGGTGATCTGGGGAAACATTACTCTGTGAAGCCCCCCGCGGGGGTCTACCTCGCCGCGGGGCCCTTGCAAAGAGCACTTGCTCATCTGCTACCACAAAAGCGGGTTTGAGTCTGTTTATGCCAACTTTCTCTTTCCTACCCCCCAAATCTAGCAAGAACTGCTTGTCCCCTGTTTCTAACGCTCTGAAAGGTCCGTCATAAGGCGGTCGCAGCGGGGTTCGATGCGCATCGTGTCTGATAAAAACAAGCTCTGCGTTCTTCAAAGTTTTAGGCACAAAAACGCGTGGAAAACTGTGGTGCGCGGGGCCGGGCAGTGTGCTTGATTCTATGTTACTCTGCAACAGCTGAGACAGGGAGGCGTCTGGCGCAGGGTTATCTGGGAGAAACTCCCCAGGCAGCTGGAGTGGCTGCGCAAACACGAGCTCCACTGGGGAGGCTTCTAAATCCTCTTTAGGCGCAGAACGCAACCCCAATAACACCCACGGTAACTTGTCCACCCAATTTGCATCCGTCAGTGACGCTCTGAGAGCTGCTTTCAATGACCTATGAAAACGTTCGCATAACCCGTTAGCCTGCGGATTGTACGCGGTTGTGCGGTGAATTGTGACACCCAGGCTGCGGGCCATTGTCGACCAAAGCTCGGACACAAATTGAGGGCCTCTGTTGGACGTAATGTCCGACGGCACGCCGAAGCGCGCCACCCATGCTGTTACAAACGCGCGTGCCACCTCCTCGGCCGTGGTTGATGCCAGCGGGACAACCTCAGGCCAGCGCGTGGTGCGGTCCACCATTGTTAGAAGGTGTGTGCACCCTTGTGACGGCGGGAGGGGGCCCACGAGGTCCACATGAATGTGATCAAACCTCTTGGCCGGAATGTGAAAAGGCTCCAAAGGAGCCCTCGTGTACCTGTGTACTTTGGCTCGTTGACACGCCGTGCAGGCTGCTGCCCACTCTTTAACTTGTTTGCAAAGCCTTAACCCTGTTGGTCCAGACTGAAGCGCGCGCACATCTGCGTCACTAACCTGCTCCGCAGCCATGGCTGCGTAATCTACTCCTATGCTGACTGGGGCCGCCACGGCGCGCAAGAGGCAATCTGCCACTATATTTAGTTTGCCCGCCACATGCTGAATATCAGTGGTAAACTCTGATATCGCGGCCAGCTGTCTCTGCTGCCGGCCTGACCACGGTTCGGAAACCTTGGCCATCGCGAATGTTAGTGGTTTGTGGTCAACGAACGCGGTGAAAGAGCGTCCTTCTAGCCAGAACTGAAAGTGGTGGATGGCCAAATGGAGAGCCAGCAGCTCCCTGTCGAACACGCTGTATTTACGTTCGCTATCGCGCAAGGTCCTACTGAAAAAGGCGAGGGGTTGCCAAACCCCGGCTACATGTTGCTCCACAACCGCCCCTATGGCCACATCTGACGCGTCAGTGGTGAGCGCTATACGGGCCGTTGGGTCTGGGTGTGCCAACAATGCAGCCTTTGCCAGGGCTGCTTTCACCTCCGAGAACGCTTGGTCCCGCTCCAGGGACCACTCAACCTTATCCGCGGGTTTCTTTTTTTTGAGCGCGGCATACAGCGGCTGCATGAGTTGCGCCGCGCGGAGGAGGAAACGGTTATAAAAATTCACCATTCCCAAAAACTCCTGCAACACCCTGACCGTCTGCGGCCGGGGAAAATCTGCCACCGCGCACACTTTGTCAGGAAGCGGAACTGCTCCTTCGGGGGAAAAGCGGTGTCCTAAAAAATCAATCTGCGCCACCCCGAACTGACACTTCGCTGGGTTGATTATTAACCCGTGATATCCCAACCTTTGGAAAACTGTGGCCAGGTGTTTTTCGTGTTCGTCTTCAGACGTGCTGGCTACCAAAATATTGTCCAAGTAGACGAACACGAAAGGGAGATCGCGAAGCACCGCGTCCATCATGCATTGGAACGTCTGAGCAGCCCTTTTAAGTCCGAATGGCATGCGTAAAAACTCGAATAGGCCAAACGGAGTTATTACCGCTGTTTTGGGTATGTCCTCAGCGCGCACTGGGACTTGGTGGTAACCGCGGACCAAGTCTATTTTAGAAAAAACGTGCACCCCTGCACAAATGAACGGAAAAATCTTGGATATGCGGGATTGATGAGCTCAATTAGCTAAATAACTTCTATGCTCGTTTTGACAAGGACAACAATGAAAAGAACATCAATTTCCCACCCTCTGATGACCTCCACCATCTCACACTCACCCACACCGACGTCCATAATGCACTGAGTCATGTCAACGTACGTAAGGCTGCTGGCCCTGATGGCATTCCTGGGCGTGTGCTGAGGGCATGCGCTGAGCAGCTGGCAGGGGTCTTCACAGACATCTTCAATCTGTCCCTGGCCCAGGCCGTGGTACCAGCGTGCTTCAAGACCACTTCAATAGTACCAGTGCCGAAACATTCAACACCATCGTGCCTAAATGACTATCGCCCTGTGGCACTGACGCCCATAGTCATGAAGTGCTTTGAGCGACTGGTCTTGGCACAGCTCAAAAAAGGCCTGCCCCCTACACTGGACCCTCATCAGTTCGCCTACCGGAGCAACAGGAGTACAGAGGATGCGGTTTCTACAGCGCTGCACTATGTACTCTCACACCTGGATGACAAGAACACCTACGCAAGAATGCTGTTTATTGACTTCAGCTCAGCATTCAACACAGTTATCCCCTCCAAGTTGCTCACCAAACTTGGGGACCTGGGAATCAGTACCTCCACCTGCAACTGGATCATGGATTTTCTGACCAACAGACCCCAGCATGTTAGGTCAGGCCCCAACCGTTCTTCCGTCATCACACTCATCACTGGTGTACCACAGGGCTGTGTGCTCAGCCCATTCCTCTACTCCCTCTACACCCATGACTGCAGGCCTATGTATGGATCCAATTCCATCATAAAGTTCGCAGATGACACCACGGTGATTGGACTCATCAGGGACAACGACGAGTCAGATTACAGGGCAGAGGTTGAGCACTTGGCTACTTGGTGCGCTGACAATAACCTGCTCCTTAACACCAGCAAAACCAAGGAGCTCATAGTGGACTACAGGAAGGAGAGGGAAGAGACACATGACCCCATCCATATCAATGGCATAGCTGTTGAACGTGTCCCCAGCTTCAAATCCCTGGGGACCCACATCTCGGAGGACCTGTCCTGGTCAGTTAACACCACCAGCCTGATCAAGAAGGCCCATCAACACCTCTTCTTCTTGAGGACATTGAAGAAGAACCATCTGTCAACTGACATCCTGGGCAACTTCTACCGCTGCGTGATAGAGAGCACCCTGACCAACTGTATCACACTCTGGTATGGGAGCTGCTCTGTAGCTGACCGCAAGGCGCTGCAGCGGGTGGTGAAAACCGCCCAACGCATCACAGGGACTCCACTTCCAGCTATAGAGGACGTCTACAGGAAAAGATGTCTGCGCCGGGCACGCAGCATTCTTAGGGACTCCAACCATCCTGCTCATGGACTGTTCCAGCTTCTCCCCTCCAGAAGACGTTTCAGAAGCCTTCGGACTAGAACCAGCAGGTTTAGGAACAGTTTCTTTCCAACAGCTGTCACGTTATTGAACTTAGTTCCCCGCTGACTCTCTTACAATCATCTTTTACCATCCTCACCTGTACATAACTGCATAACTACATAACTACATCTAACTTATTGCACATTATTTGCACATAACAGTACTTTTAACTTTCTGCACTGCTGCATATATTTGCTTAAATTGCACATACTGTTAATTACCGTATATACTGCACTGCTGTCCTTTGCACTTCTGATTGGATGCTAAACTGTGTTTCGTTACCTTGTATTCATACATGTGTAATGACAATAAAGTTGAATCTAATCTAATCTAATCTAAAAAACTGGGTAGCGGTCGTGCGCTGTAGCGTTGTTTAACCTGCGGAAATCCCCACAAGGTCACCATGATCCGTCAGCTTTCGGGACAATGTGTAGTGGGGAAGCCCACGGACTGTTTGAACGCTTGATAATGCCCAACCTCTCCAGGTTGGCAAACTCCTTGCGCGCTATGGCCAGTTTAACTGCGTCCAAGCGCCGAGCTTTTGCAAAAACGGGCGGTCCGGTAGTGGTAATAAAATGCTCCACCCCGTGTTTAGCGACTGTTGCCGAAAATGTGGGGACCGTGAGTGCTGGGAACTGAGTGAGCAGTGTGTGGAACTTACCGCTTGCAGCTGTGACGTTGGCTTGTGCTGTTGGCGGGGCCACTCGCACTGTACAGGGGATAGAATCAAAAGAAAGTGCATTAACCAGGCACCTGTTAGCGAGATCAACCAACAAACCATGTGAGCACAAAAAAATCACGCGTTGAGCCAACAGTGGCGAACTGGCCAGGGTTGCACTCGCCGCTAATGGTAGAGTCCTGAGGAAGAGGTGGGTGAAAATGAAGTGATCGTCGTCAGAGTCTTTCAACCTCAACAACCTCTCCATAAGGTTCGCGGGCATGTCATTTTCAAACTCCGTCAGCGCCAGGAGCCTCTCTGCTTGCTCCTCCACCGAGGGGGTGAAGTGCTGGATGAGTGCAGCCTTCAACGTGCCATATTTGTCGCTGTCCGGCAGCTGGTCGATCAGGCTCTCCACATGCTGGGCCGTGTTGTTGTCCAGTTTTGCGACTACTTGGTAGAATTTTGTGGCATCTACCGATATCCCCCGGAGGTTGAACTGTGCCTCAATTGCATTGAACCAGGAGCGCGGATTGTTCTGCCAGAAGTCCAGTAGCTGGACTGTAGCGGCATTTGCTTGGCTGGGGGCTCCTGCCGAGTCTGGCTCGGGGGAAGTCTCCCTTTGCTGCATGCTCGTCTTGGGTCACCAGTGTGGGAATGTGAGAATGATGAGACAGGTTTCTCTCAAGTCAACTTTATTCACATCACCAACATCTTGAAGAAGAAAGAGGACAACACAGGAAACTCTCGTCCTTAAATACCAGGACTCTTAGAGTTCACAAGTCACATGAATCACAGACCACGTTGCATTATAATTGCCAGTAACAATGCATCTCCTCTTTAATCCTTTAATTACACCCCCGAGGCTCCACAGGCTCCGCTGGCTAGGCCACGTTCACTGTATGGAGGATGGCAGAATTCCCAAAGACGTCCTCTACGGAGAACTGGCAACTGGCAACTGGCAGGAGAGACGTTGGCCGCCCACAGCTACGCTTTAGAGACGTCTGCAAGAGAGACATGAAGGCCCTGGAGATCAACACAGAGCGCTGGGAGGACCTTGCAACGGACCGCTCCAAATGGAGAGGCACCCTGACCAGACAGCTCAAGGCGGGTGAAGAGAGACTGACTGCTGCAGCAGATGAAAAAAGGACCCGCAGGAAGAATTGCCACACACCCAGCAGCACGGAGACCACCCACAAGTGCGACCTGTGTGACAGGGACTGCCATTCGCGCATCGGCCTGTTCAGCCACAGGCGGTGCTGTTCCAGCAGAGTAGACGTTTAGGATTCTCTTCCATGGTCATCATAGACTGACGGAGGCCGACGACGACAACCCCCACAGTCTCAAGCCTTGCATACCAAAGCTAACATCCTTGCAGCTTCCTGTAATCTCCAAGGAAGCTCTGTCTTTGTTCTGATCTAAAATGTGAGTCACAAAACAGGTCACATATGTGTGTCCACCACAACATTCTCCTTTCCTGATTAGTCCTTAGGCATTGTTTAAGGGAACAGCTGAGGCTTACTCCTCGCTGCGACCTTGCTTAAGGTTGGTTCCACACAACGTTCGGCTGGAGTCCCTAACCCCGGCTCCAGGCACCCTCTTGATTCATCGTATCCGAGTAAGTGTTTTCCCTCAGAGTCTGTATCCTGTATCTTGAATTGAAATTGAATTGAATTGAATTGAAAGGTTTATTGTCAATACTACCATATGTGCAAGACATACAGGAGAATTGAAATTTGACTTGACATTGGGCGCGCTCTATAAGCGCATCCCAGAGCCGCGGCAGCCCGAAGGCGCCAGTCATACAGTGGGGGTAAAGAGGGAAGGGGTAGGGGATGACACAGTAGGCGAGAGAAAAAAACATAGTCATCAGAATAGCGCTCAGTGAGCAAGATTATGATTACAAGAAAAAAAAACCTCAATGCACATTTAGCAGACAAACAATACACATGTTGACAAGAGCAAGTTGAGAGAGACAGTGTGAGTGTATGTGTGTCAGTATATGTGTATCAGTCATGTGATGTTTGTATGCAGTGTGTGTGTATCAGTTACTGGTGAACAGCAAAAATCCTCTCACAACAACATTGGATGTTATGTCTTTAGTGTCTGAAACTTAGATAGCATGTCCTCAAGAGATCTAACTCTCAGTGCATGTCCGATGGTAATTTCTAAGCCAGTCACATGGCACTGTCCTTGAGAGTTCAGATTACTGTACGCCAGGTTGTTTATGTTAGGGAGAAGAAGCCAAACTCCCTTGAGCCTTATCTTCCCAGGAGGAATGAATGAAGTCTTCAGGGCGCCGAATCAAGGTCAATAGGCACAGTTCACTTAGAGCATAAAAATTTCACCTCTCATGCGATTCTGTGCATCACAATTTACAGGCTTTAGAATCATTCCCTGGAGAGCACTCAGCGACTCCAGATGTTATCCACCTACCGAAACATAGGTAACATGTCCAAGAGAGTCCATCTCTCTTCCGTGCATGCCAGATGGTAAATTCCATGTTAATCCTATTTGCCGCTATCAGTGCTCCCCCCAGCTGAACGAATTTGTTGAGGGAGCTACGCCGGGTCCGCATTTTGATTAGCTCATCCAACTATAATTTCGATACACCAGGAAAACTCCAGGGCCAAACAGAAAATCCTGTGATCATGCCAATCTTCAGTCGAAACACGAGTTCCAATTCTTGGGCTCCCCCCTGGCCCGATTCCTGTTAAAAAGTGGTGTCAATAGCATTAAGCCACAATTCCAGTTTCCATAATTCCCATTTGGATCGATGCAGCAGAAGAAGAGCGAGACACAGACAGGACATCGCAAGCAAGGAGACAGTATCAGGGAGGAGGAAAGGAGAGGAGAGGAGAGAAAAGTGTCTGCTCTCTCTGGAAGCCGGAAGAAGAAGTAGTCTTATGGCTAAGTAGTCTTAGCCATAGTCATAGTTCGTGTATTTGCCCCACATGGCTATTCTTTTGTCATTTGTATCTTTTGTTAATAAATATGCAAATTCATCGGCTGCCTATAGCGTCTCACTAATAGCCCGCGAGGGCCATCCATGACATATAGCCCCCCTACAACTACTCCAAAACTCTGCCGCCCGGGTTCTGACCAAGACCAGAAAAAGAGCACACATAACACCCATTTTAAAGTCTCTGCATTGGCTTCCTGTCAGCTTCAGAATAGATTTTAAGGCTCTTTTATTGGTTTTTATGTCATGAATCCCCATGCTCCATTACGAGGCACGCGAGGGAGGGAATGAAAAACCAAATTATGCGAATAGAACGTGTCATTTATTAACTTAAACCACAACAAAATAAGTCCAGCAAGACCACACTATACAGCTGATTGAAATGATGAATTTAGGCCACCAGACATATAGGGTTGCTACCCAGATGTTCTACAGCTGGAGAGGGGGAATGCCTAGTGTTGCAGAAATGCTGAGCACAAAGAGAACAGCAAACATTAACTTATGGCTGGAACAACCCGAGGCTGTCCATGTAGTCTGGTGGATGAGGAAGTGAGGCAGAGTCAGTCACTAACATCAAGGGAATCACTGTCTTGAAATGTCAGGCTGAATAACACGCAAGTAGTGGAACACATACATGGAGGAACACACTGCCACGCATGAGGGTGAATGCTCCGACAATCTCTTCCCACTAACGCAGCATATTTGTAATCATAATACTAACGAGGGAAGAGATCGCTGGTGTGAGGAAGCGTGGGCTGAACATAATTAATTCCTGGTGTGCATAAGTGAGTGTCAGACCGTGTGAGTAGGAATGAATGGAGTGTGTGCGTGTAAGTGTGTGAACACCCGTAATGGGAAACAGCTGATGGCACTGACAAGAGGAGGAGGCGTGCCCAAGCTGTCAGGGAGCGAAGGACCCAAATAGCTCCCTGATGCGCCTGAAGGAAAATAGGGCAAAATAACCATAAGTCAGAACTGGGTTTGGAACAACCAAACCCAGGTTCATGACATGCCCCCCCCTCCCCCAGGGGTGGATTCCATAAACCCCAGTACCATCAGCCAAAAACAAAAGACACACCTCAAGGGGAACCCCCCCCCCCCTCCAAACAAACAATACCCAGGGTGGGAGGTGGGGGAAAACCGGTTAGGAGGGAAGCAACCAGTGAAAAAAATACAACAAATAATAAGCAAATAAAGAGCAGTGACCCTCCTAACAGCCCCCACCTAGTACACTAACCCCCCTCCCCAGAAGTCCAAAGTTCAGGGGGTCAACCAGAGTCCCAGGCCCCCAGCATGGCAGGGGGTGACTGATCGGGTGGCCTGCCCAAGTGCCATGTCCAGCAGGCGGCCCGCAGAATAGTGTCCAGCAGCCTGCCCGGGCCAATGGACCACCCAACCCGAAGGCCAAGTCTTTCAGGCGGCCGACCTGCGTGGTGGAGCCACAAGAACTGGAGGGGAAGGTCCAGAGGCAGCCATTATTCTTGCCATTATTCTCCAAAGATGCAGTTATTTTTGCAAAGATGCAGTTTTTTCTGTTATAAAATTTCTATTTATTTATAGTCTTATTTTTTTAGAAATCGCCTCACCACCCAGACACCAGGAAAAACCACCCTTATTTTGAAATCCAAATGTTGGCACATTTAGTTTGTCTGAAGGATGCTGACGGATTAAAGTCAATGACTGCACGGTGGCGCAGTGGTTTAGCACTGTGGCAGCACAGTTTTACCCTCGGCTGGGGGACCGCGGGGATCATGAGATCGTGGGTTTGATCCCAGCCCCCGACCAACAGTGAGCTGTGTGGAGTTTGCATGTTCTCCCCGTGTTGCGCGGGTTTACTCCGGGATTTCTCCGGTTTCCTCCCGCACACCAAAAACATGTAGGTTTAGGGCGCTCGCGCATGCAGCGACCAGCAGCCGGTGGCTTGTCACCAGACTGCAAACCAAGTCTACCTATGGGTACAAATAAGTAACAAAAAAAAAAAAAAAATGACTTCATGAATTTCGGTCATCTTAATTTGCCAGGTACATAATAATGAACATAAATTAGTTAATATTAACTAAGGTTAATATTAAGGTAAAGAGACAATGATTATGATAAAGAGACAATGATTATAATTTGAGAGGAGACTTAAACTTTACGAAACCTAAGGTACGAACAACTAAGAAAAGTCTGTGCATACAGTATCTGTCTGCGGGGTGGATTTGTGGAACAGTCTGGAGCTGGAACTGAAACTATGTACAAACAGAAATCAATTCAAAAATAGGTATAAACATTATTTGCTGAAAGAATATATGTTAGAAGGGTAGTATTTATATGTACGATTCACTATGCTCCCTCTGGGACACTATGGAATGGTAGGTGGGACAGAACTGTGTATATCTGTGTTGTTTGGGGCTGGGTT
The DNA here is from genome assembly GCA_020510985.1 of Pholidichthys leucotaenia. Classification (NCBI taxonomy): domain Eukaryota; kingdom Metazoa; phylum Chordata; class Actinopteri; order Cichliformes; family Pholidichthyidae; genus Pholidichthys; species Pholidichthys leucotaenia. The sequence continues at coordinate 66,986,666 of CM035843.1, forward strand.
TTGATGTATGGACTGTATGTACTGTATGTTGGGATGGATGGGTGTTAATGTTGATATGTACAAAATATAGTTAATTGTTTACTTGGGGTCTTAAATGAGGTAATTTGTATATATTTCACATGGGTTGTATTTATGGAAAAGAGGAGTTGGAGTTAATAAGTGTTCACTTCTTCAGCTCTTCTTCTTCAGCTCCTTCATCAAATTCGACCAGTTGGGGAGGGCACGAGTAGCGGCAAACGGTGAACTGAATGACAGTGATTCAGTGGAGGAATACATCTGGAGCCCTGTGCTCTCCATGGAATGGAATGCCTGTTTAAGCCTGTATATTAATATTAAAATTATGAGCACAAGCGCATGAGAGAGGAAAATTCTATTCTCCGTGGGCTCTGAGCTGTGTAGATTTGACCTTGTTTTGATGCCCTGTTTACATTCCTCCTCGATGAGATAAGCAGAAGTTGGCGGCTGCTAACCCAAACAATTGACAGACAGCTGCTGTTGTCTCAGCGGATGAACTTCTCAAGGACAGTCCATGTGCCTTCAACTGCAAGCGAAGAGATAGACTCCGGACTTGTTTATAAGTCACATGATTATAACATCTATCCACTGCCTGGAGGCACCCTCTGCTGTTCACTAGCAACTGTCACACCTACACTACACAAATGCACACAACATTACACGAACTGACACATGTATACTGACTCATACATACACTGCCTCTCTCAACTCTTGTTTGTGTGATCTATATTGTCTGCTAATTGTGCATAGAGGGTTTTTTTCTGTGTAGTCAAAATTTGGCTCATTTGAGCTTTATATGAGCTTATACGAGCGTTATTCTGATTAACTATGTTTTTTCTCTCTCCTATTGTGTTTTCCTCCCCCTCCTTTCCCCTCTTTACCCCCACTGTATGACAGGCACCTCGCATGGCTGCCACGTCATTGGATGCGCCTAACGTGCGCGTCCAATGTCAAGTCAAATTCCTCGTATGTTTACTTGTAAATATACTTGGCAATAAAGCTGATTCTGATTCTGATTCTGATTCTGACTTCTTCCTTCTCCCTTTCGAGCACTGTATACTGTCACTTTATCGCACTTGTCATTTGTTTTGTTTTTTTACTTTTTTGTTCGAAATAAAGTATGTATTTATCTATCTAAGGTTAAGGTAAAAACAGTTCTTTTTCATTCTTGTCTGAAATAAGAAAAACAAAAAACTAATAATTAAAAAGAAGACAAAATGAACCAGCTCGAGCTCTTAACCACACCTGTTAGCTAAGCTACTCTTCCGTTATTGCTCCCGTTACCAGCGGGTTAAAACCATGATAAATGCCTCCAGTGCTTACATACCTCTTCTGCTTTTTTTTCCACATTTAAAGTATTTTAATAAGCTCATGTTTCTCTTGGACAGTCACGCCAGTAGCGAGACACTCAGCCTGGCAACTGGAATGCTCACATGGGTGGGGCGCTTCTGAACTAACTAACTAACTGCACTTATATAGCGCTTTTCTAGTCACAAAGACCACTCAAAGCGCTTTCACTAGTACTAACCCTCTATTCTAAGGGCCTATAGGAAACAGATATCTAGGGACAATTTAGAACAACCAATTAACAACTGAACTCTGTGCAGATGATGGTCATGCACGCTGTTTATGTGCGCGCTTGCGGACCATCATTCCTTCATATTTTTTTCTTAAATTTATATTTCCTCATAGAGTGGCAGGATATTTTCAAGCGTGGTGGGCCACCACTGGGAAATGTTACCAGAGGAAACCCTGAAAAGGAAAGGTAGCAGTGTGGAGGTGAGAGTAGAGACGTTAAATGTAGGGACTATGACTGGTAAAAGCAGAGAGTTGGCTGATATGATGGAGAGAAGAAAGATAGATATACTGTGTGTTTAAGAAACCAGATAGAAGGGAAGCAAGGCTAGGAGCATTGGAGGTCGATTTAAACTGTTCTACCATGGTGTAGATAGGAAGAGAAATGGAATAGGAGTAATCTTGAAGGAAGAGTATGTGAAGAGTGTTCAGGAGGTAAAGAGGGAGTCTTAAAGCTAGAAGTCAAAGGTGTGATGCTGAATGTTGTCAGTGCGCATGCTCCACAAGTTGGATGTCAGGTAGAAGAGAGAGGAATTCTGGAGTAAGTTGGATGAAGTGGTAGAGAGTGTTCCCTGGGGGGAGAGAGTGGTGATTGGAGCAGACTTTAATGGGCATGTAGGTGAAGGGAACAGAGGTGATGAGGGCATTCTGGGTAGGTATGGTCTTAAGGAGAGAATTGTGGAAGGACAGATGGTTGTGGATTTTGCTAAAAGGATGGAAATGGCTGTGGTGAGCACAAACTTCAAGAAGAGAGAGGACCAAAGGGTGACTTGCAAGAGTGGAGGAAGGTGTGCACAGGTGGACTACATCTTATGCAGAAGGATCCAATCTGAAAGAGATTGGAGACTGAAAGGTGGTGGCAGGGGAGAATGTAGCTAGACAGCATCAGCTGGTAGTCTGTAGGATAATTTTGGAAAGCAAGAAGAGGAAGAGAGTGAAGACAGAGCCAAAGATTAAGTGGGGGAGGTTACAGAAGGAAGAAGGTTTCATAGAGTTCAGGGAGGAGTTGATACAGGCTCTGGGTAGTAAGGAAGGATTACCAGATGACTGGGAAAGTGCAGCAAAAGTATTGAGGGAAACGGGTAGAAGGGTATGTGGTGTATCCAGTGGACAGAGGAAGGAAGACAAGGAGACTTGGTGGTGGAATCACGGGGTACAGGAAAGTATTCAAAGGAAGAGGTTGGCAAAGAAAAAGTGGGATAGTCAGGGAGATGAAGAAAGTAGACAGGAGTATTTGGAATCTAGGCACATAGCAAAGAGAGAGATGGCAAAGGGACAGGACAAGGCCTATAGTAAGTTGTATGAGAGGCTCAACACTAAGGAAGGAAAAAAAAGACTTGTATTAATTAACTAGACAGAGAGATCGAGCTGGAAAAGATGAGCAGCAGGTTAGGCTCATTAAGGACAGAAATGGTAATCTACTAACAAATGACGAGAGTGTGTTGAGGAGGTGGAAGGAGTACTTTGAAGAGCTGATGAATAAAGAAAATGACAGAGAGGAGGATGGATGAAGGGAAAAATGGTGAACAAGGAAGTCCCGAGGATTAGCAAGGCAGAAGTGAGGGCAGCTCTGAAGAGGATAAAGAATGGAAAGGCGATTGGTCCAGATGACATACCTGTGAAGGTATGGCAATGTGGACCAATCGCCTTTCCATTCTTTATCCTCTTCAGAGCTGCCCTCACTTCTGCCTTGCTAATCCTCGGGACTTCCTTGTTCACCATTTTTCCCTTCATCCATCCTCCTCTCTGTCATTTTCTTTATTCATCAGCTCTTCAAAGTACTCCTTCCACCTCCTCAACACACTCTCGTCATTTGTTAGTAGATTACCATTTCTGTCCTTAATGAGCCTAACCTGCTGCTCATCTTTTCCAGCTCGATCTCTCTGTCTAGTTAATTAATACAAGTCTTTTTTTTCCTTCCTTAGTGTTGAGCCTCTCATACAACTTACTATAGGCCTTGTCCTGTCTTGTCCAGCTCTGAAGAGGATAAAGAATGGAAAGGCGATTGGTCCAGATGACATACCTGTGAAGGTATGGCAATGTGGAGGTATGGAGGTGTTTAGGAGAGATGACAATGGACTTTTTAACCAGATTGTCTAACACAATCTTGGAGAGTGAGAGGATGCCTGAGGAGAGAAGTGTTTTTTTTTTTTTTTTGTTACTTATTTGTACCCGTAGGTAGATTTGGTTTGCAGTCTGGTGACAAGCCATCGGCTGCTGGTCACTGCGTGCGCAAGCGCCCTAAACCTACATGTTTTTGGTATGCGGGAGGAAACCGGAGAAATCCCGGAGTAAACCCACGCAACACGGGGAGAACATGCAAACTCCACACAGCTCACTGTTGGTCGGGGGCTGGGATCGAACCCACGATCTCACGATCCCCGCGATCCCCCGGCCGAGGGTAAACTGTGCTGCCGCAGTGCTAAACCACGGCGCCACCGTGCAGCCCAATTTTTGGTACCAATTTTCAAGAACAATGGTAATTCTCAGAGCTGTGGTAACTACAGAAGCCTAAAGTTGATCAACCACACTATGAAGCTATAAGAAAGAGTTGTTGAAGCCAGGTTAAGAGGAGAGGTGACAATCAGTGAGCAGCAGTACAGTTTCATACCAAGAAGAGTACTACAGATGCAATGTTTGCTCTAAGAGTGCTGATGGAGAAGTTTAGAAAAGGTCAGAAGGAGTTGCACTGTGTCTTTGTGGATCTAGAGAAGGCATATGATAGGGTGTCAAGGGAAGAAATTTGGTACTGTATGAGAAAGTCAGGAGTGGCAGAGAAGTATGTGAGGGTGGTGCAGGACATGTATGAGGACAGCGAGACGGTGGTGAGGTGTGCTGTAGGAGTGACAGATGGGTTCAAGGTGGGGGTGGGGTTACATCAGGGATTGGCTCTGAGCCCCTTCTTGTTTGCCATGGTGATGGACTGGCTGACAGATGAGGTCAGGCAGGAGTCTCCGTGGACCATGATGTTTGCAGATGACACTCATCTGTAGTGAGAGTAGGATGCAGGAGAAAGAGAAGAGTGAAGACTGGAGAGTTGGAAGTATGCTCTGGAGAGAAGAGGAATGGAAGTCAGTAGAAGCAAGACAGAATACATGAGTGTGAATGAGAGGGAGGCAGGTGTAATGGTGAAGATGGAAGGAGTAGAGGTAGTCAAAGTAGATGAGTTTCAACACCTGGGGGTCAACCATCCAAAGCAATGGAAAATGCACGAGCGGTGAAGAAAAGAGTGCAGACAGGGTGGAATGGGTGGAGACGCGTGTCAGGGATAATTTGTGACAGAAGCATAGCAGCAAGAGTGAAAGGGAAGATTTACAAGACAGTACTGAGACTTGCGATGATGTATGGTTTGAAGATGGTGGCACTGACAAAAAGACAGGAAATGGAGCTGGAGGTGGGAGAGTTGAAGATGCTAAGATTTTCATTGGGACTGACTAGGAGGAACAAGATTAGAAATGAGTATATCAGAGGGACAGCTCAGGTTGAGCAGTTTGAAGACAAAGTAAGAGAGGCAAGGCTGAGATGGTTTGGACATGTCCAGAGGAGGGATAGTGGATATATTGGACAAAGAATGTTGAAGATGTTGCTGCCAGGAAGGAGGAAAAGAGGAAGACCAGATTCATGGATGTAGCGAAGTAGGACATGGAGAGAGTTGGTGTTACAGAGGAAGATGCAAGGGATAGGGTGAGATGGAGGCAGCTGATCCACTGTGGCAACTCCAAAAGGGAGCAGCCAGAAGAAGATTGATTGATACTAGCATGTTTTTAAATAACCAAGGCACTTCAACACAAATATTTATTTTGTAAAAAACAAACAAGCAAAAAAAAAAAAAACAGTGAGAAAAATTAGATAACAGTGCCACTGTGTCAGAAAAGAAGATTTAAGCAATGTTTTTTTTTTCCTTAGGGCTATAAGATTCAAAAATTAATAGGAAGTGTAGAGGCCCTTGCTTTGAATGACTTCAGCACATCGGTGCCCACAGGACATCACTAGTTTCTCACACTGCTCTGGTTTGATCTCGGTCCATTCTTCTTGCAGTCTCTTCCACAGTTCAGTAACTATAATGGGTTTCTTAGCCATTACTTTGTCATCAAGGATTTTTCAGAGATTCTCTATGGGGTTTAGATCTGGACTTTAGGCTGGCCATTTCATTGTTTCAATACTGTTAGATTCAAGGAAGTATTTAACCCATTTTGCAGTGTGACAGGGGGCATTGCTTTGCATGAAAATTGTGGGCTGATTGGGAGACAATTGCAATGAAGGAATTGTATGTTGCTGAAAGAGGTTCACATAAACATCTGCATTCACCCTGCCATGTAGCTGTACAAGAGGCTCAACTCCTGCTGCAGAAAACATCCCCCAAACTATGACACTTCCTCCTCCAAATTTAGCTGACTTCTTTGCCAAGCGTATTGTTTCCCATCAGACCCATATCCTCTGTCCACACATGTTCGTCAGCAAAGGCAAGTCTAGCCTTTTAATTCTTTCTGCTGATGAGAGGTTTAGTCCAAGTTGTCTTAAACTGCAATACACTGTGTGCCAAGACAGATCCTTGCCCTGTTTAGCAGTCAACTGGCGAGCAATTCCAGCAGAAGTGTTGAACCGATTCCCCATTGAGAGTCTTTGCATAATACTTACAATCAATTTTGATGCTTCTCTTGTCCGATCTGAGTTTTTGGAAGACTTTTCCTGGGACCAGAGCGAAGAGTTTTGGAGAACTAGTGACCCTTTGTCTTACACCTTGTCAAAGTCAAAAAAGATTTTGAATCTTTGTGGTGGCAAATGTAGGATCTTCCATATTTGTAGATGTGTTGGAAAATGTTGATGTAGACCAGGTTGACACCTTGCTCTTGAAGTTCTTACAAGAAAATCGCCAACCTTTTCAATGAATGTCTCAAACAAAGCAAAGTGCTGGGCAATTGGAATGAAGTAATCATCATACTTCAAGACAAAAAAGGAGATCCAAAAAATTATTGTCCCATAAGCCTACTAAATAAAATCTACAAACTGTTCACAAAAGTCATCACAAACCGTATCGCACTAGACAAGAATCAACCAGAGAACAGGCTTTTTTTACTCAAGACCACCTCTATGTAGTTAACCAAATCATCGAAAAATGCACATAATACAGAATCCTTTTGGTCTTCGGCTTAGTCAATTACAATAAAACTGTCATGGTCTGGACAGGGTTAGACCCTGTCCACGCTTTTTGTTCTCTTTTTGGACTTATCATTATTATTATTGTTAGCCTTATTCCTGTCTTGCTCATTATCCTTTGTTACTCTTATATTGACAGCACCCTTATTTTCTGGTTGATCGTTGGTTGTATATCACTATTATCATTATCAGTATTCTCACCCTCACTTCAGCTATATCAGCTTTAGCTACGGTTGTCCTGTGTATTATTATTATCATCATTATCCTGTCCTGTTCATCATATTGTGTTTATTTTATGACAGCGCTCTCAGTTCATTCTGCTCCTTTGTGTATTGGTTCTGATGTTTTTAATCAGTCATGGCTGTTCCTCATTTTGTTAATTAGCTCCTGCCTTATATATTCTGCTCATGCCATACCCTTGGTATGGCATACTCTGTCATAATTTGCCACTCTCCACGCCACTGCTTCACAGTTGTTTGTCTCTCTCTGAAATAAATCATGGTAAAAGTTTGCCCTGCACATGAGTCCGTCTGTCCTCCCCAGAGGGCCGCACATGACAAAAAACCTTTGATTCTGTAGAAATCCCAGACGGGATTAAGGTACTTCAAGAACAAAATCAAAAAAGTTACATGAGTAATAAGTAAGGACTTTACATTCATCTCATTCATTCATCTTCTTTACACTTAAAGATGCCATTTATTGCCTTTTTGTGGATTAATTTCAAATTCTGACACCATCAAGAACATATACTGTGTATGTATCTGATAAGCAAAAAAAAATCATTTCTGTGCCATTTTAGATATGATGATCTAGAAAGCCAATCTGTAAACTTTCCCAGAAAATGTATTTCAGGCCTCCTTGGTGTTATTCATGAGCCCCTATTCTGATTGGGTGAAAGACATGTGTGGCAACGCCACTCTCAAGTGAGGAGGCGTAACGTACAGCAGTGCCCACTGTTCATGGAGTGCTATGTAAACAAAACAAGGAAATGATAAGACCAAATTTGACCAGATAAAGGGCATAATGACGATCTAATACCTATAAAATTAAAATCTAATTCTACCGTGATTGTAGAGAGTCTGAACGATAACTTGGCATATGTAGCCATGTAGTACAAGCCTTGGGAGGACACATGAGCACAGAAAAATGACTTGCTGTGGAAGCCAGGAGACTCCCGGCTGGCCAACAGATATGAAAAATGTGAGCTGCAGGTTCTGTCCTTGCCCATTTTGTTGGTGAACCCCCAACCATCTTAAACATGCATGCAACAGGATGTTTCTGAAAGAAAGGTCCTGCTACCCTGTAAATAGGGCAGTGGTGGCCTAATGGTTAGGGATATGGACTGGTGAGTGGAAGATCGCCAGTTCAATCCCTGGACTGACAAGGTCAGATCTGGGTGGGACAGACAACATAGCAGTGTTTACCCCACCCTCATTAACCCCACTGTGGCACCCTTGAGCAAAGCCCTTAACCCCACTGCTCCAGTGGAGCTGCTCAGCGGCCACAGGTCAGTCTGTGGTTGTACTGGGCCACTTCCAGGTGTAATTGTGTAACTGTGTGAGTGTGAACAGGGCGTCCTTGAAAAAGAGAGGTTGCCTCTCAATGAGATGAGATGAGATGAGAGATGAGATGAGATTGTTTCGTGGAACTCCCCTGTATAAATAAAGGTTAAATTAAAAAAAATGTAAGATTAGCATCGTTGCTTGCAGCAACTCTAAGTCTCCACGTCTATTGTCATTAAGTTGCACTGTAATGGCCCATGGCCAGGTATGATTAAAACCAGTCAAATTGGTGATAGAAAAAAATAGATATGTTTTCTGTTCTTTTATTCTATAATAACTAGTGCATACTTGTGCATGCCTGTAGAAACCAAGTATAAGCAAGTATTTCTGCATGCCCGTAGAAAATTACCGTTACCATGGCAACAGTAACCATGGTGATGCCTGCCTTTGATCTTTAACATGGTTACCATGGCAACAGTAACCATGGTGAAACTTGCCTTTGATCTTTGGCATCACCACTCGTTCAGTGATGCCTGCCTTTGATCTTTGATGATGTGTCTGCCTGGCAACAGTAACCATGGCAACATATGTGCATCTATGATGTCATAGCTATGAACGGCCATAGCTCCCCATGGACGTTCATTAAAGATTTCCCCTCCTAAGCTTCCCCATATCCGGGGAGGCTGAAATTCAGGAATGCATACCCTTGTAACCTCAGCACAGCATGTATAAAATCTGAGGCCAGTCCGACGAACAGTTCGGGAGATATGTACGGAACACACACATACAGATAGACAGAGATTCCTTGCATTATAATATGATACGCTGGCGTACCTTGAATCAGTTATGGCTAAGTTTTATCTAAGTTAAGAGCACGCTGAAGCACCCTGAAGTATGCTGGTATATGGCAAAGTTCGCCGAGCTCCTCTAAAATTTTTCAGCAGAAGGAAACCTAACGTCAGACACAGCATTGTCCTTAAGCCCTGAACAATTGAGGGGGACAGAACTTCTTCATCTTGATGCAGCAAAATAAAACGTTAAAATCATTCAGAAATGATTATGCACAAAAATGAAGGAGACCAGCTTCATTCCTCTACATGCCAGATGACCGCTGTGATCAGCTCTGCTTTAACAGAACTGATTGATTGAACAGCTCTTTTGAAAATGAAAGAGACCCCGTGTCTCAATGGGATTACCTGTATAAATAAGGTTAATAATAAATAATCCTAGCGATTACAATAGGGCTCTCACCCACTGATGATGTCAGTGGCTTGGGTCCTAACACACAGCGTGGCTAGTACCAGCAGCACCGGTACCGCACAGGAAGGAAAAGCCACCATAGACTCCCCTCTCCTGAACTGTGGGTCCTCTGGCTATTCCGCTTAGGGACGGGCGATACCAGCATTTTTCCTTTCGATACGATAGCATTAATTTATGGGACATTTTCTGATACTTTTTGCCCCAAATCACATGATTGCAGTTTCATTAACAACTTCATTGCAAGGGCAATATGAAAGATGAATAAAACTCATGAACATAAACAGTTGAAAGAAATGCTTATAAAATAATAATAAAATAGAACAATGAGCAAAGTAAATAAAAATAAAATGGCTTTTTTCAATTATAATAAAAATAATTAAGACTAAAAATGAATGCAAAATTAATTCAGTTTCTTAATTTGATGAAGATTCTCAACTAGATTCAAATATTTTTACTTCTGAAATGTTTCACCATTTCTACACGTGTAATTTTTTCACAGTGCGTTTTATTTATTTATTTATTTATTTATACACTATTATTTTACAAACTTAAATAGTGCTTACTTTGTTTATTTTTCAAATTTTATGCTGCTTGGTATCACCATAGAATCTGGATGATTGTTGTAATATTTCTGTCGCCCCCGACGCTGCTGAGCTCACTCTGCACGGGAGTGCTTGGTTGCGCAGTGCGCAGAGTCTGATAGGCAGCCAATATGCATGGGCTGGTTTTTCGCTGGTTTTCACACATAAATTTAATGCCTATAACTCTCAGAATTGAAAACAAATTGCACATTTTGTATTAACATAGTGATATTGCAATATTTTAAAAAGTATCAACTCCAAAGTATCAACCCGTTGGTATCAAAGTATCAATGCTTGAGTATTGATACGGCTATCTGTAATTTTGCTCCAGTCATGTCGGTATTAACTTTACATTTTAGATATTACAGCGGTCAGGACTCACGGTGTGCCGTTTAAAGGGAAAAAGAATTTGCAGCATCCAGTAAATGTGCCGTTGCTGTGTGCCTGCCCCAAAATTTTGAAGTTGTTGTGCAGTAGGAGCCCAAAATTACGATCCTGTGATAAAGGGAATAATTGAACAGGATTCTAACTTGGAGCTACCCTATAATGGCATATTTGTAGCATTTGTTCACAGGAAAAACCCGTACTGTCCTGAACCGAGCCAGTTTGTTCTTCGGGCGCGGTTCTGACCTTTGGTGTCTCAGGTTCATCTGTGTATTGGTGTATTGTTTCATCTTTTGACTTTTTTTGTAGTTTCTATGTTTCCCAGTTTTATTTCCGTATCTGTAGCCACTGTTTTCTGGCCGGCAGCTGTGAGGCAGCCTTCTTTGGCCTACACTTGTGTGGGCGCTGTCTGACAGCTTGCCAGTCCGACCATGCCTCCTCTCTCTTGACAGTCAGCTGGTTCCACTCCCGGTAATTACTTTTCCCTCTCCTCGCCCAGGTGCAACTGTTATGTCTGAAATAAAGCGGGCGGAGAGTGTCTGGGCAAACATACATCTGAACTTTATTTGGCACACATTACTATTTATACTCCCCGCCGTAGCCCCGAACCCAGCAGAGCTACGGCAAACCCCAAAGGCCAATTTCCATACACAACACCCCCCCCCCCCCACAAGGTCGAACTATAACACAGAGAACAACAAAATAAAGTATTCCTTAACACCACAACAACACAAGACTGTTCTATATACATATATACAAGACCACCAGTGGGCGAACAGGTGCATCACCAATATGCCCAACTGAAGCTGTCCATTACAGTCCTCGCCACATAGTCCTCCAAATAAGCAGGCCTCCGACGTACTCTAGTCGGGCGTCCCCCCCTAGGGGACTCAGCCCCAGGCACTGTCGGGACAGCCCGCAAGTCCACACCTGGCACAGCCAACCAGTCCAAATCCCCGACAGCGTCCGAATCCTTGCCAGGTGTCACACACCTCAGCCTGCTGGCATGTCACTTGGATCCATCATCCAGTTCAAATGTGTCAGGGCCCCGCCGACTCCTAATTTCCTACGGTCCTATCCACAAAGGTTGAAGTTTGTGGGCCCTGACAGGGTGCCTAATCCACACCCAATCCCTCTCCTTCAGGCCGTGGTTTCTCGCCTGGTGCCTCCTATCGAACCATCCCTTCCTCCTTCGCTGCTGGTCCGTGACTCTTCTCCTCAGTGCCACATCACCTGTCCAACCTTGGCGGCGCCAACCTATTAACTGGCAGTGGTAGCTCCCGCTCCAACATGAGCTGCGCCGGGGAACATCCTGTCGTCGCGTGGACCGGCGCTCTGTAGTGGAGCAACGTGTTCTGGAGTGCCTCCGAGAACAAGACCCCGTCAGCCAGATGAGCTCTCAGCCCGTTCTTCAGGGTCTTGTTAAACCTCTCAACCCCTCCGTTGGCTTGGGGATGATAGAACGCCGTCTTAACATGTTTCACCCCTTTGCTTGTCAAAAAATCCTCGAAAGCTCCCGACACAAACTGGGGCCCATTGTCCATTGTGATGGTGTCCGGGATCCCCTATCATGCAAACAAGGAAGATAGGAACCCCATGATCACCTCCGTCGTCACCGAACCAGTGGGCAGCACCTCCGGCCACTTGGAGAAGAGATCATATGCCACCACCAGAAATCGTCTGTTGTATGGTGCCGTATGAAACTTACCATAAATGTCCAGTTCAACATGCTTCCACGGCTCCCCAGGAAATTCCACAGGCCGTAGCCATGGCGGAGGAGGCCTGCCCATCTTCCCGCTTTCCAAACACGGCACGCAGTCCTTAACCATGGCCTTGATGTCGACCGGGCTGCCAGACCAACTTCCTGTTCCGTTGCTTCACACGTACCACTCCCTAATCACCATCATGCAGCATATCCAGGACCCGCGCCCTTAATGCAGCAGGGATCAGGGCGCACTGGCCCCTGGCCATACAAAACTCATTCCAACAACTCAGCTTGTTCCGGAAACAATGAAATGGAGCTAGGTCGCTCGGCACCTTCGCTGGCCAACCCTCACGAATTGCCGATCACAGCCGCACCAAAACCGGGTCCCGTTCCGACTCGTCCTTAAGATCTTGCGGAGAGACCACATCCTGAAGAGACCCACATAGGGCATTCACCAGCTCCTCCTCATCGGTGGCAGTGTCAACCCCGACCACTTCTGACACGTCCACTGTAGCTCGCAAGAGAAGATCCACCACGATGTTCTCTCTGCCCGGGGTAAATTTAGTGGAAAAGTCATAAGTCCTCATAGTCCTCAAAGTCATAAGTCCTCAGGCACTCCAACCACCTATGAAGCCTTAGCAGCCGATCCCATGACCCTATGACCCGATCCCTATGACCCGATCCCAACGTCTCCAGTAGTGTGGTGAGTGCTCGGTGGTCCATCCTCAAGGTGAAGTGGCACCCGTAGAGGTATATGTGCCACCTCTCGCATGCCCAGACGCAAGCCAGTGCTTCCCTCTCACCCACCGCGTACTTCTGCTCTGCCAGCGAGAGTGGCCTGGAAGCAAATGCCACCGGCCTTTCCACTCCGCCCTGTATTTGGGACATGACCGACCGCACCTAACGCAGTCCCAGTTGCATCGCAGGTCACCATTGTCTCCAATCCGGGGTCAAAATGTGCCAGCACCAATGGAGAGGTGAGCTGTTGCTTCAGCTTCGAAACAGCCATTGAGCACGCCGGGGTCCACTCCCACAGTGCATCCTGCTTAAGTAGGGCTTTCAAGGGCCTGATCGTCTCCGAGTAGTGTGGGATAAACCGGCCGTAGAAATTCACCATACCAAGGAACGATGAAATCTGCGGGGGCGTGGTGGGCTCCGGGATGCGGACCACTGCCTCCACGTTGGAATGTAATGGTCACAGACCCCATGCCTGTCAGTCAAAATCCCACAAAATCAATCGCCTCCACTGCAAAGAGGCACTTTTCGCCACTGAGTGTGACCCCGTGTTCCTGCAACCGTCTCAGCACCTTTTCCAGTCTCTCATCATGGATCTCGCTTGTCGCACCACGCACCACGATATAGTCCAGGTACGCTACAACCCCTTTTAGCCCCACCAGCATTGTGGCCATCACGTTTTGGAAACAGCTGGGGGCGGAGTTCAACCCGAACGGCATTCGAGTATACCTAAAGACCCCCATAAGGGTCACGAATGCCGTCAGCTTCCTGCTATCCGGGTATAGCGGTACCTGCAGATACCCCTGCCGAAGGTCCAGTTTGGTGAACACTCTGGACCCGCTGAAAGTCGCTGTGAGCTCCTCCATGGTCCGGAGGGGGTATTTATCTGGAATGATTGCCTTATTCACCATGTGCAGGTTGATGCATGGCCTGATCCCTCCATCCTTCTTCTTTGCCACCACCAGGTTTGAGATCCAAGGCAACGCATCCACCTTCTCGATGATCCCCGCATCCAACAGCTTCGACAGCTCCGCCGATATACCATCACGCAATGCCAGCGGTAAGCGTCGAAGCGGTTGGATCCTGGGCATCACTGACTCATTCACCAATGGGCGATGGCAAAAAGTTTCAATCTGACCAAGGCCAATGAACAGCACCGGCCAACGGAGTTGCCAGGCCGAGAACGCCGTCAGCACCACCAAGCCCTGAGGATCCCGAATGGAAAACAAAACCCCAACTGTCCCAGTAAATCAATACCAAGCAGGTCCGTTCTGCGCCGTGCCACCTGGAAAATGAACTTCAGCGCCCTCTGCTGTCCACACACCACATCAAACTCGACCGTGCCAACCATGTCGATCTCGGCGTGGCCATTACCGAACATCCTTATGGCTCCTGGGCTAATAACTTTTTCAGGGAATAACCTCTTCAGCATCGCCAAGCTCAAAATAGACCTTCCAGCACCCGAATCCAGCATGAGGGACACCTCGACGCCATCCAGCTGCACCACGTACCACTTTAGGTGCCCTCTTCCCCCTTGCGCCACACACACGTGGCCAGCGTCCTGTGGATCCTCGCTAACCTGGTCCACAAACCTAACCCAGGCTTTATGTCGCACCACGGGCCATCTCTCCAACCTCATCTTCCTCTTTCTTTTCCTTTTTGAGCGGCCCCGAGGCCTATCTAGCATGTTAGCTAACCCCTGTGGCGCTGAGGCCCGGTCGTCCGGTGCCTCACCTGTGAAGGCTCCCAGCCCCCACAGGGCCGCGGACTCCCTTAGCTTAATTAAATCCACCACTTCAACCAGAGAAGAACTCTGTTTTGTCACCCACAGCTTGGCCCCTAGCCAGTCGCTAGTCATGCCATGAGCCAGTCTATCACGGACTAGCTCGTCTGTGAGCGGCCCAAACTCACACTCTCTCGCCAAATCACGCAGTCCCGTCAGAAAAGACAAAATGGACTCACAAGGTTGTTGCACACGGTTAAAAAACCTGTACCTCCTCTCGGTGACTGTGGCTCCGGCCCCGAACAAGACGTCCAACTTCGACAATGACTCCTCCAGCGAGTCGTCGTCACCCAGCGTGAGAACAGGCGTTGTCCTTCTGCGCCCAGATGATGAAACAGTAGGCTCCTCCGCTTGTTGTCGGACTCCCCGTCAAAGCCAGCTGCTGTCAAAAAGACCTGAAATAGGCTCTTCCAGCATGCTCAAGGGATGGCCGGTGCACCCTGGTTATGCAGGAACAGAGGTAATTCCACACCGCACGCACCCATAATTTTTCCTTCGTCGCCAAATGGTATGTCTGAAATAAAGCAGGCGGAGAGTGTGTGGGCGAACATGCATCTGAACTTTATTTGGAGCACATTACTATTTATACTCCCCGCTGTAGCCCTGCACCGGCAGAGCTACAGCAAACCCCAAAGGCCAATTTCCATACACAGCAGCAACCCATCTCCCTCTGCCATTAGTGCTGGTACTTAAGCAGCTCTTTGCCAGTCTAGCGTTGCCGTATTATTGTCCTTTACTGGGTTTATTACCTCCGCCAAAGGGGGAGGTTATGTGATCATCAGCGTTGGTTTGTCTGTTTGTCTGTTTGTTTGTCTGTTTGTTAGCAAGATAACTCAAAAAGTTATGGACGGATTTTCATGAAATTTTCACAGATTGTCAGAAATGGGGTATCCTACAGATGATTAGATTTTGGTGGTGATCTGGATCACCGTCCACAAGAAAACCGCCATTACACAAAATGCCATTTTCGTGAATAACTACTAAACCACTAATCCTATCATTGTCAGTCCAATTGTTGTGAATCCAATTGCTAGTCATATGTTTTCACGGTCAAGGAATCTGAAAACGTACATACAAACACTGTATGGGGGGAACTGTGGCGCTAAACCGCCATTACGGAAAATGCCATTTTCGTCAATAACTACTGAACCACTAATCCTATCATTGTGAATCCAATTGCTTGTCATATGTTTTCATGGTCAAGGAATCTGAAAACGTACACACAAACACTGTATGGGGGGAACTGTGGCCGCCATTACGGAAAATGCCATTTTCGTCAATAACTACTGAACCACTAATCCTATCATTGTCAATCCAATTGCTAGTCATATGTTTTCATGGTCAAGGAATCTGAAAACGTACACACAAACACTGCATGGGGGAACTGTAGCGCTAAACCACCATTACGGAAAATGCCATTTTCGTCAATAACTACTGAACCACTAATCCTATCATTGTGAATCCAATTGCTTGTCATATGTTTTCATGGTCAAGGAATCTGAAAATGTACACACAAACGCTGTATGGGGGGAACTGTGGCGCTAAACCGCCATTAAGGAAAATGCCATTTTCGTCAATAACTACTGAACCACTAATCCTATCATTGTGAATCCAATTGCTTGTCATATGTTTTCATGGTCAAGGAATCTGAAAACGTACACACAAACACTGTATGGGGGGAACTGTGGCCGCCATTACGGAAAAGGCCATTTTCAAGAATAACTACTGAACCACTAATCCTATCATTGTCAATCCAATTGCTAGTCATATGTTTTCATGGTCAAGGAATCTGAAAACGTACACACAAACACTGTATGGGAGGAACTGTGGCCGCCATTATGGAAAATGCCATTTTCGTGAATAACTACTGAACCACTAATCCTATCATTGTCAATCCAATTGCTAGTCATATGTTTTCATGGTCAAGGAATCTGAAAACGTACACACAAACACTGTATGGGAGGAACTGTGGCCGCCATTATGGAAAATGCCATTTTCGTGAATAACTACTGAACCACTAATCCTATCATTGTCAATCCAATTGCTTGTCATATGTTTTCATGATCAAGGAATCTAAAGACTGTATGGGGGGAACTGTGGCGCTTGGCGGAGGTCTGCGCTCTCCGAGTGCTTTTCTAGTTCAACTCTGTGTTTTTGCTACGCCACACATGATTAGATGCCCTGCCTGTTTATCGTACCACATCACTGTGTGTGGTGTTTATCTTTCTCTGCTGCTAGTTTTTGTTCTGCTGGGACTATTGCTTGGACTTACTCGGACTGCTCCAGCCTTGTGAGTACAATCTCCTTCACCCCTGCCAGCCAGTCCCATCTGGCGGTTCCTTTCCTGGACTCACTCTTCTGTTCCCCTCTGCAGTTCCGCCTGCAGAGGGGAACAGAAGAGTGAACAATTTTTTGGAACAATTCCTCCCGGTTAGTACTCCCCTGTGTTCTGTAGAGCATCCTAGAAGTATTCCTTGTGTATCCTGTGCCTCTCATCTGTTGTTTTTGGACTGTATTATCACGTTTGTCAACAAATACGCACAACAATCTCCTGCAAGTGGATTTATCTCCTTTCTTTGCTTTTACACACCACACAGGGAGAGCACAACATGTACAGACTATTATGTATTTGTTCAGTGTTCAGATACCGTTCATACTGGAGTTCTTATTTTTGTGGTACGGGATGGTGGCCCCGGTTTCCGGTTCCGCAATCTCCGGTGGTATAAGAGGGGCTGCTGGTAGAGGGGTGGTTGTTATGTCGGCGATAGGAGCCAAGGACAAGACCGAGTGTTGAACTGGACACAGATTTATTTGTGACTCCTTCTTACATTACATGTGCATCCGTCAGGCAGAGAGGAGGCCAAGAGACTGCCCCTCTCCCTCACAGCCTTCTTCTACCCCGGGTGGTGGAGAAACCGGAAAGGTGGAGCCACCACCCGTGTCACACGATAACAAGTCCCCCAAAACACAACCTCCCCCCAAAAAAGGTCCAAAACACATGCATACAATCGAGACCCTCTCCAATTTGGAACCCAAATCACGCACTAAGAAAACTAAACAGAAATGCCTACAAAGGGCCTATCACAGTCACTCAAAACAACTAAAACTAGGAGAGGACAAGTGAACTATCGTCCCACCCCCACACGGCAAGACAGATTATTCTGCCATCTATACTAAATAAACAGTGCAACTGAAAGAAAATAACTGCTGTGTTCCTAAAAAAAATAATAGAAAACACAAAATAATCCCCCATTAACAGAACTAAATAACACACCGGTTGTCCCCTTTCCATCACCATGCATTACACATACTGTCCAGCCTTCAGCTTGCCCCAGGAGAGGAACCCCCCCCCCCAGATAACCGGGGGGTGGTTCCTAATAATTAACTTTTAATAACTGTGCAAGCACACCGAGAACAGCACCACCAGTGAGGGCGAGTCGTGGTCCTGCAAAGGGACTCCCGTATACCGCTGACTGGGGCAGGCTGGACATGCCTTACCACGAAGGACCGTTGTCCACCCGGTTAGGCTGCTGCTTCTCCCAGCATGTTCTGTGTTGATACACCGGTATTCTTTGTCAGACCCGGTCCCCACTGACGCTCTGCCCTGTCTGCTCTCGCACCTCATGTTCTCCACATATGCCGGATTATCTCCGCAATCACGGCAACTTTATAACATAACTTTTTTTAAATATTAAATCTTCAGTATTATCTTTTTCTAGTAAAAATTTGCCATTTTTCACTTTCTTGTTTTGTCCAGGGAACACTGTGGTGAATCAGCATGGCTGTGATGTGATGTATTATCCAGTGAGCACAGAGTCAAGCACCCCACCCACACTTCTTGAAGCCAGGACACAGAGAGTGGTCACAGAGCGGTGGCTAAAACTTTTATTGATAAAAATGACATATTTTGACTGAGCAACTCCATACTTGGGGATGCACATCCTCGTAACCTCAGGAAACCATGTTTAAAATCTGAGGCCAGTCTGACAGAGATCAGATCTTGACAGAGCTTCAAGAGATATGAGTGGAACAGACAGACAAACACACACACACACACACACAGACTTCGTAAATTTATAGATATACTAGTGCATGCCCGTAGAACCAAATATTCCTGTCTGAAACAAGTATCCCAATCAGGCTTTCCAGGCCCAAATGTAGGCTGTGTTTGAAAGTAAAGGGGTGTAGCCTATTGACCATTTGCCAGTGACGTCCCGCGTCACGTGATTTTTGTTGATTCCGCCATATCGGACGGCAAGTCGGGAGCTGTGTGAGTGCGTTTCAACATGGCGTCCGCTGTCAGATGTGACGACTTTGTCCGATGTAGCGCAACTACTAGATAAAAAACATCATGACCGGTACACGGAAAAGATCCGTTTTATCGGCGTGGACCCTTACAACTTGTCGCTTTAAAAATTCACCAGTTTCATTGATTTTTGCCCCAAACCTGACGTACAGACATCTACAACTACCTAGTCAACACACCGTCTAGGTACACTGGAGAGTCTCTGAAAGCCTACAAAACTTTGTGTGATATCAGTTATGTGCTGATATCCCCAGTCATCACTTCAATGGTCCACTATGTCGTGAAGGCCCTACTGTATAGATTTGTCATGTTGTTTAGAATCTATTAAGTGATAAATTATTAAAATTTAATAAAATATTCAATTATTGTTATTATTAGCAGCATATATCTCAATTAAATTAATTAAATTAATTAAAAACTAATTAAATTTTTTATAGATCTATATATATTCTGTAAAAGGATTTATAAATATTTGTCATATCAATAGAATACTGGATAAACACAAAGACTCATAGACCAGATGTGACTCAGTGGTTAAGACAGATGTTAAACCTTCCACTAGAAAGAATAACATACATACTGAAATCAAAGGAAATTGTGTTTGAGAATATATGGAGACCTTTCATTGATTGTGTAAAGAATTTAAACATAACTTTTGAAGAAGAAGGTGACTGATGTTTGTGGACCTTGTAAATTGCAAAGTGTTTGATTGTTTGTGTTGTGTTTTTAAAAAAGGTTCAATAAAAAATTTTGTGGAAACAAGAATACTGGATAAACAACTCCCAACACTATTAGATATATTACAAATTTTATTGTCCAAGAAAGAATTATATCCAGATAAAAAGTCATCAAACCCACATATTAATTTTAAGAATATTTATCCACTACAGGTACATCACTCCCAGAAGCTGTCGGACCCCCCACTGAAACCCTGGGTGATCATGAAGCAAGATGGTGTCATATTCTCTTCACACTTTCTGTTTTGACCAAAAATTAAACGCCAAATCAGTTTAATCGAAAGGCACAACAGAATCATTTACATTTATCAATGCACAACAAACTCTTACTACTTTGTCGAGACAAGTTAAGTTAGTGGTTTTATCAAGTTCCAGCATTGTGATAGGTAAAGTGCCCTGCAAGATACTATAGCGGTTCTTCACAATCCCAATCACCCGTTCTACGTGAATACGAACACTAGCCAAATTTCGTGTGGACTCGATTTCTTTGGAATCCAACTGCTTCTTTCCTTTGGTGAAAGCTGGTATTTCAATGCGTGCACCATAGTATGCAAGGGACTCCTGTATGTTGAACCCTCTATCAGCAAGGACAAGGTCTCCAGGATTAAGGTTGTTCAGGTAGCCACAGTTTTCAGTTATGTGCTTGTCACTAACACGGCCACCCCATCCACGGGATATGAAGTTGACAGTACCTTGAGGTGTTATGGAAATAAGGTACTTGGCTGTGTTGTGGCTCTTGTAGGAGGAGTACGCCTGGGCTCTGGCCTTCAAATTGGAGGGACGTTCGATGAACACTTCAAAACAATCAATTGTTGAAACACATTTTGAATAATGTTTTCTAAAACAAGCTGGCAATGTTGAACGTAACAATTCTCTTTCTGGCCAGAAAACTAAACTGGGAAAAAGAAAAGCACTACAAATGGAAATGATATTCTGAAAAATCCTGGAAGCAGTTGACGCATGAATTCCAAATCTGTAGGCGAGGTCTTGGAAAGTCAGGTTCAAGCGCAGCCTCATCAAGGTCAACAGAAACTGCTGAAATTTTGATACTACTTTCACATCACATATATGCCTTTCAATATGGAAAAATAGTTCTTGCAGCAGTTGAAAAGACTGCAGTCCTGTATAAAATTTCACTTTTTCATCATTTCCAGTCAGTGATTCTTCAGTGTCAGACTGCGACTTGACCTGGGCACGTAAAGCATAAACTTCTTCTTGTAGTGATTGGCACTGCTTCTTTAATGCATCACACTCAGCTTTACATGAACAAGAAGTCCCTGCAGATGATACCAAACTCTCAGTGACCTTGGCTGGCTCTGATGCAATATCCACCTTGACACACATACCAGGCTGCTCCTCTTTCACCTCCATTGTCTCTTCCTTTTCACACACAGTACCTCCAGAAGACAGTTCTAAGAGTACACTGGCAGCAAGTGAGCGATCAAAGTTCTCTCTGTCTTTTTTTCCTTGCTTGTGTTTTAATGTACCGATGGAGGCTGGTGTTGTTTCTGTCTTTTGTTGGAGTAGACGTGAAGGTGAAGAGTGATGGTATGTAATCTGGGGAAAGAGGGTCAATGCTCTTCTCACCTGGAATATGGAGTAGTTAGAATATATAGTTTATACAGTTTGAGAAGCAATATAACGATTTATCATGTTTATATCATTGTTTTAATCCATGTAGACCTATTTATGTGGTACATTGAAGTACAAAGTAATAAACAATGGTGGGAGGTTTAACTGTATCGTTGAATGTGAATTATTGTAAAAATACTCTTTATTTTTGTAAATCAGAATCAGAATCAGCTTTATTGGCCAAGTATGCACAACACATACAAGGAATTTGACTTTGGCTAAAAACTTGCTCTCGTTGTTCAGGTGAAGGATTTAAATAAGGATTCAATGACAACCACAGTATGTACAGTAAATTACAGTCTGTCCACGTTTCTATAAAAGGATGCAAATATATACAGGAATATATGCAGTTATTTACTCGGACTAACCACACTTTGCAGAAATATATGAAAAAATATACAATCACACAGTATTTCAATGTGGACTCAGATTCAGTGATATAATGTGAATGAAGTAAAAAGCAGTGTGAGAGTTATGTGCAATGTAATAATGGATGAAAAGTCATGAGTACAGCAACAGGTAGGACTAGGTGAATGTTAGGAGTTCATCAGAGTGATGGCTTGAGGAAAGAAACTGTTCCTGTGACGGGTGGTTTTGACCTTCAGTGATCTGTAACGACGACCAGAAGATAGAAGTTCAAACAGTTTGTGGCCGGGGTGTGATGGGTCAGCACAATGTAATAAATGTAATAAATTTTTTATTCATTGTAAAATAAACTCAGCCATATTGATCAACACATTAAATTTCAAACAGGAGCATGCATTCATGATCATTATCTTGTCATCTAGCAGTTGGCTAGTGCTAGGTCACAGATGGTAGGCCTTGGTGGGGCACACAGGGAGGGACATACCCATTTACAAGTGTTTACAATGATATAACATTACATCTATAGACACTGATACATCATACATACCCGATATAAAATGTTGATTGCATAGCCGCGAGTAAGGCGACGGGGACCAATCTTTCCTCTTCAGCGCTGCTACCCACCTCCTGCGTCTGTCTTTGTCAGCTGGGAACCGGTAAAACTTCAAGTTTGATCCCTTTTTCTGGCGATTTGTACACCCAAAGGCAGAGCAGTGAAACACCATTGTGTAATCAATGCCAACATTAAATAAAACAAAGATGTAGTTTTAAATCAGGTAAATATATCGCGAGCTGGTACACCGCTGAACAGCTGCTGAATGCGCCGTCCGCTCGCTTCGGACGTCCAATATGGCGGCGTAAACAAAAGGATGTGACGTCACAGCAAATGGTCTATATGTAGGCAATCACATGTTCGACTGACAAATATAAAAGGGAGTAAATCTGAGGAGCTGTTAGTTCCTGTCAGCAGGTCATTTGGGGAAGGGGGAGTCAGTACTGCTGATAAAGCCACATCACCCTTTAACCCTTTGGTGTCCATCTCAACAGCAGCTCTGCTTGAATTGTTCTCAGAAGGGAACATGTAAATGGACAGAGGTGTGAAGTTTGTCCCAGCTGTTCCCACTGATGTCATGGGGAGGTAATCTGTTGGGTGTCATGGGGTGTCATGTGTTTACTCCTCCTGGGTGAACTGGATTATTTCTGCTGCTGTGGATCACCTCTTCCTCCTGTTCTTCTCCTTTTCCCTGCTGACTAGTGCAGAGCTGCAGAATTTAACACCACCAAACACCACCATTTAGTTCCTCCTCACAGCTGTCATTTAAAAATGGCCAACAAACACAAATTTATTACATCCTTTTTCATGTAAATTAGAAACATTCTGCTGTAAATGTGAGGATTTTTCTCATAAATTTGCAGGATTTTCCTGCAACGTTACAGCCATTTTACTCAGAAATGTGTAGCTTCTTACTTGAAAATTTGCAGCTTTTTATTATTCATAATTTTGCAGCTTTTTCCTCATGAATTTAGAACTTTTCTTACTCTTGAATTTGCAGTTTAAAAAAAAAAACGCTTAAATTTTCAGCATTTTACTCTCAAATCTTAAATTTGCAGCATTTTTGCTTGTAAATTTGCAGCATTTTAGGTCGTAAACAGTTGTAAATTTACACCTTTTTTTGTCTTTTTGCTAAAGTTGCAGCTTTTTACCAATAAACTTCCATTTTTTTGGTCTGAAATTCACAGCTTTTAACTGAGACTTACATCTACTCTTTTTTTTTTTTTTTTTGTCAGGTCAGGCATTGGTTTGCTTGCGACCGGATAACCATGAAAACCGGTACTACCTGTATCATGGGTCGGGCTGTCGGTGACTCAACCAGCATCCCCATCCTTCTGAGGGCGTGGAGAGTGAAATGGGGCATCCTGGCAGAACTAAAAACAATATCTGCAACAGGTCTGTGGTGGACCACTCCCAGTTACACGGGGTGAGACTGGACATTCTGGCAGATAAACACATCTGTCGCAAGGTCTGTGGTGGACTGTGCCAGTCGGTGTATCGTGACATGCACTACAGAAAGAGCAGAGATAAACAAACCTATCATCTGGTCAGTCACTGCAACAGATACTGGAGTCAGTTTGTCTTGGCTTGTCCTTGTCACTGATAATACGTTTATCTGCCAAGAATGTGCTGCTAGTCCAGCAAAAGCGAGTGGTACTCAAATACTTTGCAAGCAGTTTCATGAAATTGTCAGTCAGAAAGCAACTCATACCGGCTCGGACATCACCTGGGCTAACAAGGTCTGCGCTGATCTGTTCACACTCCAACAGGCAGCAAAAAGTAAGCTAGGAGCAGGAAGACAAAAGAAGAGGAAAACAGCAGCCTTGTGTGTAGCAGAATGGAATGTATGCACTCTGTTGGACAGATCAACATCACAGCGCCCAGAAAGACAGACCGTGCTTGTGGCCCTGGAAATGAACAGGTACAATGTAGACATAGCTGCGCATAGTGAAACAAGATTGCCTGGATATGACAGCTTGGAAGACCATGGGTACATCTTCTTTTGGAGGGGGAAATCAACTCAAGAAAGGAGAGAAGCAAGAGTGGGCTTTGCAGTTAGAAAGGAGATAGCAGCAATGCTTGATGAGGAACCAGTGCCAGTCAATGACAGGATAATGACTATGAGACTCCCACTACAACGGAAGATGTATGTCACACTCATCAGTGTATATGCCCCAACAATGACCAACACAGAGGAGGCAAAGGAAGAGTTCTACAGTGATTTACCTGAGACTATCAGGCATGTACCAACTGATGACAGGCTGATACTCGTTGGAGATTTTAATGCCAGAGTTGGTTCGGACACTGAGAAATGGAAAGGAATGCTAGGCAGTCATGGAGTACGCAAGTGCAATGCTAATGGAGAACTTCTACTTGCACTTGTTCAGAGTACAACCTTGTGATAACCAACACTCTATTTAAGCACAAGGACGCACACAAGAAGACATGGATGCACCCAAGATCCAAGCACTGGCACTTTTTAGACTACATCATAGTAAGGCAGAGAGACATAAGGAATGTATTGGACACCAAAACAATGAGAGGTGCGGGCTGTGGTACTGATCATGTTATGCTGAGATCTAGATTAAGGATTTGCAGATGAAAACAGCACTGCAGGATGGGTGCAAAGTCACTACGGAAGCTAAACGCTAGTGCACTGAAAGGCCAAAAGAAGCAGGAAGAACTTACACAGGAAATGGATGAAAACTTGAAAGACTGGGACAGCAACAACTCAGAGAATGACATAGAAGAGAAATGGGCAACACTGAAGGATACGATGTATCAGACTGTGAGTGATGTATTAGGCCACCCTGAGAGGAAACATCAAGATTGGTTTGATGAGCATGATGAACATCTGAAGAAACTACTAGAACCGAGGAATACGGCTAGGCAGG
This sequence comes from Pholidichthys leucotaenia, assembly GCA_020510985.1. Taxonomy (NCBI): domain Eukaryota; kingdom Metazoa; phylum Chordata; class Actinopteri; order Cichliformes; family Pholidichthyidae; genus Pholidichthys; species Pholidichthys leucotaenia. The sequence continues at coordinate 67,011,851 of CM035843.1, forward strand.
AAAATCTACAGTGTAAACACAAGGTCGAAGAAGAAGAAATACTCAAAAGCTCAGAGTGAGCTACAGAAGTACACCAGAGAGATGAAGTCCAACTGGTGGGATGAAAAAGCGGAGGATCTTCAAACTGCAGCAGACAGGAAGGACATGAAAACATTCTTCACAGGTTTGAGAGAAATCCACGGCCCTAAACCAAGAGGATTGATCCTACTAAAAGCTATGGATGGTGAAACAGTTTTGCAGGAGAAAGACAAGATCCTGGACAGATTTGCAGACCATTTTGACCAACTACTAAACAACCCTGGAGATCTCACTGAAGAGGCTAAAGAAGCTCTAGTGCAGCGACCAGCTGTATCAAGTCTGGATGAACCACCAAATCTTGATGAACTAATAGCAGCTATCAGGACAACACAGGATGGCAAAGCTCTGGGAAGGGATGGAATTCCAGCAGAAGAGTGGAAATTTGGTGGTGTTCAGCTGACCAACTGCCTGCACAAGCTCATCCAAGAGATATGGGATGCCCAGAAAGTACCTCAAGATTGGAAGGATGCAAGTATTGTGCCTTTGTTCAAGAAACGTAACAGGAAAGATTTTTGAAATTACCGAGGTATATCACTACTAGTCACTGTTGGTAAGATTCTCTCACGTGTACTACTGAACAGACTCAATGAACACATCTCACAGAATGTACTACCGGAAACCCAGTGCGGCTTTAGAAGTGGAAGAAGCACAATGGACATGATTTTCTGCTTGAAACAGGTTCAAGAAAAGTGTATCGAACAGAACATGCCACTTTATGTAGTCTTCATAGACTTCAGTAAAGCCTTTGATACTGTTTCGCGACAAGGACTTTGGCAGGTACTCAAGAAATATGGTTGTACAGAGAAGTTTGTCAGCCTGATCGAGTCACTCCATACAGGTATGCAAGCAAACATGGCAATGAGTGGTTCAGTATCTAAAGACCTTTCAGTAAGCAACAGGGTGAAACAAGGGTGTGTGCTGGCGCCTACACTCTTCTCGCTATATCTGGCAGCCATGCTTGAGGTGGCCTTCAAAGACACTTCAGAAGGAGTATACATTCAAACAAGGAAAGAAGCAGACTTGTTCAATGTGGCACAGTTTAAAGCAAAGAGTAAGACATCAATAAAGGTAGTAAGAGAAATGCTCTTTGCCGACGACAGTGCTCTAGTTGCACACAGTGTGGAAGATATGCAATCTTTAGTGGAGAAATTTGCAAGAGCAGCTAGCCAATTCAGCCTCCAAATCAACATCAAGAAGACAGAGTGCCTTTATCAACCACCAAAGTTCCAGTTATCAACATCACTACCAGAAGAGATCAGCATTGGTACAGAGTCACTAGTCAAATAAGATAAGATAAGATAAGATAAGATAAGCCTTTATTAGTCCCACAATGGGGAAATTCCAGGATTGCAACAGCACAGGGACAGCAACACTCAGAGCAACAATCAGAAGGCAAGAAAAAACAACATCTAGCAAACATATGTCCATATTACTATAAATGTATATACTATATAGACACACAGTGCAGAGCATTATGGCTGGTGGATGTGCAGCAGAAAGTCTAAGCTCTCTCTCCGCGGATGCAGCGGGCCACCTGGAAGTCTTTGGGCATGATGGTGACCCCCTTAGCGAAGAAGAGACCACCAGGTGGGTCTCGCTGGTCTCCTGCAGAGCCATGACGGCGAAACTCAGGAAACGCAGGACGGTCTTGAAGTCCTGAGCGATCTCCCTCACCAGGCGCTGGACGGGCAGCTTACGGATGAGCAGCTCCGTGGATTTCTGGTAGCGACGGATCTCTCTCAGAGCCACGGACCTGTGACGGCGAGGCCTCTTCACTCTGCCGGTGGCCAGAGCGCCTCTCCGAGCAGCCCTGGTGGCTAGCTGTCTCCTGGGGGGCTTCTTCCTCCAGTAGATTTTACGGGCGGTCTGCTTGGTTCTTGCCATCGCTCTTTATTATTCTGTCTTATATTTCTTTCACGCCGCCTAAACTCCAGCCCGGCACCCGCTTCGTTTTCGCTACAGCTCCCGGTATGTCGAGTTTCCCATTAGCACCGGGCGGCGGCCAAGTGCTAGCTAGCACTAGCTCCTCCCCGCTGTAACGTCTCCCGCTGCAAACCGTGGCTCCGTCCGCCGACCCGGGAGACCCCCGGGGCGATCCATGCGTCCGTGATATATATACAGAGTGAAAGGTGTAGAAAGAAGAAGGAAGATAAAAAAAAGGCTGTTGCAACAGGCAGCCGACTCGTGTGGCGCCGCCGGTCCGGCAGAGCCGGAACCGGAACCGGAAATGCAAGACTTTCAAGTATCTCGGGAGTACTGTTTCAGAGAATGCTAGGCTGGAGGATGAACTATCTCTCAGAATGGGAAGAGCGAGCACTGTGTTTGGAAACTTGAGGGAGAGACTGTGGAACAATCAATATGTGTCTATCCGTGTGAAATGCAAAGTGTATAGAGCGACAGTACTGGCTACTCTACTGTACGGTGCTGAAACTTGGGACTGTCTACAGAGTGCAGGTGAAGAAACTCCAAGTTGTACATGATGAGACACCTTCGAGCCATAATGAACATCTCATGGAAAGACAAGATAACCAAAATAGAAGTGTTGAAACGAGCTGGTCTACTATCAATGGAGGACATGCTAATACAGATGAACCTGAGATGGCTCGGACATGTTGAGAGGATGGACCACCAGCGTCTCCCTCGGCAGTTACTCTACTCACAGTTATGAGAGGGCAAACGCAATCAAGATGAACCAAGGCTCAGATTTAAAGACACTGTAAAAAGAAACTTGAAGAATTTGGATATAGACAGGAGTTCCTGGCAGCGGAAGGCTAAGGACAGAGCTGCGTGGAGGAATCTGATCAGACCTAAATGAAACAGTCATTGTCGCCCACAACAGACTGCTATGATGATGATGATGATGATGAAATGGCACTAAGATTTATTTGATTGTGTGAATATTAATTACAGAATACCTAAATGTTGAAAATGAATGATTATCCAATATTAGTGACTGTTTCAGATCCCTTGTTTATTTGTCAGATCACTTATTTGTCTGATCTTTTATCACTTACAGGTACGTCTCAAAAAATTAGAATATCATGAAAAAATTAAATATTTTTTGTCACTCATTTCAGAAAGTGAAACCCATATATTATATAGATTCATTACACAGAGAGTGATATATTTCAAGTGTTTATTTATTTTAATTTTGATGATTATGGCTTACAGCCCATGAAAACCCCAAATTCAGTTTCTCTAAAAATTAGAATTTACATAAAATTAATTTTAAAAACTAGTTTTTTTAAGAGAAATGTTGGCTGACTGAAACATATGTCCATGTACACACTCAATATTTGGTTGGGGCTCCATCTGGATTAATTACTGTATCAATGTGGTGTGGCATGGAGGTAATCAGCCTGTGGCACTGCTGAGGTGTTATGGAGGCCCAGATTGCTTTGATAGTGACCTTGAGCTCATCTGCATTGTTGGGTCTGGTGTCTCTCATCTTCCTCTTGACAATACTCCATCAAATCTCTATGGGGTTTAAGTCAGGAGAGTTTGCTGGCTAGTCAAACACAGTGATGCTATGGTCATTAAGCCAGGTTTTGATACTTTTGGCAGTGTGTGTGTGGGGGGGGGGGCGCCAAGTCCTGCTGGAAAATGAAATCAGCTTCTCCATAAAGCTTGTCAGCAGAGGGAAGCATGAAGTGCTGTAAAATTTCCTGCTAGACGACTGCAGTGACTTTGGTCTTGATAAAACACAGTGGACCAACACCAGCAGATGATCTGGTTCCTCAAAACATTACTGACTGTGGAAACTTCACACTAAACCTCAAGCAACTTAGATTCTGTGCCTCTAAACTCTTTCTCCAGATTATGGGACTTTGATTTCCAAATGAAATGCAAAATTTACTTTTATCTGAAGAGAGGTCATCTGCTGGTGTTGGTCCACTGTGTTTTATCAAGACCAAAGTCACCGCAGTCGTCTAGCAAGAAATTTTACAGCACTTCATGCTTCATTTTCCAGCAGGACTTGGCACCCCCCCACCCCACCCCACATTGCCAAAAGTATCAAAACCTGGTTTAATGACCATGGCATCACTGTGTTTGATTGGCCAGCAAACTCTCCTGACCAAAACCCCACAGAGAATCTATGGACTATTGTCAAGAGGAAGATGAGAGACACCAGACCCAACAATGCAGACGAGCTGAAGGTCACTATCAAAGCAACTTGGGCCTCCATAACACCTCAGCAGTGCCACAGGCTGATCACCTCCATGCCACGCCACACTGATACAGTAATTAATCCAAATGGAGCCCCGACCGAATGTGTACATGGACATACTTTTCAGTCGGCCAACATTTCTCTTAAAAACTATTTTTTAAAATTTATTTTATGCAATATTCTAATTTTTTGAGAAACTGAATTTGGGGTTTTCATGAGCTGTAAGCTTTAATCATCAAAATTAAAATAAACAAACACTTGAAATATATCACTCTCTGTGTAATGAATCTATATAATATATGGGTTTCACTGTCTGAAATGAGTGACAAAAAATATTGAACTTTTTCATGATATTCTAATTTTTTGAGATGTACCTGTATATTTATAATAGTGTATTGTCACTTTGGGGAATGGGAGTTTTTCAACCATCATTATAATTATTTTAGTTTATATCACTGGTCAGTGAAATATTGAATTTCTTCTGTGTATTGTCAATAAACTCATGCAGTACTATTACAGGACACACTTACAAATATTTGAGACCCATTGTAGTGCATCAGTTTATATTTTAGCAATATTTTGTTATTTAAAGGTTTTTTAAAATTTAATGCTAAGATTGAGGTGGTGCTTACTGAGGCCAATGACCTGAACCTTCAGAATCAGAATCAGAATCAGAATCAGGTTTATTGCCATTGTTCATGTGATACACAAACTAGGAATTTGTCTCGGTGCCATGCTGCAACATTAAAAACATAATGAGAAAAAGGGATAAACTAAAAAACTAAAGGACTAGAAACGTGCAATAAGTGTAGAAAAATAAGTAATAAGATAAGATAAGATAAGATAAGATAAGCCTTTATTAGTCCCACAACGGGGAAATTCCAGGATTGCAACAGCACAGGGATAGCAACACTCAGAGCAACAATCAGAAGGCAAGAAAAAAAAAAAAAAAAAAAACAAGCAAGCAAGAGCAGCTAATAAACATATGTACGTATTACTATAAAATATATATATATACACACACACACAGACACACAGTGCAGAGCATTGTAGCTGGATGGAATAATATATGAATATATGAACACACAGTGCAGAGCATTGTAGCTAGATGGAATAAATATGTAAATATATAAACACCCACAGTACGGAGCATTGCAGCTAGGTGGAATAAATATGCAAGTATATAAACACACACAGTGCGGAGCAATGTAGCTAGATGGAATAACATGTAGATATATAAATATATAAACACCCACAGTACGGAGCATTGCAGCTAGACGGAACAAATATGCAAATATATAAACACACACAGTGCAGAGCATTGCCGCTAGATGGAATGAAACAGCATAACCGTCTACCCAGCTATCCTGCATGGTATGATTATGTGCCCATACACACTCTCACCCTCCATAGCGACCGGCATGCTCCTAGTTGTATGCCGGAGAGGACCACTGTGTAAGTCTATTGCATCTTCTGCATTCAAAAAACTATTAGTTTGTTACGTCTTTTTTGCTATCTCTGCGAGCAGCCCTGCTTAGGTTGTACAGTCTGACAGCCGTTGGTAGGAAGGACCTACGAAACCTCTCGGTTGTGCACCTGGGATGATGTAGTCTGCTGCTAAATGAGCTCCTCAGTGCATTCAGTATGTCCTGCATAGGGTGGAACTCGGACTCCAGCAGAGATGACAGTTTAGCCACCGTCCTTCTCTCTCCTATCTCCTCCATCGGATCAAGGCGCTGCCCCAGGACAGAGCTAGCTTTCTTAATCAGTTTGTTCAGTCTCTTCCTATCGGCTGCAGTAATGCCACTGCCCCAGCAGACCACTCCAAAAGTGATGGCTGATGCCACCACCGTGTCATAGAATGACTTCAGCAGCGCCCCTTGTACACCAAAAGACCTGAGTCTCCTCAGCAGGAACAGCCTGCGCTGTCCCTTCTTGTAGAGTGCATCAGTATTGTGTGACCAGTCTAGTTTATTGTTCAGATGAATACCCAGGTACTTATAGGATGTCACCATCTCGATGTCTGTTCCCTGTATATTTACTGGTACTGTGAGGGGCTGCCCATGCCTGCGGCAGTCCACCACCAGCTCCTTAGTTTTCCTCGCGTTGATCTGGAGGCAGTTCCGATGGCACCAGTCCACGAAGTCCTGGATAAGCCCTCTGTACTCAGCTTCATCTCCATTGGAGATGAGGCCAACGATCGCAGAGTCATCAGAGAACTTCTGTAGATGGCAGTGTGTTGTGTTGTGTGAGAAGTCCGCAGTATAAAGAGTGAACAGGAAGGGAGCCAGCACCGTTCCCTGGGGGGCCCCCGTGCTACTGATGATCGTGTCGGACACACAGTCCCGGGTTCTCACAAACTGAGGCCGGTTCGTGAGGTAGTCCAGGATCCATGATGACAGGTGCTGGTCCACCCCTGCGCGCAGCAGCTTGTCCTTCAGGATCATCGGTTGGATGGTGTTGAAAGCACTGGAGAAGTCAAAGAACATGATCCTCACCATATTCCCGGGCTTCTCCAGGTGGGACAGAGAACGGTGAAGGAGGAAGATCACCGCATCCTCCACCCCAATGCCATGCTGGTAGGCGAACTGGAGTGGATCCATCGCTGGTTCCACCAGGGGGCGGAGGTGAGCAAGGAGCAGTCTCTCCAGGGTCTTCATCAAGTGGGACGTCAAGGCCACCGGTCTGTAGCTGTTCAGGTCTTTGGGGTGGGAAGTTTTTGGTACAGGTACCACACAAGATGTTTTCCACAGCTGTGGTACCCTCCCCAGTTTCAGGCTCATGTTGAAGATATACGTCACAATCCCACACAGCTGGTCTGCACAGGACTTGAGGAGCTTTGCGCTGATGCCGTCCGGTCCCGGCGCCTTCCTCGCCTTGATCTTCCTCAGCTCCGTCCTCACCTGGGTCCTGGTCAGGGTCAGGATGGGGGGCTGTGTGTTGGGAGTGGGGGGGTGTTGGTAGAGTGGGGAGTGGGCAGCAGGACTTGATTTCTTTAGAGGCAGCAGTGGTTGTTGTGCAGTCAGGGGGGAGGGCGGTTGGTCAAATCTATTGAAAAACAGATTCAGGTTGTTCGCCCACTCCCTGCCCCCTGTGGCCTGGGGGGAGGTATTCTGGAGCCCCGAGATGGTTTTGAGGTTTCTCCAGACCCCGCTGATGTCGCTCTGTTGCAGCTTGTCCTCCATCTTCTTCCTGAAGCTGTCCTTGCCTTCTCTGATCTTTCTCCTCAGCTCCCTCTGTACGGACTTCAGCATCTCCCTGTTCCCTGACCTGAAGATCCTCTTCTTCTCTCTCAGAAGTGTTTTAATCTCAGGGTTGATCCAGGGTTTGTTGTTTGAGTGACGCCGTATGGTCTTGGTGGGAACGGATTTGTCCACACAGAAGCTGAGGTAGCCCGTGAAGGTGTGAATGAGGCCATCGATGTCCTCACCATGTGGATCGCAGAGCTGCTTCCAGGCGGTGGCTTCAAAACAGCCCTTTAGGGTGTCCATTGTCTCCTCAGACCATAACTCCACAGTGTGCATGGCCGGAGGTTGTCTGTGCACTAGGGGTTTGTACACCGGCCGGAGATGAACCAAGTTGTGATCCGATCTCCCGAGTGGGGGTAGTTGTGATGAGGTGTACGCCTCCTTAGTGTTTGCGTAGAATAAATCCAGTGTTTTATTGTCTCTAGTGTGGCATGTGACATACTGGGTGAACGTGGGTAGAATGGGAGACAGTGAAACATGGTTGAAATCGCCTGAGATGAGGAGAAGAGCATCTGGGTGTTCTGTCTGCAGCCTGCTGGTTACTGAATGGATGACGTCACGTGCTGTCCCAGCGTTCGCCGTCGGATTTGCATAAACAACAATGCAGATCACGTGTGAGTGTTCTCTCGGGAGATATGTAGGCCTCATGCTAACAGCTAGCAACTCAATGTCTTTGCTGCAGTGTCGTTGTTTAACAGTGATATGTCCCGGTCTGCACCAGTTGTTGTTAACATACATGATCACTCCACCGCCCCTAGCCTTGCCACTGTCTGGTGTTCGGTCAGCTCGTATCATGTGAAAACCCTCCAGCTCAATGTTAGCATCTGCTGCTAGTTCAGTTAGCCACGTCTCAGTAAACAAAAGGAGAGAGCACTCCCGGTATGTGCTATCATAACGGGAGATAGCCGCTAGCTCATCTAACTTTCCCAGTATCGACCGTACATTTCCCATGACAACAGATGGAAGGGAGGGTCTGTACCTTATATTTTTTGTCCTCCGCCTTACTCCAGCCCGGCAGCCGCGGCGTTTTCGCCTCAGTTCTCTCGGTATGTCGAGTATTTCCAATGGGACCGGGTGGCGGTTGAATGCTAGCAGCTGTTCTCTGCTGTATCGTATCCTGCTATAGACAGTGGCTCCGTCCACCGGCTCAGGAGACATTTAGGACGATCTGTGTGTCCGTGATATAAGTGGGGTGAAAAAAAAAGACGGATCAAAAGAGAGAGGAAGGGAAAAAGACTCGGAATCGAGCCGCTGTTGCAAAAGGCAGCCGACTCGTGTGGCGCCCCTAGTGTTGATAATAAGTAATAATAATAATAATACTAGTAATAATGAGTAGTACTAGTCAAGGCAGTTTTAAAAAATTAGCATGTAGCAGATAATGTGAAGTACCACATAGTGCAGTCAATAATGCAACAGAAAAACAGTGATGATTGACATGAGTCTGGTTGAGCTGCTGTACATAGTGCACGAGAGTCAAAAGTCACTTAGTGTTCAGCAGTCTGATGGCAGAGGGGAAAAAGCTGTTCATGTGCCGGGAGGTTTTAGTCCGAATGGACCGAAGCCTTCTACCTGAGGGGAGGGGGGCAAACAGCACGTGACCAGGATGTGAAGGATCGGCTATGATCCGGCCAGCACGCCTCCGGGTCCTGGAGATGTACAGGTCCTGGAGAGATGGGAGCTTGCAGCCTAGGTTCAGTGCCTAGGTTCAGTGCCTCTCGCACTGAACCTTCAGTGCGAGACTGGCAAAGACTCACAATGTGAGCGCCGCTGCTCTACTGTAACCATTTGTTTTTTTATTGATGTGAGAAGATTATTTATTATTATTATTCCACCTAAACGATTGCATTTTTGACCCTAAATGTTATCCAAAATGCATTTTTTTCAGACACACCTCAGACTCAGTGAAACATTTTATAAACTGGAAAACATACTGTATATGTGCCCCATGCTGAAAATTTATCCAGCCTATGGTTGATGTTTTTCAATCAGCTGATCACTGGAACCACAGAGCTCAGCTGTTTTCCATGATAAATCAGCCTCAGGCCAAAAGCATACTCCTGTGGAAGATGAAAGCAGACGAGACATCGAGCTAGATGACATACAAATTTTATTCACCTTCCAACATAAAACACAGAAAAAACTCTCCCCGGGGTATCTGGGCACCTCCTTTTATACCATTTTATTTCTGCCCCATGAGACCCAGGGAGCCAAAGATAATACACACAGTGCACAAAGCCTGTCTGGCATATGAACATTACAGAACACAAACCCTGCTTCTCACTCCCTCTCATACTCTAGCAAACTCCGGTGTCTCCGGTGACTCCCCGAGGTGCGGCTAGTCCTTTCTGTTACTTCTGAGACCCCCCCCCCCCCGGTGCCACTTCCTCCTTCACTCCTCTGTTCCATCTGCCCCCCTGCTTCCAACTCCGGATGGAGAACCTCCCACTCAGCGCCACCACACAGCCCCCCCCATTCCCGAACACCCAGAAATGGAATTAACTCCCCGGTCACTTGGGCTTGTGCCGGCACCCATAGTGGCTGTAGTGGGGGGTCGCCGGTCTGGTCTAAGCGTCCTCCTGGCGAGGTGTGCGAGACGGCACGTTGGTCTGTGGAAGGGAAGGGGCGGAGGGACAGGTTAGCTTCGTGAGTGCAGTTCTCTACCGAGGGAACACCAACTTGCAGTACCACCGTAGGTGAACGTCCGCGCCGGGGAGCTTGGACCAACACCACCTGTTCGTCTGCCAACACATAAGCAGGTTTCAGCCTGTCAATGCAGACGGTCTCCTTAAGCCCCCCCCCCAAGTCTAACACAAAATGCTTTGCCCCAGTTTCCAGCACTCTGAACAGTCCATTGTACAGTGGGCGGAAGCGGGGTTCTGTGTGTATCATGCCTGACAAAAACGAACTTGTAACCTCTTCGGGACGAAGGTGTGGGGAAAACAATGGTGGGCCGGGCCCAGCATGTTAGCAACCTCTGTACTGTATAAAAGTTGTGCCGGTGGGTCAGTCCCGGGTGCAGGGTTTTCCGGTAAAAATTCCACAGGAATCCACAGTGGATGAGAAAAAACAAGTTCTGCCAGAGATGCTGCCAGATCCTCGTTGAGCGCGGAGCACAAACCTAACAGAACCCAGGGCAGGTGGTCGACCCACTTTGCATCCGTGAGTGAGCCTCTGAGTGCTGCCTTAAGCGACCTATGAAAACGTTTGCATAACCCGTTAGCCTGGGGGTTGTATGGGGTAGTGCGGTGGATTTTGACCCCCAGGCTCTGGGCCATCACGTACCAGAGTTCCGAAATGAACTGTGGACCCCTGTCGGAAGTGATGTCCGAAGGGGGATCAGAACCGTGTAACCCAAGCTGACAGTAAAGCACGAGCCACCTCCGCGGACGTGGTGGAAACACGCGGGACCACTTCAGGCCAACACGTAGTGTGGTCCACAATTGTCAAAAGGTGCATGAAACCTTGTGACGGCAGGAGGGGGCCCACCAAATCCACGTGGACGTGGTCGAACCTCCTGGCCGGAATTTGGAACGGCTCGAGGGGGGCTTTGGTGTGCTTGTGCACTTTGGCCTGCTGGCACGTGACGCACGCTGCAGCCCACTCTTTCATGTCCCTGTGCAAGTGAGGCCAGACAAATTTTGCCCCCACCAGTTTAACCGAGGTGCGCATGCTGGGATGTGAAAGGGAGTGGACTGACACAAAAATGCAGCAGTGCCAAGAGCTCAGAACCACCAGGCGTGGGCAACCAGTGGAGATGTCGCAGAGCAAGGGAGGGCACCCTTCTTGCACCACCCTGCTGTCCAGTTTTAACCCAGTAGGCATGGACTGGAGCGCGCAAATGTCCGCACCCCCGGTTTGCTCCACGGCCAGGGTAGGGAAATCTTTTCCCATGTAGACTGGGGAGACTAACACACGTGACAGGTGTGTTAGTCAAAATAAGACTAATGGCTAAAAAAGTGAAAAATTTAGGTTGTGCTTGTTAATCTGATGTAGCTCCAACCCAGGAGAATGACAATCAGGTGCACTTTTGTGTGATAGTTTTGGAATGTTATCTAAAAAGTATATATAGTTACATGCCTTCATTGAATTTTTAACACCATTAATGTAATACGCCATGCATCCAAACTAACGGGGACTAATGGGTTGATTTGAATCTCCCCCTCTGTGTCGCTGGCTTTGTCTCCTGAGGTGGAGGGTGATGAAGGGGCAGGCGCTGGAGCAGTTGGGGGTCCTGTTCCGAGGACCTCATCAGCGGGGAGTGTCTCAGCCTCCCCTTCTTCCTGTTTTTGCTTGTTTGTCGCACTTGAATGTTTCAAATAATCAAGTGGATTTTGGTGTTGGGCAGGGATGGCCCGAGTGGATATAGAGTCCAGCCACGACATTAAGCTTACCAGCTACGTGCTGAATGTCGGTCGTGAGCGCCGAGATAGCGGCCAAATGTCATTGCTGCCAGGCCGACCACGGTTCCGAGACTTTGGACATTCCATACATTAGTGGCTTATGATCAACGAACGCGGTGAACTCGCACCCTTCTAGCCAAAACTGGAAGTTGCGCGTCACCAGGTGGAGGACCAACAACTCTCTGTCAATCATGCTGTATTTGCGTTCATTGTTGCACAAGGTACGGCTGAAAAAATGCAAGCGGCTGCCACGAACCGGAGGTGTACTGCTCCACAACTGCCCCTATGGCAACGTCAGATGCATCCGTGGTGAGTGCTATCCGCGCTAACAGGGCAGGATGGGCTAGCAAGGCAGCATTAGCGAGTGCTGTTTTGGCATCTGTGAAAGACTGGACTCGCCCAGGCGTCCAGTCGATGTTTTCCTTGGGCTTCTATTTTTTGAGTGTGGCGTACAACGGCTGCAGCAGCTGGGCTGCCCGGGGGAGGAAGCGATTGTAAAAGCTGACCATGCCCAAAAATTCCTGTAGAGCCATCACGGTCTCCGGACACGGAAAATCCAACATGGCAGGCACCTTATCAGGCAGCGGAATCGCTCCCTCCGGTGAAATGTGGTGACCCAAAAAAATCAATCACTGGCACACTGAACCGGCACTTCTCTGGGTTAACAATAAGCCTGTGTGCTTCCAACCTCTGGAAAACTATTTTGAGATGGGCAAGGTGCTCCTCCTCGGATGCACTAGCCACCAAAATGTCATCTAAGTAGACAAAAACGAAAGGCAGGTTATGGAGCACCGCGTCCATCATTCTTTGGAAGGTTTGCGCCGTGCCCTTTAACCCGAATGGCATGCATAAAAACTCAAAAAGGCCAAAAGGAGTTATTACCACTGTTTTGGGAACGTCCTCCGCGCGCACTGGCACCTGGTGGGAACCGCTGACCAGATCCACTTTCCAAAAAACACGCGTTCAAGCCAGATGCATGGAAAAATCCTGGATGTGCGGGATGGGTTACCGGTTGTGTTCCATGGCATTGTTCAAGTGCCAAAAATTGCTGCACGGTCGCCACGACCCATCGGCCTTGGGCACCATGTGTAGCGGGGATGCCCACAGGCTGTTGGAGTGCCTGACGATGCCCAGTTGTTCTAAGTTAGCAAACTCCTCGCGCGCACTGGCCAACTTAACCATGTCCAGGCGCCAAGGGCACGCAAACACCGGTGGGTCTTTTATGGTTGTGAAATGTTCAACCCCATGTTTGGTTACTGCAGCCGAAAAAGTCGGAACCGTGAGTGCTGGGAACTGTGAAAGTAAATGCTGATACTTACCCCCGGAGCTATAATGTTAGCCAGTGTTGGTGGCCCAACTCCCCGAGCTATGCAGGGCAAGGAGGAATAAGAGACAGCATCCACTAAATGTCTGTTGGCGACATCAACTAACAACCCATAAGCACATAAAAAATCTGCGCCTAAAATGGGGGCAGAACATGCAGCTACCACAAAATCCCACTGGTAATTGCATCCGTGTAAGCATACCATCAGCGTCCGTTCACCAAATGTCCTGATGTTGGATCCGTTGGCAGCCGTGAGCTTAGGACCACTGCCTCCTGCCAACCTGTCTGCGCTGACCAGCAGGATGAGGCTCTTCTGGGAGGTGGAGTCCACCAAGAAACCTCTCCCCAAACATGTGTCTGTGATGAAAAGCAGCTTGTTCCTGTCACCAGCAGTTGCAGTTGCTACTGACTGTTGGCCATGCTGTTTCCCGGCTTTTTGAATTGGTACGGCAGCAGACAGCGTTGGGCGTTCGAGCTGAAACAGCGGTGATAGAAACAAAGCGTCCCATTCCTGCATCTCTTTGCGTCCGTCCCAGCCACCACCAGCGGCTACTCAACCTCACGAGAGTCCTTCATGGATGCCGGTGTCGCTGAGAGCTCTAGTCACTAGGATGATGCGGTCCACTTCCTGCACCAGGGCGCAGTAGTCCTTGGTTACCAGCAACGGCGAGTTGGCCAGGATCGCTCTCGCTGTAGCAGGTAGGTTCCTGAGGAAAAGGTGGGCAAACAGGAAGGATTTGTCTTTCTTTCCCATCAACACTAACATGCTCTCCATCAGCTCCGCAGCTGATCTGTCACCTAACTCTGAGCGCGTTAGGAGTCGCTCTGCTCTCTCACTGTCCAACAGGGTATAACGTTGGAGGAGCATCCCCTTGAACGCTTTGTATTTCCCCTGGGCCGGCGGCTCCTGGAGCAGACTCGTTACTTGCTGCATGGCGCACACATCCAGTGCAACGACCACATGGTAATATTTAGTGTTGTCCGTTGTGATCCCGCAGAGTGTGAACTGGGCTTCCACATGTAGCAACCAAGCGGTTGGATTGTGAAGCCAGAAGTCTGGGAGCTTAACTGTGACAGTGCATGCCGCGCTGGTGTTCTCCCCCTGGGTTGTCTCTGGGGCTGTGCTCGGCTCGTTCTCCATTGCACGTCTTAGGTTCACCAATGTGGAAGATGAAAGCAGACGAGACAGCGAGTTGGACGACACACAAACTTTGTTCATCTTCCAACAGAAAACAGAAAAAAACTTTCCCAGGGGTCTCTGGGCACCTCCTTTTATACCACTTTATTTTTGCCCCATGAGACCCAGGGAGCCAAAGACAATATACACAGTGCACAAAGCCTGTCTGGCACATTAACATTACAGAACACAAACCCTGCTTCTCACTCCCTCCCATACTTTAGCGAACTCCGGTGTCTCCGGTGACTCCCCGAGGTGCAGCTAGTCCTTTCTGTTACTTCTGAGACTCCCCGGTGCCACTTCCTCCTTCAGTCCTCTGTTCCATCCCCCCCACCCCCCCGGCTTCTGACTCTGGGTGGAGAACCCCCCACTCAGTGCCACCACATTCCGTGCATTACCTTTTTTCACTTTATTGAAAATAACATTTTTTTATCACCATCATTTAGCATGCCTTTGAGCCAGGCTGTGTAGGCTGTGTTTGAAAGTGGAATACAGAGGTGTAGCCTATATGTAGGCAATCACATGTTACACTTTGACAAATATGAAAGGGCTGAAGTGAGATTTATTTGATTGTGAATATTAATTACAGAATAATTGAAAATGAATGGGACTTCCAATATTAGCTACTGTTTAAGAACTTCTTGTTTATTTTTTTTGTCAGATTACTTATTTGTGTGATCTTTTATGAGTTATTGAGCGTCTTTGTGTCCAATTTGGTGATGGTCGTCATTTAACTGTGCATGTGGCTGCATATGATATGCAGTTGATCCGGGCATTCTGCTCCACAATTATTATAATATAATAATTAACTAATATATTAACTTTTAATAATTGTGCGAGCACACCAAGAGAAGCACCACCGGCGACGGCAAGCCGTGGTCCTGCAAAGGGACTCCCGTCTACAGCTGACTGGGGCAGGCTGGGTGTTAACTTTTAATAATTAACTTTTAATAATTGTGCAAGCACACCAAGAGCAAATTCACCATGACGGTGAATCGTGGTCCTGCAAAGGGAATTGCGTCTACCGCTGACTGGGGCAGGCTGGGTGTTCCTCTTCGCGAAGGACCGTGGTCCGCTCGGTTAGGCTGCTGCTTCTCCCGGCATGTTCTGTGTTGATCCACCGGTATTCTTTGTCAGACCTGGCTTGGCAGGCTGGGTGTGCCTCCCCATGAAGGGCCGTGGTCCGCTCGGTTAGGCTGCTGCTTCTCCCAGCATGTTCTGTGTTGATACACCGGTATTCTTTGTCAGACCCGGTCTCCACTGATGCTCTGCTCAATCTGCTTGCACACCTCATGTTCTCCATATATGCCAAATTATCCTTTAGATCTACTCAATCATGGCAACTTTATAGTATAATTTTTCAAGCATTAAATCTTCAGTATTATCTTTTTCTAGTCAGATTTTTCCTTGTTTTGTCCAGGGAACACTGTGGTGACTGACAGGTCGTAAACGTGTCAAAATATATCCCAACAACAAGCCATGGGTTACAAAATCAGTTAAATCCTGCTTACAGAGGAAAGCACTTGTCTTTAAACAGGGGTCTGTTTCTGAGCTACAGGTTGCCACAAAAGAGCTGAAATACGAAATTTTAAGAGCAAAACAGAATTATAAATCAGAATTGGAAAGCAAGATGGCAACAAAGAAACTTGGTTCAGCCTGGGCCAGTATGAAAACTATTGCAAGCCTTCAGAGCACAGAGCGCAGTAATCGTGTGTTTTTAGATGGTTTTAGCTCAGACACAGAGCTGGCTAATGCTCTTAATTGTTTTTATGGTCGTTTTGACTCCTTTGATTTTAGCACTGAAACCCAAGATTTGAAACAGAAACTCAAAGACAATCAGCACTTTAATATTGAGGTGCAGGATGTTAAAAGGGAGTTCTGCGCTGTAAAAGTGAACAAAAGTCAGGGCCCTGATAATATATGTGGGCGCTTGGTAAAGTCCTGTGCACATGAACTGAGTCCTATATTTCATTACATTTTCAATAAGTCCTTACAAACACAACATGTGCCTAAGATCTGGAAAGAAGCCGTGGTTGTTCCCGTTCCAAAATCCAGCTGTCCTAAAACGGTAAATGACTTTAGACCAGTTGCTTTGACTTCAATTTTAATGAAAATTTTTGAAAAACTGGTCAGATGTGAGGTCCTAAAGCAGACTGCACATGCATTGGATCCTCTGCAGTTTGCCTATAGGCCTCGGAGTGGAGGATGCCACTGTCACTCTGTTTAACATGCTTTTTAAACATCTGGATTTTAATGGGACACACGCCAGGCTTTTATTTGTGGACTTTTCCTCCGCCTTTAATACAATCCAACCTCATATCTTAGTTGAAAGGGTCCTGCAACAATGATTTGAGTAATAATCTGGTGGGTTGGATTCTGGATTTCTTAAACAACAGGACACAGAGAGTAAGGGTCAATGGTACATTGTCTGACCTAAAGTGCTCTTCTACTGGCTCTCCTCAGGGGTGTGTGTTGTCGCCACTACTCTTCATCCTGTACACAAACATGTGTCGGAGCAGACATGACAACAGACACATCATAAAGTATGCTGATGATTCAGTTATTGTCAGTCTCCTCCAGGATGGTGAGAGTGGCCACGGCTCAGTAGTTGATGATTTTGTTCACTGGTGTGAGGATTCCTACCTGCAGCTGAATACGACAAAAACTAAAGACATGATTATTGACTTTAGGAGGAAAACTCCCAGGCACAAAGTCACCGTACTAAAAGGCCAGACCACCGAATATGTACAATCCTACAAATATCTTGGGACGATTATTGATAGTAATTTAAACTTTGAAGAGAACTGTGAAAGGGTGTGCAAAAAGGGTCAGCAAAATTTGCATTGCTTGAGAAAACTTGCACGCTTCCAAATTGACCGAACCATAATGACATTGTTTTATCTGGCTTTTATTGAATCTGTTTTATCCTTTTCTTTAGTGTCATGGTTTGGTCAGATAAAACTGAAACAGAGGAAATCCTTGGATCAGGTAGTTAGATGGACCAGTCGTTTGCTTGGTGAGTCACAGCTGAGCCTGACATCCCTGTACACCAGACAAGTACAGAGGATGGCTACCTCCATTTTAAATAATGACTCCCACCCTTTGCACTGCAACTTTCAGCTTCTTCCCTCAAGACGGAGGTTTGCTGTCCCAAAAAGTAAAACCCAGCGCTACAAAAACAACTTTGTTCCTGCTGCTGTCAAAGAGTTGAACAAGTTGTAACAATATATTGCACATAATTTAGGTACCTATTTATTAACTCCATTTTATATTTACTTATTTTTGTAGGATGTTACTTGGATTCTAAATATTTTATTGAGTTTTAGACCTTTGAGTTTTTAACCTCTTTGACTAGTTTTTAACTTTTAATATGACTCTTCTCTCTTACCTCTGGTTTTTCTCTCATCTCTTTGTCTTTTTATACCCTGATTGATGGAGCCTTGAGTATTTTTATCATGTTTATAGTCAATTTCATGTGTGCCTGTGTTTGTGTCTATGTTGAATGTAATTTGTGGCTTGTAAATATGGATGTCACCAGACTGCAAAACAAATCTACCTACAGGTACAAATAAAGTAACCTGAACCTGAACCTGAACCTGATGCCGGCGTATTGTCCAATCAGCATGGTCGTGATGCAGTGTATTATCCAATGACCTAGGAGTCAGGCACCCCACCCCCATTTCTTGAAGCCAGGACACAGAGAGTGGTCACAGAGCGGTGGCTAAAACTTTTATTGATAAAAATTACATTTTTTGACCGAGTGACTCCAAATTCGGGGATGCACACCCTCGTAACCTCAGAAAACCACATTTAAAGTCTGAGGCTAGTCTGAGAAATGGTTCAAGAGATATGCGTGGAACAGACAGACACACAAACAAACACAGGCAGAGATTCCTTGAATTTATAGATGGATATGCTGTCATTGCTAAGCTAGCACCTTTAGCTGCTAAAACACTGACCATTCTCTCTCTCTCGCTCTCTCTCGCTCTCTCTCTCTCTATCTCTCTCTCTCTGTTTCACTCACGCTCTCGCTTTCTCTTGCTCTCTCTCGCTCTCTGTCATAAACTCTCCCGTGCACTTTTCCAATGCGCACAGCGAGAGGTGAAATAATGAGGATTTAAATGCTAGAGTTACTCCAAGCTGGAGGGGTGGATTCCCAGACACCCAAAGTAACATCTTTAGCACCCCCCCCCCCCCCCCCCAACAGGAACAATGGGAACAAACCACACGACCCTGGGTGGGAGGTAGGGGGAACAGGAAAGGAGAGAACACAATATCCCGCCCAGGGCCCACAATTAACCCCCCCCCAAGTCCAAAAGCGTGGAGGCTTGGGAGGTTGCCCAGAGTCCCAGGCCCAGCAGGCAGTCCGGCGAACAGAGTCCGGTAGCCTACCGGAAAACATGGGCCATCTAGCCCAGAAACTCAGTCCCTCCGGCGGCTGACCAGCGTTGTTAAGCCACCAGGTCCGAAGGAGTGAAGCAGGAGGTGGCCTGCCCACCGGGAGGCTCACTGGTGGGTGACCGGACCATAGGGAGGGAACCCCCACGGTGTCGGGCAGGGAGAAGATGGGGACCACACCCGGCGTCAGGCTGAGGAGTAACAACCCCAGCGTCCTCAGGCTGACTGGCAGCACCCTCGATGAGCCCGGCCTGGGACACAGCTGCACCCGTGGTAGACCCCGACCGGGCCAATGCTGCACCCATGGCGACTCCTGGCTGGAGCTCTGCTGCACCCGCGGCGGCTCCTGGCTGGAGCTCTGCTGCACCCGCGGTGGACTCCAGCTGAGCCAACGCCGCACCCTCGCTGGACCCAGGCCGGGCCTACACCGCACCCTTGGTGGACCCCGCACTGAGACAGGGTGCCCATGACGGGTCCAAGCAGGAGCGCAGCACCCAGGTTGGGCTAACCTTGGGGCGCAGCCCCCACGACGGGCCCAGCCCAGGACACTGCACCCATGTCAGGACAGCCTGCGGAGGGATCCACACAACGGCCTCAGGCAGCAGAGCTGCTGGACCCACGATGTCGTCGGGCGGCGAGACTGGTCCTGTGGAGACCCTTGGAGATGGTGGTTCTTCTCCAGCAACCCTAGAAGGACTCTCAGGAAGGGGAGAAGAAACAGAGTGGTTATGATCGCCGGCAGCAGCAGAGCCAAGCGAGGGAAGTTCAGATGCAGCTGCGTGCTGCACCCGACTCTCCTCACCTAGAGCCAGACAAGATCTCTCTAAAATAGACATTAGAAAAACAAGAGAGAAAACTTGCCTGAGCTCAAGCTCCACTGCTGTCCAGGACTCCATCGATCCCAGAGATGATGACTGGGGCTCGGCCTCCAAGAGGTCCAGCTCAGGCTCCCAATCTACTGCAGCCGTCTCCACAGCTGGCAAGATGGTGATAGCAGTCTCTTTTAACTCCTGCAGCAGCTCCAACGCTGGGGATTCCACCGGCGTGGCTGCAGGAAAACACCTTTTGCAGGCCCCTGGGCAGGACCATCCAGGGCCCCAAACTCCTCCACTGTCTGGCGGCTCGGTTCTAGGACCGACAGGTACTCATGGATAATGGAAGGAGACACGGAGAGGGGAAGAAAAGAATTATGATTTGCAGCTGGAGGAGAGGACCCCGGTAATTGATGCTCACAGCTGCAGGCAGCAGACAGTCATCCCTCTCCGTGTCAGCGGTGACGTGGGTCCTCTTGAGGGCTTGCGGAGGAGCAGTCTCCACGACGACGGAGGTGGGCATTCCCGGGGTGACCTCAGCGGACCTTACAGCAGCTGAAGAGACAATTGCTGCTGACAAAGGAGAAGGCTTTTCCCGGCGTTTCCACGCAGGGCAACGCTGTCCCTTGCCTGCTGGAACTGGCTTGGTGAGAACGGGAGCGGAGTTCTGGTGGAAGGCAGTCTCAGCAGCGTCCCGGGAGCACCCTCCCCTCGGCGAGAGCCCGGTCTTCTTTGGGAACCTCCTCCCCCTCTCACCGTACTCGCATCATAGTGCTGCCAGCTGGGATATCCTCTCAGCTCCCTCGGGATGCTTGGAGAACTGAGGGCACTGCTGAACCTCTGCCTCTGCCAGCTTGACGTACCACATGACATCCTCCGGGGTGGAATAACCACTCGCCGAAAATATCAGGCCGTCAATGTTCATGAGAGCTCGGCAGCGTTCCCAGCCGAGGCTCACTGGACAACTCTGGCCCATGGACATCTTAAACCAGGTTAGTTCCAACAAGCGCTCCACAAACAAAGGAAAAGGGATGTGTGGGTGAACCCGCTAAATCCTCTTAGCTGGCTGGGTCATTCTGTCATAAACCCTCCCATGCGCTTTTCCAATGCGCATGGCAAGGGGTGAAATAATGAGGATTTACGTGCTGTAGTTACACCACACACATTTATTAAACACGAAGACAAACAGTCCCAAAAGGTGAAAACATACAAGAGACAAAAACACTTACATTGGGCATTCCTGGGCCGACATCGCCCAGCGAACACATGAGAGGAAGTGACTAACCACCGAAGCGTCCCAGAGCCGACATCGCTCAAAGGGCGCAGAGAACCACGGCTGCAGTGGAGGTGGCTAATCCTTCATGGCACACAGTTTCCACACGACAATGTGCTTCAGTTGACAGTTCATACAATGACCCAGCAGTGCGTGACTGGCGACAGGCCCTAAAGTACACGCACTGCTGGTGATGAAGTAATTAGGAGCACCTGGGCGAGGACCGGGAAAGATGATCAACGGGGCTGGGAACAGCTGATGGTAATAAGTTAGGGGGCGTGGTCAGACCAGCAGACTGTCAGCAGCACACACAGCTGCCGGCCCCAGAGCAGTGGCTATGAATACAGTAACACACTGGAATTACATACTATACATGCATGCACAACGGGACCAAGACCCACAGAGAGGTCAGGACTGAGCAGGGGGAAACCAAGCTGGCTCGGCTCCTGACACTCTCGCTCTCTCTCTCAGTCCTGTACGCGCCATCTGGCGCTTGAGACGACTGCAAGGAAGCACCATCTATTTCTGTCAGCTGCTATCTATGGGGCAGTCTGTAGACTCAAGCATCTGTTCCGAAGTTCCTTCTCCATTGTCCTATGCCAGGTCTCTTTTGGCCATCTTCTACTCCTTTTGCCTTGAGGTGTCCACCGTAACACTAACCATTCATACTTGCATAAATATTTATAGCATATACTTACAGGTTGGGAGTCTGAAGCAAAGTTCACCAGAGTATTAAGAATAGGCTTTTTGAGGGAACCTACGTTACACTTTCCATGATTTTGGAATGAATCCATAATGAAATGACTAGAACAGAGCAATAGGTTTGGGCTAAAATCCTCCGGTATGTCTGTAAAAATACATTTTTGCTACTTTTCTCTTTGAGATGCATCATACAGCTCAAGCAGGAAATGGGGCTAGATTGGGTCAGTTTAACTGGCCAATAATAGAGCAGTGGGAGGGTATCAAGGAGTTTATCTTTTCGTGATGTACAGGAGCAAGCAGAGTTACATCAGCTCCTCACAGGCAGAATCGATATCAAGGCTGTGAGGGGGTTTTTTTTGTTTGTTTTTTGAAGAGAAGCGAGTGTTTTGATGTTTTTTTTCTTGATAATCATGTGGCAAATAGGTCACATGATTTAACCTTTCAGAAGGTTAAATCCTACAGATACACCATTTTTTTTTTGAATGGGACCTTTAGTCATTTTTGAGTCACATCATCATAAAAACAATGGTTTCTACTACAATGGGAAAACTGAGGAGACAGAAACATGATTTGCAATCATTTATATTATTAAATTGAGAGGAACTCAGAATATCATTAAATATACTTCAATCATAGCAAAATCTATTCAAGTAAGAGTAAAAATAAATACTCACCAAAGCACAAATTTATAAAAAGAAATTACTTGAGCAGATATCACCTCTGTTTTTTGCTCACTGGCTGATGTTTTCTTGGGGCAGTTTGATTCCTGTTATGCAGACATATTGAAAATCTAAAAATGTTGTTGTTGTTCATTCCTATTGGGGTGACAACGGAAGCAACCATGTACGGAATGCAATGCGGCCTTTCAAATATACAGCTGTGCATAGTCAACGCATTCCTGCTGTTCCCCGTGCACAGACCCAACTAAACTATGGTGAAATGCCAGGGATTATGGCATTAATCCATGGAATAGGGCTTCAATGGCAAAAGGAAATATTTACCTCGTTCAGAAATAACAGCAGGAAGAATAGTGTCTAGGGCGGCAACACAATGACCGCAGATCAATGGGGCAAACAGTGAGGCCCTCGCCTATCTATCTGGGTCAAACTCAACCATGGAAACAACATTTTTGTTTGGAAGCATATCACCACTGCTCAAGTGTAAACTGCTGATAAAGAGCAATCTGATATGAAGTGTTATTTTATTGGCATGATATGCCTCAAAATAGCGGCCTGTTTGTAGCATATATGATCTTATCAACACTGCTAACTAAGTCCTAACTGAAAGAAGGAAACAGTGCATCTTGGTATCATTAATTCCCTTTTACAGCTTTATCAGTTAGGTGAGAGAGTGTGGAAATTTTTAGAAGTGTGAAATATTTCACACCCTGATTTATTTTTGCCTGGAGTTCCCCCTCTACAGCACCTGATGTGTACTATGTCATGTCAATACAGTACACGTGTCCACTAGTAATTGTTTTTAGGTAGTGACTTGGATCAAAACACAGAATGCCCTATGATCATTCACATGTGGTCATGGAATACTACTGTCTGCATTTCTTTGAAAGGACTGCAATTCATGGCTTTATTTATTGATCAGACTGAGCAACAGATGTTCCCGTCAGTATGAGTTTGTACATCTGGCAAAAAAAATACGTCTCTGAGGATGTTTTGATGTATTGCACTGGGAATTGCACTGACAATAAACCTCTGAAGTTTTTGCAGATGTCTCTTTTTTATATGTGAAGGTTACCACCATGTGGCACAAATTAAATACTAACAGATTGGAAAAGCTGTCTAAGAACAATCCAGCAGTTTGAGAAATCACTTTTGGTTTGGTGTAAGTCTGTCAACAGAATTATGAACCATAAAGCAGTTTGTGTTAAAATGTTAAATCCCATTAAACCCTAACCCGGGGGCTTCCAATCATGTGTCATGGGGGGCCAAGACCATGCAGGTTCTCTTCGACCCAGTCTCTTCAGCAGGTGTTCTCACTGATCAGCAGTCAGTGGAAGAAGTTCAGTAGAATCTGCTGTTGAAGACACTGGTTGGAGGTAAAGCCTGCAGGGTCTTGGCCCTCCATGGCACATGATTAGACACCCCCACCCAAACCCATTATGATTAGCTTAGTTTAGTTTATTTGAAAAGGGACAATGCAATTTCATAAAACACATGATTACACATGGTTAAAAAAGCCAGAATTAGCCAAAAGGCTAGTTTTCATCTGTAGTCCCCTGGCCAAGATGTAAAAAAGCAGTAAAATGCATCTACAATAAAAAAAAAAAAAACCAAACAAAAAACAAAAAAAAAAAAAAAAAAAACATGGTTAGACATTTAAGAGGGCACTAATGTAACAAATAACATATACATAACAAACCGTACATTTAAACACAACATCAAACATCACAGCAGACTTATCTTTTAGTGTTGGCAGCTGTAGGTGTTTATAAGCCACATTTTCAATTTTTTTGTGAAGGCCTTGAATGTTGTGAGCAGTTTAACCTCCTCAGGTACTGAGTTCCACTCACTAGCGCTCCTCACTGACCAGGCTGACTTACTGAAAGTGCTCCTGCGCAGAAGTGCTCCTGCAGAAGTGCTCCTGCGCATGATGAAGAGCAGATGCTAATATGACCCAGAATTCCTCCATATACTGGTACTATCATTAAAGTATGCAGGGGCTTCTGCGGTGGCACATCCAACAATACAGTCTTCAGTTAATAAAATAATTGTTTTGGTTACTTTTTTCTTAAAAATGAGCCATTATTTTCAAGGTCACCAATAAATCCTTTGTACTGTTGACTCTTTTCCCACCGGTGTCTTAACAGACAAAATAGAAAATCATGATGCAAACACATAACTCACTAAATTGTTTATTACAATCAGCAGCAAATTCCAGATTATTCAGAATGTGCAAAATTCAAACTGTAAAAAAAAAAGAAGAAAGAAACTGGAATGGGTCACACACGCCAGCCACGCCGCCTCACTGAGAAGCAACTGGATCGACCCCTTGTACTGGTCCTGGTTCAGCAGATCTTCAGCCTGCATCTCTGTAAATAGTGAGGCAAGGTCCAGTTGGGGTGGACAGTTTCCCTCTTGCCTAGACAAAAGACAAATGGGTGGTGGTTAATTAAAGCAAGTTTAAAACATATTTGGGAAATACACTTGTTGCTAAAAGCCAGCGGTGGAATGTGAATGAATGAATGAATCTTTATTTCGGATAGATTAAAAGTAAAGATTAAAAGAAAACAGAATAATATAACAAAGGGGAAAAAATCTAACAAGGTCAAATTAAACAATAACTCCTCTGATTATACAGTTCAACATAGGTTATCTGAAATGGGTGATGGCTGAAGCCGCAGCTTATATTGCCCACCATATTCCATCCAAGAATTCAAAATCCCTGTGCTGTTGCAATCCTGGAATTTCCCCATTGTGGGACTAATAAAGGCTTATCTTATCTTATCTTATCTTAAAAGAAAAACAAAACAGGAGCAATTACAATTTGAATGTGACAATAAAGTACTTCCTTGTATTTAACCACAATTTTCATGTAAAGTAGATTTTACAAGGGCTGGGTTACATTTAAAATCATTTGTTTTTACTGTGGCCTCAGCAATCAGAATGAATTAATACATTCACTTGAATGGAATCTAGTACTTTAACTGAAGGTGTGCATCACCGAGTATGGAGTCGCTCAGTCAAAATATGGAGTTTTTATCAATAAAAGTTTGTCTTGTCTGTAAAAGTGTCTCTTCTTGCCCTGGCTTCAAGTGTGGGCGATGTTTTGTACTTGTATTGCTAAAATATAAAAGGAAGCACTACAATGGCTCTCAAATATTTGAAATGTGTCCTGTTACTGCATGAGTTTATTGATGATAGACTATAAACCACACATATAAAGTAAATTATATTGGCGACTGAACAACTCACATTCGCCAAAACATACAGTTATGAACATAACTCACAAAGGATCACACAAGTGATCTGACAAAAAAATAAATACATTAACAAGCAGTTTATTTTACAGTTGATGTGCCAGTCATTTTTAATTATTCTGTAATTAATATTCACACAATCAAATAAATCTCAGTTCAGTCCCTTTTATATTAAGTGGAAATTGTGCTACTTTGGTTTTGACACTTTACCTATAAAAGCAAAGGATTTCATTACTTTCCACAGTGGCGAGGTCCGTTGTGGGGCGGCTGATTTCCTCTTGCCTAGACGAACGACAGAAATGGATGGTGGTTAGGTTCAAGCAAGTTCAACACTTATACAGGCACATCTCAAAAATTAGAATATCATGAAAAAATTCAATATTTTTGTCACTCATTTCAGAAAGTGAAACCCATATATAGATTCATTACAGGGACAGTGATATATTTAAAGTGTTTATTTTAATATTGATGATTACAGCTACAGCCCATGTTTACCAACACCTCAGCGGCCAACATTTATATTTAAAAACTATTTTTTAAAGTTAATTTTATGTAATATTCTAATTTTTTGCCAAATTGAATTTGGGGTTTTCAGGGGCTATAAGCCGTAATCATCAAAATTAAAATAAATAAACGCTTGAAATACTGTATATCACTGTCTGTGTAATGAATCTATTATATAATATATGGATTTCTCTTTCTGAAATGAGTGACAAAAAATATTGAATTTTTTCATGACATTCTAATTTTTGGAGATGTACCTGTATTAGGGAAATACACTTGTGAAAGTCAGTGGTGGGATGTGACAAAAATGCTTCGTTTCCCTGACAAGCACCGCAGGATCCACAGAATAGGTGTGTGGGTCTATTCTGACGCTTTAGAAAATTATATGAATGACTTTATAAATCACTGGTTTGAAAGAGCACTTTTAATATGTTGAGATTTCGGCTCCTGTGGTCCACTTGACCTGTATCCACAATATAAACACTGAGGGAGGCTAAACCCTGGCATGTGGAAACACATTCTAGCATTAAATTGCACACAGTTTAATGCGCAGCACCAAAGTGCAATACGTACACAAACCAGGACTTTAACCAGGATTAACATATTTCATCGTTTTGCTCTCACAAGCGAATACTTGGTAGAAAACAAGCACGAATCAGCAGTTGGCTACTAGCTAGCTACTAGCTAACACTCGTTAGCCAGCACAGGACGGCGCTGTATGGCTCAAAAAAAGTGAGCTTACCACCAACAGGATAAATAAGCAAACAGATGCACATTAAGGAGCTGGTGGTGGACTGCCGCAGGCAAGGACAACCCCTCACAGCACCAGTAAATATACAGGGAACAGACATCGAGATGGTGACAGCCTATAAGTACCTGGGTGTTCATCTGAACAATAAACTAGACTGGTCACACAATACTGATGCACTCTACAAGAAGGGACAGCGCAGGCTGTTCCTGCTGAGGAGACTCAGGTCTTTTGGTGTACAAGGCGCGCTGCTGAAGACATTCTATGACACGGTGGTGGCATCAGCCATCACTTTTGGAGTGGTCTGCTGGGGCAGTGGCATTACTGCAGCCGATAGGAAGAGACTGAACAAACTGATCAAGAAAGCTAGCTCTGTCCTGGGGCAGCGCCTTGATCCGGTGGAGGAGATAGGAGAGAGAAGGACGGTGGCTAAACTGTCATCTCTGCTGGAGTCCGAGTTCCACCCTATGCAGGACATACTGAATGCACTGAGGAGCTCATTTAGCAGCAGACTACATCATCCCAGGTGCACAACCGAGAGGTTTCGCAGGTCCTTCCTACCAACGGCTGTCAGACTGTACAACCTAAGCAGGGCTGCTCACAGAGATAGCAAAAAGACGTAACAAACTAATGGTTTTTTGAATGCAAAAGATGCAATAGACTTACACAATGGTCCCCTCCGGCATACAACTAGGAAAATACCGGTCGCTATGGAGAGTGAGAATATGTATGGGCACATAATCATACCATGTAGGATAACTAAGTAGACGGTTGTGCTGTTTCATCTCATCTAGCAACAATGCTCTGCACTGTGTGTGTTTATATATTTACATATTTATTCCATCTAGCTACAATGCTCCGCACTGGGTGTGTTTATGTTTATATATCTATATATTTATTCCATCTAGCTACAATGCTCCGCACTGTGTGTTTATATATCTACATATTATTCCATCTAGCTACATTGCTCCGCACTGTGTGTTTACATATTCATATATTTATTCCATCCAGCTACAATGCTCTGCACTGTGTGTCTGTGTGTGTGTATATATATATTTTATAGTAATATGTACATATGTATATTAGCTGCTCTTGCTTGCTTGATTTTTTTCTTGCCTTCTGATTGTTGCTCTGAGTGTTGCTATCCCTGTGCTGTTGCAATCCTGGAATTTCCCCGTTGTGGGACTAATAAAGGCTTATCTTATCTTATCTTATCTTATCTTATCTTATTATTACAAATCACTCACCATCGATGGTTCTCTCACGTTCGTCTTCAGCTTGTCCGTAGTCCGGTTCTATGCTGGGCTGCATCTGTATCGGTACGGGTCTCTCCTCTCACTGTGGATCTGCCACCAAGCAGAGAAAACTTCGCACCTCTTCGTTGGACCACGGTGCAGATTTCCGCAAAACCTACAATGCTGTCTGTATTAATATCGTATTTACTCCGTGACCGAGTTAGTCCGTGAAATATTGCAAATGGCGGTCGTGTAGATTCATCAGAAGACGGTCACTTTCGTGACGTTATGACCTGACCAATCAGCGGCGACCAGTCTGTTGACATCACATCTCGGCACGACTCAGCACGGTTGTACCCTGCCCTCGATCAGGCACGAAAATAGCGCCTGCTAACCGGTGCTGGGGCTAGTGGAAAAAGCTACAAATGCGGGCTGAGCCGTGACGTGTTGGGCCAAGCTGGGCTAGTGGAAAAGGGCCTTAAACGGCCGCCGATGATGAGGGGACGTGTTCAGGCTGTGACCGCCGGAAGTCGATAATCATCTCCTTCCTTTTGTCCACGTTGAGCACCAGATTGTTCTCCCTGCACCAGCCCTCCAGGTCTCTCACTTCTTGCCTGTACATTGATTCCTCATCCCTCTGAATAAGTCCCACCACCGTGGTGTCATCAGCAAACTTAATAATCTGGTTCCCCTCGTGTCTGGATACACAGTCATGTGTTAGAAGTGTAAACAACAGTGGACTGAGTACGCAGCCTTGAGGGGATCCGGTGCTCAGCATGACAGAGTTGGAGATGTTGTTTCCAACCCGGACAGACTGGGGTCTCTCTGTCAGGAAATCCAGGATCCAGAGACATGTGGCGGTGTTCAGACCAAGAAGGAGTAATTTCTCCATCAGTCTCTGGGGAATAATGGTGTTGAATGCTGAACTGAAATCAATGTACAGCAGTCTGGCGTAGGTGTCTTTCTGGTCCAGGTGGGTGATGACAGAGTGCAGGGTGGTGACTATAGCATCCTCCATGGAGCGGTTTGAACGATATGCAAACTGGAGCGGGTCGTGTGATGCAGGGAGGCAGGCTGTAATGTGTGGTTTGACAAGCCGTTCAAAACACTTCTTGCTACCCCCACCCCCCTCCACCTCCTCCTGCACAGAGCTTTTCCCACACCTCGCTTCCAAAGCCAGCTGATCGCCGCTTCGTTCCCCTGCTGAGCACTCTGGGGGGGAGCGGTGTGGGTGACTCACCACACTCTACTGGACAGGCAGAGCACTCAGCTTGAGCAATTAACAGAACAATGAGATGTATGGACTGATATCAATATGTAGATGTGCCTTGCAGCCTCTTTTGTCCTACAGCCCCAGAGCAGAGAGGAATTCCGGCGCCAGTAATCCAGCTATTGATATGTGTGACTCTCTTGTAAATGTCCATGCATTCCTGCTTGACTGTTATGCTAATATGCCATGCATGCACTGTCTGTATCTCAGTATAAAAGAGCTGACTGTATATGCCTCACTCTCTCACTCGCATTCTGACACTAGAGACGCAGGGCTCACACCAGCGCGCTGCCACAGTGCTGAGTGAGCCTCGTGATGGAGGAAGAATAAAGCACCTTTTTAACCTTCAGTTCGCCGTGTCCGCCTGCACTTATTTGATCCTTGTCTCCACACTGGTGACCCTTATTCGTATCCTCCACACTGGAGGAAAATGAATATACTTCCACGTCTTCTACACCTTTTCCAAACAATACCGGTAGAACCTCCCAAAAAAGCATGGTAAGAACTGGACAGAAGGATCTCAAGATTCATATGGCAGGGCAAGAGACCAAGAATCAGGTATAGAATCCTACAGCTAAACAAAGACAGAGGTGGGCTCGCACTGCCAAATATCAGGGACTATTTTAAAGCCGCGCAAATTAAAACTTTAGTAGAGATATGTAACCCATTCTACACTGCACAATGGAAGGAGATAGAATGCCAAATAACAAGTGACATTCCCCTACAGGCGATAAGATAAGATAAGATAAGATAAGATAAGATAAGATAAGATAAGATAAGCCTTTATTAGTCCCACAATGGGGAAATTCCAGGATTGCAACAGCACAGGGATAGCAACACTCAGAGCAACAATCAAGAAGACAAAAAAAACAAGAACAGCGAATATACATATGTACATATAAATATATAAATATATAAACACACAGTGCGGAGGATTGTAGCTAGATGGAATAAATATATAAATATATATACACACAGTGCGGAGCATTGTAGCTAGATGGAATTAACAGCATAACCGTCTACTTAATTATCCTACATAGTATGAATATGTACCCATACATGTCACCCTCCGTAGCGACCGATATTGTCCTAGTTGTATGCTGAAGGGGACCATTGTGTAAGTCTATTGCGTCTTTTGCATTCAATACTATTAGGTTGTCACGTTTTTTTGCTATCTCTGCGAGCAGCCCTGCTTAGGTTATACAGTCTGACAGCCGTAGGTAGGAAGGACCTGCGAAACCTCTCGGTTGTGTGATGTAGTCTGCTGCTAAATGAGCTCCTCAGTGCGTTCAATATGTCCTGCATAGGGTGGGACTCGGACTCCAGCACAGATGACACTTTAGCCACCATACTTCTCTCTCCTATCTCCTCCACCAGGTCAAGGCGCTGCCCCAGAACAGATCTAGCTTTCTTGATCAGTTTGTTCAGTCTCTTCCTATCGGCTGCTGTAATGCCACTGCCCCAGCAGACCACTCCAAAAGTGATGGTTGATGCCACCACCGCGTCGTAGAATGTCTTCAGCAGCGCCCTTTGTACACCAAAAGACCTGAGTCTCCTCAGTAGGAACAGCCTGCGCTGTCCCTTCTTGTAGAGTGCGTCAGTATTGTTTGACCAGTCTAGTTTATTGTTCAGATGAACACCCAGACACTTGTAGGATGTCACCATCTCAATGTCTGTTCCCTGTATGTTTACTGGTGCTGTGAGGGGTTGTCCTTAACTGCGGCAGTCCACCACCAGCTCCTTAGTTTTCCTTGCGTTGATCTGGAGGCAGTTCCGATGGCACCAGTCCACGAAGTCCTGGATAAGTCCTCTGTACTCAGCTTCATCTCCATTGGAGATGAGGCCAACGATCGCAGAGTCGTCAGAGAACTTCTGTAGATGGCAGTGTGTTGTGTTGTGTGAGAAGTCCGCAGTATAAAGGGTGAACAGGAAGAGAGCCAAAACTGTTCCCTGGGGGGCCCCCGTGCTACCGATGATCATGTCAGACACACAGTCCCGGGTTCTCACAAACTGTGGCCGGTTAGTGAGGTAGTCCAGGATCCATGATGATAGGTGCTGGTCCACCCCTGCGCACAGCAGCTTGTCCTTCAGGATCATCGGTTGGATGGTGTTGAAAGCACTGGAGAAGTCAAAGAACATGATCCTCACCGCATTCCCGGGCTTCTCCAGGTGGGACAGAGAACAGTGAAGGAGGAAGATCACTGCATCCTCCACTAATTATAGGGAATAATGCCTTACCTAAACATCTGAATAACACTAACCCGTGGATAGAGACCCCGCTAAAAATTTGGTTTAAGATAGTCAGAGAGAATCAAACTAAAGAACCTTATCGATTATTACAATGGATTTCCTGTGATCAGGATTTTATTCCTAATAAAACAGATACTAGATTTAAAAAGTGGAAAGAGAACGGACTGATAAAATATTATGACTTTTTTAAAGGGCAAACTTTAAAAAGTTTTGAAGATTTGAAAAAACAAGGTCTAATAAATCAAGACCTTTACAGGTTCTTTCAGCTTAGACACCACATAAACAAAATACTTAAAAAGGAGGATTTGGAAAGGGCCCAGTCAGGTGTTCTGAAGGTCTTCTTAATGGCATATAAAGGGATCCCAGGGATCAGATACATCTCTAAAATATACCATGGTCTTTAAGATTTAAAAGGAGACAACACATCATATATAAAAGAGAAATGGGAAAAAGAGGGGAATTTCACTTTACAACTGGAAATATGGGAAAAGCTAAACAAACAACAGTGGAAAAGTACCTCATCCCTGCTGTGGAGAGAATTTGGACGGAAAAATTTGGTAAGATTTTTCAGAACACCTGCACAAAACAAATTTACTTGTAAAGGGTTGAATTGCTGGCGCTTGTGTGGTGAAAAGACTGCAAATCATTTTCATGTGTTTTGGCCATGCCCAGTTATCCACCAATATTGGACTAATGTACAGACAATATTGGGGAAAATATTCAAAGAAACAGTTCCCTTTTCTTTTGTAACTTTGTATTTGGGTTTACTACCGGAATCACTGGAAAGACGAGAGAAAAAAAATACTTATTCAATGTTTTAATATTGGCAAGTAAAAAAGCTCTAACAAAAAAATGGATGTTGAGAGACTGTCCTACACCTGGAAATTGGATTAAAGTGATTCAGGACATTTATTTGATGGAAAAGTTGACTTTTGCACTGAGACAGGACATGGATGGGTTCTTGAACTTTTGGTAACCCTGGAACGCATATGTGTCTTCCATCAGATCTAATCTTTGGCAAACACCATTTCAATAATGGCACCTCTCTTTGTTCCAATGCTACTCAGATGTTCTTTTATTTTTCTTCTCTTTTGTTTTTTTGTTGTTGTTTTTTTTAAATTTTTCTTTTCTTTCACTTAAAAAAAGGGTGTTGTAATAATTTTTTTTCTTCAATCTTGTCAAAAAACAAAAAAAGGGAATATGTGATGAAAATGTAAACAATGCAATGCTGTAACGACATGTATACCCTTTACAAAAACTTAAATAAAAAAAAGAATTATTGCATTATAATTTTGATTATGAAAATCCAAAACAATATGTGACATTTTAATGACACTTATTTCTTGCAAAGTGATGCACTTTATGTAATATTTCATTGTAAATGTTCTCTTATAGTGTTATTTAAAATGCCAGTTAAGATAAAAGCATTAGAAAGGTGAACTTTTACAGAATGTTTATGTTTTCTTAGGCTTGAAACAGACTGTATGTAAAAGATTGATTTGGCTGTGCTGTGTCACCCACTGGCTTATGGCTGTTGTGTTTCTGATGACATAAAATAAATGTGGTGTTCTTTCAAAAAGAAAAAAAAGAAAAAAGACAAAACTAAAACAGAAAGGGCTTTATTAACAAAGGATAAAAGAAAAATAATCCTGAAAGTTCAGGTGTGTGTGTCCAGTGTCTGTAGAACTTTTGTTTTTCAGTCTAACTTTTTAAAATAAAATCCCAGTTTTGTTTTAAATTGTTGCATTCTTGTTCATTTTTTTACATCTACATTTAGGAATATTTTCTTATTGAAATAGAGGTTCAAAAGGTGTTTTTTTTTCATTTTTCAGTGTTGCAGTTTAAAAAAATATATACAATTTCAGCCTGTTTATTTTAACCATGCTCTTAACGACTGTTAAATTACAACATGTGGCCAACTATTTTGGGTCTCAAACGTTTGGTTTTAAACATATTGCTTTCTTCAGGAATGAACTGAATTGAATGTGCTGCAGCCTCTTGTAATAAATTAAATCATCTTTTTTTTTAACTGCCCCCCCCCAGTTATTTAAACTACATAAATGTGTGTAATTCAGCTTAAACTTGAAGTCTTCATTTCATGCATTTTAATTTTGGCAAAGATCTTCAATTCATGTTAGCATTCTCCATTTCTTACATTTTGTAATCTATGAAATCAACAGTTTTCAAATTCAAATTTTCATAATTCTGTGCGTGTGAATTACCTATCACACAGTCTAAGGATCCAAGTTCTTGTAAATCACATGAGTCCACATCCTTAAATGGAAAGGAATCATCCTTATCTAGCCCCACCAGTGCAGTCATTCAGAAGTGCATTTCCATACTGGAGTAGTGTTGTTTTTAAAGCACATGGTTCCTTATACAGTTCACATGTCATTGGTGACTTTTCCATAGAACAGAGCAAAACTGCAGGTTGCAGGCATATTCATGTCACTGTTTGTATGGATCCAGGTCTTTCATTTCTCTCACCATGATCACTTTAACTATCTGGAGGTCCATTCAGCCAAATCATCACTGTACAATTTCTAGTCCAGATGGCTTGTATTTTTGTTTCTGTAGAATGTGTGCTTGCTTTGCAATATCTGCATTCTTTTTTGTTAAGTGCTCATTCAGATACACTCCTGTTCCAGATAGCTTCCTTGCCTGTCTTAATAGTTCAGTCTTAGGTTTACGATTCACAAAGCGTACTATGATGGTGGGCTTTGCCTTGCTGTCCTTTTGAGGTAATGTGTGACAGGCTGAGAAGCTGCTGCTTTTCATCCATCCATCCATCTTCTTCCGCTTAATCCTTTTCGGGTCACGGGGGGGCTGGAGCCTATCCCAGCATCTTTGGGTGAGAGGCAGGGTACACCCTGAACAGATCGCCAGTCCATCGCAGGGCCAACACAGACAGACAACCATTCACTCTCACAGTCATTCCTAAGGACAATTTAGAATCCCCAGTTTTGATGCCAGTTAACCTAACTTGCATGTTTTTGGCATGTGGGAGGAAACTGGAGAAATCCCGGAGTAAACCCACGCAGACACGGGGAGAACATGCAAACTCCACACAGATCACTGTTGGTCGGGGGCTGGGATTGAACCCAGGATCCCCCGGCCAAGGGTGAGTTTCTGTGCTGCCGCAGTGCTAACCACTCCACCACCGCTGCTGCTTTCAATGGATATATTTTGTTTTTCAAAAACTGAATGAGTTGTTTCTCCAGAGTTTGTAACTTCTGCACAGGGGCATCCTCTCCTTTGTTTGTGTCTGACACAGCATGTGTATAGGTTTGGTATTGGGTCTCCAGTCCTGTTATAATCACATCATCAATCCGTGTATATTGTTCCAAGTCATCAATCCTTTTTTTCCCAAGTCCTCAATCCTTGTATCTCTTTCTTTGATAAACATTTTAAGGTGTCTCACCTCATCCATTAGTTCCACCAGTTTTGTTTGTTTGGCAAGTTTACTGGTCTTCTCTGCCGTAAAACTCAGTGACTTCCTGATTTCTTCCATTTCTTCCTCTGTAGCATGTTTCACCTTTGGTGGCATTTTCCCCATGTTTCAATTTCTTGTCATTGAGCTTCTCTGGAGAGACCAGAGTCTGGCTGTTGCTGCTGCTAGTGTTCGGCCTGGTTCAGCCTGAAGCTGGTCTGGCTGCTGCTGATAGTTTTGGGCCTTGCTCAGCCTGGAGCTGCTCTGGATGTTGCAGCTGTTGCTGCTGCAATTCAATGGCAGGTAGTGGTAGAAACTTGGGCCTACCTGTGGTAGAAGCCTGGGCCTGGTGGTGACGAGAGCCTAGGCCTGCCAGTGGTGGAAGCCTGGGCCTACCGGTGGTGGAAACCTGGGCCTGGTGGTGGTAAAAGCCTGGGCCTCGTACCAGACTGTAGGTCCATGTGGTTGGCCCAAGTAGTTAGTCTTGGTTGGAGAGGTGGCCCAGCTGGCGTCCTGGTGCAGCCACAACAACCTGCAGCTGAACGCTCTGAAGACAGTGGAGATGATCGTGGACTTCAGAAAAGTCACAGCCCCTCTGCCCCCCCTTACCCTCACAGACTCTCCCATCACCACTACGGATTCCTTCCGCTTCCTGGGCACCACCATCACCCGGGACCTCAAGTGGGAGCCGACCATCAGCTCCCTCATCAAAAAGGCCCAGCAGAGGATGTTCTTCCTGCGGCAGCTGAGGAAGCTCAAGCTACCCACCAAGATGTTGGTGCAGTTCTACACAGCCATCATCGAGTCCATCCTCACCACCTCCATCACCGTGTGGTACGCAGGAGCCACTGCCAGGGACAGACTAAGACTGCAGCACATTGTGCGCGCTGCTGAGAAGGTGATCGGCTGCAAGCTCCCATCCCTCCAGGACCTGTACACCTCCAGGACCCGGAGGCGTGCAGGTCGGATCATAGCCGACCCTTCACACCCTGGACACGCACTGTTTGCCCCCCTCCCCTCAGGTAGAAGACTTCGGTCCATTCAGACTAAAACCTCCCGCTACATGAACAGCTTCTTCCCCTCTGCCATCAGACTGCTGAACACTAAGTGACTTATTAGACTCTCGTGCACTACGTACAGCAGCTCAACCGGACTCATGACAATTCACTGTTTTCTTTTGCACTACCGTCTGCACTGTGTGGAACTCCACAATATCTGCTACTTGTTAATATATTTAATAATTGCATAGATTAGTATTACTCATTCATATTTTACATTTTTGCATGCATAGTTTTTTATTTTAAAAATGTTTAATGTTGCAGCATTGCACCGAGACAAATTCCTAGTTTGTGTACTACATGAACAATGGCAATAAATCTCATTCTGATTTTGATTCTGATTGGTTGCCAGTGGTGGAGCCTGATGGCTTGTTTTGGTGGCTAGACTCTGCAGCTGGTGGTGAGAAACCTGAGAGCCAGCTGTGCTGCCGTGCAACCAATAGTTTAACTCCTGCTGCTCAGTAAAAGAAGCGATTAAAACACTATTGGAGCATCTTTGTTCACAGTCATGAACCAGTCCCTCTCATCAGGCTTCGTTACAGAATCTTTTGTAGTTCAACCCAATCTCACTAAAAAATTTAACTAATAAATGTTTTCCACCCCTCCAAAAAACGTGCATTTGTGCGTAAAATGGGGAAAAAAAGTGATAAGTTTTACAAATGGAATCCATGCCTTCACTCACCGTGCATGCGCAAATGCACACAATAACAACAACAAAAAAAAACAGTCCTCACTGGGCATGAGCAGAACAGCACCTGTTTTAGGCAGTCTTCCAACACTCTTTCAGTTGGTGAGCAGGGGACGGGGGATGATTACTTACTTGCAGTTTCAAACAGTGAGTCCAATAAGATGTGAGTTCAAGTCTCGTGCTGATCTGTGAGTGACTTTTTGGGGGGGGGGGGGTGTTCTTTGTTTTTCACTCGATTAATTGTTCAGTTTAGACGTCACCTCCTGTAGTGGTTGGGGTTAGGAAAAAATGTTTTGGTGAGGTGTCTCCTCTGATGGTTTTAGATAAAGAAAGAGAAACAGAGAAAATGGCAGACAAAGGGTGCCGGGAGAAACGCTTCTTAAAGCTGTAAACACCATGTGTCCACTGCACATGTCTATGCACGTTTTCTCAGAGTGAAAAATGTGTAATTTTACTTTTTTTGTGAGATTGGGCTGTACAGTTAGTTTACTTGCTTTTGTCTCACCTGTTTTTCGCTCTACAGAGCTTAGTGTCAGGCAAATTTCTCCTCACGCAATGGATTTTCAATTAACTACGCAACTGCTGCAAATTAATGAAGCTACCCCTGTTCATTAATTGTAGCATGTGCTCATTTGCTGACTTGCAGTAACACCAAACATAAAGCTGAGCTTTTTTGGTCTAAACAACATGGGGAAGAGATTCATTTGGCTTTTCGAAATGCAGTTTGCCATTTTTGTGTCGTGTTTGCCCCTTTCAGGGCATAAATGAGGCGCCAGATGCCAACAGAAAGTTTGCTTGTTTATTTACAGAAAGAACAAAATAAAGAGCCATGTGGGGCAAAACACATACACTAAACTAGAACACAAAATAAAGAACACTAACATCAAAGCAAGAGCGTAGCGAGGGCAGAACCTGATGCTATAGAATAAAAACTTACGAATGATGAAGCGAGGACGAACCAAACCCGGAAGGAAGACTGGAGCTGGGGATAGGGACTCCAGTCCTGGTAGACGTAGGTTGCAGCGAGGAGTGAGCCTCAGCTGCTCCCTTAAATACTAATAACTAAAAGCCATGAACCAAACAGGAGAGGAAGAAATGTAATGACCAAAATCATGATCAGCTGTGACAGTGACGGCTAGACTTTGACAGCCGGAAGTTCGGCCGCGGCACTGTCACAGTAAAAGCCATGGAAACACCAATAATAACCAACAGAAATAATACAGGAGAAAAAGGGAAAATACTGAGTAGCCCGAGCACAGATGAGCTCAGCACTAGGATCACCACAGTACTCCCCATTCAAAGGGCGCATTCCAGGCACCCACAGTGACACCCAGGAATCCCTCCCCCCAACCAGAAGGCTAACAAGACCAACCTCGGGTGGGCGGAGGGGGAAACAGGCTAGGAGGGTGAGAAACCAGAAAGGAAACGGCACAAAATGTCTAACAGCAAAATACAGAAAAAAACCCCACAAAGATCAAATAACAAAGTCTCCAGCACGAAATAACACAGCTAATACTTGCCCTACAAACATGAATGATGAAACAGAAAAAACAGATAAACAAGTGAAAACAAAAATACATGTACACTTCAACTTAGAAAATGCTTGAGTGCAGCAGAATAGGTGAACACAAGAATATACAAGTACACTGCAACTTGATCAGAAGGCAGGAAAAAAAAACTCTTTAGCAATATACAAGAGAGACAGGGAAAGAATAAAAACCACCATAAAGACACAAGTATGGGGGATACCGGCAGGTAGAGAGGGAAATAAAGGCAGTTCTGGTGGCCTACCGGCATCCCAACTCCACATCCAGAGAAAAGGAAAAAAAAAATAGTTCGGGTGGCCTGCCCAAGTCCCAGAACCAGGGAAACAGTACCTCAGGCGGCCAACCCAGGTCGCCCAACCTGCGAAGCAGTCTGTCAGGCGGCCGACCCAGGACGTAGAACCGGTGGAACAGTCCTTCAGGCGGCCGACCTCCATCCTTAGACCATCAGGACCAGAGGGGGGAGTTTGGAGGCGGCTTCCCCACCAAGAGGCACAACAATGGAAGCCGGACCAAATGAAAGGGACCCCAGCGGCGTCCAGTGATGGAGAATGGGGAAGAAGGGGGGGAATGGTGAACCAGACTGGTGTCAGGTGGAAGGGGATCTGCAGCTCCCTCACTGACCTCGAACCGGGCCAGCGCATCACCCTCGGTGGACCCCAACCGGGCCAGTGCAGCACTCTCGGTAGACCCCGACCGGGCCAGCGCAGCGTCCTCGGTGGACCCCGAATGGGCCGACACAGCACTTGGGATGACCTTCCGAAGCAAACCCTGAGCCTCGACAATATCGACCGGAGCCGACTCCTCTCCGGTGACCCTGGAAGAAGCTCGGAAAGAGGGGGAGAACAGGGGTCAGTATCACCAGCAGCGACAGAGCCTGGCGAGATGAGCTCAGATGCAGCGGCAGGCTGCACCTGGCTCTCCTCCCCAAGAGACAGGCAAGAATGCTCCAGAACAGAGAATAAGAAGACACAATAGAGCACTTGCCTGATCTCGAGCTCTACCGCCATCCAGGACTCCGACAATCCAGGCTCGACGGTCAGGAGGTCCATCTTCGGTTCCCACTCGACTACAGAGGCCTCCACAGCTGGCATGATGGTCTCCACAGTCCTAGAGTCCCCTGACGCTGAAACCCACACCAATGGCCCACTCGGCGTGGTGGCAGGGGGTCCATAGCCTGCTGGAGCTGACTGCTGTTCCACGGAGACCCGGGGACGCTTTATCGTCGGCGCAGGCTACATCTGACGGTCAGCCCTCCTCCTCTGCCCGTGACACAGCTGCGGGGCTAGAACCAGGCTCTCCAGAGCCGCAGGCTCCTCCTCCGTCCCGTGGTCTACTCCTGGCACCAGGGGATGCTCGGAGAGAAGGGGAGGAAACACAGAGGTAGCAGGTTCAAATTTAATGGCTGCAGCAGGTGGTGGGAGCTCAGAGGACTGTGAACCCTGAGCTCCACCCCCAGAAATCAGACAAGGTAATTCAATACACTGAGATTTAGAATGAAAAAAACACTTGCCTGCTTTCTCGGGGAACGATGGTGACTGCTGCAGTGGGCTTGATTCTTCCTTTTCCCGTGGGAATGGTGACGGAGGGCCCCTCAGAAAGACGAGGAGGAGCCGCCCCAACAGGATCAGTGACGGATGGAGCCAGAGCAGGACTCGCTGAGCCCACAGCAGCTGAAGGGAGCGCCGAGGAGGAGTGGGGAGCAGCCGAGGCAGTCCGGGGACAAGGAGCTGATGGAACAGCGGGAAAAGATGACTCAGAGGCTGAGGCTGCTGTCTTAACCTTCCGTCGTGGCGCAGAGAAAACAGCTGGCTGGGAGGCAGAGTTCCTATGGCGGCCCGGAACAGGATCCGGACAGGAATCTCCCAGGGAATTGGCCCAGACAGGAGATAGATCACGGGCAGAGCGGCAACATCCTCTGGCTGGGGGCAAGGCTAAATTCAAGTCAGGGAAGCGCCGCTGCTGTGTAGAAACTGAGGCCAGCAGCTTGGTGTACTCAGGATAATTACTTAGTTCGAGATTAGCCTCCACCAGTCTAACTGCCGCCACAACGTTCTTTAAGATTTTGCCGGGATGGAAGGAAGAGCGTGCTTCAGCCACACGGCCCCTGATGAGCTTAGCTGCCCACTGTACCTCTTCACTGGGAACTGTGACTGCCCTCCTCCTCCGTTGTGCTGGAAGACGGCTCTTTGGCGAAGAGGAAACAGGAGCTGGAAGAGTAGCAGGAGCCTGATTCCGGGGCGAGGAGCGGGAATGCCTCGCCATCTGCTCCGTCTTCGGCCTCCTGCTGGGACCCTTCACCAGCCGACGATATTCCTGTTTAAGCGCCGCCAGATCAGCCATCATTTCCCTGCTTTCAGCGTGCTCGGCCAGGTGAGGATGGTGCTTTACTGCCATCTCTGCGAGGTCAAGGTACCAGCGTGCATTTATGGAGGTGGCAAACATACAGGCATTGGCCAGGACACCATTTATCTCCATCAGAGCCTGGACAAGCTCGAAACCCAGGCTCATAGAATATCCTGTCCTAGATGATGCCATAGCCTCCAACAAAACTGGTACCCGGAAAAAGGAAAAAAACTCAAGCCCAAAAAACAAACTGCTGTGGCTGGCACCTCTCTTGGCTGCAACCTACTGTCGTGTTTGCCCCTTTCAGGGCATAAATGAGGCGCCAGATGCCAACAGAGAGTTTGTTTGTTAATTCACAAAAGAACAAAGTAAAGAGCCACGTGGGGCAAAACACAAACACTAAACTCGAACACAAAATAAAGAACACTAACACCAGTGCTAGAGTGTAGCGAGAACGGAAACAGTCACTAAAGAATACATACTTACGCATGATGAAGCGAGGATGAATCAAACGTGGAAGGAAGACTGGAGCCGGGGATAGGGACTCCAGTCCTGGTAGACGCAGGTCGCAATGAGGAGTGAGCCTCAGCTGCTCCCTTAAATACTAATAACAAAAAGCAAAGAACCAAACAGGAGAGGAAGAAACGTAATGACCAAAATCAAGATCAGCTGTGACAGTGCTGCTCAGCCTTGACAGCCGGAAGTTTGGCCGCGGCGCTGTCACAGTAAAAGCCCTGGAAACACCAATAATAACCAACAAAAATAATACAGGAGAAAAAAGGGAAAATACTGAGTAACCCGAGCGCGGATGAGCTCAGTGCTCGGATAACCACAGAGTGGTTGAACAAAAAGGAAGTTTGCTACTGGCTGCGCTTCACAAGGGACAAAATGATTATGCAATAAATGCTCCTTTGTGCAATAAATTATGATGGTCTACCCTCTAGATCAAGAAAACCTGATATGTTCTAATGAATGCCCATCAAGTGGTGAAAATGTGATGCTGTACCTTAACATCCAGCAGGTTCCCTTCTAATGGCAAAGGATGACCTATGAAGTGAACTCCATGATTCCCCTATATGACTGT
The DNA here is from genome assembly GCA_020510985.1 of Pholidichthys leucotaenia. Lineage (NCBI taxonomy): Eukaryota > Metazoa > Chordata > Actinopteri > Cichliformes > Pholidichthyidae > Pholidichthys > Pholidichthys leucotaenia. Next base: position 67,053,522 of record CM035843.1, read on the forward strand.
CCCAAAGGGAGCCCTTTCCAGATGAGAAAATGGGATCCTGAGGTGTTTAGGTTACTTCTACTGTTGAAAAAACATGATGAAATGTCCGACTAGGTGTTCCTCTAATGGTGAAGGGCTACTCTGGTGGAAACTTCCCTACAGGTCCTACATGTTTCATGGGAAACCGTGGCGGTGCTAATAAAATATTTCAAATGTTTATAGTTTACTTTGTGTTTCATTATAGAGGCTCTGCTTCACATCTTTTAAACTAACTTAGTGTCAGTTTTAGTTTCGTTTTAACATTAAGCATGATTTATATCCTGGTGATGCCAATGTTGTGCAGTAGGTGGGTGCCCTTTTTACTTCTTTGCCCCTGCCGTTTATCACCCCTGCCTCCATGTAATGTATATATCGAGTTCTCTGAATCAGCTCTACTTTTACAGGGATTATTAACTGCAACAATATGAAAGAGTGACAGTATAAGAAAGAAACCTCATGTACATGGGTGGAAAAGTACTACATCTATGTTGGTCAGTGCATTTTGATGGACGCAGCATCCAAAGAATAAGAAATGAAATGCCATATCACGCAATGATGGCAAGCCTTCAGTCAAGTGAGTGCCATCTTCAAGAATTAAAACATGCCAATCATCTTGAAATGCTAAGTTTAAGACCAGTGTATTCTACCGACAGTTACCTATGGCTCAGAAACCTGGAACCTCACAAAAGACAAACAAACTACGAACAATGCAAAGAGCCCATGAAAGGATCATGTTAAACACCACATGGTGAGGTAAAAAAAAATCACTAAATGGATCTGAGAAAAAACAAAACTAGGTGATACATATTCTATACACCATCAGCAAAGCGAAATGAACATGGGCAGGATATGTTGCCAGAAAAACAGACAACAGATGGATCACCCATGTCACCTTCTGGATTCCAAGAGATTATACAAGATACAGGCTGCAAGAAAACCAGGCGGCGAGAGGATCTTGACAAATTTGAAACATTTTGACCACGAATGACTCGGAACCGGCAGCGATGGCACAGCTTGGCGAAGGCCTAAATCCAACTACGGACTTACCATAGCTCAAGAAAAATAAGAACTTTGGGCATTCACGCTCACTTACCATGCTGGTGATTCACTTGCTTTAAGTATTAAAAGCAAATATACAGGTGTTTTTAATGTTAGGATCGGGCATTAAAAATACTAGTCAAGTCCATTTTTTAATATAGCTCATTTCATACGACAAGCGTAAACTCACTGTGCTTCAAGTAAACAAATGTCTTTCTTTCAAATGTGACTCTAGGTTGTAGTGCTTGCCAAAATGACTTCCACTTTCATTTTCTGTTGGAGAACAGTCTCATAAAGGTGCACTTAGATGATTGGCTGACTTTTCTTTAAATAGTGATAGATCAAACTTTTTGAAATAACATGTATTTGTAAGAACACAGGATGAGTGTAATTTCAAATGTAAAATTAAAAATAAAAAATGTCGATGCTACCTTTTGCCAATGTATCACAGAAGACTCCGATCTTCGAAGTTTTTAGTCCGTGTTAGCTTTGTTTAGAGCCCATGGTCATGACGATCCATCCATGGACTGAATAACCCAATATGCTAATCATCGTCAGTGTTGGAAGCGCGTTACTCCCAATACTTAACACGTTACAGTAACGCCACTACTTTTGCAGTAACGTGCTGCGTAACAAAATTACTGTTTAAAAATTCAGTAATGCATTACAGTTACTGAAATTTGATCAGATGTGTCACTTGCGTTACACGTTTTATTAATTTGGATAGATATTTTTAGCGCAAATAAATACAAACTGACCCTATGTAGCTGACACAGCCATCAGTCAACCTGTTGCAAAGAGCCTGTTCACTACTGAGCAGAGGAGACGATGAAGCTACTTTGTTTTTGTGGAAATAGATTATTTTTCCTTTGTCACGGTTAAGGACAAAAGCATATTGGCAGGTTGCAAGCTAAATGCGGTTGAGACCGACTGCAATCTTCAGAAGCGCCTAAGAACAGCAACAAGGTCCTACAAAACTAATGCTATGCTATGCTAACACCGTGTTAGTGGATTTACGCTATCTGAACACCCATGGCTGGATTTGAATCACATGTATGCATCTGGACAGTTTGTGACCCAGCAAGAATTAAACTGATTGATTGCCAGATACGTCGTTACAGAATGAAGATCTGATAACATTCATTTTTCATCAGACAGCTGAGACTGTAATCCACTGAAGTTAAAACACATTTACTTGCTACCTGGATAAAGATTATTCAAAAATGGATTTTGATCTCTGAAAGGAATTTGAGAGGCTGGATCGTGTCTCTGTCGCAGCAGACATTTGGACTGTGGATAATGGACATATTCTTTGGTTCACTGCATATCGGATTAAATCCATAATATAAAGGTAAGAAATGTTGACAGCTTTATGCAGCATTGCCGACTCACTCTTTTGGAGTGATTCTCACACTTTTCCTTCTCTCTCACTCCACAAACCCTATTTCTCACTCCAAAATGAGGAAATTACTGGCAATTTTGTGTTGATTTTCTTCAAAATTTCCCACAATAAGAGCTCTCAAGGCAAGATAAAGCAGGCTGAACATGTTCTAAAAGCTCTGTCTGAAAGTCTGTTTTTAGCTTGACATTAATAAGCCCGTAATGTAATCCATCAATTAAATTATCTTGCTATGTGTTCAAGATAATTTAAGTATGCATTTAAAAGTAACATGAAGGTTACTTTTCCAAGTAACTACTTACTTTAATCATGCAGTAATTGGTAAGTAACTCAGTTTTGAAAAGAAGTAAATAGTAACTGTAACTAGTTACTATTTTTTAGTAATTTGCCCAACACTGATAATCGCACAATCATTAGACTTGCAAAAATCAAAGCTGCTATAGCCTAAGCATGCTGTTTTGTTCATTTTACTATGAAGTGTGACCATGATGGAAGACTATGAACTAAAACATCCCCCTTTACAGCACTAACTAGCAATTGTCTGACTATAATCCCATAACCCAGTGTGTCATATTTCAGTTTTTGTGAAGAAGGCTTTGATGGAAAGGTGCTTATTAATGGCATTGGGAATGTCAGCAAACTGGTACCAAGCTCTTGCAGTGAAGTGATATTATAGCCAAGTATGTCAACCTGTACTTTAACTGTCCTGTAACACAACTGCAACCAACTGTAACATATACAAAATAACTTTCAATATAGCTGTTTTTTATCCAAGTGGAATGTTTATGTTCCTATCTTTGAAAAAATGTAAGAGTGTCAATAGAAGAAACGAGTACATTATATTAGTGTCTGCTTTCTGTCAGAAACATATGAAGAGAACTGAGGCACATCTTTTAATCCAACTTTAAGAAGATGTGTTTTACATTCCTTTTTGTTCAGAAGACCTCCAACTTCTCGATAGAAAGATGGCATGCAACAAAATCAAAGTGAAAAGTAGTAATTAGTTGCTCTCTTTAAAGTGACAATTTACTTTTTCACTTTGTAATTTGTTTTCATTTTCTTTTGTTATTTCACTACTATGGATAGATCAAAGAAATCCGTTAATACATTCAGTGTGAACAGAAAATTTAATATGCATGTTTTTACTGTTTTTAAGTTTTTAAGGTCTGAAACCGGCACCTTATTTTGTTGTTGATGTTGTTTTGGTCAGTTGCCATTTTGTCCATAAAAAGCTCTAAATGACAATATTTTGACTTATAATTTTATGTGAATTATTTTCATTATGTTACAGAATAAAATAAATTTGTTAATTTTATTCAAACACATACCTATACATAGTATAACCCAATAAACTGATATTTTTTGCAGTGCTCTCTTAATGTTTTGCAGAGTTGTATGTTTTTAGGTATAATTTAATACATCAAAAGGTTTGTGTTTTCAAAGTATAACTAAATTAAGCTTCATTTATACAGTGCGACTTTGCAGCATCAATTACATCAAGGTAGTTTAAGTATTTTAAGATAAAGTCCCTACATTATTAAAAAAGAGGACGCCATGATCTGGAGGAAAAGACCTCCAGCAGAGCCAAACTGCCTCATCTGATATGGTGTGAAGGCAGAGCGAAGATAAAAGGAATAACAATGAAAATATGTCAAACTACACAAGACAGAACACAAGCTGAACAAGTAGACAAAACTTTAGCCCTCAGAGGTTTTACATACATGATTAAGCCCTAACTATAAGCTTTACTGAAGAGAAGCATTTGAAGTCTAATAAGTAAGGTATGCCTACCAAGTAGGTGAAGTTGAGCAAGCTATGATATGACTGACTTGAGAATTCGCTATAGATGTAACAGTGTACCATGGATCAACAGTTGTGTAAAATGTACTTTAGTAGTTCTGTTTTACAGTGCATGTCTCTTCTAATCAGTTGTGCACACACAGTACTGCCCATCTTCTACCTCTGAACATGTCACTACAATGATTTGTATGCATCTTAACAGGTGTGTTGCTTTCACTTACACATTGCCAACAATGGATAACTCTAGAGTCGAAGTTCTGACTTGATGCATTGGAATGTGGCTTGGTCATAATGTCATTTTGATGTCTGTATTGTGACCTGGGGCTGTAGAAGGTGCGTACCATTAATCCAAAACCCAAACTGGGACAGTAGTCTGACAACTAAAGGCTAGGCCCCCCATTGTGCTTTTGGAAACTGCAAATCACTAGTAATCCCACTCTCCCAGCAACACGCTCTATTGGGACAACATGGTGCTAGAAGGACAACAGGGAGTTGTGGATATAAGACCGGGATGTCATAATCATTATTACAACTAAAAGTCAACACAGTGGTCTTCCTTGGCGTAAGCACTGTGTCATCACATAATTTTTATTGTCTTTAAAAGGCCAGTGTTTGATTGGATGCCAGATTTTTTAAAGTGACACTGGGAAAAATCAAGTTTTTTCTGTTGTTAACATGTCTGTAAGATGATTTTTGTGACTTACAAGACATATCAAGAGCAAAATTTCACCACAGTCCCAAGTCTGTGTTTTTCTGCTGTGAATTTCCAGTTTGATAACGCCCCCCTAAAATGGACGAGTTTGGACAGACCGTTTCTAGCTACATAAGTATTCCTGCTTAGCCTGGTTGGTTATAACATTAACCAATCAGACAGATACTCTTGGCTACCTCGGGAGAAGGGGGAGGAGCTGAGGAGCAGCAGGATTGAGTGGGCTGAAAGTGTCCATTTTGCATAGCGATGAACGAAGCAGTGCAGGAGGAGTGAGCGGCTAGAATGTTGCTCAGCGAGACCATTGCTCTCAGCTCACTTCACCAGCAGATGGGGCACTGAGCTGCCCAGTGGGCCACTTTTAATAAGCAGAACTGGTGCTGGCTCACCGCAGTCGCTGGTGGACAGGGCGCCACGCTCAGCAAGACTGCTTTCAGAAAAATATTTTGCTTTTTACTTTTGATGATATACACTACCGTTCAAAAGTATGGGGTCACTTAGAAATTTCCTTATTTTTGAAAGAAAAGCACTGTTTTTTTCAATGAAGATAACTTTAAACTAATCAGAAATACACTCTATACATTGTTAATGTGGTAAATGACTATTCTAGCTGCAAATGTCTGGTTTTTGGTGCAATATCTACATAGGTGTATAGAGGCCCATTTCCAGCAACTATCACTCCAGTGTTCTAATGGTACAATGTGTTTGCTCATTGCGTCAGAATTCTCCAGATTACCTCAACAAATTAACAGCTAGAATGCCAAAGGTCTGCAATGCTGTAATTGCTGCAAATGGAGGATTCTTTGACGAAAGCAAAGTTTGAAGGAAAAAATTATTATTTCAAATACAAATCGATTATTTCTAACCTTGTCAATGTCTTGACTATATTTTCTATTCATTTTACAACTCATGGTGGTAAATAAAAGTGTGACTTTTCATGGAAAACACAAAATTGTCTGGGTGACCCCAAACTTTTGAACAGTAGTGTAGGCAAAACTTTAATGTCCAGAAGCGTCGTGAACAGACTGGCACCCCATCCACCAGGAGTCATGGCAACCAATCACGTGCAAGCCCTGCAGGCCACTAATTAGAATATTCATAAAAAATAAGTATTGAACAGGTCAATATTTTTCTCATTAAACATATTTCTGATAGAGCCATTGGCCTGAGATTTTCACCAGATATCAGTAACAACCCAAGTAATCCATACAGAACATACAAAGAAATCAAGGCAACTGTGTTCACAAAACAAGTTATATTTAATAAAGTGGAATGACACAGGGAATAAGGGTTGAACACATGAAGAAAGAGGTGCGAAAAGGCATAGAAAGCCAAGAAACCAGCTGAAATCCATCAGAATTTATGAAGCCATCCCATTTCCTATCAGTGCAAATTAGTGCAGTGGTTAGCACAGTGGCAGCACAGCAAGAAGGTCATGGGATCGATTCCACCCTTGACCATCGTAGGTTCTATCCCACCCCCAGACCATTGGTGACCCTTCTGTGTGGAGTTTGCATGTTCTCCCCGTGTCTGCGTGGGTTTACTCCGGGTACTCCGGTTTCCTCCCACAGGCCAAAGACATGCAGGTGAGGTTAATTGGCATCAATTGGGGATTCTAAATTGTCCTTAGGTATGGATGTGAGAGTGAATGGTTGTCTGTCTCTCTGTGTTGGCCCTGCGATGGACTGGCGATCTGTCCAGGGTGCACCCTGCCTCTCGCCCAAAGATGCTTGGATAGGCTCCAGCCCCCCCGCGACCCGAAAAGGATTAAGCGGTAGAAGATGGATGGATGGAAGTCCTGACTGATAGCCTTTAAAAAGGTCTGTGAATACCAGATTGTCACACCACAAAGAACTCATGATGGGTAGAAGGAAAGAGCTCTCTCTAGACCTTCGTAACCTTATTGTTACAAAACATAATGAAGGCATTGGTTACAAGTGCATTTCTAAACTGCTGAATGTTCCAGTGAGCACTGTTGGACCCATCATTCGGAAGTGGAAAGAACATTATTTTTACCATAAACCGGCCATGACCAGGAGCTCCTCACAAGATTTCTGACAGAAGAGTCAAAAGAATTATCAGAAGAGTTATCCAAGAGCCAAAGACCACTCGTGGAGAGCTCCAGAAAGACTTGGAGTTAGTAGGTACTGCTGCTTCAAAGAAAACAATAAGTAATGCATTCAACCGACATGGGCTCTATGGCCACTCACCTCGCAAGTCTACACTGCTGAAGAAAAAGCTTATTGAAGCTTGTTTAAAGTTTGCTGCACAGCATTTGGGCAAGCCAGTAAAATACTGGGAGAATATAGTCTGGTCAGACAAGACCAAAATTGAACGTTTTGGATGCCACAACACACAGCATGTTTGGAGGAGAAATGACACTGCACATCCCATCATGGTGAGGGGGTGTTTTTCAGCACATGGCACAGGCAAACTTCATATAACTGAAGGAAACATGAATGGACAAATGTACAGAGACATCCTTGATAAGAACCTGTTGCCATCTGCCAAGATGCTGAAGATGAAATGAGGGTAGACATTTCAGCAAGACAATGATCCCAAACACACAGCCAAGGAAACTTTCAACTGGCTCAAGAGAAGGAAAATAAAGCTGCTAGAATGGTCCAGTCAGTCACCTGACTTAAATCCAAATGAAAATCTGTGGAACAAACTGAAGATCAGGGTTCATAGAAAACACCCACAGAACCTTCAAGATTTGACACTTTGTGTGGAAGAATGGGCTAAAATCACTCCTGAGCAATGCTTGCACCTAGTTTCTCCATACAGGACTCCGTACTGTGGGTGTTTATATATCTACATATTTATTCCATCTAGCTACAATGCTCCGCACTGTGTGTTTATATACTCATATATTTATTCCATCCAGCTACAATGCTCTGCACTGTGTGTCTGTGTATATATATATATATATATTTATAGTAATATGTACATATGTATATTAGCTGCTCTTGCTTTTTTTTTTTCTTGCCTTCTGATTGTTGCTCTGAGTGTTGCTATCCCTGTGCTGTTGCAATCCTGGAATTTCCCCATTGTGGGACTAATAAAGGCTTATCTTATCTTATGTTCAATACTTATTTTCACCACTGTAAGTAGGTGAAAGATTTAAAAGCTCTTTCCAAGCAATTCTAAGGCAATGGAAGTTTTCTGTGGATAAAAAGCCATAATATACTATTTTGGGCAATACATATTTGTTTTTGAGGTGGTTTTAGGTGGTTTAGAACCGCCGAAGTGCATCTTTAACAGGCTTGTCATCATCATCATCATCATACAGTACGACACGCTCCACAGCAGAGGCTTGAGTACTGTTAAGGTGCCCTTGTCCAAAGCCTCATTTTAACCATCTATCTGGATATCAACCATTTGATTAGTTGGGAGAGCATCAGGCTGTACAGATAAAATAGGATCAGCTTTCACAGACATCCCTTTGTCTCACACCCTCTGCCAAAAGATTAGCACCAAATAGAAGTATTAAAGAGCTATAACACTGATGCAGATAAAAGGATATCAGTCAAGGCTAACTTCATTAGATTGAATTTATTTTATCTTAAAGGGGAAAATAATGATACCCCACGAGAAAACAAATATCTTAACTTACAGATTTCTTCTGGTGGTGATGCATTATTCTGCTTGAAAACATTACAGCATATTTGAATGCTAACATCCATTTTCATTATGTTCAACTATTGTCTTCATATTTTTAAAATCATAGCATAAAATGATACATTATGTAATTATTTTGATTTTGAAGATACCAAACCTCTGAGGATTATTCCACCACTGTTGCACATAGCTGGTGGAATAGATATTGTCTGACCTATTCCCTCTAATCCATCCATTTTGAGCATTTGTCTCAGACTATTGTTCCTGTTTTTGCTGTCCAATATAGACAATGAACAAAGCATGGCCGGGATGCCAGTACTTTTCCACAAGGACAATATTATTAGTTTCCTCTTGTGAAAGAGGGAGGGCTGGAGTCTGATGAGGGCGGACTGAGGAGTAAGCAATTTGTGTTTTTAAAGGTTGAATGATATATGGCAAATATAATTGAGAAGGCCAGAAAAGATCTCTGTTTATTGAAAGCATAAATGGTTACTGTGTGTACTGATTCCATTTTACAGTGTGCATTTTATTGTATTTCAAAGGGTTTGCATATACAGCTCCATAGCTTCATTTTGATATTTAATATTTTAATAATGACATAAATATTTTAATGTTGCTTTTTTAATATATTCTCTGCTTTTTTGTCTCTTTTTAAATGCTGACTCAGAGATTTGCATACAAAAAAGCCTATGCACTTGTGGTGTGTATTCATACAAATGGTAATATAAATCATCCTGAATCTTGAATCTTAAATCTTGCATTGTGTTCCACAAGAGTATCCTCTATTTTACAGTGGCATAAAAAATAACACCAAACCTTGTGATCTGAATTTTTACATGGGTAGAAAGAAAGAAAGAAAGAAAGAAAGAAAGAAAGAAAGAAAGAAAGAAAGAAAGAAAGAAAGAAAATACTGTGCAACCTTGTAAATAGGTGGGAACTTCTGTTTGTATTTAAAGTGAAATTGTTACGATCCGAGCGCCGGTCTTGTCCGCGCTCGGGCCACGTATGGCTCGCTGCCGGCTTTGACAGCTGTGGGTTATATTCTGGCTTCACCGGGCTCTTATTGTGAAGGCGCTCGGTGGGGCTTCCGGCTGTCAAGGACGGTCAGCTGTTTGTCATCACTGCTCGTTAGCGCCCGGCTTTATTAGGCGGGCACTGACAGCAGTCTAGTTGCGGGAGTATCGTCACACAATCACCAATCTTGGGTCGGCGTACAAGCCTCATCAGACCTTCATGTCAGGTTCGTTCGTTATTCTTGTTATGTCATGGTTTAGCTCGTAGTGGCTGGGGTTAGCCCTAGGAGCCCCTGTACCTCGTAGTGTGTGTTTTTGCCCTTAGCGGCTCATAGTCTTGTGTCACGTCTTGTCCTGTCTTGTAAATAAATATCATTACAAAACTCACCGGTGACTCCTGGCGTCTTATGGTGATCCGCAGGGACCACCACATGACAGTATACTCCCGCCAGACATCTAAACGGAGACGCCACACCGAGACGCCTTTCACCGTGAGTTTTCGCTGAATTGGACAATTGTTCTTCCCTGTCTGGGTGTCCACGCTGGGGGAAATGCCGTCATCCAGGAGCCGCGGTCGGCGTCTGGACCGCGAGCTGGCAGACGCTCTGGAGTATGTAGATGGAGCGTTCCTCGCCGCAACTTTTGACGACAACCCCGACGACATGCGCTGGCATCTGGACGTTGCTGAGGATCTCCTGGACAAACTTCCTCTCCTCTACGACAATCACCCAGAGGTGATGACGAGGAGGGATGAACTCGCTACACAGAGTGAGATACTCCGTGGGCTGGAGGAGGAAGAAAGCAGGAAGCAGAGGAGGAGGCGTCCTCGCCCCCTGCGTCGGAGTCCCGTTCCCGACCCGGAACCGGTCCAGGAGTTCGTGCCATCTGGGAGCCGACGACGACGTCGGCGCAACGGCCCAAGCAATCCTCAGCAGAATCCCTGGCTGGACCCGCTGCCGGCAAGGCCCGTCAGCGAACCTCTGAGAGCGGCTCCACCTCGTCCTTCCAGGGGGCCCTCTGTCGCCACCCAGCGGGGAGAAGGAGGAACAGCGTCCCCTACAGCAGGCACCATCTGTCCTCCGGGAGAAAGGCAAGTGCAAGTTAATTTATTACACCATAATTGTAACCTGCCTTGCCTCACTCCTGGGGGCGGAGTTCGGGGTTCGCAGCCCCCCAAGCTCCCTCCACCTGCTGTAGCTATAATAACTAAACCTGTTGCCTCTGTGTCCCCCCCGTTGAGCGGTCCGCGACGCCAGACCTACGTCGTCGGATGAGGAGGGGCCCTGCACTGCTGGAAAACCTGGATCCGGCCCCGCAGCCACGTCGTGGACGGAGGAGAAAAGCGGACTGCGGCCCGGAGCCTGAGCCGATGATGAAGCGTCCCCGGGTCTCCTCGCCGGAGCGGTCCGAGCCAGTGGGTCGAGTGTCCCCTGCCCCCACACCATACGGGTCATCGGCATGGACATCACCGCGGGAGGAACCTCAGGCTGCAGACGTCATCTTGCCAGCTGCGGAGCCCGACGCAGCTGAGTTGGAGCCTGCTGACGAAAGTCGCCGCCCTGAACCTGGATTGTCGGAGTCCTGGGCAGCAACAGAACCCGAGTGCAGGCAAGTGCTCCCCCTTGTGTCTCTGTCCCCTGTTTTGGAGCATTTGTGCCTGCCTCTCGGGGAGGCGAGTGAGGAGCAGCCGCCTGCTGCGCCCGAGCTCGTCTCGCTGGGTTCTGTTGCTACCGGTGATACTGATCCCGGTTTTTCTGTCTCCTGTGAGCTTCTTCGCAGTGTCGCCTGCATGGAGTCAGTTGGAGCCGCTGAATTGGAGGTTCCGGGTTCAGGGGCAGAGGTCGCCAGCGGAGCTGCACCGACCCAATCGGGGGCCGACGTGGGTGCGCCAGAGGCCCAATCGGGGTCCACCGCAGGTGCGGTTCTGGCCCAATCGGGGTCCGACGTGGGTGTGCCCGAGACCCAATCGGGGTCCATCACGGGAGCGGCTTTGGCCCAATCGGTTTCCGACGTGGGTGCGCCAGAAGCCCAATCGGAGTCCATCGCGGGAGCTGCTTTGGCCCGATCGTGGCCCGACGTGGGTGCAGCAGGGACCCAATTGGGGTCCAGCGGAGGTGCAGCGCCGGTGTGGTCCACGGACAGTGGAGGAGCTGCAGACCCTTTGCCGTCGGATGGAGTACAGGCTCATCCTTGCTTCCTAGTCCCTCGTCAGAGTCATTGCCCCTGCTCTTTATCGCCGGGGGCCGTGGGGGTCCTGCTACGCTCGCCCCGGCTCTCCCATGTTTTGTCTTTGCCAGGGAGGCCACTGCAGGCTGTTTTCCCCCGGTACTGGTAGCTGAGGGACTCGGGTTGGTCGCCTCAGGAACTGCTTCGCTGGTATGGCACCTCGGGTTGGCCACCCGACATGTTATGTGTTCTGCTGAGTGACCTGGTTCGGCCTCCGGGGGATGGGACTTTCCGGGCCTGGGACTTTGACAAGCCGCCCGGTCATGTTCTGCCTCCCATGACCACCCGCCGGCTGTTGGACACGGTGAGACGGCCTAAACTGTTCCTGGGGCGCTGGGTCTCCGCCGTTTGGCATGAACTGTTGGGGGGTAGAGGTCATCTTTTTTGTGGGGGTTTGATCCAGTAATTGTTCTGTTTTTTTTTTTTTTCTTGTTATCCTGTGTGTTCTGTGTAATGGTTATTTGGGTATCTGCGGGTATTTGTGATTATGTCTTGCGGGTTGCCTTATTTTGTTCTGTGTGTATCTAGGTGAGAGCCAGTAATTGTGCTGGGTTTTTTTTTCTTTGTTATCCTGCGTGTTTCTTGTAATGGTTATTTGGTTATCTGTGGGTATTTGTGTTTATGTCCTGCAGTTGCCTTGTTTTGTTCTGTGTGTAGTTAGGTGTGGACCAGTAATTGTTCAGTTTTTTTTGTATATGGTTATTTGAAAATTCACATGTGAATTCACACAGGTGAGAAGCCGTTTTCTTGTGAAACATGTGGACAAAGATTTAATCAGCATGGTCATTTGAAAATTCACACGGGAATTCACTCAGGTGAGAAGCCATTTTCTTGTGAAACATGTGGGCAAGGATTTAATTTTCTCTTGCTGTCCTGTGTGGTTTTCTGTAATCGTTAGTTGGGCATTTAATTTGATCTGAGTATTTGGTATTTTTTGTCATTGTGCTGGGGTTTTGTTTTTTTCCTTGCCTGGTCTTGATTTTGTTCTTATTACACTGATTCTGGGTTTGGTCTCTCTCTCCCTCCGGACCTTCCCCCAGCCGCCCACCCTGGAGGAGGTGAGGGGTGAGGGGGGCATGGTGGTCTATGGGCGTTCTGGAAGCCTGCCCTCGGAGGGAGGGTACTGTTACGATCCGAGCGCCAGTCTTGTCCGCGCTCGGGCCATGTATAGCTCGCTGCTGGCTTTGACAGCTGTGGGTTATATTCTGGCTTCACCGGGCTCTTATTGTGAAGGCGCCCAGTGGGGCTTCCGGCTGTCAAGGACGGTCAGCTGTTTGTCATCACTGCTTGTTAGCGCCCGGCTTTATTAGGCGGGCACTGACGGCAGTCTAGTTGCGGGAGTATCGTCAGACAATCACCAAGCTTGGGTCGGCATACAAGCCGACCTTCATGTCAGGTTTGTTCGTTATTCTTGTTATGTCATAGTTTAGCTCGTAGTGGCTGGGGTTAGCCCTACGAGCCCCTGTACCTCATAGTGTGTGTTTTTGCCCTTAGCGGCTCATAGTCTTGTGTCACGTCTTGTCCTGTCTTGTAAATAAACATCATTGCAAAACTCACCGGTGACTCCTGGCGTCTTATGGTGATCCGCGAGGACCACCGCATGACAGAACTAGAAAAGCACTCATAGAGTGCATACCTCCACCAAGGCTCCTTCCATTTCCCATGGATCACCTCCAAAATGTAATGGGCTTGTGTGTAGGCCTTTCGCCACTTGTGGTGAAAATTGCATCCAAGTCTGTCCATTAGTTTTGGAGTTTTGTGGCTGACACACTGTGAGAAGAGCCTTGGCTGAGGTATGCATTCCCAGATCATCACCAAAATGTAATGGGTTCCTCTCTAGGCCAAGAACCACCTCTGGTGAAAATTTCATCCAAATCCATCCAGTAGTTTTTGTGTAATCCTGCTGCAGAAATACAAACAAAGGCCTTGGTGGAGGTATGCACTCTCAGATCGTCACCAAAATCTAATCATCTGTTCCCTGTGCCATTACACACCTTTCCTGAAAATTTCGTCAAAATCCGTTCATAAATTTTTGAGTTATGTTGGTAACAGACAGACAGACAGACAAACAGACAAATGCCAGTAAAAGCATTACCTCCTTGGCGGAGGTAATTAACTCAAGTGTTGTTGTTGTGTCCATCTCCTCCATCTCCAAACTCCCAGGCTGCGGGCGTTGCAATTCATCGCACAACCGCGATACAACACAACCGCGCACAACCGCGTACAAGCGGTTGTGCGAGCGTTTTCATAGATCACTGAAAGCAGCACTCAGAGGTTCACTGACGGATGCAAATTGGGTGGACAGGTTGCCGTGGGTTTTATTGGGGTTGTACTCCGCGCCAAAAGAGGATTTGGAAGCTTCCCCGGCAGAGAGCTTGTTTTTGCGCAGCCCCTATGGCTGCCCGGGGAATTTCAGCCAAATAATCCCACGGCGGACAGCTGCCCGTCTCAGCTTTTGCAGCGTAGCGCAAACACAGGCACGCTGCTGGGCCCGGCCCACCACTGTTTTCCGCGTGCTTTTGTGCCTAAAACTTTGAATAACGCAGAGTTCGTGTTAATCAGACACGACGACCAGCGCCCTCCATTGCGCCTGCACACATGTTAAAAATGGCCCTATGTCACAATGTTAAAGAATCCTTTAAAAAAATTCCTGGATCCAGACGGTGATCCGGATCATCCCCAAAATTTAATCAGTTCTTCCTTGTACCATTCCCAACAACGCCTGAAAGTTTCATGGAAATCCGTCCAAAACTTTTTGAGTTATCTTGCTAACCAACAGACAGACAGACAGATAGACAAACCCCAGCAAAAACATAACCTCCTGGCCTGCGGCCTGGCGGAGGTAAATATGCCAATAATTATCTTTGTTACAAACAAATGTATTTTTGCGTCACAGTATAAAACCTGTTATATGTCTTTTAACTGTTTTCAAGTTTTACTTCATAATAAGAAATGTTTACAAGGTTCTGTTTGTAACATCCCCTTGTGTAAAAAAAAAATGAAAAGCTGTGAACTAAAACTGTTTAACCAGAACCTTACGCCCATAGACAGATGGTTATATGGCCCTGGAGGCACTGGGGGTTAAAGTTCTTTAAAATGTGTAATTATATTTTGAAGTTGACTGCATTTTTACAGATAAGATTACAACAAATATGTAATAAGATGTAGGCATAAGGTCAGATGTTACTTGCCAATACAACAATCAATAAGAAAAGAAAAAATAATTTTTTGTGGGCAAACTTCACACTGAATTTTAATTGTATTATTTTCTACGTACATGAAAAGAGAGCCATATTCATAAACTAGCTGTTGAAGGCTGAGGCAACAGGTTATTGGGCCAACCTCTTATACCTTACATGTGTGTTTGGCCATCCACAGTAACATTAAAAAAGAAATAAAAATCCAGTTAACTGCACAAACTGAATACATTTGCTTTTCTCCATCTATATTTTTTTTACTTGTCAAATGCGCTACAAACTGTTAAATTATCTACATAATTACTGTTTATGTATCTGTTCTAAAAATACGTTTCCCTCAAATCATATTAATTTTCTCTTACTATAAATAACTTTTGGATACTTAGTATATAACTTTTAATGTTGTTATGCATAATCTGGGTAATTTTTGAAATATATTTAACTGAAAAAAGAACATTTGTTGGCTCGCTATAAGTTGTCCTGCATACAGTTTTTATTGTCTTCTTTTGTAATGAAAATATTAAATTTGTGCTTGTTTCAAGTGTTATCCTATGCTTACACTCTGTGTCATATGTGGAACTATGAGTGAGATGTACAAAATACTAAAGTAAATCAAAAGCAGTTGTTTTTTTGTAATATTGCACTAGACATCAATATTTTAGCTGTAATGTTTTTTTCTTAAGGTTTCTTTCTGAAGTCTAAAAACATGTATTTAGTGTGCGTATAATAATTTAATTTCAAATACTTTATCAGTTTCTATATCACATTCAGTGTCACAATTTTCTCCTGAATTTTTTTTTTTTTTTTTTGTATACTTTATTGATCCCCAGAGGGGAAATTGAGGGCATCCACCTGGATGGATGAAGCAGCCACGGTATGGCGCTATCCCTTTACCATTCACACACACACTCAAACCTAGGGCCACTTTAGAGTCTCCAATTAACCTAACCTGCATGTTTTTGGCCTGTGGGAGGAAACCGGAGAAATCCCGGAGTAAACCCACGCAGATACGGGGAGAACATGCAAACTCCACACAGATCACTGTTGGTCAGGGGCTGGGATTGAACCAGGGATCCTATAACCAAGGGTGAGTTGCTGTGCTGGTGCAATGCTAACCACTGTGCCACCGCACCACCCAATTACAGTAAGATTCCAAAATGCTGAATTTAGTTTCAGATTTTTTTTTACAGTTTTCATTCTTTCCCTCCAATACTAAGTACAATATTACACTGGTCAACACCAAATTTTTTGTCAAAGTTTTTTTTTAGCTGATTTAGGACAATTTTGATGTGCTGAATCCAAAAATCACATTGGTTTTGCTCAATCAGTTCAACTTTTTGAACTATAGCAAAGTGTTTTTTACATTTTTGTTTACATGTATGGGTATTTTCGCTTTATATGATGCAAAATTCTTTTTTATTTCTTGAAATTCTCTGAATTTTGAACAATGATGATGTAACATTCAATTTACATGTACTTACCTTTATCAGTGTCCACTATTCAATTTACAGTACAACTGTACAAGTGCTGTACAACTGCTTACAACTTAGCATAAAAACCTGACCTGATCGAGAGAAACGGATGTCGTTTTCGGATTCAGCGGTGCAAAATTGTCTTAAATTAGTTGAAAAAACACAGACAAGTTACAAAAAAATTACTTTTGTTATGTTTTGTTATTATGTGTTTTTGTGCTTATATATATTGTGTTTATATATATATATATATATATATATATATATATATATATATATATATATATATATATATATGTATATATACTTTTGTGAGGTCAGGCATTGGCTTGCTTGCTAACGGATAACCATGAAAACCGGTATTAACTGTATCATGGGTCGGGCCGTTGGCGACTCAACTGGCATCCCCACCCTTTCGAGGGCATGGAGGGTGAAACAGGGCATCCTGGCAGAACTAAAAATAATATCTGCCACAGGTCTGTAGTGGACCACACCCAGTTACACGGGGTGAGACTGGACATCCTGGCAGATAAACACATCTGTCGCAAGGTCTGTGGTGGACTGTGGCCGTCGGTGCATTGTGACATGCACTACACAAAGAGCAGAGCTAAACAAACCTATAATCTGGTCAGTCACTGCAACAGATACTGGAGTCAGTTTGTCTTGGCTTGTCCTTGCCACTGATAATACCTTTATCTGCCAAGAATGTGCTGCTAGTCCAGCAAAAGCTAGCAGTACTCAAATACTTTGCAAGCAGTTTCATGAAATGGTCAGTCAGAAAGCAACTCATACCGGCTCGGACGTCGCCCAGGCTTACAAGGTCCGCACTGATCTGTTCACACTCCAACAGGCAGTGAAAAGTAAGCTAGGAGCAGGAAGACAAAAGAAGAGAAAAACAGCAGCCTTGTGTGTAACAGAATGGAATGTACGCACTCTGTTGGACAGAACAACATCACAGCGCCCAGAAAGACAGACCGCGCTTGTGGCCCTGGAAATGAACAGGTACAATGTAGACATAGCTGCACTTAGTGAAACAAGATTGCCTGGATATGACAGCCTGGAAGACAATGGGTACATCTTCTTTTGGAGTGGGAGATCAACTCAAGAAAGGAGAGAAGCAGGAGTGGGCTTTGCAGTTAGAAAGGAGATAGCAGCAATGCTTGATGAGGAACCAGTGCCAATCAACGACAGGATAATGTCTGTGAGACTCCCACTACAGCGGAAGATGTATGCCACACTCATCAGTGTATATGCCCCAACAATGACCGACACAGAGGAGGTGAAGGAAGAGTTCTACAGTGATTTACGTGAGACTATCAGGCATGTACCGACTGATGACAGGCTGATACTCGTTGGAGATTTTAATGCCAGAGTTGGTTCGGACACTGAGAAATGGAAAGGAGTGCTAGGCAGTCATGGAATAGGTAAGTGCAATGCTAATGGAGAACTTCTACTTGCACTATGTTCAGAGTACAACCTTGTGATAACCAACACTCTATTTAAGCACAAGGACACATACAAGGAAGACATGGATGCACCCAAGATCCAAGCACTGGCACTTATTAAACTACATCATAGTCAGGCACAGAGACATAAGGGATGTATTGGACACCAGAGCAATGAGAGGCACAGACTGTGGTACTGATCATGTTATGTTGATCTAGATTAAGGATTTGGAGATGAAAACAGCACTGCAGGACGGGTGCAAAGCCACCATGGAAGCTAAACACTAGTGCACTGAAAGGCCAAAAGAAGCAGGAAGAACTTACACAGGAAATGGATGAAAATTTGAAAGACTGGGACAGCAGCAACTCAGAGAATGACATAGAAGAGAAATGGGCAACACTGAAGGATATGGTGTATCAGACTGCGGGTGATGTATTAGGCCACCCTGAGAGGAAACATCAAGATTGGTTTGATGAGCATGATGAACACCTGAAGAAACTACTAGAAGTGAGGAATACAGCTAGGCAGGAAAACCTATAGTGTAGCACAAGGTCGAAGAAGAAGAAACACTCAAAGGCTCAGAGTGAGCTACAGAAGTATAGCAGAGAGATGAAGTCCAACTGGTGGGATGAAAAAGCGGAGGAACTTCAAACTGCAGCAGACAGGAAGAACATGAAAACATTCTTCACAGGTTTGAGAGAAATCTATGGCCCTAAACCAAGAGGATTGATCCGACTAAAGGCTATGGATGGTGAAACGGTTTTGCAGGAGAAAGACAAAATCCTGGACAGATTTGCAGACCACTTTGACCAACTACTAAACAACCCTGGAGATCTTACTGAAGAGGTTAAAGAAGCTCTAGTGCAGCGACTGGCTGTATCAAGTTTGGATAAACCACCAAATTTTGATGAACTAATGGCAGCTATCAGAACAACACAGGATGGTAAAGCTCCAGGAAGGGATGGAATTCCAGCAGAAATGTGGAAATTTGGTGGTGTTCAGCTGATCAACTGCCTGCACAAGCTCATCCAAGAGATATGGGATGCCCAGAAAGTACCTCAAGATTGGAAGGATGCAAGTATTGTGCCTTTGTTCAAGAAAGGTGACAGGAAAGATTGTGGAAATTACCGAGGTATATCACTGCTAGCCACTGTCGGTAAGATTCTCTCACGTGTACTACTGAACAGACTCAATGAACACATCTCACAGAATGTACTACCAGAAACCCAGTGCGGCTTTAGAAGTGGAAGAAGCACAATGGACATGATTTTCTGCTTGAAACAGGTTCAAGAAAAGTGTATTGAACAGAACATGCCACTTTATGTAGTCTTCATAGACTTCAGTAAAGCCTTCGATGCTGTTTCGCAACAAGGACTTTGGCAGGTACTCAAGAAATATGGCTCTACAGAGAAGTTTGTCAGCCTGATTGAGGCACTCCATACAGGTATGCAAGCAAACGTGGCAATGAGTGGTTCAGTATCTAAAGACTTTTCAGTAAGCAAAGGGGTGAAACAAGGGTGTGTGCTGGCACCTACACTCTTCTCGCTATATCTGGCAGCCATGCTTGAGGTGGCCTTCAAAGACACTTCAGAAGGAGTATACATTCAAACAAGGAAAGAAGCAGACTTGTTCAGTGTGGCACAGTTTAAAGCCAAGAGTAAGACATCGATAAAGGTAGTAAGAGAAATGCTCTTTGCCAACGACAGTGCTCTAGTTGCACACACTGTGGAAGATATGCAATCTTTAGTGGAGAAATTTGCAAGAGCAGCTAGCCAATTCAGCCTCAAAATCAACATCAAGAAGACAGAGTGCCTTTATCAACCACCAAAGTTCCAATTATCAACATCACTACCAGAAGAGATCAGCATTGGTACAGAGCCACTAGTCAAGTGCAAGACTTTCAAGTATCTAGGGAGTACTGTTTCAGAGAATGCTAGGCTGGAGGATGAACTATCTCTCAGAATGGGAAGATCAAGCGCTGTGTTTGGAAACTTGAGGGAGAGACTGTGGAACAATTGACATGTGTCTAGCCATGTGAAATGCAAAGTGTACAGAGCGATAGTACTGGCTACTCTATTGTACGGTGCTGAAACTTGGACTGTCTACAGAGTGCAGGTAAAGAAACCACTCGTACATGATGAGACACCTTCGAGCCATAATGAACATCTCATGGAAAGACAAGATAACCAACATAGAAGTGTTGAAATGAGCTGGTCTACCATCGGTGGAGGACATGCTAATACACATGAACCTGAGATGGCTCGGACATGTTGAGAGGATGGACCACCAGCACCTCCCTTGGCAGTTACTCTACTCACAGTTATGCGAGGGCAAACGCAATCAGGATAGACCAAGGCTCAGATTTAAAGACACTGTAAAAAGAAACTTTGAAGAAGTTGGACATAGACAGGAGTTCCTGGCAGCAGAAGGCTAAGGACAGAGCTGTGTGGAGGGATCTGATCAGACCGAAATGAAACAGTCATTGTCGCCCACGACAGACTGCTATGATGATGATGATGTTTTTCAACACATAATACAATATGACAAAATAGGTTGGTCTGTGCAGTTCTAAGTTAAACAGGCTTTTTTTCACGCGAATATCTGACATTTTCATGAGCACCACGTCACCCATTGCGTCAGTGGCTGGAAAACCCCCCAGGCATGTTGTAACGTCATTGACAGAACACAGCGCTTGGCTGCCCTTTGTACACACAGGATGGAAGCGGTTAAAAACATTGACGATGGTTCCAGCACATGTAGTCTGGAATTGGTTTGTGTTGTCCAATCTTCAGACTATTATAGCTCCGAAGAATGGGATGACAATGACGAATCTGGGGGCATCAAACCGCATAGGTTTGAGCCGTGCCAAGCGGACATTGTGCCTAGCAAGTCAGATTCAGTGACAGTCAGCTGTTCATGTTTTGTGTGCATCATCTGCCGTGTTGTCAGCCAGCCAATATTGTCAGCACTATCACGATGTGTTAGCCACTCCACACAGCCGTGGTTCTGTTGTGCCCCTTGTAGCGATGTCAGCTGTGGGGCGCAACCGTGGTTAACACGTCTCCTCTCCATGTTCGCTGGGCGATGTCGGCCACGAACGCCTACTCTTTGTGTTTCTGTGTATTTTTGTAAGTCTTCACCTTTTGGGATCAGTCTTTATGTTCAATACATGTGCTGTGGTGAATCCTGCACGTAAATCCTCATTATTTACACGTAAATCCTCCCTCTCCATGCGCTCTTATGCCGGGCACGGAGAGGGAGCTTGAAATAACGAGGATTTATGTGCAGGGTTCACCACAGCACATTTAATATAGAACGACAGACAATTCCCAAAAAGGTGAAGACGTACAAAAAACACAAACACACTTACTGATGGCATTCAGGGGCCAGCATCACCCAGAGAACGAATGAAAGGAGACGTGTTAGCCACAGGTGCGCCCCAGAGCCGACATCGCTTCAAGGACGCACGAGAACCACGGCGAACATGGAGTGACTAACGTCGTGAGGGTGCTGAAAATACTGGCAGACTAACAGCACAGATGACAATACTATGGACTAGCAGTGCGTTACTGGCAAACGGCCGCTAATATGCACACACACTGCTGGTGATGGTGTGATGAGAAGCACCTGGGTGAGGACTGGGAAACATGATCAGCGGGAGTTTGAATCAACTGGTGATAATGAGAGAGGGGGTGTGGCTGGACCAGTGAGATGTCAGCATGGGATCACAGACAGTAGGTCAAAGCTGCACGTAAATCCATTAATCCTTCCCCTCCTCATGTGCTCCTCCTGCCTAAAAGCGCACAAGGAGGCTTATGACAATTGGAGCTGAAGTGTGTGATGTGGTCTTTCACAGTCTGCTGTTTATCTAAGCCTGCGACACAACGCGAAGACATAGCTGTAAAATTAAAACAAGAAACCAGAGAAACTGTGAGCAACAAAGCTGCTGTCATTCTAGTTAGCAACACCGGAGTCCGTTCTGTCGATTACGTCATTGGGGTGCCGCCCTTAATTTGGTGGGCAGCACCGCAATCTAGTCAGCGGCTGCGGTTTGTTGATGATAACTAGTTTATGCAGGTGCTGTTGTAAATGTTATATTGATCATAGACAATGACTTTTGTGTGTACACAACATGCTAAACAATGTCAAAAACATGTCATCAGCACTTTAATGTGACCTATTACCTGTGTAACCCAATTGAAAAACAAACTGAAATCTTTTAAGGGGAAAAATAAAAAGTAAAGAACTTACAATAACCTGGTTGTATAAATATAACCAATCACATTCAAACTCATGTTAAATGGGAGTCAGCACACACCTGCTACCATTTAAAGTGCCTCTGATTAACCCCAAATAAAGTTCAGCTGTTCTAGTAGGCTTTTCCTGATATTTTTGTAGTCGCATCTTACAGCAAAAGCCATGGTCCGCTGAGAGCTTCCAAAGCATCAGCGGGATCTCATTGTTCAAAGGTATCAGTCAGGAGAAGGGTACAAAAGAATTTCCAAGGCATTAAATATACCATGGAACACAGTGAAGACAGTCATCATATGGAGAAAATATGGCACAACAGTGGCATTACAAAGAACTGGACGTCCCTCCAAAATTGATGAAAAGAGGAGAAGAAAAATGGTCAGGAAGGCTGCCAAGAGGCCAACAGCAACACTGAAGGAGCTGCAGGAATTTCTGGCAAGTACTGGCTGTTTAGTACATGTGACAAAAATCTCTGTCGTTTTGACGGAGCCGTGCTGACATAATTGGCTGACCCAGGGAACAGACACAAGCTCAAGAGTAGGTTCAATGATCTTTATTGTAATAGTGTCTGTGCGTGGGTGTATGTGTGTGTAGTGAATGTGGATGTGGTTGCATGGATCCTTAGACTCGTAGCAGCTGGGAGTGAGCAGAGCGCCGTGCAATCTGGCAACCCTATGAACAGAGCAGAGGCACAGTGTTAGCGCAGTTCCACACTCGAGTGTATAGGAGAAGTAACTGAGGCTTACTGTTACAGCTGCAGTGGAGAACAAAGGTTGGCCCCAAGGCAATCCAGGAAGAGAGCGTCTGCCACACAGCGTCTGCCACACAGCGCTGCTGACGAAGGTTGGTGCGAGGGAGAGAGGTAGGCGATGACCACCGCCTGGAGGAAAAGATTCTGCCATCTGGGAGTTCCGTCTGTGCACAGGGGATAACGCAGAACAGGTGAGTAGAATGGCGAGCTTACTTGGAGGTGAGGAAAATCCTTCCAGGTTGAGGCCGCAGCTGCAGGGATGACAAGGGCTGAATGTTTGACTGGAATGAAGAGCGCAGAGCTTCACGTAGCCAGGGAGACAGACGGCTCCATGCCAGTCTACACGCAGAGCAGGTTATATAGCCCGTGAGTGATGGGGAGCAGGTGTGCGCACAGCTGTAGAAGATAATGGCAGACAGCGAGTCATCACAACAGGCTCCAGCCCCACCGCGACCCAAAAAGGATTAAGCGGAAGAAGATGGATGGATGGATTTTGATCTCCAAAAGGAATTTGAGAGACTGGATCACGTCTCTGTCACAGCAGACATTTGGACTGTAGATAATGGACATTTTCTTTGGATCACTGCACATCGGATTAAATCCATCTCATAAAGGTAAAATAACCATTGACAGTTTTATGCAGTGTTGCCAACTCACTATTTTTCCCTCTCTCAGTCCTCAAACCCTATTTCTCACTCCAAAATGAGGAAATTACCTGGCAATTTCCTCTTGATTTTCTTCAGATTTTTCCCACCACAAGAGCTCTCAAGGCAGGATAAAGGATATAAACTGAACCTGTTCTAAATGCTCTGTCTGAAACAGTCTGTTTTCATCCTGACATTAATAAGCCCATAATGTAATCCATTAATTAAATTATCTTGCTATGTGTGCAAGATGATTTAAGTATGCATTTAAAAGTAAGGTGAAAGTTACTTTTCCAAGTAACTACAGTAGTTACTTTAATCATTCAGGTTCAGGTTCAGGTTACTTTATTTGTACCAGGTAGATTTGTTTTGCAGTCAGGTGACATCCATATTTACAAACCACAGTTACATTCAACATGAACACAAACACAGGCACACATGTAGCTGACTATAAACATGATAAAAGTGCTCAAGGCTGTCATGACTCGCCGCTCATCAGCGGCGCCAGCTGCGCGCACACCTGCTCCTCGTCAGCGGCGAGGTATTTAATCCACTCTGCCCTGGGCTTCGGCCTGAAGCCGTCTCTCTACTTCGGCATCGCTTGCTACAACGGTACTCTCACCTACAAGCAAGACAATCTGGGTAAGCTCCCCTTACCTCCTTTCCTCCAGCCTTCTCCCCTGTGCACAGGTGGACTTCCCGGCGGCGGACTTCCTCATCTCGCCGCTACCTCTGCGCTGCTGCTACAGGCACTCCAGGTCGCTGTCTCCCGGGCTCCGCCCTTGTCGACGCCAGCCACCTGTCCTAACCAAGTAAGCCAGCAAGACTGTAATTATCCTCTGTGTTGGTGTGGTGCCCGTTACCCTTCTCCCTCTGCTTCCTCCCATAGGGTTGTCCGGCTGAACGGCTTCCTGCCCCTGTGCCTGACGCAGACGCCACCACCAACACATCCTTATTCCACAGACACGCAGTCACACATCCCTGTTGTCAATAAAGCTATTAAATCTACCCTGAGCCTGCGTGTGTGTCTCCTGAGCCGTGCATTATGTCAGTACGGCTTCAGCAGAGCGGCTCGGCAGACAGCGGGCTTGCACACCGTCTTTCCACTCTCGAGGCTCGGGTGGATCTAATAGCCCACCAACAACAGGTGATATAAGATAAGATAAGATAAGATAAGCCTTTATTAGTCCCACAATGGGGAAATTCCAGGATTGCAACAGCACAGGGATAGCAACACTCAGAGCAACAATCAGAAGGCAAGAAAAAACAACATCTAGTAAACATATGTCCATATTGCTATAAATGTATATATATAGACACACAGTGCAGAGCATTATGGTTGGTTGGTGAATGTGCAGCAGAAAGTCTAAGTTCTCTCTCCGCGGATGCGGCGGGCCAGCTGGAAGTCTTTGGGCATGATGGTGACCCCCTTAGCGAAGAAGAGACCACCAGGTGAGCCTCGCTGGTCTCCTGCAGAGCCATGACGGCGAAGCTCAGGAAACGCAGGACGGTCTTGAAGTCCTGAGCGATCTCCCTCACCAGGCGCTGGACGGGCAGCTCACGGATGAGCAGCTCCGTGGATTTCTGGTAGAGACGGATCTCTCTCAGAGCCACGGGTCTGTGACGGCGAGGCCTCTTCACTCTGCTGGTGGCTGGAGCGCCTCTCCGAGCAGCCCTGGTGGCTAGCTGTCTCCTGGGGGGCTTCTTCCTCCAGTAGATTTTACGGGCGGTCTGCTTGGTTCTTGCCATCGCTCTTTATTATTCTGTCTTATATTTCTTGCACGCCGCCTAAACTCCAGCCCGGCACCCGCGTCGTTTTCGCTACAGCTCCCGGTATGTCGAGTTTCCCATTAGCACCGGGCGGCGGCCAAGTGCTAGCTAGCACTAGCTCCTCCCCGCTGTAACGTCTCCCGCTGCAAACCGTGGCTCCGTCCGCCGACCCGGGAGACCCCCGGGGCGATCCGTGCGTCCGTGATATATATACAGAGTGAAAGGTGTAGAAAGAAGAAGGAAGATAAAAAAAAACAATATTAATATTAATATTAATATTAATATTAAACCAATTGTCAGTGATTACTAACCGATTAGACCGCTTGGACCCCCAGCAGCCGTTCCCCTCGGCTCGTCTGGGTGGCGCAGCTTCCGCTGCTCCGGCGGCTGTCCAGCCTGCTCCGGGTGCGCCGGCACAGCTCACACCAATCACCACTCCCGCTCGCTTTAGCGGCAAGCTTGGTGGAGCCCGGGGTTTTATCATGCAGTGTGAGTCCGTGTTCCATCGCGTCCCCGGAGACTTTCCCTCAGACCACAGCAGGATTGGCTATGTAGGTAACCTCCTGGAGGGTCGAGCGCTTACCTGGGCTTATGCCATCATGGCGAGGCCCAGCTACGCCACCCTCACCTATGGTCAGTTCGTGCGACAATTCCTGGAAGTGTTCGATCACTCGCGTTTGGACAGTGTCCAGGTCGACCGCCTTCTCGGCCTCCAACAGGGGAGCCGATCGGCGGCCGAATACACGATCAACTTCCGGGTTACCGCGGAGGAAGTTGGCTGGGAAGAGCGTGCGCTCTGCGGCATCTTCCTCCGCAGCCTTAACTCTGGTCTGAGGGATGAGCTGGCCGGCCGGGATGTCCCGGAGACTCTAGCGGAGCTGATCTCCCTTGCTATTAGCTTGGATAACAGGCTGCGCGAGTGCGCCTCAGAGTGGAAGCACTCTTCTCGCTCACGGGGCGCCTCAGCGCACCTGCCCCAAGCTCGCCACCTGGCGTTTCCGCCGCCGGAGGTCTCCGAGGAGTCGGAGCCGATGGTGACAGGCCGGACAAAGCTCCCCCTGGCGGAGAAACAACGCCGCCGTGATCTGGGCCTTTGCATGTATTGCGGGGGCAGCCAGCACACGGTGGAGCATTGTCCGGAGAAGCCAAACGAGGAGGTCCACGAGTCACTGTAGGGGGCCTCGTGGACGCTAATCGGTTAAATCCCCTCACACATTTGACGCGGCCCATCCGTTTTTGTCACAACCTCACGGGGCACCTCACGCATGCACTGGTGGATTCAGGCGCGGAGGGTAGCTTTATTTCACAGAGCCTGGCAACCCGATTGGGCATCCGTTGTCACCCCCTCGATCCTCCTCTCGCCCTAGTTAATCTCTCCCGTGTCTCACTGGGAAAGGTGACCCACCGGACATCCCCTATTCCGGTAATCATCTCTGGAAACCACCGGGAGGATATCTCCTTCTACGTCCTGCCCACCTCGGTTTCACCTGTCATTCTCGGATACCCTTGGCTCTGCCTCCACAACCCCGTCTTGGATTGGAAGACCGGTAAAGTGTTTGCTTGGAGCACCTTCTGTATGGGCACCTGTCTCCAATCCGCTGCCTGCGCCCCGTCTTCGCCTCCCACAGCTAAGGACACTGCGCCCCCGGATCTCACCCTTGTGCCCGCAGAGTTCCACGACCTGGGTGCGGTCTTCAGCAAGTCCAAGGCGATGTCTCTTCCTCCTCACCGGCCCTACGACTGTGCCATCAACATCCGCCAGGGGGCGCCCCTACCCTCAGGACGCCTCTACAGCCTGTCAGCGCCAGAGAAGGAGGCCATGAACACCTACTTGAAGGAGTCGCTCAGCGCTGGGATTATCTGACCATCTTCCTCACCAGTAGGTGCAGGGTTCTTCTTCGTGGGAAAGAAGGACGGCTCCCTTCGTCCTTGCATAGATTATCGAGCTCTCAATGACATCACGGAGAAGGACCGTTCCACTCCCTCCAGGGGGCGACCTGGTTTACCAAGCTGGATCTCCGCAGCGCTTACCACCTCGTCCGGATCTGGGAGGGAGATGAATGGAAGACAGCCTTCCGTACCCCAAACGGTCATTTTGAATATCTAGTTATGCCGTTTGGGTTGACCAACGCTCCAGCCGTCTTCCAGCGCCTCATTAATGACGTCCTCCGGGATTTCATCGGCCTGTTCGTGTTCGTTTACCTGGACGATATCCTCATCTTCTCCAGGTCCAGGGATGAGCACCGGGTCCACGTGAGGCGGGTCCTGCAGAGGCTGTTGGAGAATCGTCTATATGTCAAGGCGGAGAAGTGTGAGTTCTACGCCAAGACTACTTCCTTCCTGGGGTTCGTCATCTCCCATGACCAGGTGCTCCCGGACCCAGCGAAGATTAAAGCGGTGGTGGATTGGCCCACACCTACCTCAAGGAAACAGGTTCAGCAGTTTGTCGGGTTCGCCAATTTCTACCACCGCTTCGTCCCTAACTTTGGAGCCATCGTCGGTCCTCTGACCCGCCTCACCTCCCCTAAGACCCCATTCCGGTGGACTGAAGAGGCCGCAACGGCCTTCCAGGCGCTGAAGAAGGAGTTTTCCTCCTCCCGGGTCCTCAGCCAGGTCGATCCCGCGCTGCAGTGCATAGTGGAGGTGGACGCTTCGGACACAGGGGTGGGGCGGTGCTGTCCCAGCAGTCTCCAGCCAACGGAGTCAAGCGACCTTGCACCTTCTTCTCTCGGCGCTTGTCCCCGGCAGAGCATAATTATGATGTGGGGGACAGAGAGCTTCTGGCCATCAAGCTTGCGCTTCAGGAGTGGCGCCACTGGCTGGAGGGGGCCGCCTTGCCTTTCATGGTCCTTACTGACCACAAGAACTTGGAATATCTAAGATCTGCCAAGCATCTGAACGCCCGCCAGGTGCGCTGGTCCATGTTCTTTGCAAGGTTTAAATTTAACATCACCTACAGGCCTGGCTCCAAGAACGGCCTGCCCGACGCCCTCTCCAGGCAATTTGCCCCAGAGGCCACGGAAGATGCTGTTCACACCATCCTGCCCAGGTCGTGTGTCATGGGGGCTGTTTCCTGGGACATAGAGGATAAGATCCGGAGGGCGCAGGAGTCGGAACCGGACCCTGGCGGCGGACCGGAGGGGAAGCTCTTCGTGCCATCTGCCGTCCGGGGGGACGTTATTCACTGGCTCCATACCTCTAAGCTCACCTGCCATCCTGGAGCTTCCCGGATGATCGACCTCCTCCAGCGATCTTTTTGGTGGCCAGGTCTGCGGAAGGATGCCGCCCGCTACGCCCGGGCCTGTCCCGTCTGCGCCACCAGTAAGTCAGGTAACGCTCCCGCTGCGGGTCTGCTCCAGCCCCTGCCCGTCCCTGGCAGGCCCTGGTCACACATCGCTCTAGACTTTGTCACCGGCCTTCCTGTCTCCAACAACTTCGACACAGTTCTGACCATCGTTGACCGTTTCTCCAAGGCCGCCCACTTTGTGCCCCTACGTGGACTCCCCTCAGCCTTGGAGATGGCGGACCTCCTCATCCAGCACGTGGTCAGACTGCACGGAATACCGGTCGACGTGGTCTCCGATCGTGGTCCCCAGTTCTCTTCGGATGTCTGGAGATCCTTTTGCAACGCCCTGGGAGCCAAAGTAAGCCTCACCTCCGGCCATCACCCCCAATCCAACGGGCAGTGTGAACGGACCAATCAGGAACTGGAGGCTGCGCTCCGCTGCGTCACCACATCTAAGCCCGCGTCTTGGAGTTCTCACCTCGCCTGGGTGGAGTACGCCCACAACACCTCTCGCTCATCTGCCATCGGGATGTCTCCCTTCAAGGCATCCCTGGGTTATGATCCACCTCTATTCCCCGCGCAGGAGGGCGAATTGGCTGTTCCCTCTGCCCAGGCGCACCTCAGGCGGTGCCGCTCCTTTTGGACTACGGCGCGCAATGCACTTTTACACACGGCGGAGCGCAATAAATCCACGGCGAACCGGCACAGGAGACCTGCCCCTGCCTACCAGGTGGGACAACAAGTCTGGGTATCCACACAGGATGTTAACCTAAAGGGTGAGAGGAGGAAGCTGGCCCAACGATTCATCGGCCCATTTCCCATTACAAAGATTATCAACCCGGTGGCTGTGCGTGTGGCTATTCCCTCCTCCCTCCGCATCCATCCCACCTTCCATGTCTCCAAGGTCAAACCGGTGGTCTCTGACCCCCTCTGCCCTCCACCTGCAGCGCATCCCGCTCCCCGGATGATTGGTGGCCACCCGGCCTGGACTGTCTCCGACATCTTGGACGCCCGGCGCCGGGGTCGCGGGTTGCAGTATTTTGTGGACTGGGAGGGCTATGGACCCGAATGGAGACAATGGGTGCCTTCCTTGCTGGTGTTGGACTGGCCTCTCATCGCTGAGTTCCATCGAGCGCACCCAGAGAAACCATCGCCAGGAGGCGCTGCTAGAGGGGGGAGTACTGTCATGACTCGCCGCTCATCAGTGGCGCCAGCTGCGTGCACACCTGCTCCTCGTCAGCGGCGAGTTATTTAATCCACTCTCCCCTGGGCTTCGGCCTGAAGCCGTCTCTCTACTTCGGCATCACTTGCTACAACGGTACTCTCACCTACAAGCAAGACAATCTGGGTAAGCTCCCCTTACCTCCTTTCCTCCAGCCTTCTCCCCTGTGCACAGGTGGACTTCCCGGCGGCGGACTTCCTCATCTCGCCGCTACCTCCGCGCTGCTGCTACAGGCACTCCAGGTCGCTGTCTCCCGGGCTCCGCCCTTGTCGACGCCAGCCACCTGTCCTAACCAAGTAAGCCAGCAAGACTGTAATTATCCTCTGTGTTGGTGTGGTGCCCGTTACCCTTCTCCCTCTGCTTCCTCCCATAGGGTTGTCCGGCTGAACGGCTTCCTGCCCCCGTGCCTGACGCAGACTCCACCACCAACACATCCTTATTCCACAGACACGCAGTCACACATCCCTGTTGTCAATAAAGCTATTAAATCTACCCTGAGCCTGCGTGTGTGTCTCCTGAGCCGTGCATTATGTCAAAGGCTCGGTGGGCTGCACGGTGGCGCAGTGGTTTAGCACTGTGGCAGCACAGCTTTACCCTCGGCCGGGGGACCGCGGGGATCATGAGATCGTGGGTTCGATCCCAGCCCCCGACCAACAGTGAGCTGTGTGGAGTTTGCATGTTCTCCCCGTGTTGCGCGGGTTTACTCCGGGATTTCTCCGGTTTCCTCCCGCACACCAAAAACATGTAGGTTTAGGGCGCTCGCGCACGCAGCGACCAGCAGCCGGTGGCTTGTCACCAGACTGCAAACCAAGTCTACCTACGGGTACAAATAAGTAACAAAAAAAAAAAAAAAAGGCTCTGCCAATCAGGACATAGGACAAAGAGATAAGAGAAAAAAACAAAGACATAAGAGAGAAGGGTCATATTAAAAAGTTAAAGACTAGTCAAAGAGGTTAAAAACTCAAAAGTCTAAAACCCAATAAAAGATTTAGAACGCAAATAAAAAAACCTACAAAAATAAGTAGATATAAAATAAAATTACTAAATAGGTAACTAAATTATGTGCAATATATTGTTACAACTTGTTCAATTCTTTAACAGCAGCAGGAACAAAGCTGCTTTTGTAGCGCTGGGTTTTACTTTTTGGGACAGCAAACCTCCGTCTGGAGGGAAGAAGCTGAAAGTGGCAGTGCAAAGGGTGGGAGTCATCATTTAAAATAGAGGTAGCAATCCTCTGTACCTGTCTGGTGTACAGGGATGTCAGGCTCAGCTGTGACTCACCAAGCAAACGACTGGACCATCTAACTACCTGATCCAAGGATTTCCTCTGTTTCAGTTTTATCTGACCAAACCATGACACTAAAGAAAAGAATAAAACAGATTCAATAAAAGCCCAATAAAACATTGTCATTATGGTTCGGTCAATTTGGAAGCGTGCAAGTTTCCGTAAACAATGCAAATATTGCTGACTCTTTTTGCACACCTTTTCACATTTCTCTCCAAAGTTTAAATTACTATCAATAATCGTCCCAAGATATTTGTAGGATTGTACACATTCAGTGGTCTGGCCTTTTAGTACAGTGACTTCGTGCCTGGGAGTTTTCCTCCTAAAGTCAGTAATCATATCTTTAGTTTTTGTCGTATTCAGCTGCTGGTAGGAATCCTCACACCAGTGAACAAAATCATCAACTACTGGGCCGAGGCCACTCTCACCATCCTGGAGGAGACTGACAACAACTGAATCATCAGCATACTTTATAATGTGTCTGTTGTCATGTCTGCTCCGACACATGTCTGTGTACAGGATGAAGAGTAGTGGTGACTACACACACCCCTGCGGAGAGCCAGTAGAAGAACACTTTTGGTCAGACAATGTACCATTGACCCTTACTCTCTGTGTCCTGTTGGTTAAAAAATCCAGAATCCAACCCACCAGATTATTACTCAAATCAAATTGTTGCAGGAGCCTTTCAACTAAAATATGAGGTTGGATTGTATTAAAAGCGGAGGAAAAGTCCACAAATAAAAGCCTGGCGTGTGTCCCATTAAAATCCAGATGTTTAAAAAGCATGTTAAACAGAGTGACAGTGGCATCCTCTACTCCTCTGTGAGGCCTATAGGCAAACTGCAAAGGATCCAATGCATGCTCAGTCTGCTTTAGGACCTCAAATCTGACCAGTTTTTCAAAAATTTTAATTAAAATTGAAGTCAGAGCAACTGGTCTAAAATCATTTATCGTTTTAGGACAGCTGGATTTTGGAACGGGGACAACCACAGCATCTTTCCAGATCTTAGGCACATGTTGTGTCTGTAAGGACTTATTGAAAATGTAGTGAAATACAGGACTTAGCTCATGTGCACAGGACTTTACCAAGCGCCCACATATATTATCAGGGCCCTGACTTTTGTTCACTTTTACAGCACAGAACGCCCTTTTAACATCCTGCACCTCAATATTAAAGTGCTGATTGTCTTTGAGTTTCTGTTTCAAACCTTGGGTTTCTGTGCTAAAATCAAAGGAGTCAAAACAACCATAAAAACAATTAAGAGCATTAGCCAGCTCTGTGTCTGAGCTAAAACCATCTAAAAACACACAATTACTGCGCTCTGTGCTCTGAAGGCCTGCAATAGTTTTCATACTGGCCCAGGCTGAACCAAGTTTCTTTGATGCCATCTTGCTTTCCAACTCTGATTTATAATTCT
This sequence comes from Pholidichthys leucotaenia, assembly GCA_020510985.1. Taxonomy (NCBI): domain Eukaryota; kingdom Metazoa; phylum Chordata; class Actinopteri; order Cichliformes; family Pholidichthyidae; genus Pholidichthys; species Pholidichthys leucotaenia. Next base: position 67,086,088 of record CM035843.1, read on the forward strand.
GTTTTGCTCTTAAAATTTCGGCCTTCAGCTCTTCTGTGGCAACCTGCAGCTCAGAAACAACCCCCTGTTTGAAGGCAAGTGCTTTCCTCTGTAAGCAGGATTTAACTGATTTTGTAACCCGTGGCTTGTTGTTGGGATATATTTTGACACGTTTACATGGAACGATCATGTCTCTACAGAAAGCCATGTATGAGCATGTCACGTCCACTAAAGAGTCAAAATCTACAGTACTGTTCATTAATATATAAACATACGCCGCCCCCTGACGTTTCCCTGTTACCTCTTCCTGCCGATTCAAGCGAAGTGGGGCTCCAAAGCCGTCAATCCACAGGTCCGCATCCCGGTCATGCGCCGTAAGCCACGTCTCCGTGTAAGCCATGACACAGCAGTTCTTGAAATCCTTCTGATATTGTGCATTCCCTTGAATTTCATCCACTTTATTTCTCAGGGATTGTACGTTCCCCATAATAATGGAAGGAAGAGGAATGCGGTTAAGCTGTTTCCTCCTCAGGTTTAATCTTATGCCTCCACGCTTTCCGCGTTTCCTCCTCTTGTCTCTCTTTTCATTGCTGTGTCCATGAAAATCTCTTAAAATAAAGTCCGGCAGTTGCGGCACGGACTCAAACATTATCCATGTTTAAATGCAGTAACATGTTTCTGGAATACTGTATTCTTCCCGGCATGATCGCGATCCCGCTTACCTCCAAGACAAAGAAATCATGCAGTAATTGGTAAAGTAACTCAGTTACTTTTGAAAAGAACTAACTGTGGAGGAACTCCCCCCCCACAGAGCACTCAGCAGGGGGTGTGACCACCCCACACACCCCCTGGTCATTTGGGCTCCAGCTCCGGAGGAACTGTCGGAGGGCATGTCAGTCAGTGGGGGGGAAGGGGGGGGGGTGGAAAAAAACAGTGTGCTCCGCTCAGAGTTCTAGCACGTTGAACGGCCGTGGATAGTGGGTGCACAGGCCGGTGTGCAGTAGTGCGTATTGGAACCAGACGGCAATCCGCCGGCTTCGGGAGTGAGGTGCTGGAAAAGCTCTGTGCAGGAGGAGGGGGAGGTGGTGATAGTAAGCGAGTGCCGGCCCGGGACGTCAAAGGTGTCTAGGCCGTGCAAAAATTGCGTGTGGATCCGCGATGGTAAGGGACTTTCCAGTTAAGCCTGGCGGAGATCCACAGTGGCTGTGAAGACAAAAAAAAAACATTTTATCTGACTCCTCCCGCGGCTCGATCCAACGAGGATGTGGGGAAAGCAAGCGGCCAAATTCCCCGAGGATGCATAGCGGCTGTGAAACAACTGAAACTGTGTCAGGGACTCGGCAGTTTGGCTTTAGGTGTGGGAAGCAGCCCTAAAGTCATCGGGGAAAGCAATCGGCTAAATTCCCGTTATGCACCGTGGCTGAGAACCCCATACAAAGTCCTGTGTGCGGGCTGCACGTCTGCTCCAGGTGCGCGAGCAGCCCTGAAGGTTCCGAGGGTGGCGATCGGCCGTTTTTCTCGGGCATGTGCAGCGGCGGAGGACGCTGTATCAGTCTGTGGAGCCGGTTTGTCCCTGGTGCGTGGCACGCGCCTGGCACAGTGACCACATAGCTGGGAGTTGCGCTGTCCTCATAATCCTGCGGAGTGCGTGCAGGGCTTCTGTGCGCGGGAGGTCCACTGTCCGGAGTTTAGTCAGAGTCGGGGAGCTCGGTGGAAATCAGCGCAGTCAGCGTCGATGATTGTCCCCGTTCAGGCTGCTTCCTTCGTTCGCTCGTGTCGTTCATGGTGCATTTTGGTCCAAGCGCTGCGCTCCAGTGAGGATTAAGAGGTTGCAGGCATTCTCTGGTCCTCTGGGATCCACAGTGCGGTGAGAGGGAGCAGACGGTCATTCTCCCTCGTCAGGTCACCAGTGTGGAGGTAAGAGATCAGGCAAAGGGTGCACCATGACGCGTGCTGGGGCTTCCCGTCCGGGTCGTCTCTGGGGTGTTCGTCTCATGTTCAATTCTTCGTCAAGGATCACCAGTGTGGAGGAACAAAATAAGTTCAGGCGTGACACGGCGAGCTGGAAGTTTTCAGAGTTTTTTCTCCATCATCAAAAGACACACTGTAGCGCTGAGCGCTGTGTTGTGCTGTGTGTGTCCTGTGAGGCATGTAAAGTCAGTCTTTTATACAGACAAGAGAGAATGCATGGCACATTTACATATTGATATACATATCAGTCAATACATATCAATCGCGTGATTAACTGGCGCCGGACTTCCTCTCCTTAATCCGGGGATGTCTAACAATAGTCATTGTTCTGGTTGTCCCCCTAGGGGCTCTCTGTCCGTATGCAAATTGTTCTGCTTCCTGCCCTAGCTGAGTGTGATGGTTGAATGTCCATGTAGATTGTGGTGGGTCACCACATAACTGTAATTAGTTACTGTTTTTGAGTAACTTGCCCAACACTGCCCGTAAATGACCCTCAACAGGTGTGAGCTCCCTTCTTGATGTACAATCTCACCTGTACCCAGCCAGCCAGCCATCTTCTACCACTTAACCAGGGATCCAGGTTGCGGGAGCATCAGACTTCCACCCGGTTCACATAGCACCATGATCCCCATGATCCTTCCTGCAGGTGGTCCACTGGAGGGAGGACCCATCTGCCTCCTTTGGGTACACTGGGTCCTTGATGTAACATTTTTCATGTAGATCCACTGGACAACTCTTAGTCTGGCCCTTCACCCAGGACCAGTTTGCCTTCAGAAACCCTACCAGGGACAAGTTGACCCTGACAGCATAGCTCCTGAGATCATTCAGGCACTCAAACCCCTCCACCACAATAAGGTGGCGCTCCATGGAAGGGCTGTACCAAACCATTCTACTTTTTGAAACAAAAGGTTTTAGATGAGAAACTAAATGTTCCCCCCTCAGTTTTCTACTGCATGCTTAAAACATGTTAATAACTTGTGTGATTGCCCTGTGCTAATATTGCAACTAAATTATGTGTTTGGAGAGGCCTCCTGCTGTATTTGTGGCCCTTCTGTTTCCATGTATAGGTAGGGTGCGTTTTAAGGCCAAGGCCAATGATTGTTTTAGCAATATACTTGTTCCTGCCTAATGTAGCCTTTTTTAATAGACACCATCTTTTAGCTAAATTTTAAAGGCTTCTGTAGTTCAAGGTTATTTGCTAACCTCTCTACAGTATGTCTTTCATATTCTGTGCCAATTGACACTAAGGATATGTCCAATCATTGGGTCTAATGTGTTAAAATTTGATGGGCCTAGCTCAATCAATGAGATCGCTTTGGCCATGAAATGATTTAGATTTCATTTGGACCCTGCGACCTTTTGATACCTGAACTATAGCCAGAAGAGCTGGTTCCAAGGTCAGTTTATCTGCCAAGCTAAGAGTCTGTAGTTTCATTTATAAGATGTAGTATCAGACAGGGGCGACCACTTGCCAGCATGGGTAATAAATTGTTAGCCAAGGCACAGAAAGCACACTAACTGCAGGGTTGCTGAATGGATCCCACATGCAGAAAACTCCTTCTATAATAAACCTACCATGGTAGCTGTGCTGAGAAACACATTGTATATCACTATAATACTACTGTTTAAAGGTGCTTCAGATGTGGACAACTTTAAACTCACTTGATATTGCAGTAAACCTAAAAATCTGCTTCAGACGTTTAATATTTGCCCTGTCTTGTCTGACACCTGGGGGCATCTCTTTATGGAGGCTTCCAATGCCAGTCCTCCTCCAAACTTAACAAGATGAGGTGTGCATCCATCTATAAATGCACAAAATCTTTGTGTGTGTGTGTGTGTGTGTGTGTGTGTGTGTGTGTTCCTCACATATCTCTCGAACCGTTCGTCAGACTGGCCTCAGATTTTATAAGTGCTTTGCTGAGCTTACAAGGGTGTGCATCCTCGACTATGGAGTTCTTCAATCAAAATATGTAATTTTGATCAATAAAAGTTTAGCCACCATTCTGTCTCCTCATGCTGTGGCTAATAGAATTGTGGGCAGGGTTTCGGATTGACTTCGTACTGATTGGATAATATGCTGTATCACGGCATCAGTAACCACAGCGCTCCGTGAGCAAAACAAGGAAACCAAAAGGACAAATTTGACTAGAAAAAGATAATACTGAAGATTTAATGCTTAAAAAAACATACCATAAAGTTGCTGTGATTGTGTAGGTTTAAAAGATAATTCCACATATGTGGAGAACATGAGATGCGCAAGCAGACTGGGCGGAGTGTCAGCAGGGACCGGGTCTGACAAAGAATACCGGTGTATCAAGACAGAACATACCGGCAGAAGCAGCAGCCCGACCGTGTGGGCCACGGTCCTTCACATGGAGGCACACCCAGTCTGCCCAGTCAGTAGTAGACAGGAGTACCTGCTTCTGCTTCACCCGTGTGGTACCACTGCACTTTGCAGGACCGCAAGTCCCCCCTCCCGTACGAGTATCTAAAAATTAAAAATTTAAAAATAATACTGCCATGATTGTGGAGCAGAATGACCAGAATGGCTTAATGACCAAATGCCGGACACAAAAATGCCCAAATAACAAAATCATTTTTAGTTAAATATTTACTGACAAATGGGCAGCACTGGTGCAACGATTGCAGTCAAATGGGTCCTTCTGCTGCGTAATAATGTTGGGTGTTTTGTAGATAATTCAGTTGATTACAGTTTTAGAAATCATTTTAATAACAAAATATTGCGAAAATATAAACTGATGCACTACAGTGGGTTTCAAATATTTGTAAACGTAGCCTGTTATACAGACGTGGACAAAATTGTTGGTACCCCTCTGTTAATGAAAGAAAAACCCACAATGGTCACAGAAATAACTTGAATCTGATAAAAGTGTTAATAAATAAAAATTCTATGAAAATTAACCAATGAAAATCAGACAATGCTTTTGAATTGTGGTTCAACAGAATTATTTTAAAAAACAAACTCATGAAACAGGCCTGGACAAAAATGATGGTACCCCTAGAAAAGATTGAAAATAATGTGACCATAGGGACATGTTCAACCAAGATGTGTCCTCTAATTAACATCACAGGTGTCTACAAACTTGTAATCAGTCAGTCGGCCTATTTAAAGGGTGACAAGTAGTCACTGTGCTGTTTGCTGACATGGTGTGTACCACACTAAACATGGACTAGAGGAAGCAAAGGAGAGCGTTGTCTCAGGAGATTAGAAAGAAAATTATAGACAAGCATGTTAAAGGTAAAGGCTATAAGACCATCTCCAAGCAGCTTGATGTTCCTGTGACTACAGTTGCACATCCATCCATCCATCTTCTTCCGCTTAATCCTTTTCAGGTTGCGGGGGGGCTGGAGCCTATCCCAGCATCTTTGGGCGAGAGGCAGGGTACACCCTGGACAGATCACCAGTCCATCGCAGGGCCAACACAGAGAGACAGACAACCATTCACTCTCACAGTCATACCTAAGGACAATTCAGAAACCCCAGTTTTTGAAGCCAGTTAACCTAACTTGCATGTTTTTGGCATGTGGGAGAAATCCCGGAGTAAACCCACGCAGACACGGGGAGAACATGCAAACTCCACACAGATCACTGTTGGTCGATGGCTGGGATCAAACCCAGGATCCCCCGGCCAAGGGTGAGTTGCTGTGCTGCCACAGTGCTAACAACTCTGCCACTGCGCCGCCTACAGTTGCACATATTATTCAGAAATTTAAGATCCACAGGACTGTAGCCAACCTCCCTGGACGTGGCCACAGGAGGAGACGGATAATACGAATGGTAACAAAAGAGCCCAGAACAACCTCTAAACACATTCATGGTGAACTCCAAGGTCAAGGTACATCAGTATCAGATTGCACCATCCGTCGTTGTTTTAGCCAAAGTGGACTTCATGGGAGACGACCAAAGAGGACACCACTGTTGGAAACAAATCATAAAAAAGCCCGACTGGAATTTGCCAAACCGCATGTTGACAAGCCACAAAGCTTCTGGGAGAATGTCCTAGGGACAGACGAGACAAAACTGGAACTTTTTGGCAAGGCACATCAGCTCTGTGTTCACAGACACAAAAATGAAGCATACCAGGAAAAGAACACTGTCCCTACTGTGAAACATAGAGGACGTTCTGTTATGTTCTGGGGCTGCTTTGCTGCATCTGGCACAGGGAGTCTTGAATCTGTGCAGGGTACAATGAAATCTCAAGACTATCAAGGTATTCTAGAGAGAAATGTGCTGCCCAGTATCAGAGAGCTTGGTCTCAGTCGCAGGTCATGGGTCTTGCAACAGGATAATGACCCAAAACGCACAGCTAAAAACACCCAAGAATGGCTAAGAGCCAAACATTGGACTATTCTAAAGTGGCCTTCTATGAGCCCTGATCTAAATCCTATTGAACATCTGTGGAAGGAGCTGAAACATGCCGTCTGGAGAAGGCACCCTTCAAACCTGAGACAACTGGAGCAGTTTGCTCATGAGGAGTGGGCCAAAATACCTGCTGAGAGGTGCAGAAGTCTCATTGACAGTTACAGAAATCATTTGATTGCAGTGATTGCCTCAAAAGGTTGTGCAACAAAATATTAAGTTAAGGGTACCATCATTTTTGTCCAGGCCTGTTTCATGAGTTTGTTTTTTAAAATAATTCTGTTGAACCACAATTCAAAAGCATTATCTGATTTTCAATGGTTAATTTTCATAGAATTTTTATTTATTACCACTTTTGTCAGGTTCAAGTTATTTCTGTGACTACTGTGGGTTTTTCTTTCATTAACAGAGGGGTACCAACAATTTTGTCCACGTCTGTAGTAATGCATGAGTTTGACGATACACAGAAGAAATTCTATATTACACTGAACTCCATCACTGAACAGTAATATAAACTAAAATAATTATAATGATGACTGAACAACTCCCGATTCCCCAAAGTGCAAGAGACACTATTATAAATATAAGTGATAAAAGATCACACAAATAAGTGATCTGACAAACAAATAAAAAAGGGATTTGAAACAGTCGCTAATATTGGATGCCCCATTCATTTTCAATAACTAGGTATTCTGTAATTAATATTCACACAATCAAAGAAATCTTAGTGCCATTTAGTCCCTTTTATATCTGTCAAAGATATAAATCACATGTGTGATTGCCTACATACAGTGGTGTAAAAAAAACTGTTTGCCCTCTTCCTGATTTTTAATTTTTTTGTATGTTTGTCATACTTAAATGTTTCAGACCATCAAACAAATTTAAATATTAGACAAAGATAACACAAAGAAACACAAAATGCAGTTTTTAAATAAAGGTGTTTATTATTAAGGGTAAAAAAAAATCCAAACCTATGTGGCCCTGTGTGAAAAAGTGATTGCCCCCCTCCCATTAAAACATAAATTAACTGTGGTTTATCACATCTTTGGAAAGCTGAGTTCAATTTCTCTAGCTACAGCAACGCCTGATTACTGCCACACTTGTTCTCAATCAAGAAATCACTTAAAATAGGACCTGCCTGACAAAGTGAAGTAGACCAAAAGATCCTCAAAAGCTAGACATTATGCTGCGATCCAAAGAAATTCAGGAACAAATGAGAAACAAAGTAAATGAGATCTAACAGTCTGGAAAAGGTTATAAAGCCATTTCTAAAGCTTTGGGACCCCAGCAAACCACAGTGAGAGCCATTATCTACAAATGGTGAAAACATGGAACAGCGGTGAACCTTCCCAGGAGTGGCTGGCTGACCAAAACTACCCCAAGAGCGCAGCGACGACTCATCCAAGAGGTCACAAAAGACCACACAACAGCATCCAAAGAACTGCAGACCTCACTTGCCTCAGTTAAAGTCAGTGTCCATGACTCTACCATAAGAAAGAGACTGGGCAGAAATGCCCTACATGGCAGAGTTCCAAGACAACCACTGCGGAGCAAAAAGGACATAAAGGCTCGTCTCAGTTTTGCCAGAAAACATCTTGATGATCCCCAAGACTTGTGGAAAAATACTTTGTAGCCTGACGACACAAAAGTTGAATTTTTTGGAAAGTGTGTGTCCCATTACATCCGGCGTAAAAGTAACACAGTATTTCAAAATAAGAACATCATAACAACAGTAAAATATGGTGGTGGTAGTGTGATGGTCTGGGGCTGTTTTGCTACTTCGGGACCTGGAAGACTTGCTGTGGTAAATGGAACCATGAATTCTGCTGTCTACCAAAAAATCCTGAAGGAGAATGTCCGACTATCTGTTCGTGACCTCAAGCTGAAGCGCACTTGGGTTCTGCAGCAGGACAATGATCCAAAACACACCAGCAAGTCCACCTTTGAATGGTTTAAGAAAAACGAAATGAAGACTTTGGAGTGGCCTAGTCAAAGTCCTGACCTGAATCCGATTGAGATGCTGTGGCATGACCTTAAAAAGGTGGTGGTTCATGCTCGAAAACCCTCCAGTGTGGCTGAATTACAACAATTCTGCAAAGATGAGCAGGACAAAATTCCTCCACAGCACTGTGAAAGACTCATTGCCAGTTATCGCAAATGCTTGATTGCAGTTGTTGCTGTTAAGGGTGGCCCAACCAGTTATTAGGTTTAGGGGGTAATCACTTTTTCACACAGGGCCATGTAGGTTTGGATTTTTTTTCCCCCTTCATTATAAACACCTTCATTTAAAAACTGTATTTTGTGTTTACTTGTGTTATCTTTGTCTAATATTTAAATTTGTTTGATGATTTGAAACATTTAAGTGTGACAAACATACAAAAAAATGAGAAACCAGGAAGGGGCCAAAAACTTTTTCACATCACTGTATGCCTGAAGGGCATTCTTGTCATTCAGACAGGTGAATTAAGGTGATTCTTCTCTCAGATCAACACATGCTTGACAATATGCTCAAACATTCATAATCGTTTTACTTTTTTTTCACATTACAGAATGACGCAAAAGCTTTTGTCACATTGCTGCATAAGCTGAAAAAAACTGCAGTATTCTAACTGAATTGTGCTGTATTCAAAATGAACCCAAGTAGCTGAAGGACAGTTACTTATTTACTCCCTTTGATCAAAGCACCTGCAGAAAATCTGTCAGGTTAGGAAAGTTATTTTCTCATCGCATGCCAGCTGCAGCCCACACTCCCACCTTTGAAGTGTGCATGCTACATTTTAACTTGTTGCTACGGGGTGTCATAGGACTCAGTGATATGAGTCACTGTCTAAATGGGTGCACAGATCATAACCTCTAAATGCCACCCTCTGATTAATAGATATTTTAGCAGTGCTGATTGTATCACCGTTGAAAACATTGCATTAGTCAACACATTGTCTGACCATATCACTACAATTTGACTTTGCTTCATTCTTAATTTGTATTTTGGCATGTTATGCTTGACCAAGGCTGGATTACACATTGAAAGTCTATCTCCACGAGGTAACTTTTAATCCACTTAGTGATGGAAAGTTACAGAGGTGTGAGGTTTGGTCGCCAAAGAATAAAAGGGTGTATGGAACTAAACTGGTAAGACGTGGAGATTTACAAGCCACTGGCGCTGGCCTTTTGATTGGTTAAATCTTGTGTAAAGAGGCCTGGAACCATCCAATCCTCCTCTGGCTCTGAGCAGATTATTAGGACCTTGCCAGGGTTTATGTAATCCTGGTCAACAATGACAGAAAGCCTCATATTGAAAGCCCTCAAAGGGACAGTTATTTTGTGACTATCCAAACCCAGCACTAATTTTGGAAACATCAGTTCACATCCCAACATGCAGAACAAAGATACAAAAACACAGCTCAAGCACAAAGTGAAGTAGGGCACTAATCTGATCTGAATTTTTATATATATATATATATATATAAACAGCATATCTTTAGGTCACATGAATATAAAAAAATCCTGATTTTGCTTTGCTGATATTTAATTAGCCTGATATAAACCACAAGTCAACACATTTGTCTTTTGGTCTCCATGGAAACTTTATTTTCAGTTTCTAAAAATAAATTCCATAAAAATAACAATGTATACTCTCTCAGAAAGAAAGAAAATGTTTTAAAGCTCTTTCCCATACCCATATAGCAATCATTTCTTAACAGTCCTCTGTGTTATGTGTCATGTATGCCTGGCGTTGAGAAGAATTGGTCTGCCACAATATGGCACAGGCATTTTGGACTGAGTCAGAATAGATATAAACACATTACTTTTTTTCCTTTATAATAGGGATGAAATGTTGATGTCTGCATACATTACACTGGAAATGATGACCACAATCCAAAACGCCAGCAACAATATGCACTGGGTCTAGCTACCATGGATAATGTTACCGGTAGGCTCACCCAATTAAGTTCCAATCTTCCAACAATTAAATCAAATAAAATATCTTACAAGTAATTTCAGTTTTGCATCTGCTGATTCTAACTAAAGCACAAAATGCATGACAAAGATAATTCATGGAAAGGCTTTAAACTATAAGGTGTTCACTGCACAGAATTCTGAGCACATGAACTTAATTTTGTGTTCTTTGATGTTTTTCTTCACTTTAACACTGCACACTAAGACACATTTGGTAGGAGGTTTAAAAAAGATGCACTTGGAAAGAGATTAAATAAACTTTCAGCACAGCAGTGCACTAGAAACACATCGACATGATAGACAAGAATAGCCTTGGAACTATATACCATGGGTGACAGATGAAGCCCTGAAGTATACTGTACACAATGTCAACGTAAATGCAACAAACTTCAGTCTGCAGTCTTCAATGTTGACAACACAGAAAATGAGATGCATAAAATCTGAATGGACAGAGATTCATGAGCACTGGCACTCTGAGTTTTTGTTATGACACAACAGAAGTGCATTAAAAGCTGGATGCTGAGCTATAACAAACGACAAAATCAAATCAAAAACACAGTAGTAGAAAAGACATTATATAAAAAATGTTTTTTAAAAATAGCAGTACAGCTCCAGACTGGAATTTGGTCATTAAAATGCCAACCCAAAAGGTACCATCTGTATTACTTTAATCATTGATACTGGAAGCAATAAAATCAAGAAATAAGCTGTCACCTTGTGCTTCTTTATCCCCATCTCTTCCATGTGCTTACAAAAACAAGTACATTCTCTAAAACCATATGTTGTAACAGTAAATTCTGTCATTTTAAATGTAACACTTCCAGAAGCTTAAAGAAAAAAAAAAAAAAACATTTTATCACAAACACAATGGTCAGATGCAACACATCAGTGAAGCAATGCTTTATGACATTTAGCATAAACTGATTTTCCAAATTTCATAATGAACTCTTAAAAAGAGATGCCAACATTTCATTTCAACTTATTTATGAAAAAAAAAAAAAAAAAAAAAAAATCAGGATTTTGACAACTTTAAAATGTTCATCATCAGTACAATAAATATGAAAGGATTCACATTGAAGTTCTGCTGATATAGTCTAGTGATAATCAGTGTTCTGTGGAAGAAACTTGAACAAAACTGTTGTCATGGTCTACAACCTGAAATAAACTTTAAAGTTACAGATACTGTATATGTATGTAATGCTACACCAGCAACTAAGCCTAAAGTCACTTTCAACAAGAGTGGAAAAAAAGCAGAAGTCACAGGATACAGTTGTTTTTCACAATACAAAAAAAAGTGCATATGTCAAATAAGGCAAATTTTAAATTCACTTTAGAGTACCACAGTTCCCAAAATCCCAGTAGATATTTTCACTGCAGGATTAACAAGCGCTGTACAAAATGGAAATGCTAGTATCAGTTATGATTTAATCATAGAGAATTAAATTCTTTTTCAAAAGGAGACGTTTTAATCATTTAAAAAATGATTAGGGTAAGCTTAGATTCATGTTAGAGAGCTACAAAAGACAACTGTAAATATTACAGACAGATATGCTCAAATCTTTGAAAAATCGTGTTTCCAACAGCTCCTGTGTACTTTCCACCTTCCCAAGTAGTTCAGTGCAGGGTTGGACTACAGAGAAAAATACACAAACATAAAGATGCCCACAGAGCAAACGCATATCAAGCCCAAGTTGAGGAGAGTTTTCACTTTTGGGGGCTCGTACAGCATCTCTGCAATGACTCTTGCATCTTCCTGCACCACTTTTTGCTGAGCGTTCTGTACTTCTTCTTTATATCCACAAAACCAGTCTAGTAAATGCATACACATATTACGCTCCCCACTTCTTTTGCAGCCTTCCTCTGCTCTTATCATATCCATCTTTCCATTACCAAATTGTTCCGCAGGGGTGGTGGCAGGGGATGTTTCTGTGCTGGGGGTCGCTGGGTCATGGTCAGTGGATGGGACGAGAAGTTTGATATCAGCCCCATCTAAACACCTCTCTTTTTTGACATTTGGAGGCATTTCTTTATGGAGGCTTCCATTGGCATTACAGTGGCTCTTCTCAGTCAGTCGGTAAGTTTCTTCTTGGTCCTTGGCGGGAACCATTTCAATGTTGCGGAGCCCCCAGATGGTGGTGGTGCGAACTTGCTCCTCTTCTGGTGCAGAAGTGCAGAGGCTCACAATCACTGCCACCAATCCTGAAATCCAGAACAGTCCAGCTGCAAAGTACATATAGTGAATATGAACAATGAAGGCAGGTCGATCGTCGGGCTGATCACAACGAGGTTGGCGGTAGATGAATGCCAGAATCAGCCGTGTAGTACCAAGCGTGAAACCAGTCATGCCACCCCAAAATGCACCTTTCTCATTACACCGTTTCCAGACAACACCAAGCAGGAACAAGGCTGCAATTGGGGGAGTGAGGTAACCAGCAACTTCTTGGATATATAGGTATGTCTGTCCACCTTGCATCTCAATAATGACAGGGACCCAAGCAATGCTGATTGCCACCATGAGCACTATGAACAGGCGGCCCACAATAAGAAGCTCTCGCTGGCATGCCTTCTTTCGAATAGTTTGGTAGATGTCCAAGGTGAAGATGGTGCTCGCACTGTTGAAGATTGAGTCAAGGTCACTCATCAGGGCAGCGATCATGACCGCCATCATAAGACCCCTGAGTCCTATAGGCATCACTGCCATAACCAGGCGTGGGTAGGCAATATTGGAGCATCCGGCTGTAGAACCACACACAGCCATACAGTGCTCTGGTGAAATGCAGGCAATCTCGTCAGCAAACAGAATGCGGGAGATCATTCCTGGAATGACTATAACAAACATGGGAAGGATCTTCAGAATTCCAGCCATGAGTGTTGAGCACTTAGCATGAGCAATGTTCTTTGCAGCCAGTACTCTCTGAACAATGACTTGGTCGGCACACCAGTACCAAATGGATGCAGGGGTTTGGCCTAAAATGAAGCCTGGCCAGGGAATGTCTTCGTCCAGAGGACCCCGAAGGATGCGCAGCGAGTTTGGTTTGGGCTCAATGCGACAAGAAGGTGAATAAGTGTAGTTTCCAGTGGCCACAATAGCTGTAACGTTAGGAATTGCTTGCATGTACTTAGTTCTGACACCCTCTAGCCCACCAACTTTGATTAGGCTGATGATGGTTAAGGTTAGGGCACCGCTAATCATCAACACTGCCTGGAGGGCATCTGTGTACATTACTGCCACCAGTCCACCAGTGACAGTGAGTAGGGCAGTCATACTGATGAGTAAAACAATGGACAAGTAGAGGTTCCAACCCAGGGACTCTTGAATAAAGAGAGCTCCTGCATACAAGTCCACTGACAATTTGGTGAAAATGTAAAGTAAAACAGACAAAAAGGCAAAGTAAACCTTTAGTCTGTTACCACCATAGCGTTTTGACAGGTACTCAGGCATGGTGTAGACCCCAGAGTGAATATACACGGGAATAAACACCCAACCAAGCAGCTGCAGCAGTAGAAGAGCATTGAATTCCCACGCTCCTACAGCAAAGCCACTTGCTGCTCCCGAACCAGCCAAGCCAATGAAATGTTCACTACCAATGTTGCTGACGAAGAGTGACGCACCTATGACTATCCATGTCATGGAGCGGCCCGCCAGGAAGTAGCCACTCACAGTGCTGCGATTGGCTTTTCGCATGGCAATGAACCCGATGAAAAGCACAAGGACAAAATACAGTGCCACTACAGATATGTCTGCTGCTTCCATTCCACGACCCATTTTTAGATTATTTTTTATAAAAATCTCTAGGGCATAACCTTACAATTGTAATTTTCCTGATGAATAGAGATAAGTATGTACAATCAAGTTTTTTTTTGTTATGTAATCTTCAAGACGGGGGAAAAAAATTTAAATGTTCTGCTTTAGTTTAACATCTGGACGGAAGTTGGAGGAGTCACCGTCAGGTCAAGTGCACTAGGAGGACTTCAGACGAGGTTATCCACGGGCACTGAGATGAGGTCGATTTAGAAGATTCAGTAAGCCTCTGAACATGACAAGATGAGAGGTAACATTCCTGCAAAACAACAAAGACAAGCAGCACATTAGAGCTTTGATTTAAAGGGTTAAAAAATAACCTAAGTTTGTTATGACTAGACAGAATATGTTCTACAACTAAAAATGAACAACACCAAGGAATAAAAGGGATAAAATGGAATACTTCTTTTGAACATACACTACCGTTCAAAAGTTTGGGGTCACCCAGACAATTATTTTGTGTTTTCCATGAAAAGTCGCACTTATTTACCACCATGAGTTGTAAAATGAATAGAAAATATAGTCAAGACATTGACAAGGTTAGAAATAATGATTTGTATTTGAAATAATTTTTTCCTTCAAACTTTGCTTTCGTCAAAGAATCCTCCATTTGCAGCAATTACAGCATTGCAGACCTAACATGATTGCACAAGGGTTTTCTAATCATCCATTAGCCTTCTGACGCAATGAGCAAACACATTGTACCATTAGAACGCTGGAGTGATAGTTGCTGGAAGTGGGCCTCTATACGCCTATGTAGATATTGCACCAAAAACCAGACATTTGCAGCTATAATGGTCATTTACCACATTAGCAATGTATATAGTGTATTTCTGATTAGTTTAAAGTTATCTTCATTGAAAAAAAAAGTGCTTTTCTTTCAAAAATAAGGAAATTTCTAAGTGACCCCAAACTTTTGAACGGTAGTGTAATTATCATGCTGCCAATTACAATTAATTCAGTTTTGCAATCAGAGTATTTTTCCAGGTCCAGACAGACAGTTTAGGCTTTCAACAACTTCCCATCTTAATCCTTTTAAAGACAACTACTGCATACCTGTGCATGCCCGTGCATACCAGTTCATGCACGTAGAAACAAAATACAGTGGGGCAAAAAAGTATTTAGTCAGCCACCAGTTGTGCAAGTTCTCCCACTTAAAAGATGAGAGAGGTCTCCAATTTTCATCATAGGTATACCTCAACTATGAGAGACAAAGTGAGAAAAAAAAAAATCCAGAAAATCACATTGAAGGATTTTTAATGAATTAATTGGTAAATTCCTCTGTAAAATAAGTATTTGGTCAATCCCAAAAGTTCATCTCAATACTTTGTTATATACCCTTTGTTGGCAATGACAGAGGTCCAACGTTTTCTGTAAGTCTTCACAAGGTTTTCACACACTGTTGCTGGTATTTTGGCCCATTCCTTCATGCAGATCTCCTCTAGAGCAGTGATGTTTTGGGGCTGTCGCTGGGCAACACGGACTTTCAACTCCCTCCAAAGATTTTCTATGCAGTTGAGATCTGGAGACTGGCTAGGCCACTCCAGGACCTTGAAATGCTTCTTACGAAGCCACTCCTTTGTTGCCCGGGCGGTGTGTTTGGGATCACTGTCATGCTGAAAGACCCAGCCACGTTTCATCTTCAATGCCCTTGCTGATGGAAGGAGGTTTTCACTCAAAATCTCATGATACATGGCACCATTCATTCTTTCCTTTACACGGATCAGTCGTCCTGGTCCCTTTGTAGAAAAACAGCCCCAAAATATGATGTTTCCACCCCCATGCTTCACAGTAGGTATGATGCTTTTTCTCCTCCAAACACGACAAGTTGAGTTTTTACCAAAAAGTTCTATTTTGGTTTCATCTGACCATATGACATTCTCCCAGTCCTCTTCTGGATCATCCAAATGCTCTCTAGCAAACTTCAGACAGGCCTGGAAATGTACTGGCTTAAGCAGGGGGACACGTCTGGCACTGCAGGATTTGAGTCCCTAGCGGCGTAGTGTGTTACTGATGGTAGCCTTTGTTACTTTGCTCCCAGCTCTCTGCAGGTCATTCACTAGGTCCCCCCGTGTGGTTCTGGGATTTTTGCTCACCGTTCTCGTGGTCATTTTGACCCCATGGGGTGAGATCTTGCGTGGCGTCCCAGATCGAGGGAGATTATCAGTGGTCTTGTATGTCTTCCATTTTCTAATAATTGCTCCCACAGTTGATTTCTTCACACCAAGCTGCTTACCTATTGCAGATTCAGTCTTCCCAGCCTGGTGCAGGTCTACAATTTTGTTTCTGGTGTCCTTTGACAGCCCTTTGGTCTTGGCCATAGTGGAGTTTGGAGTCTGACTGAAGTTGTGGACAACTTGTTTTTTTTCCTCATTTTGTGTCTCATAGTTGAGGTATACCTATGATGAAAATTGGAGACCTCTCTCATCTTTTAAGTGGGAGAACTTGCACAATTGGTGGCTGACCAAATACTTTTTTGCCCCACTGTATAAGCATGTATTTCTGCATGCCCATAGAAAGCAGGTGCAAACAAGTTTGTACGCAAGCATGTCAGCACTTGTTCAGTGATGCCTGCCTTGTTCTTTGATGGTGTCTCGGAGCGACTTCATTCTGTGCACACAACCCACTTAAAATACGTACACATACACACAGACCTGATGTAGTGTTATTGATTGGGGTTGCCCGCTCAAAAGTATGAAAAGAGGGAGAGTTTCTGTCAGAGTGAGCACAGAAAAATGCACACTCCAATATAAAGTAAATAAAACCTTTTATTTACCTCGCGATTAAGGTCAGGGGCTCTGAAAATCAATTAAGAATTGCTCCATTTGTTTGTCCTTTTTAAAGTAGAACTGAACTGAACGGCATTGAACGGCACTGGGTGATAGTACATACAATTATAAAGATAATTTATCATTGGCACCCCCTCCACAAATCCCGGAATCTTGGAGAAAATCGCGATTTAGAATTTCCCGCCCTGAAAAATCAGACAAATCCGCCAAAGCGCAGCCGGAGTTCTGCGTGACGTCACGAGTGTGACCCAGTCCTCATGTTTACCATTGCGAGCACGTCGACACTGGTTGTTTTTGGTGCATTTTGTCGTGATAGTCGACTACAAAACACTTCCAACACCTGGGAAGATCTGTTCAGTGGCCAAGGAAAGCCGTCATGGCGACGAAAGAAAAGAAAGGGGGAGGAAAAGCGACCGGGAAGCGATGCGTTTCTAGATATACAGTGATCCATCACTTATCGCGTTTAATGGGGACCAGAACCGACCGCGAAAAGTGAAAAACCGCGAAGTAGCGTCACCCCCCCCCCCCAAGGGCGTCACAAGCACTATTTTGCACAAAAAGGCACAAGAGAACAGCGAAAAGTGCCACTAAGCAACACGAGTGATAAAGAAGGTGCTCTGCAGGGAGAGAAGCTGGGTAAAACGTCTCGGCCAATCAGCTTGTGAGGTGAAATGTCTCGGCCAATCAGCTTGTGAGATTCCCGAGCGGTGAAGAGGTGGGCGGAGAGGAGTGGAGCGGTGGTCAGAGAGGTAAATTTTGAGCTGTGCGGGCTCTCCGTGTTGATACCTGATGTTCTAATGAGAAGGCAGGGAGACTACATTAGAACATCAGGTATCAACACGGAGAGCCCGCTCTCCCCGGCTCCCTAGCACGCTCGGGAATCTCGTAAGCTGATTGGCCGAGACGTTTTACCCAGCTTCGCTCCCTGCCGAGCGCCTATACCCAGCGAAGGAAGACCGCATTAAACGCGATAAGTGAGGGATAACTGTAATAAGTTGGAAAAATGCTGATGTTTCCCCCCCCCTTTCTTTTTTATTGTTAATTTTCCTTATCCTGACACCCCAAACATGCCAAAGTAAAGACTCACCATTCTGTATTCAATAAGCGACTCTCCTCCCCATCACTGCTGCGGTCTGAGTCGGTGCTGGAATCCCCCGAAAATTCTGGCTCTAATCTGTACGGTTCGATGCCTCCCTCGCTCTCTTCCTGTTCACTTGACACTCCTGCATCCTCCTCCGTCTTGTCACTGATCCTGAATGCCTCTTCACTCTGAAAACTCTGGTGTTCTTGACTGCTGGAACTGCTATCATCTGCCATTGTTGTTTTGATAAGGGTCACACTCGTGACGTCACGCAGCGTCGTCTGCACTACTTCCGGTTTGTTTGGCACTGCCAGCCAGAGGCAAAAGTTTATCGGCTTATAGCTTGGCCATCGCACGGCCTAAAAATTTCTTTTATGTGTTGAAAAATACAATAGGTAATAAGGAATTAATCTGCTATTCTACTCTTTTGGCAAAAAGGTGAGTTCAGTTCACCTTTAAGCCTGCCTCATGCTGCATTTCCCCTCTAGTCCGCTTTGGTCTGCGTACGCTTTGGACGAGCCCGGCACACACGTGGCGCTGTTCATCCTCACTTTTTTCATCTACCC
Source organism: Pholidichthys leucotaenia (assembly GCA_020510985.1). Taxonomy (NCBI): domain Eukaryota; kingdom Metazoa; phylum Chordata; class Actinopteri; order Cichliformes; family Pholidichthyidae; genus Pholidichthys; species Pholidichthys leucotaenia. Next base: position 67,104,614 of record CM035843.1, read on the forward strand.
AGGCCAAGTGGTTGACACATGGGCACAACCATCATTTGTAGTTTCTCTCCTGCCAGATAGGTAGCGCCAAGTCGCTGATGCGCCAGAATTTTCACCAACGAAGAAACGGCAGACTTCTTCACAAAGTTTCTCTTCAAATATAGAGTCCATTTCTGCTGTTTGACTTTCTGGTTTTCACTCCTTTTCCACAAAGATGCTGCTGCCGCTGTGAAAGAAAATATGTATGTATGATTCATGTATGTTTTTATTCTCGTTTTCCGCCTCCTCGTTGTCTTCTTCGTCTACTGATGTATGCTGTGTCGATGCATGCGCTTTTCAACGCATTCAGGTCGTGGGTAGGCGGCGCGGTCAAAAAATTTGGGCTGCACGCGGTCATCCACGGTCGAGCACTCCGGACACTAGCGGAGTGGAGATGATGACGTAAATTTCGTCACACGAGGTTTCCGGTTACACATATGCAGACAGCAGAGGTGTAGCATGAAGCAGGCTTAAGGGTTGAGATAATTAAATAAGTTACCTTAAGTAGAAGTATTGACTTCCTCTTTGACCCTTTCAAAATAAAACAGGTAATGTGATAATATTAACAAAAATGATAGTTTTGCAAAGAAATCGACCCTCTGTATAATAAACTGGGAAAAACTTAAAGATTTGTGTTTAATATACATTCATGATTATCGAGTGTTCTGTTGCTCTAGCAGCATTTTGGTTGAATATGAGGGTCACAGGTATATTTTAAGAAAAATGCAAAAGTTGCTTAAAAATACTTTTTTCATTGTTTCTTCATTGTAATTTTAATGCTTAATCACAATTAATTATAGAAAATGTGCAATTAATTAGAATTTTTCATCAATTCCCAGCCCTACTTATCACACTATAATTTTTCACCCATCCTCATCAAAGTAAAGGTATCAAATTTATCCAGATGTGAATCAGAATAAATCATTTTGGATGACTGAACTGAATGTGTCACATTCATTTTTTTTTTTTCCACTAAACAAAACACTAATTTTGAGAAAACACTAATACACTTTGGGGAAATGTGGGCACATCTGTTTTGTGGCATTTTTTCCTCTCATTCACATATAAAACACATACTTGGATGCCTGACCTCTCAAGAGGTTTCAGCTTGTCATGCATGGTAGAAAATAACCCCACGCACTGGACTTCAAAACCATCAGTTATGCATAACCATCCATCTCTATAAAAGAAGCCTTTGTTTTCATTTTACCATCTCATCAAGAGCTGCTCTCCATGTGTTCACCATAAACTGCCCAAGGGAACCTGGGTCTGAAATACAGTACCCATTCAATAGATAAATATGATGGCAAATGCTATATCATTATGTAATGCAGGATTCAAACATAATCACCATGTTCCATCCTGCCAGGATCTACTATAGCTCTCACACGCACAGCACCAACATGATAATATGGTGCTGGCACACTGTGGCAAAGGAAGTTACAGTAGGCCATAACTGTTTTTACAGTGTATGGCACATTATAAAAACAAGTGGTATAACTACTACTTCTATAAATTATTCTTCTTTCCCTAGCAGAATATAGATTCTGATCAATAAACCTTTACTATGGGGGCGGGGGGGCTACATGAGTGAAAAAATAGGAGCCTTAGAAAGATTTTTAAAAAGCTGGACTGTAAGTATAAACTAGCCTGACAATATTAGTAAAAAGCTTCTTTTTTTTGGTGGGGGCCGGGGGTGCAAGTTTATTTCTTGCAGGTTTGTGGGGGTTTTAAATCTCGATTTTTTTTATTTTTTTTTTTTTACAACTTTAGTATACATACATACATACATACATACAGACATACAGACATGAACACAATTGTTGGTACCCCTCTGTTAAAGAAAGAAAAACCCACAATGGTCACAGAAATGACTTGAATCTGACAAAAGTGGTAATAAATAAAAATTCTATGAAAATTAACCAATGAAAATGAGACAATGCTTTTGAATTGTGGTTCAACAGAATTATTTTAAAAAACAAACTCATGAAACAGGCCTGAACAAAAATGATGGTACCCTTAACTTAATATTTTGTTGCACGACCTTTTGAGGCAATCACTGCAATCAAACGATTTCTGTAACTGTCAATGAGACTTCTGCACCTCTCAGCAGGTATTTTGGCCCACTCCTCATGAGCAAACTGCTCCAGTTGTCTCAGGTTTGTAGGGTGCCTTCTCCAGACGGCATGTTTCAGCTCCTTCTGCAGATGTTCGATAGGATTTAGATCAGGGCTCATAGAAGGCCACTTTAGAATAGTCCAATGTTTCGCTCTTAGCCATTCTTGGGTGTTTTTAGCTGTGCGTTTTGGCGCATTATCCTGTTGCAAGACCCATGACCTGCGACTGAGACCAAGCTGTCTGACACTGGGCAGCACATTTCTCTCTAGAATACCTTGATAGTCTTGAGATTTCATTGTACCCTGCACAGATTCAAGACTCCCTGTGCCAGATGCAGCAAAGCAGCCCCAGAACCTAACAGAATGTCCTCCATGTTTCACAGTAGGGACGGTGTTATTTTCTTGGTATGCTTCATTTTTGCATCTGTGAACATAGAGCTGATGTGCCTTACCAAAAAGTTCCAGTTTTGTCTCGTCTGTCCATAGGACATTCTCCCAGAAGCTTTGTGGCTTGTCAGCATGCATTTTGGCAAATTCCAATCTGGCTTTTTTAGGATTTGTTTTCAACAGTGGTGTCCTCCTTGGTCATCTTTCTTCCATCACGCACCAGGGTGAGTTACTCTAATGACAAACCCTGGTTCACAGCTAAGCTCAGACAGATCAGGAAGGAGAAGGAAGCAGCGCTGAAAAGTGGAGACAGGGACTGCTACAGGGAGGTTAAATACCGGTTTAACAGAGAGCTGAAGAGGGCTAAATCTGTGTACTCAGAGAGACTCCAGCAGCAGTTCACTGCTAATGATTCGGCTTCCGTGTGGAGAGGACTGAGGCAAATCACCAACTATCGACCTAAGGCTCCTAAAGGTCAGGATGACAAAGCCCTTTGTCAGAGACTGTCCCAACACTATGCCCGTTTTGACACCTCGTCATCTGTGTCCAACTCCCCCCCTCCCTCCAGCTCCACAGCCTCCACATTCCCTACTTCATTTAAGGCACCCCCCCCCCCTCCTCCCCCCCTCCCCTTATCATCAGTGAGCAGGATGTGCTCAAACAGTTCTCCAGACTGAACCCGCGCAAGGCCCCCGGCCCAGACGGTGTGTCTCCCTCCACCCTGAGACTCTGTGCGAAACAGCTGGCTCCTGTATTCACAGACATTTTTAACACCTCCCTTAAGTTATGCCACGTGCCATCCTGCCTCAAATCCTCCACCATCATCCCTGTCCCCAAGAAGCCACGGATCACTGGACTTAATGACTACAGACCTGTAGCGCTCACCTCTGTAGTCATGAAGTCCTTTGAGCGCCTGGTCCTGTCCCACCTCAAGTCCATCACCACCCCTCTCCTGGACCCGCTGCAGTTTGCCTACCGAGCCAACAGGTCTGTAGACGATGCAGTCAACCTGGCCCTCCACTCCATCCTGCAGCACCTGGACTCCCCGGGAACCTACGCCAGGATCCTGTTTGTGGACTTCAGCTCCGCATTCAACACCATCCGCCCCGCTCTGCTCCGGGACAAGCTGTCCCTGCTCAACGTGCCTGACTCCCTCTGCAGGTGGATCATCGACTTCCTGACGGACCGGAGGCAGCATGTGCGGCTGGGAAAGACTGTCTCAGACTATACTAGCATCAGCACCGGATCACCCCAGGGCTGTGTACTTTCCCCCCTACTCTTCTCCCTTTACACCAACTCCTGCACCTCCAGCCACCAGTCTGTCAAGTTGATCAAGTTTGCAGACGACACCACCCTCATCGGGCTCATCTCCAACGGCGACGAGTCCGCCTACAGGAGAGAGGTGGCCCAGCTGGCGTCCTGGTGCAGCAATAACAACCTGCAGCTGAACGCTCTGAAGACAGTGGAGATGATTGTAGACTTCAGGAAAGTCACTACTCCTCTGCCCCCCCTCACCCTCTCAGGCTCTCCCATCACCACTGCTGATTCCTTCCGCTTCCTAGGCACTACCATCACCAGGGACCTCAAATGGGAGCTGACCATCAGCTCACTCATCAAAAAAGCCCAGCAGAGGATGTTCTTCCTGCGGCAGCTGAGGAAGCTCAAGCTACCCACCAAGATGTTAGTGCAGTTCTACACAGCCATCATCGAGTCCATCCTCACCACCTCCATAACCGTGTGGTACGCAGGAGCCACTGCCAGGGACAGACTAAGGCTGCAGCGCGTCGTGCGCACTGCTGAGAAGGTGATCGGCTGCAAGCTCCCATCTCTCCAGGATCTGTACATCTCCAGGACCCGGAGGCGTGCTGGCCGGATCATAGCCGATCCCTCACACCCTGGTCACGTACTGTTTGCCCCCCTCCCCTCTGGTAGAAGACTTCGGTCCATCCAGACTAAAACCTCCCGTCACATGAACAGCTTCTTCCCCTCTGCCATTAGACTGCTGAACACTAAGTGACTCTCGTGCACCATGTACAGCAGCTCAACCAGACTCATGTCAATCATCACTGTTTTCTTCCTGCATTACCGACTGCACTATATAGTTCTCCACAGTATCTGCTGCTGGCTAATATATATTTTAACTGTTGACCAGTATCACTTAATCTTATCCTACACTTTATTACATGTATAGTTTATTTCTCTTATCTTATCATGTTTAATGTTGCAGCATTGTACCGAGACAAATTCCTAGTTTGTGTACTACATGAACAATGGCAATAAACCTGATTCTGATTCTGATTCTGATCTCCCATGAAGTCCACTTTGGCTCAAACAACGACGGATGGTGCGATCTGACACTGATGTACAGTGGGGCAAAAAAGTATTTAGTCAGCCACCAATTGTGCAAGTTCTCCCACTTAAAAGATGAGGGGTCTCCAATTTTCATCGTAGGTATACCTCAACTATGAGAGACAAAATGAAAAAAAAATTCCAGAAAATCACATTGAAGGATTTTTAAAGAATTTATTTGCAAATTAAGGTGGAAAATAAGTATTTGGTCACCTACAAACAAGCAAGATTTCTGGCTCTCACAGACCTGTAACAACTTCTTTAAGAGGCTCCTCTGTCCTCCACTCGTTACCTGTATTAATGGCACCTGTTTGAACTCATTATCAGTATAAAAGACACCTGTCCACAACTTCAAACAGTCAGACTCCAAACTCCACTATGGCCAAGACCAAAGAGCTGTCAAAGGACACCAGAAACAAAATTGTAGACCTGCACCAGGCTGGGAAGACTGAATCTGCAATAGGTAAGCAGCTTGGTGTGAAGAAATCAACTGTGGGAGCAATTATTAGAAAATGGAAGACATACAAGACCACCGATAATCTCCCTCGATCTGAGGCTCCATGCAAGATCTCACCCCGTGGGGTCAAAATGATCGTGAAAACAGTGAGCAAAAATCCCCCCAGGTCCCCCCCAGAACCACACGGGGGGACCTAGTGAATGACCTGCAGAGAGCTGGGACCAAAGTAACAAAGGCTACATCAGTAACACACTACGCTGCCAGGGACTCAAATCCTGCAGTGCCAGACGTGTCCCCCTGCTTAAGCCAGTACATGTCCAGGCCTGTCTGAAGTTTGCTAGAGAGCATTTGGATGATCCAGAAAAGGATTGGGAGAATGTCATATGGTCAGATGAAACCAAAATAGAACTTTTTGGTAAAAACTCAACTTGTCGTGTTTGGAGGAGAAAAAGCATCATACCTACTGTGAAGCATGGGGGTGGAAACATCATTGACTTATTGACTCTCGTGCGGACTTATTGACTCTCGTGCACTATGTACAGCAGCTCAACCAGACTCATGTCAATCATCACTGTTTTCTTCCTGCATTACCGACTGCACTATATGGTTCTCCACATTATCTGCTGCTCGCTAATATATTTTAACTGCTGACCAGTATTACTCACTCTTATTCTACACTTTATTGCATGTATAGTTTATTTCTTTTATTTTATCATGTTTAATGTTGCAGCATTGCACCGAGACAAATTCCTAGTTTGTGTACTACATGAACAATGGCAATAAATCTGATTCTGATTCTGATCATGCTTTGGGGCTGTTTTACTGCAAAGGGACCAGGACGACTGATGCGTGTAAAGGGAAGAATGAATGGGGCCATGTATCGTGAGATTTTGAGTGAAAACCTCCTTCCATCAGCAAGGGCATTGAAGATGAAACGCGGCTGGGTCTTTCAGTATGACAATGATCCCAAACACACCGCCCGGGCAACGAAGGAGTGGCTTCGTAAGAAGCATTTCAAGGTCCTGGAGTGGCCTAGCCAGTCTGCAGATCTCAACCCCATAGAAAATCTTTGGAGGGAGTTGAAAGTGCGTGTTGCCCAGCGACAGCCCCAAAACATCACTGCTCTAGAGGAGATCTGCATGGAGGAATGGGCCAAAATACCAGCAACAGTGTGTGAAAACCTTGTGAAGAATTACAGAAAACGTTTGACCTCTGTCATTGCCAACAAAGGGTATATAACAAAGTACTGAGATGAACTTTTGTTATTGACCAAATACTTATTTTCCACCATAATTTGCAAAAAAATTCTTTAAAAAAAAACAATTAAAAAAAAAAATGTGATTTTCTGGATTTTTTTCCCCCTCATTTTGTCTCTCATAGGTGAGGTATACCTATGATGAAAATTGGAGACCTCTCTCATCTTTTAAGTGGGAGAACTTGCACAATTGGTGGCTGACTAAATACTTTTGTACCCCACTGTACCTTGACCTTGGAGTTCACCATGAATGTGTTTAGAGGTTGTTCTGGGTTCTTTTGTTACCATTCGTATTATCCGTCTCCTCCTGCAGCCACGTCCAGGGAGGTTGGCTACAGTCCTGTGGATCTTAAATTTCTGAATAATATGTGCATCTGTAGTCACAGGAACATCAAGCTGCTTGGAGATGGTCTTATAGCCTTTACCTTTAACATGCTTGTCTATAATTTTCTTTCTAATCTACTGAGACAACTCTCTCCTTTGCTTCCTCTGGTCCATGTTTAGTGTGGTACACACCATGTCACCAAACAGCACAGTGACTACTTGTCACCCTTTAAATAGGCCGACTGACTGATTACAAGTTTGTAGACACCTGTGATGTTAATTAGAGGACATCTTGGTTGAACATGTCCCTGTGGTCACATTATTTTCAGTCTTTTCTAGGGGTACCATCATTGGTTAATTTTCATAGAATTTTTATTTATTACAACTTTTGTCAAATTCAAGTTATTTCTGTGACCACTGCGGGTTTTTCTTTCATTAACAGAGGGGTACCAACAATTTTGTCCTCGTCTGTACATACATACAGCATCTGCCCCATAACTGAGGTTGTGGCTTCAAATCCCCACTGGGTCATACCAAAGACCATATTAAAAAAAAAAAATAATAATTTAAAAAAAAAAAAAAAAAAAAAAAAAAAAAAAGATATTTTCTGCCTTCTACCATGGTGCTCAGCATAACGGAACAGGGAAAGGAAAGTTAGTGCACAGAGGACTGACCCCCTCCCCTTGTAGCTTTCACTACTCACAGTAGCTGTGTGGCCTAGGGTCAGTGAAACAGAGACAGGTGCTGCCTCATACACCACATGGTGTGGAAGGGATTAACTTTCATATATGCAACTTTTTTTTCCTCAAACCTGCAATTCTATCCTTTCAAAATTGCTTTTTGGGCTATTTGCACCAGTTTCTTCACAAATTTGCACATTTTCTTCATAAATTTGTAACATTCTGCCAATTTGGCAGCTTTATTCATCCAACTTTCCTACCTTCATTTGCTTTACTTGTTTCCATTTCAAATGTGAGGTTTTGTCCTCTCAAATTTGCAACTTTCCCATAAAATTAAACCGTTTCCTTGCAAGTCTGCAAAAAGAAAATGCACATAAACTTGAGCAACTGTCGGCTCTGCAAAAACACTTCACTGATGCAGGTCAGTAGTAGTTATTGGAAAGGCAACAGATGTGTCGTCACAACACCCATTTGTGCCACGGGGGCGGGGGGGGGGGGGGGGTAAATTAAGTCCACTGAGACCTGTGGCAAAAGCTCACGCGTGCACAATTTTATGCCACCGACTATATGGGCATCCATTTCTGATAGATGGCACTATTATTGCCAGACTTAATGCTCTACCTTTATTTACGGTTTAAAATAAGTCGGTTTTTAGTTTGTTTGGTTTTTTTTTTTTTTAATCCAGGTCAGATTGTTTTGCAGGAAAGGCCAACGGACTCCGCCATGGATCTGCAGCAATAATGGATTGCTGTTTACTGAACAATGCTGCTCTAATTAAGGGCCAGATGTGCCCGACGGCCCCGCTGTGGCTCTAGCGAACACAAAGGAGGACACCAATTCACGGCCAGGCATGTTAAGGCGCAGATGCACCTATCCAAGTGGGAGGACATTTCTAGAACAGTCGCTCATTCATCCCGAGCGCAGAAGCTGCGCATCTTCCTCTCCTCGGGAGTCCGTTATCGCACACTCGCTCATCTTTGTGGTTTCATAGCCCAAGCCCCGCTGACGGGTCTGACACATAATGATAGCGCCCTGAAATATCGGTCATTTCTACGGGCTGACGTCAGCAGTGAACTGTGGTGCTGGTGATAAGGGTTTGGCAACAATCTACTGGCAGCGCAATCAATGAGAGAAGCCTGAAATTGAGCCTCCCCCCCCTATATACATCACACTGATATCTACTTAATATTATAAATAACCATAAAGGAAAACTTCACTTACGCACAAACTCACCAGTTCCACGGCCAAAACACTAAACGCCCCCCTTAAGATGCGCTCCACGCCTTACAGGGGAGGCGACTGTGTCCCTTGGAGACGCGCACCCAGCTCACCACGCCTCACCGGGCTGTGCGCCGGACGCTTAAAGGGCTCAAGAACAGAAAACGGCCGGTAACCTGGTCCCGTCGCCCGCCGCGAGCTGTGATGCCCCTCAACAATGGGGCTGGAGCTGCTCCTAGCTTTCCTCCTTATAGGCATCCACGCAGGAACACGCCCCTGCACGTGGAGCACACCCGTGACGCAGTAAAGGGTGGCGAAACGCTTATTGCAAGTTGGCCCGGCTTATTATCAGCCACTCCAAAGGTTGCCCGCGTGTTTAGGTGTATAAGAATAATAGTTAATAAAGGCAGGTGCAGGCTTAGTGGGCTAATTAACAAAGAGACGGAAGCGTCTGGAAACACGCCCACTTCCCGCGTGTGTTTCTGTAAAGGCAGGAGACGGGCCACCGTAACTTTGCACTGGAATGCACAAACAGCAAACTCGTATAAATTAAATACTAACTTATCTACTAAGTATTATACATTTGTTAAAATTTAATATTGCATTTTTTTCCCCCACATAGAATTTGGAGTAAACGTTGTTTTGCTATTTGAAGAGTTGTCCCACTTCTCAGGACATTTCTACCTGCTTAGCAAAGAAACCTAAGCTTGCAAACTCATTTGCATCTTGCCATCCTACATCCTGGCCATGAGGTAACTGCTGCACCTGAAATGCCACACCTGTGTGGCAGCTTGTGAACGTTGTGGCCGGTTGCACAAGTCTGGGTCTTGTCACATTTAACGTTTGCACTATCTGGAAACTGCACACTGCTGCCCCTTTTGATAATAATAATAATAATAATAATAATCACTTCTGACTCTCTTTTAAGAAGCCCATGTATTTTGAAGTCTGCCCAGACAGGAATTTTGCCATGCATCCAAGCAAAGATGTCGATCAGCAAAGAAAATGCTTTGCTTGAGCAATGACAACACACGGTTTTTATTTTAGCAGTGACTTGGCACAGATAAAAATGTTTACTGCAAAGCATCTGACTTCAGGGGAGTAGATGGCTGTCTTTTTCTGGCATTGCTGGGGAGATTTTTGTGCCACATTTCCTTATTGCAACATCACCATTCCCCCCCCCCCCCCAGTAAATATAAACGTTTTACTCAATAAGAATAAAAATAACAATCCATATCAGGCAGCATAGAAGCAGCTGCAAATGCTCAGCTGTGGCCATGCAGCAGCAGCTTTCACTTGAAGTGGATCCTGCATTTACAGCATAAGAGATGCATAGATGGGCTGTTGCATTATTGTTGTTGCTGTTATACAGTTATTTACTACAGGTAATAATCACGGTAATGTTTGTTTTTCAGTGACAGAATGAGTAATGACAAAATTGCAATACATGCTATTTTTAGAGGTCGTGCAGTAATAACCTTCATTCATAACTGCATTTCGGTGAGAACTGGACTAAACTGCATGCCCTCCGATAAGGAAACATCCTGATCGGAGGATACAGCTCAGCACAGGCTACTACACGGGGGAGGGGTTCAGAGTAAATTTCCACTCCTTTCTAGCGAGACAGATATGTTGGAAATTTCCATTTCATTAGAAACCACATTTCCCAGCAACCTTTGCGCGTGGGAGTTGATTCAGCAGCGCCACTGTTGTTGGATGTTGGCGGGATTTATTTATTTATTTACGGACTAGAAAGCCAATCTGTGACATTATTTTATGCTAAATTAATAGTGGCTTGTTGAGTAGAAGGATAGTGATTTGAAACAAACTATTGCAATGACTTACATGGATGAAATAATGTACAGTTTGTTTTTTTTTAATGTAATTTAGCGCAGTAATCAACAGAAATCAAACAATAAAATTTAAAAAAATTACCCTGCGTTTCTGGAGTCTGTTATTTTTTTTAATTCATTAATTAATGATTCTCATTAGTTTATTTTATGGTGCTGAACGATCAGAAGAACTTTGAACTGGAAAAATGAACTTATTTACAAAACATATAAACAAATTCAGGAAAGAACTTTATGACTGACTGACTGGTATTTTTTGTGTGTGTGTCACTTATTCTCAAATCTCTTTTTTATTTTAACAAGTGGTACTTTTTTGGTAGTCATGGTATAAAGGACATTGGTTAAGTGGTACAAATTGCTGTAGGTGTGGAGAGCGTGAAATGAAGAGGCTGAATTTATTTCTCAATTCAGGTTTATTGACAATCTCACATCTCCATCCATCTCTCAAACAGAAAAAGAGAGCGAACTCCCCCAAACCCCCACTTTTATACCTGGGACATCAAAGAACAGAATCACCTTGTCATCAAACCCCCCCATCGACAATAACTCTCCCCCAGGTCCCTTCTTCCTCCACCTGACCCCAGGAGGTCAGGAAGTCCTTTCAGAGTCCTCACCAAAGGCACCTCCACCTCCTACTGTTATCCCCAGGAGGTCCAGACATATTGTTCCTTCAAAGACGTGAGGTTACAAAATACATATGCAGTCTTAAGCATCTCAATCAATGTGCTATACATATTATCCAAAATATGTGTGCCACAGTAGGTCTACTTAGGCTTTCTAATAACTTCATTTTATGTAGATACTGTAGCGAACTCAATATGAGCACCCTACTTGGCTTGCCAAGTGGGTTGACCCTATTGGCGACACAGGTAGGGTGCGGGACTCCGGAGCGGGAGGCGTGAGTTCAAATCTCCCGGTGGGACATCGCCATGTCGAGCAGCACGTTACACTGGTGTCAGAAGTGGGATCTCCTGTCCAAAGCAGTAATGGGGCGCTGACATCGGGACGATGTCGAAAACCAGAGGGGAGTAGTGTAGCGAACTCAATATGAGCACCCTACAGAAGTGGGATCTCCTGTCCAAAGCAGTAATGGGGCGCTGACATCGGGACGATGTCAAGAACCAGAGGGGAGTAGTGTAGCGAACTCAATATGAGCACCCTACTTGGCTTGCCAAGTGGGTTGACCCTATTGGCGACACAGGTAGGGTGCGGGACACCGGAGCGGGAGGCGTGAGTTCGAATCTCCCGGTGGGACGTCGCCATGTCGAGCAGCACGTTACAATACTGTAAGTCAATACTAAAACAGTATTTTCCTCTGTTAAGGTAAACTGGATGTAAAATAGAGTCAAATTTGAGCTGCAATGTGATGGTGAAGGAAAATGAACATTTTCTGTCATTTTATATAAATGTTTGAGGATTGAGTAATTCACCCTCCAATATTTTGCTTTTCCTGTAAATGGAAAGTTCCAGAAACTGAATGTGTCACCCATCTTAAAATAATATTTCTGATCATTCATTTGCACTTACTGGTTATCAACTCCTAAGGAAAAAAAATAGTGTGGCGGAGGAAATCAACCAAGCTGACGACAGAACTTTATTCTCCTCCATCAGATACAAACAGAATGCCCTGGGTCTCAAGGCGACCACTTTTATACTCTTTATTCCCGCCTTTGGGACCCAGGGTGTGAAACATTAACATACAGGACACAAGGCATGCACTCATGTCAACATACTGTACACAGAGCATGACTTATTACCATACTTTCGCACCCCGGCGACTTCAGGTGTGAACCCTGTCACAGCGGGGGCAAAGGCACCACTTGTCTAGTCTAAGACCCCCGAGCGCTATGGCACCCTTCGTTGTCTCCTCTCCTCTCTTCACTATTACCATTTCTCACCTCCCTCTCCCCCCCAACCTCAAGCCCTGGGTGGAGTGCCACCTGTTATCGTGTCACCATACAAGCCCCATTACATTTCATTTTATTTCTAAAACTAGAAAAGCACTGACAGCACATACCTCCACCAAGGCTCCTTCTGTCCCTCATGAATCACTTCCAAAATGTAAATGGTTTGTTTTGGAGGATTTTTGCTAACACAGTGTGAGAAAATAAGAGCCCTGTTGGAGGTATGCGTTCTTGGATCATCACCAAAATGTTAGAGGTTCCTCTCTAGCCCAAGAACCACCTCTGGTAAAAAAAAACTTCATCCAAATCCATCCAGTAGTTTTTGTGTAATCCTGGTGCACAAATAAAAACAAGGTCCTTGGTGGAGGTATGCACTCTCAGATCATCACCAAAATTTAATGGATTCATCCTTGGCCCAGGGGCTACCTCTGGTAAAAAAATTCATCAAAATCCATCCAGTAGTTTTTGCGTAATCCTGCTAACAGACAGAAAGACAAACAAACAGACGGACGGACGAACAAACAGGCAGACAAACCACCCCGATTACATAACCTCCTTGGTAGAGGTAAAGAGAGTGACCATCTATTTTTAAAGGATCTGTGACCATGTGGTTTGTTGGTACGCAATACATATCATTATATCGCCATATTTTCTTGATTTTTAATTTGCCAGAATTTCAAGATAACCCTTTGCTTTTAAAATAAACACAAATTTAACTCACCATTATACCCTCAGTGAAGCCATGAAAAAAGGTATTGTAATAACTAGGCCAGGCCAGTAGAGGTCACACCGAGGAAGTTGCACCTTGGTGCTTTCATTCAATTTATGATTCCTTTAGTCGTTTATGTCAGTGTTTACAGTCTTGTTTGATCTTCCTATGTCAGTAGTGTAGGAGATAGAAGGCTGCAAAGGCATTTCTACAAGTAAACTTTTATAAGCTGAATAGATTCTAAAATTATTCATCTATAATCAGGTTGTTCCAACTATGAGCAGAATTTTTCATTTTACAACCTAAAACCTGTTAAATTGAAAACAAATTGTGGTGAGTCGAGCTGTGTGCTGTTTTTTTCTCTCTTCTCTCATTGCTTATTTTCCACAGATGCGGTTTCAACCACACCTGCGCTCCATAATTAGCAGCCTTTAAATGGAGTGGGGTCTTCCACTCCTGCACGGAGACGTCTACGCTTGCATGCAGTTCAGAGAGCCCCTCAACGTTGTATGCTGCCATTCTCATCTCCAGCTACGAACCCCGTCTCAGACTCGGCACTCAGTGAGCTACCTCTCTGTCTGAACCTTACCTCCCTGCATTTTACCTCTGCTTGTCTTGGACTAACCTGTGCACAGGTGGACCTTCTCCATGGTGGAATGGCACCCCTCTTCGTGGCGGACCTGGACCCTCTCCCGGAGCCGGAGTCCCCTTATTCTCGCCATCACCCTGTAAGTGCACATCGTTATAAGACTGAACTTTTTCCCTTCTCCCTTCAGCCGAGGAATTCTTCCCTGCACAGAGTACTGTATAAACCTGCACCAGCACCCTCTTCACCTTCACGGGACCACAGTAACCTGGAGTGGACGTGGGGTACAGTTTGTTTCATCATTATTATTAGCTCCTCATTGTCCCGCTGTGTGCTACAAATTACTCATCACTCTCTCTCTTTCTCCTTTGCAGGGTTGCCAGACTCCTCCCGCTCTGCACTCATACACACTCACACACACCCACTCTCAATAAAATTACTGCAATTATAACCGAGTCTGTAGTCTGCTTCTGGGTCTATCACTAAATCATGTCACAAATGTTGGCTGGGTTGACTCATTATTGCATGACTCTTACTGTACAGCATGTTGTTTTCTTGAGGGCAATATTCTTTTTTTTTTTCCTTTTTTTTACAGTTCACAAATTACATATAGTCTAACATCTGTATATGCAAAAGCAGATGGGCATCACTTTCAGATGTAATTATCATGCATTATGTCAAGCTTCCAATGGAAAAAATGAGAATAATGAGGAACCAACACTGTTCCACGTGATGTCCCACACATGCAGTAGACTTGTGCTAATAGGTATGTTTAGTGATATGGTTAAAGTTAGTATGATCAAATTTATGATAAAAAATTATGACTTAAGAAAAGATTTTTTAATTTCTCAAACTATTGGTTTGACTCACATACTGAGCCATATGTTATGAATGCACCCTTATCTTATCTATTAGGCAAACCTTTTTAAACTTCCATGATGAACAAATACAGCAGCCTAACCTGTCTATCTGGTTCATTTAACTTAATGCAAAACATTTCTCCACCTGTAAAATGTATGGCACTGTACTCTTGTTCTTATGTAAGAGTACTTCAACATGGTAACAGATGTTCAGAGGAAAGAGGAAAAATATAAAGAAGAAAATGTTGTTTTATTGCTATTTGTTCATTTAATAAGAATTAGTGAAGTACCTCAGTTTGTTTGAAACAAGCCATTTTGTCTCATCTTGCTTTAAAGGTCCCATTTACAGAAAAATTGTTTTTGTGTAAGTTTTAACCTTCTGAAATGCATGGTCACATGATTATGGACCTCTTGCACAGTGTAGAGTGATGTACTTCCGTATTCCAGACTCTGAGCAGCTCCAGTTCCTGTTTCAATATATTTGCCCATGACCTGGTGCGTTCTCATTAATAAATCAATTTTGTCACTTTCATTTATCATTGTACATACTGGAAATAATGTACAGGCAGATTGTTTTTTCTTTATAAAGTTTGTGGTTCACATTTTGGTTGTTTTTGTAACCGTACTGAGTCGTTTAATAATTCACCCAGTTAGCTTAGCATAGCACAGCTATCGTATTGTTTACGTCTCTGCCATTCCAAATACCACTGCATGGACTGTAATGGACCAGTGAAATTCACCAAAACATATGTCTAAAGGCCTTTACATACTCCACAAGAACAGAGAAATTTTTTTTCTTTTTCTTCAGGTGACAAGAACAAGAACAAAGTTCTTTCTGGCCAGGACATTTCGTACTTCACAAGAAACTCAAGTGCAGAACTCCTGGGAAATTCACATTTCTGACCAATCACACAATCGTTCTTGGACACCATGCAAGAAAAAAGTTCTGAAAAGATGAACAAGCTGCAAGAATTTCTCTGTTCTTGTGGAGTATGTATAAGTTGTTACCTGACTTTCTTTTAATATTATGTTGTGTAGAGGAGCCAACTTTATTGTCATTCAGTCCATACAGCCAATCATGTACAGTAGAACGAAAATACATTTCTCCTGTCTACAATGTTAATCACAACTAGAATCAGAGGGGCCGCTGCTATGCAAGGCACCACCACAAACAACTTGCAGAATCCCTCAATTATTATTGTTACCATTACTGTTATTGATATTAGCCTATTAGCTTCCGGTTGCTATTGTGTTATTTATTATCGTAATGTGGTGGCACAACGGGAGGTCTTACTCGCACCCAGTGACTTTGGGAATGGGGGAAGGAGTGAGACATGGTAATGCATGTGTGGAGAGAGACGAATGCAGGTGCTGTGGCACCCTGAGGGAAGAGTTGAAAGGATGAGAGTCAGAGTTAGGCGCCAGAGCACTGGGGAGGAAAAGAGATGTTAAGATGTGCCTTCACACTTGGGACTGCAGGTGTGAATGTGTTGAGATGTAATGTATGCTATGGTAATGAAGTGTATTGTCCGTGCCAAAAAAAGGAATGTGTAAGAAGTATTAAAGGTTGGCTTTGGCACCACAAGTTCAGTCTTACTTTGCTGTCAGAGGAATAAAGTCTGTGTCTGCAACGCTCGTGTCTCGTCTTGTTCATTCCTCTACACTGGTGACCTTGACGTGAAAATGGAAGACGGACCGAGCAGCTCTGCAGGAATGTCCAAGCTAGGATTTGCCTCCAGGACCCCGGCCACATGCACCATAGCGGTAAAACTCCCAGACTTTTGGAAGGTCCACCTGGGAGGGGTCGCCCTCCCCGTCCACAGGGGCCTGCGGGTGTGGGTGTGCATGTGCATGTGTGTGTGTGTGTGTGTGTGTGTGTGTGTGTGAGAATGGGTGCGTGTGTGTGTGTGGAAGTGGATGCATGAGTGTGTGCGTGTTGTGTGTGGGCATGTAGGGCTGTGTGTGGGTGTAGGTGGGCATGTGTGATGGTGAGTGTGTGTGTATGCACATGAGGGCGGGCAGGGCTGTGTTTGTGTGTGTGTGGGTGCGGATACCTGTGGGTGGATGGGTAGGGGTGGAGGATGTGTGTGTGGGTGGGGGAACCTCGTTGGGTGGCGGGGTGGGGCGGACCACTTAGTGGCATGGGGGTTGGTGATTCGAGGTCTGCTTGTCCCGGCTGCCCTGCCGTTGTGTCACGGGGCGGGGCGCTTTGTTGCATTGCCCCTGGGGTCTTTGGTGCCGGGTGTGTGTGGTTGCTCAGGAGGGCCGTTGGCGCAGGTTGGTGGCCGTGTTGCCGTCGGGCCGCTCTGGGGTGGCTGTGGCTGTGGGGTGGCCTGCTGCTGTCGGTGTGCGTCTGGGGTGGGTGGTCACTGGGCTTGCCGTGGGCACTTGGGGGTGTCGCTTGGCATGTGGGGTGCCGTATGGGTCCGGCGCATTGTTCACTATTGTGATTATTGTTGTTGTACATGTTTGTGTGTGCAAGATGAGTGGGAATGGGTGTGGCTGCTCCATCATGTTTGTGGTGCTGGGGGCGTGATGCTGGTGGGTCCTGGGCTCCTCGGCCTGGCAGCCCTTGCCCTGGGTTAGGATTTGGGGGCAGTGAGTGGCTTCCTGAATCAGTTTGCGAGCTGGTTTCTGTGGGGGAGTGGCCTCGCTTTTGGACCGCTTCCCTCCCAGTCTTATTTTCTGCCCCCCCTCCCCCTGATTCTGGGTGGAATATACATCTTTTTGGATACCCTTTAGGCTTTGGGTCGGGGGAGTGCCGCACTGTGTCAGTGAAGGGGACACCTCTGCTGCGCAGTGGGGCTGCCCTCACCTCAATTTTAATTGCGTTTTAGACACTGAGGGCTGGGGGGGATGGGGGCCCCGCTGCCTATCGCAGGGGCTAATGGTGCCCCAACCACCATCCCCCCAGTTTTAACTGCACCATGGTAGTTCACATACCTACATACAATCACATCATACAACTGTGCAAGGGGGAGGAGGGTGGGGGGTCTTCCCTCACCCCTGTTGCCCTCCTTCTGCCATGGGCCTGGGGGCTGGCGGGGGGCCTGGGACTTGTCATGTTGTCAAAATCCCTGGGTGCTGTTGAATGAATAGATACAAGCAAGGGAGCAAAAGAGGAATTGAATGAATTGAATAAGAGAGTAAGCGAGAGTGAGGGATTGATGAATGGAGATGGTGTTGATGGGTCGGTTTTGTGTGGCGCTTTGCATGTTGGGTGGCATCTCGGGGCGCCTGTAGTGATCTCCTGATCAGTCACTTGGGTGGGCGTTGGGGGTGGGGGTCTGCTTCCGTGGCCGTGGCTGCCCTGAGGTGGGTTGGCGGTGGGGGTGGCCACTGGCCTGCACTGGCGGTCTCCCCGGCCGCTGCCGGGAGCAGGTGCACATTCAGACTCGCGGCATCTGCATCGCAGTCGCCCAAAGAAATAGTTGTGAATGAGGGTGGGTGAGTGTGAGGGGGAGAGCATGAATGGATGTGGGTAGGTCAGAGTGGGAGTGGGAGTGAGAGTGCACGCGTGGGTGAACATAAGAGAGTGTGGGAGACCCTGAGGGCAAGTTGGAGCGAGATTGAGTGGGTTCAGGAGTGAGAGAGAATGGTGGGTCCAGGAGTGCGAGAGTGGGACTGTGTGGGGGAGTGGGGGAGTGAGAGTGAGTGAGTGCTTGTGGGTGCATATGAGAGGAAAAGAGTGTGGTGTGGGATTGAGTGTGCCTGTTAGTTGAGAGGTGCTGGATTGAGTGGGGTAATGTCGACTACGTGGGCTCCCTTGGATGGGGGTGGGGGACTTCTTTGGGTGTGGGGGTCCCCTGGGTGTGCTGCGGTGGTGCTGGAGGGGGACCCACTGGGGGGTGCCCGGGGGGGCTCGTGCCAGGGGTTGCGGGCCAGTCTCCGGCCTTTGGGGTGGGGGCACTGGTCTTCTGGCACTTGGGGCATGGGGGCTGGCGTTGGCCCCGCTGGGGGGTGTGGGAGGTTGGTCGGCCCGGGGCTGTGGACCCAACGCGCGGGCCGCCTGGCGGCCTTGCCTCCCTCGGCCCTCCCACCGGGAGCGGATGCCTGGTGCTCCTGGGGCTTGTCAGCCCCGAGCATTTGTGTCCTGTGGGGGATGGTGGCGCTGCCTTGCCTGTTCGGGGTTTCCGGGGTGACGGGGAATTGCTGTGACCGGTGCCCCTCTTCGTTTGTTTCCTGACAAACTACTCACATGCACACACTTATTTTGCACGCACTCTCATATATATGCACATGGACGCACATGCACAAATGTCTCCCCTTTAACAGGTGCGGATCCCAGGTGAATTTTTGCCTTAAAGTCCCGCGCCTGGTACCAATTCATCCGTGTGCATTTTTCCTGGGGCAGGGGTAGCAGTGTTCCGGACCCGGTGCACCGCTGTTTTCCCCACACTTTTGTTCTGAAGCGTTTGGAGAACGCTGAATTAATTTTCATTAGGCACAACGCCCACCAAACCCGACTCGCGTCCGCCTTACAATGGCCATTTCAGAGTTTTGGAAATGGGGCGAAAAATTTTGTGTTACAATTTGGGGGGGCGTAAGGAAACCATCTGCATAGACAAGCTGAAGCTCACTTATGTTTTGGCAGATGAGTAGGTGGTGCTGGCCCAGGCTCCACGGCATGGTCGCCCACCCGCAGGGGGCCACAAGTTTGTTTTCCTCCTTCAGAGAACTGTTTGCAGGAGACCAAAGTTTTCCCCTCCCCACCTTTTCCCCCTGCAGAGAACTGTGAACCGGAGACCGAGTCTTCTCCCTATTCACCAGAGCAGGAAGGTCCTTCGGTCAGCCTGGCGGCTCCATGTTACACCCAGTATGGGCGATTGATCAAGCCTAAGGCACCAGATGGTAAAGACCCCTTCTGGGTGTTCGGGGGGGGGGGGCATGTGGTGGCACAATAGGAGGGCTTGCTCGCACCCAGTGACTTTGGGAACAGGGGGAAGGAGTGAGACATGGTAATGCATGTGCCTCAGGCGAGAGAGAGTTGAAAGGATGAGAGGCAGAGTTAGGTGCCAGAGCACTGGGGGGGGAAGAGATGTTTAAATCTTTTTTAAATCACCCTTTATTGTCATTCAACTGTACAACCAATCATGTACAGTAGAACGAGATTGTGTTTTACCTATCTACTGTGTTAATCACACACACCCCAAGTGTAGAATCAGAGGGCCGCTGCCGTGCAAGGCGCCGCCACAAATTTCCCTCCTCCATTCCATTTATTGCTGAGCACCAAGCTGGACGGCAGGAAGTTCCACTTTTATATGGTCTTCGGCATGACCCGGCCGGGATTTGAACCCCTGCCTCCCGGGTGTGGGGCGGATGCTCTACCAACTGAGCCACCACTCCGGTTGAGATGTGCCTTCACACTTGGGACTGCAGGTGTGAATGTATTGAGATGTAATGTACGCTATGGTAATGAAGTGTATTGTCGGTGTCAAAGAATGGAATGTGTAAGATGTATTAAAAGTTGGCTTTGTCACCGCGAGTTCAGTCTTACTTTGCTGTCAGAGGAACAAAGTCTGTGCCTGCAACACTCGTGTCTCCTCTTGTTCATCCCTCTACAGTAATACAGTTTGACTCACTCTTTATAACACTTCATGGACTCAAATGAGCTCGTGCAGACTTTGCACTGCATGGTATTTTCCATTCCAAGTACCATGCAGTGGTATTTGGAATGGCAAAAACAAGTTGATGGCTGTGCTGTGCTATGCTAAGCTAACTGGGCGAACTATTAAATGGCCCAGCATGGTTAAAAAAATTGTCAAAATGCGAAACACAAACTTTATAAAGAAAAAATGATCTGTCCATACACTATTTACAGTATGTACAATGCTAAGTGGGCAGCACGGTGGTGGAATGGTTAGCACTGTGCCAGCACAGCAACTCACCCTTGGCCGGGGGATCCTGGGTTCGATCCCAGCCCCCGACCAACAGTGATCTGTGTGGAGTTTGCACGTTCTCCCCGTGTCTGTGTGGGTTTACTCCAGGATTTCTCCGGTTTCCTCCCACATGCCAAAAAACATGCAAATTAGGTTAACTGGCATCAAAACTGGGGGTTCTAAATTGTCCTTAGGTATGACTGTGAGAGTGAATGGTTGTCTGTCTCTGTGTTGGCCCTGTGATGGACTGGCGATCTGTCCAGGGTGGACCCTGCCTCTCGCCCAAAGATGCTGGGATAGGCTCCAGCCCCCCGCGACCCAAAAAGGATTAAGCAAAAGAAGATGGATGGCTGGATGGATGGATGGACAATGCTAAGTGAAAGTGATCAAATTGATTTATTGACAAGAAAAACCAGGGAATGTGAAAATATAATGGAACAGGAAGTGGAGCTGCTCAGAGTCCAGAATGCGGAAGTACATCACTCTACATTGTGCAAGAGGTCCTTAATTATGTGACCATGCAATGCCGCTGGGAATACTTTAAATCAAACATCTATCATTTGAGAAAGTTAGAGTGCAAACTAAAGGAGTTGTGTGGTGTTGTGGTTAAGGTGATAGCTTGGTGTGCAGGTGGTTCCAGGATTGAATCTTGTCAGGGATGTCTTATTCTTTTGAACAACAACTGAAGTACAGCATTGACATGAGTTCTGGCCCAGGGAACACGCACACAGGCTTGAGTCAATTGCAACAATGATTTATTGAATAATAAGCGTGTATGGATGTGTGAGTGTGAGAGTGGATGTGTTGCTGGAAGACAGGATGCACCGAGGGCGGAGCAGCGCGCCGTGCAGCCAGGCAACCCTAGGGCAGAGCAGAGGAGAGGTTAGTTGCTGAGTCTGACCCGGTGGATTAATATTTGGACTGTGGCTTACTTGCAGATGTTCTTGGTGGCTGACGTCGGCAAGCCACAGGTCTCCTGCCTGGAAGCCAGCGCTCCAATGCGCGCTCAGCGCTGCGGGTGAGAGTTGGATGACGACGGAGGGAGAATCCGCCGCCAGGGATTCCACCTGTGCACAGGGGAGGAAGACTGGAGAAAAGGTGAGATGAAGGATGATTGCTTACGTGGGAAGGGATGGTTGGAAGTCTTTAGAGGCGTCGAAGAGAAGGCAAATGCGGGTAGCACGTTCGTTGGTGAGCAGACGGCTCCAGACCGAAACTCGAGGCGGAGTGGGCTAAATAGCCCGGGCTTGATGAGGCGCAGGTGTGCTCACAGCTGGAGCGGGAGACAGGCAAGAGCGGGCTGTGACAGTACTCCCCCCCCCCCCCGAGCAGCGCCTCCCGGCGCTGGCATACCTGGGTGTGCCAGGTGGAACTCCATGACAAGGTCATGGAGTTCGTGCTGGTCATGGTCATGGGTTCGTGCTGGTCATGGAGTTCATGCTGGTCTTGTCCAGCACGAACGATGGGCGCACCCAGGACCTCCACTCGGGGCCATACCCCTCCCAGTCCACCAGGTATTGTAGCCCGCGACCTCGGCGGCGGGAGTCCAGGATGGAAGAGACCCTCCACGCCGGGTCGCCGTCAATCATCACGGGACGGGGTGGAGCCCTAGGAGGAGGACAGAGAGGATGAGACACCACAGGTTTAATGCGGGAGACATGGAACGTTGGACAGACGTGGAGGGAGGGGGGGAGAGCCAGACGCACAGCCACCGGATTGATGACTTTCATGATGGGGAACGGGCCAATGAAACGTTGGGCCAGTTTCTTCCTCTCGGCCTTCAGCTTGATGTCCCGCGTAGACAGCCAGACTTGCTGACCCACCTGATAGCACGGTGCGGCCCTCCTGTGGCGGTTAGCCATCCTGATGTTGCGCTCAGCCGTGCGTAAAAGCGCACGGCGCACAGCTGTCCATATGCGCCAACAACGCCTGAGATGGGCCTGGATGGATGGCACCGCCACCTCCCCTTCTTCCTCAGGGAACAACGGGGGGTCATATCCAAGCAACGCCCGGAAGGGGGACATCCCGATGGCTGATGACAAGGTGGCGTTATGCACATATTCAATCCAGGACAGATGGGCGCTCCAGGAGGAAGGGTTGGAGGAGGTGACGCAGCGCAGCGCAGCGCAGCTTACAGCTCCTGGTTCGTCCGCTCGCACTGCCCGTTGGACTGGGGGTGGTGACCAGAAGACAAACTCACCGTGGCCCCCAAGGCCTTGCAGAAACACGACCAGACTCTGGACACAAACTGGGGACCCCGGTCAGAAACGATGTCCGCTGGAATCCCATGCGGCCTCACAACATGTTGGACCAGTAGGTCCGCCATCTCCAGCGCTGTAGTGAGACCGTGGAGTGGCACAAAGTGGGCGGCCTTGGAGAACCGGTCCACGATGGTCAGGATGGTGGTGAAGGAGTTGGACGACGGGAGGCCGGTAACGAAATCTAAGGCCACTTGGGACCAAGGTCTGCCGGGGGTCGGCAGAGGGTGGAGGAGACCAGCTGGGGAAGAGGAAGATGTCTTGCCAGTCGCACACTGGGGGCAGGTGCGGACATAATTGGCGATGTCGCCCCGGAGGCCCGGCCACCAAAAGAACCTCTGAAGGAGCTCAATCAGGCGGGAGATCACAGGGTGACAGGCAAGCTTGGTGGTGTGAGCCCAGTGGATGACATCACTCCGGACCGACAAAGGAACGAACAGCCTCCCCACTGGTCCGCCGCCCGGATCGGGTTCGGTTTCCTGTGCCCTCCGGACCTTATCCCTGATGGACCAGGAGACGGCGCCCACAACACACGAGGCCGGCAGGATGGTATGGTCCCGGTCCTTGGGGGCTTCTGGGGCAAACTGCCTGGACAGAGCGTCCGGTTTACCGTTCTTCGAGCCCGGACAGTAGGTGATCGTGAACCTGAAGTGGCCATAGAACAGAGACCAGCGCGCCTGGTGGGCATTCAGGCACCTGGCCATCCTCAGGTACTCCAGGTTCTTGTGGTCGGTCCAAACCACGAAAGGTTGAGCCGCCCCCTCAAGCCAGTGACGCCATTCCTGGAGCACGAGCTTGACTGCTAGGAGCCCTCTGTCGCCGAAGTCGTAATTCTTCTCCGCAGCAGATAGGCACCAGGAGAAAAAGGCGCAGGGGCGAACCACCCCATCCACCGGTGAGCGCTAAGACAACACCACCCCCACCCCCATATCAGAGGTGTCAACTTCCACAAGGCACTGCAGAGAGGGGTCCACCTGGGTCAGGACCTGGGAGGAGGAGAACTCCGTCTTCAGCGCCGCAAAGGCAGCCTCAGCATCCTCAGTCCACTGAAAAGGCACCTTGGGGTTGGTGAGGCGGGTCAGGGGAGAAGCGATGGTGCCGAATTTAGGGACAAAGCGCCGGTAAAAATTGGCGAAGCCGAGAAACTGCTGGACCTGCTTCCTAGACGAGGGGGTGGGCCACTCAACGACTGCCTTGACCTTGGCAGGGTCGGGGATGATCTGATTGTGAGAAATAATAAAGCCCAGGAAGGAGGTCTTGTCAGCATAGAATTCACACTTCTCCGCTTTTACATAGACCCTGTTCTCCAAAAGGCGCTGGAGGACCCGCCTCACGTGAACCTGGTGCTCCTCCCGCGACCGAGAGAAGATCAAGATATCGTCCAGGTACACAAAGGCGAACACCCCCAGGAAATCGCGGAGGACATCATTAATTAGGCGCTGGAAGATGGCCAGCACGTTCATGAGCCCAAACGGCATGACAAGATATTCAAAATGACCGCTGGGCGTCCGGAACCCCGTCTTCCATTCGTCGCCCTCCCGGATCCGACGAGATGATATGCGCTGCGGAGGTCCAGTTTTGTAAACCAGGTGGGCCCCTGCAGAGAATCGAAAGCAGAGTCCATTAATGGCAGCGTATACCTGTCCTTGACTGTAATATCATTTAGTGCCCGGTAGTTGATGCATGGCCGGAGGGACCCATCCTTCTCGGCAACGAAGAAGAAACCTGCACCGACTGGAGATGAAGAAGGACGAATGATGCTGGAGCTAAGCAATTCCTTGATGTAGGAGTCCATGGCTTCGCGCTCCGGTGCTGACAGGTTGTACAAACAACTGGAGGGCAAGGGTGCACCCCCGGGCGGAGGGTGATGGCACAGTCATAGGGGCGGTGGGGGGGAAGGGACAGCGCTTTAGACTTGCTGAAGACTACACCAAGATCATGAAACTCCAGAGGCACTAAGGAGAGGTCCGGAGGGGGCACGTTGGAGGGAGGAGGAGGGAGTGACGGGGCACAAGCGGCGGACTGAAGGCAGGCGCCCAAACAAAAGGTGCTCCAGGAGAGGACGCTCCCCGACTGCCAATCAGCAGTTGGGCCATGCAGGCACAGCCAAGGGTAGCCCAGAATGACGGAGGCGGCCGAGGTGGGCAGCACAAAGAAGCTAAGGTCCTCCCGGTGATTGCCGGAAATAATGACCGGGACTGGGACTGTCTGGTGTGTAACCCGCTCCAGGGGGGTGGCAGCGAGGGAGACAAGATTCAAAGGGGCCGGCAGTGGATGGCAGGGGATGCCCAGACGGGTTGCCAGGCCCTTAGAAATGAAGCTCTGCTCCGCCCCTGAGTCCACCAGTGCGTGAGTGAGGTGTTCCATGGGGTTATGACAGAACCTAATTGGTAGCATGCACTTAGATAGGGGGTTAGGCTGGGATGCGTCCGTGAGGCCCCCTATAGTGACTCGCGGACTCCCCCTTTTGGCCTTACCGGGCAGGACTCCAAGGCATGCTGGTCGTCTCCACAATACATGCAGAGACCCAGCTCCCTACGGTGCTGTTTCTCTGCCTGTGGGAGCTTCGCCCGGCCAATCAGCATCGCCTCCGGCTCGTCGGTGGACTCAGGCGCGGGCAACGCCAGGGGGTGAGGTTGAGAGGAGTGGGGAGGAGCACCGCTTGAGCGGCTGGAGGACTTCCGCTCGGCGGCCCGCTCTCTCAACCTGTTATCCAGGCTAATGGTAAGGGAAATCAGCTCGGAGAGCCGCTCCGGCAGATCCTTACAGGCCAGTTCGTCCCGAAGGCTACAGCTCAGGCTACGGATGAAAATGCTGCAGAGGGCAGCATCTCCCCATCCAACTTCCACCGCCACAACCCAGAAGTCGACAGCGTAGTTGGCAGCCGACCGGCTACCCTGGCGAAGGTTTAGCAACCGGGTTGTTAGCACGTTATCACGGTCCGAATGGTAAAAAACCTCAATAAAATCTCGGACGAATTGAGCATAAGTTAGGTTAGTGTAGCTGGGTCGCGCCATGATGGCATAGGCCCAGGCTAACGCTCGCCCTTCCAAGAGGTTGGCGATGTAACCAATTCGGCTGTGATCCGTCGGGAAGTCCCCGGGAACACGCTGGAATACAGACTCACATTGGAGAAGGAACCCACGCGCCTCACCGAGCTTGCCGCCGAAGCGCGTGGGCGTGGGAATGGGGGTGAGCCAGGTTGGTGCCCCCGGGTTAGCCTGGCCAGCCAGAGGAGCAGCAGGAGCTAGCCCGCCTTGAGGAGCCGGAGGAAACACCTGCGGGGGATCCAGACGATCCAGCTGGTGGGTGATTACGGTGAGCTGTTTTAAAATCACCTGTTGCTGATGTATGACCTGATCGACTCGAGCCTCCAAGTTGGTTAACCGGTGTGCGAGCCCGCTGTCCGCTGGGTCGCGCTGCTGGAGCCGTACTGACATGAGTTCTGGCCCAGGGAACACGCACACAGGCTCGAGTCAATTGCAACAATGATTTATTGAATAATAAGCGTGTATGGATGCGTGAGTGTGAGAGTGGATGTGTTGCTGGAAGACAGGATGCACCGAGGGCGGAGCAGCGCGCCGTGCAGCCAGGCAACCCTAGGGCAGAGCAGAGGAGAGGTTAGTTGCTGAGTCTGACCCGATGGATTAATATTTGGACTGTGGCTTACTTGCAGATGTTCTTGGTGGCTGACGTCAGCAAGCCACAGTTCTCCTGCCTGGGAGACAACGCTCATCCAACTCTCACCTGCGCTCGGCGCTGCGGGTGAGAGTTGGATGACGACGGAGGGAGAATCCGCCGCCAGGGAATCCACCTGTGCACAGGGGAGGAAGACTGGAGAAAAGGTGAGATGAAGGATGATTGCTTACGTGGGAAGGGATGGTTGGAAGTCTTTAGAGGCGTCGAAGAGAAGGCGAGTGTGGGTAGCACGGTCGTTGGTGAGCAGACGGCTCCAGACCGAAGCTCGAGGCGGAGCGGGCTAAATAGCCCGGGCTTGATGAGGTGCAGGTGTGCTCACAGCTGGAGCGGGAGACAGGCGAGAGCGGGCTGTGACAAGCATGGCTTTCATGTGCATTTTAAAGCAACATAATCTAAGATTTTCACATCACAATAATGTTTGCACTGCGGCAGCACAGCAACTCACCCTTGGCCGGGGGATCCTGGGTTCAATCCCAGCCCCCGACCAACAGTGATCTGTGAGGAGTTTGCATGTTCTCCCCGTGTCTGCGTGGGTTTACTCCGGGATTTCTCCGGTTTCCTCCCACATGCCAAAAACATGCAAGTTAGGTTAATTGGCATCAAACTGGGCATTCTAAATTGTCCTTAGGTATGACTGTGAGAGTGAATGGCTGTCTGTCTCTCTGTGTTGGCCCTGCGATGGACTGGTGATCTGTCCAGGGTGTACCCTGCCTCTCGCCCAAAGATGCTGGGATAGGCTCCAGCCCCCCCGCGACCCGAAAAGGATTAAGCGGAAGAAGATGGATGGATGGAATAATGTTTGCAAAATTATTTTAATGGTGGACTGCATTTGTGAATGTAATCACCAAGGTGCTGATGCCTCAGTGCTCGTGGCATGGTAGCACGGGGGCTGTAAAAAAGTCACACTTCCACTTTTAGTGGGATACACATATCGCGATATGTATTTTGTGCACTGAATGTCCTTTAAAATTTTGTTTTACTTACATTTTTATTATAAATTTATGTATATATTCATTTAACTTATTTGAAATAGTTGAATAATAAAACGAAAACTTGTGTCAGAGAAAATTTTTCACAACAATATGTAACTTATTCAGCACCGTCTCCACTGGGCAGGCCATGTCCAACGAATGGACTCAAATCGTCTACTGAAAATTCTGCTCTATGGAGAACTCACCTCAGGAACAAGACCACTAGGCAGACCTAAAGTGCGCTATAAAGACCAACTAAAGTCCACCTTGGCCCAAACCAACATCCACAGATGGGAACACCTAGCAAAGGAGAGAATGGTATGGAGAGAAGCTATCCGCAATGGCACTATAGCCTTTGAGAAAAACAGATGTGCATTTGAGGAGGAGAAGCGAAGAAGAAGGAAGGAGCGCTCGCAGCAGCCGCGGCCTCCACTGTCACTTCCCTGCGGTCTCTGCCCACGCCTTTTCCATCACCGGCTCAGGCTACAGAGCCACATCTGTCACAAGCACAAGTGATTTCTGGAACGGGAGCAACCCTATGCTCGGACACGAGCAGGAGCCGCCGCCGCCGCCGATGTAACTAAGCAGTGCCTTTTTGTCCTTTGCTTAACAGAACTCACATTATCAAGTGATCAAGTTTATCCACATGGGCAGAAATGTTTCAGTTTACTACACATAGTTAATACTTGGCGGTCTAATAAGTGAGAGAAGTATAATTTATCACTTATTACTATTTTTTTAATGTGTCTACATTCCAACAGTTGTTTATTTGGTGAGCCACTGGCTCTTATTTTGAAGGGGTGCAAGACGGATAGGAGCTTCAGGAATGAAAGTGCAGAGTTTAGACTTGAAATGTTTATTCCCCATTTCCTATGCTTAAAGTGACCCTACATTTATTCTGTTATCTTCCTTTTAATCTGTGCTGGCTGCAGTTTAGATTGCTCTGTGAGCATGCAGGGGGTGGGACAGCCACGGTACATTACATGGCAATGGTGAGTTAAATTTGTGTTTATTTTGAAAACAAAGCCTTATTTTGCAATTCTGGCAAATTAAAAGTCGAGAAAATATGGCGATACAATGATACAAGCCTTTGGTTCCACTTGTTTGTAGTGACACCTTGCATGGCAGTGGCCCCCTCATTCTAGATGTGATTAACATTGTAGATAGGAGAGACTTAATTTCGTTCTACTATACATGTACATGATTGGCTGTATGGATTTAATGACAATAAAGTTGGCTTCTTCTTCTTAATTTTGCCTGGGCGAGCTGAAACAGACAGGCGGACAGATCCACACACACACGCAACCAGCCACACACAGACACACTGATTACTGTATGCCTCTGTTTTCACCGAGGCATAATGAATGGAAAGGACCTGTACTTATATAGTGCTTTTCCAGTCACAATGACCACTCAAAGCGCTTAATTAGTAGGTAAAGGAACTCTCTATTCTAAGGGCCTATCATACCTAGGAACAATTTAGTCACCAATTAACCTAAAATGCATGTCTTTGGATTGTGAGAGGAAACCAGAGCCCACGGAGTAAACCCACACAGTACAAGGAGAACATGCAAACTCCACACAGAAAGGTTCTTACCCCTGCCAGCCTGGGGATTTGAACCTGGAACCTTTGTGCTGTAAGGCAACCATGCTAACCACTGTGCTGCCAGAAAGAAATAAAAAAGAAAGTAACTAAGTGATTAACTAACTAACTTGTTTACTCACTCACTCACTCACTCCTTCACTCCATAGCCTGAGTGGGCCCACATTGCCTGCAACAGCAATTTTTTTGGTGTGATTACTGGAGGACAGCAGCTGTGGCCTTGGTCCCAGCAGTGAATCACAAGGCACGACTTTATCCACTAACAAAGCGCCCTGTGGTTGGCTGTTGGGACTGGGTTCATGGTTGCCATCACTGTGGTCTTTTCAGTATTCCTAGAAAGACCAAGAAAGTTGCATAGTTCTGCTTTAAAAACTAATGTGTAGCAGACCTTAGGTTTTAAATGCTGTTGCTAAGTAATACAAGACCTTGAAGTCTACTCCTGCTTGGAACCCGATGATTGCCACTTGTGGCTATATTTTTTAACTTAGTATCCAGACCCAAGGCAATTCTCTATGCCTAAGGTAACTTGCCGAAGCTAGCAGTTTAGCCACTCATTCACAAATGTTTCTGTTCATGTTGTACTCCAGGGACCGGTGATATCCTATTGACCATTGAAACCATACACCCCTGTCCCCCAGTGATGCATTATTTTTTTTTTCATTCTTTGAGACAAATTTATATTAATTATCTCAGGCTCACTACCAAGCTTGGAACTAGCTAGCTAAGATTAATAATAGTCATGTAAGAAGGATGGTGGGGTTAAACGTGGCTAGATAGGAATTTAAAGAGACACACTGAAACCAGCCATTCTGAAGAAGGCTGCAAAAGAGGATTCACACTGGTGCAGCAATAATTAAATTTAAAGGCAATTTAACCAAAAAATGTAACAAACATTTCATTAAGACCTGTGGGAGCTGTCAGCATGTAGGGAGAGTGCAGTGAATGGGACCTTTAAGAGATCTGCAGAGTTGATTATGCTCAAAGTTGTTTATGGCCAAACTTCAATATGCACCCGAGTGGCTTTTGTAATCTAGGACACATGACTTTGTTGTTAGTACCAATAGTACATGTGTAAGAGAAATATGGGACATAATATTGAGTGTAAATCTCTACCTAATCAGCTGCTGTAAATGTCAGTATTATTGTACGCAGTCACTTCAGGTTACAGAAAAAGATCAAGTTCTTTAAAATGCATTTTAAATTAACCTTTGCATGATTTTTTTTTTTAAATTACTAGCATTTGTGTTGTTGTTATTGAGAAAATGCAGAAAAATACATATATTTTTAAAGTGCTAGGTGAATGTGCAAAACACCATGCAGAGTCAAGTAGTCACCAGTTGAGTCATGAGTGCTGATGTTTGTTTAAATTTATCAGTGTGGTTGTAGAGACACCTACAGGCCAAAAGACAGACATTTTCCATTTAGACTGAAGATGTGTGAATGGTTAAAATTGCACTTTAAGTTTGTTTATTTGTAAGAGGCCAATTGTACAGAAAGATGGTGTCTGCCATGTAACAGGAGGAACTGGAAAGGTTTTATATTCATGTAAAATACAAGCAGTTTCCCCTCCCATTTATCCAACTTTAACCTATAGTAAATACTACAGTACTATTTTTGTGTTTATAGTAAACACGCATTACTATAGCTCCCACATCTTCATAACACTGTCCTTACAGTACAATACAATTCAATACAGTACAATACAATATTCTTCTTTTGGCTGCTTCCTTTATTGGTCCCACAGTGGATCATCTGCCTCCATCTCACCCTATCCCTTGCATCCTCTTCTGTCACACCAACCCTCTCCATGTTCTCATTCACTACATCCATGAATTTTCTTTATGGTCTTCCTCTTTTCCTCTTGCCTGGCAGCTCCATCTTCAACATCCTTTGTCCAATATATTCACTACCCCTCCTCTGCACATGTCCAAACCATCTCAGCCTTGCCTCTCTTACTTTGTCTCCAAACCGCTCAACCTGAGCTGTTCCTCTGATATACTCATTTCTAATCTTGTCCCTCCTAGTCATTCCCAATGAAAATCTTAGCATCTTCAACTCTGTCACCTCCAGCTCCACCTCCAGTCTTTTTGTCAGTGCCACCATTTCCAAACCATGCATCATAGCAGGTCTCAATACCATCTTGTAAATCTTCCCTTTCACTCTAGCTGCTATCCTTCTGTCACAAATTATCCCTGACACTCATCTCCACAAGTGTGAAGTTTCCACAGTCAGTGATGATTTGAGGAACCATGTCATCTGCTGGTGTAGGTTCACTGTGCGTTATCAAGACCAAAGTCAGCGCAGTTGTCTACCAGGAAATTTTAGAGCACTTCATGCTTTCCTCTGCTGACAAGCTTTATGGAGAAGCTGATTTCACACACACACACTGCCAAAAGTATCAAAACCTGGTTTAATGACTATGGCATCACTGTGTTTGATTGGCCAGCAAACTCTCCTGACCTAAACCCCATAGAGAATCTATGGAGTATTGACAAGAGGAAGATGAGAGACACCAGACCCAACAAAGCAGATGAGCTGAAGGTCACTATCAAAGCAACCTGGACCTTCATAACACCTCAGCAGTGCCACAGGCTGATCACCTCCATGCCACACCACATTGATACAGTAATTAATCCAAAAGGAGCCCCAACCAAGTATTGAGTGTGTACATGGACATACTTTTCAGTCGGCCAACATTTCTATTAAAAAACTATTTTTTAAAATTAATTTTATCCATCCATCCATCCATCTTCTACCGCTTTTCCGGAGGTCCAGGTCGCGGAGGCAGCAGTTCAAGCAGAGAAGCCCAGACTTCCCTCTCTCCAGCCACCTGCTCCAGCTCTTCAGAGAGGATACCAAGGCGTTCCCAGACCAGCTGGGAGACATAGTCTCTCCACCAAGTCCTGGGTCTGCCCCAGGGTCTCCTCCCAGTGGGACGTGCCCGAAACACCTCAAGTGGTAGGCGTCCAGGAGGCATCCTAATCAGATGCCCATACCACCTCAACTGACTCCTTTCAATGTGGAGGAGCAGCGGTTTTACTCTGAGCCTCTCCTGGATGACTGAGCTCCTCACCCTACCTCTGAGGGTGAGTCCAGCAATCCTACGGAGAAAGTTCATTTCAGCCGCTTGTATCCGCGATCTTGTTCTTTCGGTCATTACACAAAGCTCATGACCATAGGTGAGAGTCGGAACGTAGATTGACTGGTAAATCGACAGCTTTGCCTTAGAACTAAGCTCCCTCTTCACCACAACAGACCGGTACAATGTCCACATCACTGCAGATGCTGCTCCAATCCATCTGTCAATCTCTCGCTCCATTTTCCCCTAACTCGTGAACAAGACCCCAAGATACTTAAACTCCTCCACTTGGGGCAGGAGCCTGTCCCCAACCCAGATTGGACAATCCACCTTTTTCCGGCTGAGGACCATGGACTCGGACTTGGAGGTGCTGATTCTCATCCCAGCCGCTTCACACTCAGCAGCAAACCATCCCAGCAAGAGCTGTAGGTCATTGCTGGATGAAGCCAACAGGACAACATCATCTGCAAACAACAGAGATGAGATCCTGTGGTCACCAAGCATGACACCCTCCATTCCCTGGCTGTGCCTAGAAATCCTGTCCATAAAAATTATGAACAGGATCGGTGACAAAGGGCAGCCCTGGCGGAGTCCAACTCTCACTGGGAATCACTCCGACTGAATGTTGGCAATACGAACCAAACTCTCACAACGGTCGTACAGAGACCGAATAGCTCGTAACAACAACCCCGATACCCCATACTCCCGAAGCACCCCCCACAAAAAACCATGAGGGATGCGGTCAAATGCCTTCTCCAAGTCCACAAAACACATGTAAACTGGTTGGGCAAACTCCCACGAACCCTCGAGAATTCTCGAGAGGGTAAAGAGCTGGTCCGATGTGCCACGGCCAGGACGAAAACCACATTGCTCCTCCTGAATCCGAGGTTCGACCAACGGCCGGACTCTCCTCTCCAGTACCTTGGCATAGACCTTCCCAGGGAGGCTGAGGAGTGTGATCCCTCTAAAGTTGGAGCACACCCTCCGGTCCCCTTTTTTGAAGAGAGGAGCCACCACCCCGGTTTGCCATGCCAAAGGCACTGCCCCCAACCTCCACGCAATGTTGCAGAGGCGTGTCAACCATGACAACCCAACAACATCCAGGGCCTTGAGGTACTCAGGGCGAATCTCGTCCACCCCCGGGGCCCGGCCACCAAGGAGATTTTTAACCACCTTGGCAACCTCAGCCCCTGTGATAGGCGAGTCATCCCCCTCGTCCCCAAACCCTGCTTCCTCTGTGGAAGGTGTATCAGTGGGATTGAGGAGATCCTCGAAGAATTCCTTCCACCGCCCAACGATATCCCCAAGGTCTCCGCCTTTGACCGCCACCTAATCCACATAGCACCGGACCCCCATGATCCCTCCTGCAGGTGGTGAGCCCACTGGAGGGCGGACCCATGTAACTCCTTCGGGCTGAGCCTGGCCGGGTCCCATGGGTGGAAACCCGGCCACCAGACGCTAGCCTTCGAGCCCCTCCCCCAGGCCTGGCTCCAGGGTGGGGCCCCGGTAACCCCATACCTGGCGGGGTACACTGAATCCTTGATATAGAATTTATCATGAGAGTCTGTTGGATCGTTCTTAGTCTGGCCCTTCGCCCAGGACCAGTTTGTCTTGGGTGACCCTATCAGAGGCAAATTGCCCCGGACAACACAGCTCCTGGGATCACTGGGGCACGCAACCCCCCCCCCCCCCCCACCACCACCACCACCACCATGATAACTAACTAACTAACTAACTAACCTGCACTTATATAGCGCTTTTCTAGTCACAGAGACCACTCAAAGCGCTTTCATTAATACTAACCCTCTATTCTAAGGGCCTATAGGAAACAGATATCTAGGGACAATTTAGAACAGCCAATTAACCTAACATGCATGTTTTTGGCATGTGGGAGGAAACCGGAGAAATCCCGGAGTAAACCCACGCAACACGGGGAGAACATGCAAACTCCACACAGATCACTGTTGGTCGGGGGCTGGGATCGAACCCACGATCCCACGATCCCCACAATCCCCCGGCCAAGGGTAAACTGTGCTGCCGCAGTGCTAACCACTGCGCCACCGTGCAGCCCAAAGGTGACGATCCATGAGGGAGAAATTAATTTTATGTAATATTCTAATTTTTTGAGAAACTGAATTTGGGGTTTTCATGGGCTGTAAGCCATAATCATCAAAATTAAAATAAATAAACACCTGAAATATATCACTCTCTGTGTAATGACTCTATATAATATAGAAGTTTAATTTTTTATTTGAATTACCTAATTAAATCAACTTTTTGTTGACATTCGAATTTATTGAAATGCACCTGTATTTAAATTTGTTTGATGATCTGAAACAATTAAGTGTGACAAACATACAAAAAAAATGAGAAATCGGGAAGGGGGCAAACACTTTTTCACACCACTGTATATCTGAATTGAATTGCATTTGGTCACCGCCTCCATTCTTAATCCATTAAATAATGAAGATGCATTCGAGAATACTCAGATAGTGCATACCTCTGGCAGAATCTGTATCCAAAATTTAACTGGTTCAGCCGTAGCCCAAGGGCCACCTCTGGGGAAAATTTCATCCAAATCCATCCAGTAGTTTTTGTGTAATCCTGTCTACAAACAGTCAGACAACCCAACCAACGTGAAAACATAACCTCCTTGGCGGAGGTAATAATATTACCCTTACGTACACTACCATTCAAAAGTTTGGGGTCACTTAGAAATTTCCTTATTTTTGAAAGAAAAGCACTGTTTTTTCAATGAATATAACTTTAAACTAATCAGAAATACACTCTAATATCTAATATACATTGCTAATGTGGTAAATGACTATTCTAGCTGCAAATGTCTGGTTTTTGGTGCAATATCTTCATAGGTGTATAGAGGCCCATTTCCAGCAACTATCACTCCAGTGTTCTAATGGTACAATGTGTTTGCTCATTGCGTCAGAAGGCTAATGGATGATTAGAAAACCTTTGTGCAATCATGTTAGCACAGCTGAAAACAGTTTAGCTGCTTAGAGAAGCTATAAAACTGACCTTCCTTTGAGCAGGTTGAGTATCTGGAAAAAATTATTATTTCAAATACAAATCATTATTTCTAACCTTGTCAATGTCTTGACTATATTTTCTATTCATTTTACAATTCATGGTGGTAAATAAGTGTGACTTTTCATGGAAAACACAAAATAATTGTCTGGGTGACCCCAAACTTTTGAACGGTAGTGTATGTGAATACCTTCAAAGTTTTGCTGCCATATAATCCAGTAGATGGTGCTGTAACTTAACTCTGTATTGATGTGTTCATGTCGAGACATTTTAAATGGGACAATTTCACATTTTACAAAACCCTGCAATTTTTCATTACTGTGGGGGCTGAAAGGCACAGTTGAGGGGTTTATTGTCTTTCATTGTTTATGTGGACATACATGTAACTGATGAAATACAGCAGACAAATAGTTTAAGCAGCTAGATTTAGCAGTAGCTGCTGAGCTGGTCAACCTAAACCTTTTGGATTAGTGTGCACAATAAGCCCCATTAATTGCATGAATCTTGATTTTGTAGGACCTTGGGGAAGTCAGATTATTTAGCATCTCAGAGGGAGACAGTGAATAAGCATGGGAGAACATGCCCAGGGGGTTCCTGGCGAGATAGCAGGAAGGAATCAGGGACATAGGGGGTTGAATGCAGTGTAATGTAAATGTCATGCTGTGTGATAGGAAATGCCATGAAACGTGTGAAGAGAGAGTTGAGTTAACTGAGGAGAGCTTGTTGAAATGATTCAGTCTGTTCTGTGCTTGTGAGATGTGAAGTGTGTAATAAACCGTCTGTCCATGAATCTGGCTCTTATTTCACACACTCCACACTGGTGACCCCAGACGAATTATGGAACACGAGGCAAGAACCCTGGAGCCGGCCCAGTCGGGAAACCCCAGCGACGCAGCAGCCATCCCACAAACAGCCCGGACTGGAGCCCCCAGCAATGCGTGTGTGGTTTCAGTCAAGCTACCAGACTTCTGGCAGCACAACCCGCGCTCTTGGTTCCACCACACCAAGGCCCAGTTCGCCCTCCAGGGAGTAACGGCAGATGACACCAAGTTCTGCCATGTAGTAGCAGTGCTGGACGCTCGCACGGCCCAGCAGGTAGCGAGCCTGCTCGATCAGCCTCCAGCCCGCAGCAAATACGAGGCGCTCAAGGCTGCACTCACCCGGCGCTACACGCTCTCGGAATGTGAGAGAGCGGAGAGGCTCCTGGAGCGGACCGAGTTAGGAGATGGTTCAGCCGTCGACCTGATGGAGAAGATGCTGGCATTAATGGGCACGGACAA
This sequence comes from Pholidichthys leucotaenia, assembly GCA_020510985.1. Taxonomy (NCBI): domain Eukaryota; kingdom Metazoa; phylum Chordata; class Actinopteri; order Cichliformes; family Pholidichthyidae; genus Pholidichthys; species Pholidichthys leucotaenia. The sequence continues at coordinate 67,141,139 of CM035843.1, forward strand.
CAGGCACTTTCTGTTTGCCCACCGTTTCCTCCGGAACCTTCCAACGGAGGCGAGAGCGGTTCTGGCCAATTCGCCGTTGCTGGCCGCGCGTGACTACCATGCACTAGCCCAGGATGCAGATCGGATCATCCTCACCACCCAGGCGATCACAGTCAAGGCGGCGGTGGCGAAGCCCAGCAAGACGACCAGAGGAGGCGAGGAGCCACCGACAGTAGCAGCAGCGGGGGCCAAGGAGCGCCAGAGAGACACGCTCTGCTTCTACCACCGCCGCTTCGGAGAGAACACGCGCAGATGCGCGCCACCATGCCAGTTCAAGCGCTCAGGAAACGCCAAGGCCGGCAGTCGGTAGCAGCTGCGACCGCCGGTGAAGAGAACAAGCTGCTCTATGTGACAGACTCGCGCTCGGGGAGACGCTTCCTCATCAACACCGGAGCCCAGAAGAGCGTCATCCTGCCATCCTACGCTGACCGGCTGGCAGGACCTAGCGGCCCCAGACTTGTGGCAGTAAACGGCTCAGAGATTAAGACGTTCGGTGAGAGAACACTGGCCTTATCTCTACATGACCGCTCGTATGAGTGGACTTTTATAGCAGCACTGTGTTGCCCGATCCTTGGCGCTGATTTTCTGTGTGCGCATGGTTTACTTGTGGATGTTGCTAACAGACGCCTGGTTAATGCACTGTCCTTTGAATCTCTCCCCTGTATAGCTCGAGGGACCCAGCCAACAGCACAAGCCAACGTCACAGCTCCAGGCGGTAAGTTCCACGCACTGCTCACTCAGTTCCCAGCGCTCACGGTCCCGACGTTTTCGGTGGCCATCGCTAAGCACGGGGTGGAGCACTTTATCACCACCACCGGGCCGCCTGTTTTTGCAAGACCTTGGTGCTTGGACGCAGCTAAACTGGCCAAAGCACGCGAGGAGTTTGCCAACCTGGAAAGGCTGGGCATCATCAGGCGTTCGAACAGCCCATGGGCATCCCCGCAACACTTGGTCCCTAAGGCTGAAGAATTTTTGGGGATGGTTAACTTTTATAACTGTTTCCTTCCCTGCGCAGCGTGGCTCATGCAACCATTGTACGCCGCACTCAGGAGACAGAAACCCGTGGATGGGGTCGAATGGACCCCGGAGCGAGAGCGGGCGTTCTCGGAGGTTAAAGCAGCCCTGGCAAACGCCGCACTGCTGGCGCATCCGGACCCAGCGGCCCAGACAGTGCTCACCACCGACGCTTCAGACGTGGCTATAGGGGCTGTCGTGGAGCAGCGTGTCGCCAGGGCTTGGCAGCCGCTTGCCTTTTTCAGCAGAACTTTGCGCGACAGTGAACGTAAATACAGCACGTTAGACAGGGAGTTGCTGGCCCTCCACCTGGCCATACGCCACTTCCAGTTCTGGCTGGAAGGGCGCAGTTTCACCGCGTTCATGGACCACAAGCCACTAATGTTCGCGATGGCCAAGGTTTCAGAACTGTGGTCGGGCCGGCAGCAGAGACAGCTGGCCGCGATCTCAGAGTTTACTACCAATATTCAGCATGTGTTGGGTAAACTGAACGTGGTGGCGGACTGCCTCTCGCGCGCCATGGTGGCCCCAGTCTACGTGGGGATAGATTATGCAGCCATGGCCGCGGAGCAGATTAGCGATTCAGACATGCGCGCGCTCCAGTCTGGACCAACAGGGTTAAGGCTGGAGAGCAGGGTACTGCAAGACGGCATGCCCCCCCTAATCTGCGATGTCTCCACGGGATGCCCGCGTCCAGTGGTCCCGGTCGCGTGGCACCGCCGCGTGTTTGAGTCGATTCACACTCGAGCTCACTCAGGAGTGCGCGCGTCGGTCAAAATGGTGGGAGAGAAGTTCGTGTGGCCGAGCCTACGCAAACAAGTAAAAGAGTGGGCTGCGGCCTGCGTGGCGTGCCAACGAGCCAAGGTACACAGACACACGAAGGCTCCCTTGGAGCCATTTCGGGTACCGGCTAAGAGGTTTGACCACGTTCACGTGGACCTCGTGGGCCCCCTCCCGCCATCACAGGGGTGCACGCACCTCCTGACAGTGGTGGACCGCACGACGCGCTGGCCAGAAGCAGTTCCACTGGCGGCAACCACCTCCGCGGACGTGGCACGCGCTTTTTTAACAGCATGGGTGGCGCGTTTTGGAGTCCCGTCAGACATTACGTCCGACAGGGGCCCTCAATTTGTTTCCGACCTCTGGTCCGCGATGGCCCGCAGCCTGGGGGTTGCAATACATTGCACAACCGCGTACAACCCACAGGCCAATGGGCTATGCGAGCGTTTTCATAGATCACTGAAAGCAGCACTCAGGGCTTCACTGACGGATGCAAATTGGGTGGACAGGTTGCTGTGGGTTTTATGGGGGTTGCGCTCTGCGCCAAAAGAGGATTTGGAAGCTTCCCGGGCAGAGCTGGTTTTTGCACAGCCACTACGTCTGCCCGGGGAATTTCTGCCAGATAATCCCGCGCCGGACAGCTCCCCGTCTCAGCTTTTGCAGCGTAGTGCAAACACAGGCACGCTGCCGGGCCCGGCCCACCACTGTTTTCCGCGTGCTTTCGTGCCTAAAACTTTGAAGAACGCGGAGTTCGTGTTCGTCAGACACGACGCCCACCGCCCGCCATTGCGCCCACCCTATGATGGACCGTTCAGAGTGTTGGAAACAGGGGATAACCATTTTTTGCTAGACTTAGGAGGTCGGCGGGAGAAAATTGACATAGACAGACTCAAACCCGCCTTTGTAGCAGCGGACGAGCAAGTGCTATTGGCTAGGGCCCCTCGGCACGGAAGACCCCCACGGAGAGCTCCCCAGGGAAGTGATCCACCAGAGCAGCCACACGGACAGAGCGAAGTTCCCCCCCCCTCGCCACGGCCCACCCGCAGTCAGACACACTCCCAGCAGCCCCTCACCGGCACAGCAGCGCCACGGAGGCGGTAAACCCCAGTTACAGCAGATATGGGAGGAGACTGAAGCCAAGAAAGCGTGTGGACTGATGTTCTATCTAAGATGCTGGGGGGGCGGTGTAGGACCTTGGGGAAGTCAGATTTTTTAGCATCTCAGAGGGAGACAGTGAATAAGCATGGGAGAACATGCCCAGGGGGTTCCTGGCGAGATAGCAGGAAGGAGTTAGGGACATAGGGGGTTGAATGCAGTGTAATGTAAATGTCATGCTGTGGAAATGTGGAAATGCCATGAAACGTGTGAAGAGAGAGTTGAGTTAACTGAGGAGAGCTTGTTGAAATGATTCAGTCTGTTCTGTGCTTGTGAGATGTGAAGTGTGTAATAAACCACACACTCCACAATTTAGATAATTTGCTAACCTTAAATTTGGCTTCACCAGTCTTTCTCAATAGCCCCATTTGGCTTTAACCACAAACTTATCTATCTAAAAAAAATAAGGCTTTTTTTCTATGGGAAGGATAATCAGCTAATGTATGTGATTAGTGGAACTCCATCTACAGACATGAACATGCTGTTGGCAGGTCTTTGCAAACCAGAAAATGTAATTCCATTCCATAATGAAACAAGTTTCAGTAAGACTTCTTATATAATATGACATCATTTTCAGAATGATTACAGTTGTTTAAAATGTAGTAGAAGTTGGCCATGATATAAAAAAAATCAAAGTAAAATATTTTCTTTTTTTTAATATAGTAAAGATTAAAAGGAAGAAGTTACAGTCAAGAAAGAAATTAAACTTATGGGAAGTTCAATTTAAGACCCACACACGCACACACACACACACACACACACACGGGATCATGGTTATGATTAAGAGTTTGTCCAATACATCTTTAACATATAATAATTCTCAATGAAATACCGAAGCACCACTTCAGCAGCATTTCTGTTAATGCTAACAAGACTTTGAAATCACGAAGTGTAATAAAACTCAACCATTTTTTGTCATTATTTATTTGTCATTTGTGTTGGTTCCTATTTTATAAGACATAATTACAGCCCAAAAAGATTCATCAGTTTATTTTATTGGTCGTATACAGTCTATCATAGTCATATATGCTGTCATAAGTATTTTATTTGTTCCACGCAAAAGGATAATGTGACACAAATTGTGATATCAGCACGAATCCTGTACTCTGACAACCCTCCCCAACAACTGAACTCTGCTACCCCCTGGTTCTGTTCACTACCACCATCATTCAAGTCCCCAAGAAGTCATCTCCCTCCTGCTACAATGACTACCGTCCAGTTGCACTCACTCCCATCATCATGAAGTGCTTCGAGCAGGTGGTCATGCAGCACATCAGGTCTGCCCTGCCCCCCTCCCTGGACCCGTTCCAGTTTGCATATTGGTCCAGTCACTCGACTAATGATGCTATCTCTACTGCCCTCCACTCACCCCTCACACATCTGGACACAAAAGACTCCTACATCAGAATGCTGTTCATAGACTTTAGTTCAGCATTCAACACAATCATCCCCCAACACCTCATTCACAAACTGGACCAGCTGGAGCTCTACACTTCACTGTGTAACTGGCTGTTGAACTTCCTGACGAGGAGACTACAGGCAGTAACACATCCAGCAGTAACACATCCAGCACCATCACTCTGAACACAGGGGCACCCCAAGGATGTGTCCTGAGCCCCCTCCTTTTCACTCTGCTGACCCATGACTGTACACGACACACAGCTCCAACCTCTTCATCAAGTTGGCAGACGACACAGCTGTGGTGGGTCTTATCAACAATGGAGATGAGACAAACTACAGGAGTGAGGTAAGCGACCTGGCCATGTGGTGCAGAGACAACAATCTCTCTCTGAACGTGGAGAAGACGAAGGAGATTGTTTTGGACTTCAGAAGAGCGCACACCCAGTATGCTCCCATGACCATCAATGGTGCTGCTGTGGAGAGGGTGAGCAGCACCAAGTTCCTGGGTGTGCACATCACAGAGGACCTCTCCTGGACCACCAACACTGCATCACTGGCCAAGAAAGCTCGGCAGCGTCTCTACTTCCTCCGCAAACTGAGAAGAGCCAAAGCCCCATCCCCCATCATGTATACCTTCTACAGAGGCACCATCAAGAGCATTCTTTTTTTTTTTGTTTTTTTTTTTTGTTTTTTTTTTGTTACTTATTTGTACCCGTAGGTAGATTTGGTTTGCAGTCTGGTGACAAGCCACCGGCTGCTGGTCGCTGCGTGCGCGAGCGCCCTAAACCTACATGTTTTTGGTATGCGGGAGGAAACCGGAGAAATCCCGGAGTAAACCCGCGCAACACGGGGAGAACATGCAAACTCCACACAGCTCACTGTTGGTCGGGGGCTGGGATCGAACCCACGATCTCATGATCCCCGTGATCCCCCGGCCGAGAGTAAACTGTGCTGCCACAGTGCTAAACCACTGCGCCACCGTGCAGCCATTCTGACCAGCTGCATCACCGTGTGGTACAGCGCCTGCACCGTGTCCTGCCGCAAGACTCTCCAGTGCATAGTGAGAACAGCTGAGAAGATCGTCTGTGTCTCTCTCCCCTCCCTTGAGGCCATCTACAGCACCTGCCTCACCCACAAAGCCCTCTGCATTGCAGGTGATCCCACCCACCCATCACACAGCTTCTTCAGTCTGCTGCCATCAGGGAGGAGACTGCAGAGTCTCTGAGCCAGGACCAGCAGACTCAAGGACAGCTTCATCCACCAGGCTGTCAGGAAGCTCAACTCTCTCCCTGCTCTGCCCCCTCTTCCCCTTCTGCCCCCCTCCCCCCCACACACACAAATCCTGGACTCTGACAACCCCCCCACAACAACTGAACTCTGCCATCCCCAGGTACTGTTCACTCCTACACATGCACACACACACACACTGATTTCAGGAGCTTCAAACTGAACTCTCATCCAGGAACTGCTCACTCCAACACACACACACACACACACACACACACACACACTGATCTCAAGGCTGCACCAGTCACTTTATGCAGCAATGGACTGCTGTCTTTGCACTACATGCCACTTTAACTACATACCACTATGTGCCCTGATATGTGCCTTAAGTTACTATATGCTGTCTTACTTTTTATCGTATTTAGTTATTTTGCACACCCTTAGTATTTTTAGTTAGTTTCTGGTTGGTGGATTGGTTTTCTTTGCACTGATGTTTGATGTTTAATGTTTAATGTTTGGTGTTAGATGTGATACTTCATATTTCTTACTTAAGATAAGATAAGATAAGACAAGATAAGCCTTTATTAGTCTCACAATGGGGAAATTCCAGAATTGCAGCAGCAAAGGGATAGCAGCACTCAGAGCAATAGTAAATAAGATAATAAGATAAGAACTGGTTAGCCAAAGCAGCAAATAAATACAGTGCAGGAGCATTGCAGCTAGATGGTATCACCAGCATTACAGTTTGTTAAATTACACAGCAAAATATAAATATGTACCCAGACAGTATAATTCACATTTGAATCAACAGTGTTGTTGCCACCCTCAATAATAATTATTTTTGTCTTAGTTGTGTATTGGAGGGGACAATCTCTATTGTGAAAGGTTATTACATTTAGAACATTTAATACGGCCTCCACAAGCAGCCCTGTTAAGGTTATAAAGTCTGATAGCCGTAGGTAGGAAGGACCTGCGGAACCTCTCTATCGTGCACCTAGGATGGCACAGCCTACCGCTAAATGAGCTCCTCAGTGTGTTCAGCATGTCCCGCATGGGGTGGGACTCTGACTCCAGCAGAGATGACAGCTTAGCCACCATCCTTCTCTCTCCTATCTCCTCCATTGGGTCAAGGCGTCGCCCCAGAACAGAGCTGGTGTGGAAATGTGAAAATGACGAGGCAGAGTTTATCTCATGAGTCAGGTTTATTCACATTTTCCAACATCAGCAAAACAGAAAAGAGGAAAAAAACCAGACCTTCGTCCTTTAAATACCCAGGACCTTCAAAGCTCACAGTCACAATGCATTTAATCCCAAATAACAATGCATCCTCTCCCACAGTCACAATGCATTTAATCCCAAGTAACAATGCATCCTCTCTTAGATCTTATCACCTCCACCTAAAGTCTCTGGCAGCCAGGAAATCCCCCAAGGCCGTCTCTTTGCATACCAAAGACTAAACTTCCACATCCTCCTGTTATCTCCAAGGAGACTCAGTCCTTTGTTCAATCTGAGATGTGAAGTCTAAAGTGATATAACCATGTGCATATGTGTCCCACACTGGCTTCTTTGATCAGCCTGTTCAGTCTCTTCCTGTCGGCTGCCATGATGCCGCTGCCCCAACAGATCACTCCAAATGTAATGGCTGATGCCACCACCAAATAGTAGAAGGTCTTCAGGAGTGCCCCTTGTACTACAAAAGACCTGAGTCTCATCAGGAGGAACAGCCTGCGCTGCCCCTTCTTGTAGAGCGCTTTGGTGTTGTGTGACAAGTCCAGTTTATTGTTCAGGTGAACACCCAGGTACTTGTAAAATGTCACCATCTCAATGTCTGTTCCCTGGATGTTTGTCAGTGCTGTGGGGGGTTGTCCTCACCTGTGGCAGTCCACCACCGGTTCCTTGGTTTTCCTCGCATTGATCTGGAGGCAGTTCCACAGGCACCAGTCCATGAAGTCCTGGATAAGTCCTCTGTACTCCGCATCATCCCCATGAGAGATGAGGCCAACAATCACAGAGTTGTCAGAGAACTTCTGTAGATGGCAGTGTGGTGTATTGTGTGAAAAGTCAGCAGTGTAGAGGGTGAACAGGAAGGGGGCCAGAACTGTTCCCTAGGGGGGGCCCCCGTACCGCAGATGATGGCGTCAGCCACACAGTCCTGGGTTCTCATAAACTGTGGTCAGTCTGTGAGGTAGTCCAGGATCCACGATGACAGGTTCAGGTTGTGATCAGATTTTCCAAGATGGGGGGGGAGTGGTGATGAGGTATAAGCCTCCTTGGTGTTTGGAGGATTTGCCAGGGCTAGTTCAATCCTACAATAACACTATCCACAGTTCTACTGGCTATGCCCCTTATTTATCTTTTGTTCATATAAAAGACAAAAAATAAAATAGAAAGATGTCTTTACCTTCTTTACATGTTTCAGCTGCACTGCAGCCTGCACTGACGAAGGCTGCAGTGCAGTTGAAACATGTAAAGAAGGTAAAGACATCTTTCTATTTTATTTTTTGTCTTTTATATGAACAAAAGATAAATAATTAAAAGAAGACAAAATGGCTATGCCCCTGCCTTTCTAATGTTTGGCCGTCACTTTAGGACCCCTAGGGATATGGTAACTGGGGTGGTAGGCCCTAAGACCATAGCCACGATGACAGAATGGGTGAGGAGGCACCATAGTCAGTTGAGCTATGCTTATGGCAAGGCAAAAGCTCATTTAGACAAAGCAGCTGAAAAGAACAAGAGATTGTATGAAAGGACTGCACAGGATGCACCACTACTCCCAGGGGAGCGGGTGCTAATTTTGGATCAGAGGAGGAGAGAGAAGGGGAAGTTGAGTGATAGGTGGGGAAGTCAGCCTTATATAGAGGTCTATGTAAGTTCATTTTAAAGCATCCAGGTGTCAGATAAACTTTCAAAAGGAATTTTTTGTTAAAAACACTTTACTAAAAACTAATTAAAATACAAGACGTTTCAGTGTTCATCCGAACACCATCATCAGTTGTCAGACTGTAGCAGAAAGTGTCTCTGGCCAATAATCTGCAAGGAGGTCACATGACTTGTGAGAAATGTGGTTAAAAAAATGAATGTAGTCCATGGTATGTGACCAAGGAGGAGAAAAGGAGAAGGAAAAAAAAAAACTAGTGTTCCTCCGTTAAACCTGAGACTCAGAGCAAGTTCATTTGTCCGTAAAGTGTCGAGGAATGGTTTTTAACACGGCAATGTAAGCGGAACAGCCCTCCCTTAACAGAGGAGGGGGTCTAAGACATCATCTGTCCTCCGCTTACAGTGCTGTGTTAAAAACCATTCCTCAACACTTTATGGACAAATGAACTTCCTCCGAGTCTCAGGTTTAAAGGAGGAGCACTAGGTTTTGGGGGTTTTTTTTGGTGGGGGGGGATTCCTTCTCCTTTTCTCCTCCTTGGTCACTTACCATGGACTACATTCATATTTTTTTACTACGTTTCTCACAAGTCATGTGACCTCCTTGCAGGTTATTTATTGGCCAGAGACACTTCCTGCTACAGTCTGACAACTGTTGATGGTGTTCGGATGAACACTGAAACGTCTTGTATTTTAATTAGTTTTTAGTCCAGAGATTTTAACAAAAAATTCCTTTTGAAAGCTTATATAGAGGTGGGACGGCCCTATCCAGACCGCCCCATTTATAAAGTTAGACCAGGAGGGCAAGATGGTCCAGAACGTGTCCTCAATTGGAATGGTTTACGGCCCGACCTCCCATGTCTAGTCCCACCTAAGGAGATTTCTGAACCCAAATAGGCAATGAGGGTTTTCCACTCTGGGGTGTCATGTTTCCACCTGGTGATGGTGTTGTAGCAGCCCAGGCCCCTGAGCTTAGGAGCTCCCAGAGGGCAAACAGACAGATGCCTTTAAGGTATCGGGATTGAATGGTTCTAGGGACTAGAACGTTTAAAGTTGAGGGGAGTGTCACAGGGTGTAGTATGTGGATGGATGTGCTGAATGCTAGAGGTGATAATGCAGGAGAATATGGGCCTTTCAACTGCTTGTGCACACTGTCACAACACTCATCTTGTGTAGCTTGTTTTTTGGGGGAGCGGTTCTCCCCCTCCCAGACCTGTTCCCCTCATTAGGTGAGACGATTGGAAGCAGGTCTGCAGTATGGCACACGTAGCGGAGGCAGGACAGGAAAAGCCACCTGGTGCTGCTGGATGAGAGCACAAGCACACAGCAGGAGCAGACAGAAGACACGATGCCCAGGCATCAAACCAGGGCGTGGGGCTCGAACAATGGCTGCTTGGCAGGTCTGTGGAGCCAGGAGAAGAGGAGGGAAGGCGAGTGGAGCCAAGAGTGGCGAGTGAAGGAACGACAGCATAGAGACGCTCCGTGGTAAACTGGAGGGGTGACAGTGCACTTCACCCTTCCTTGAGTTAAGTCCCGTTACCATTGCTTATTAATTAACCATACAATAGTCGATTCTGTAACAGCTGTGAGCAAGTCCAAAATCATGACAGACTTTTGAGCCACTGTCTGAACTGAGCATCCATTTAGGAGAGGCAAATCCCGGTGTGATCATTTTGATTTGTTTTTATTTGCAGTGTGTGCTTTTAGTTTGGCTTTTGTTTTATGGTTTGCTCCTGCATGAATGTTTAAGCTCAAATTTTTGGGACTCTATAGACACTTCTACAGTGATTTACGTGAGACTATCAGGTGTGTACCGACTGATGACAGGCTGATACTCGTTGGAGATTTTAATGCGAGAGTTGGTTCGGACACTGAGAAATGGAAAGGTGTGCTAGGCAGTCATGGAGTAGGCAAGTGCAATGCTAATGGAGAACTTCTACTTGCACTATGTTCAGAGTACAACCTTGTGATAACCAACACTCTATTTAAGCACAAGGACACACACAAGAAGACATGGATGCACCCAAGATCCAAGCACTGGCACTTATTAGACTACATCATAGTCAGGCAGAGAGACATAAGGGATGTATTAGACACCAGAGCAATGAGAGGCGCGGACTGTGGTACTGATCATGTTATGCTGAGATCTACTGTAGATTAAGGATTTGCAGATGAAAACAGCACTGCAGGACAGGTGCGAAGCCACAACGGAAGCTAAACACTAGTGCACTGAAAGGCCAAAAGAAGCAGGAAGAACTTATACAGGAAATGGATGAAAACTTGAAAGACTGGGACAGCAACAACTCAGAGAATGACATAGAAGAGAAATGGGCAACACTGAAGGATGCGGTGTATCAGACTGCGAGTGATGTATTAGGCTACCCTGAGAGGAAACATCAAGATTGGTTTGATGAGCATGATGAACACCTGAAGAAACTACTAGAGGCAAGGAATACAGCTAGGCAGGAAAACCTACAGAGTAACACAAGGTCGAAGAAGAGGAAATACTCAAAGGCTTAGAGTGAGCTACAGAAGTACACCAGAGAGATGAAGTCCAACTGGTGGGATGAAAAAGCGGAGAAACTTCAAACTGCAGCAGACAGGAAGGACATGAAAACATTCTTCACAGGTCTGAGAGAGATCTACGGCTCTAAACCAAGAGGATTGATCCAACTAAAGGCTATGGATAGTGAAACGGTTTTGCAGGAGAAAGACAAGATCCTGGACAGATTTGCAGACCACTTTGACCAACTACTAAACAACCCTGGAGATCTCACTGAAGAGGCTAAAGAAGCTCTAGTATAGCGACCAGCTGTATCAAGTCTGGATGAACCACCAAATTCTGATGAACTAATGGTAGCTATCAGGACAACACAGGATGGTAAAGCTCCAGGAAGGGATGGAATTCCAGCAGAAGTGTAGAAATTTGGTGGTGTTCAGCTGACCAACTGCCTGCACAAGCTCATCCAAGAGATATGGGATGCCCAGAAAGTACCTCAAGACTGGAAGGATGCAAGTATTGTGCCTTTGTTCAAGAAAGGTAACAGGAAAGATTGTGGAAATTACCAAGGTATATCACTGCTAGCCACTGCTGGTAAGATTCTCTCACGTGTACTACTTAACAGACTCAGTGAACACATCTTGCAGAATGTACTACCGGAAACCCATTGCGGCTTTAGAAGTGGAAGAAGCACAATGGACATGATTTTCTGCTTGAAACAGGTTCAAGAAAAGTGTATCGAACAGGAACATGCCACTTTATGTAGTCTTCATAGACTTCAGTAAAGCCTTCAATACTGTTTTGCGACAAGGACTTTGGCAGGTACTCAAGAAATATGGTTGTACAGAGAAGTTTGTCAGCCTGATCGAGGCACTCCATACAGGTATACAAGCAAACGTGGCAATGAGTGGTTCAGTATCTAAAGACTTTTCAGTAAGCAAAGGGGTGAAACAAGGGTGTGTGCTGGCACCTACACTCTTCTCGCTATATCTGGCAGCCATGCTTGAGGTGGCCTTCAAAGACACTTCAGAAGGAGTATACATTCAAACAAGGAAAGAAGCAGATTTGTTCAATATGGCACAGTTTAAAGCCAAGAGTAAGACATTGATAAAGGTAGTAAGAGAAATGCTCTTTGCAGACGACAGTGCTCTAGTTGCACACAGCGTGGAAGATATGCAATCTTTAGTGGAGAAATTTGCAAGAGCAGCTAGCCAATTCAGCCTCAAAATCAACATCAAGAAGACAGAGTGCCTTTATCAACCACCAAAGTTCCAGTTATCAACATCACTACCAGAAGAGATCAGCATTGGTACAGAGCCACTAGTCAAGTGCAAGACTTTCAAGTACCTAGGGAGTACTGTTTCAGAGAATGCTAGGCTGGAGGATGAACTATCTCTCAGAATGGGAAGAGCGAGCGCTGTGTTTGGAAACTTGAGGGAGAGACTGTGGAACAATCAATATGTGTCTATCCGTGTGAAATGCAAAGTGTACAGAGCGACAGTACTGGCTACTCTATTGTATGGTGCTGAAACTTGGACTGTCTACAGAGTGCAGGTGAAGAAACTCCACGCGTACATGATGAGACACCTTTGAGCCATAATGAACATCTCATGGAAAGACAAGATAACCAACATAGAAGTGTTGAAACGAGCTGGTCTACCATCAATGGAGGACATGCTAATACAGATGAACCTGAGATGGCTCGGACATGTTGAGAGGATGGACCACCAGCGTCTCCCTCGGCAGTTACTCTACTCACAGTTATGCGAGGGCAAACGCAATCAGGGTAGACCAAGGCTCAGATTTAAAGACACTGTAAAAAGAAGCTTGAAGAAGTTGGACATAGACAGGAGTTCCTGGCAGCGGAAGGCTAAGGACAGAGCTGTGTGGAGGAATCTGATCAGACCTAAATTAAACAGTCCATTGTCGCCCACGACAGACTGCTATGATGATAGACACAGCTTATAGATCAGAATTCTACTGATTCCTTGTTTTTATTTCTGTCAGCTGAAGGAAGCCAAGGCTCAAGCTCGTCCCTACAGCTGAGGAAATTGGACTGGTTAACTGGGACTTTGGACTTTTGGTGACTGTGATTTTTGGGTGGCCCATTTGGTACTTCTTTTTACTTGTTTTTATATACCTACCTACATATTTTTGTAACAAAATTTTAACAATTGTCACTTCCTGTGTGCTGTCTGGTCAGAAAACTCCCCAGCAGAAAACACTCACTTTATTAAGTCACCTTACACCGGTGACAGTAGTCAACCAACAAGAGTTTACAAAAGCTGTGGCATTTTGCCACGTGATAAACGTCTGTGTTTCTTTGTTTGTTTCTTTGCCAAGGAGCCGGTATTTTAATTCAACTCTACCACACACATTTATAGTTGAATCTAATTTGGAATGCTAGATAGAGCATTGTATTAGGCAGAGGGGGCAGAGAAAAAGTCCTACTGTTATGATTGTAATTAGCAATCAGCTCACGTGCACGATGCAGCAACAAAGAAGAGGAATCAAACAACAATACACATTTGAGAATGTTATTAAATGTTCAAGATGAACGCACAGCTACAGAAACAGTCACTCGCAAGAGGAAACAGCCTATGGAGAGAAGACGAGAGCTGTGAGTGGAGGAACAGAGTAAGGGGAAAATGGGCTGGCCAAATTACCACTTACGTGAGCTCCAAGGGAGAACCAGCAGGGCCCCAGCAGGGAATGGACAAACCAGCAGGGTAAAGGGGACTGAGCTGGTGGTGCCTGACCAGGTGGAGGTTGAGTGCCGTTGATGGGCGATGGTGTGGCAGAAGAGCGCGCACAGTCCTGGAGACACACCCGCACGATGGCAGCAACCTGAAGAGAGAAAAGAGCACACAGGTTAGTAAGGCTTTCACCTGTGACAATCATGTACTTGCTTGCCCTTTGAGCAGGCAGTATACCCAGACAAGCCAGCATTGAGTCACTGAAGAGTACTTCCTTATAAACGCTGGCTGATGAGAGGGCGCAGGTGTGTCCTCTCATTCAGGTGCGTTGATGACCTGAGGAGAGATAAATGGGAAAGCGGGGGCACGCTCTCACTGCCCATGACACCTACGACTTCACTAGTTTGTGAAAAAAGCGAAAAGTGATGCATTTTGATTTTTTTAGTAGTGATTAAAATTTTGGAATGTTGAGTGAATCATGATTAATAACACGTTAATCATGTTTTTTTCCATACAGATACAATGTACCTTAAGTCGGTAATTTTTCAAGTTTGTCATACTGTTATGAACATGAGAGTGGACAAATATGCTTGTTGTCTTCACCTGCAGGTTTATTAAAGCGATCAACATATACAAAATGACAAAAACTATCCAGAATATTCTCCAGAAAATTCTCAAAAGTAGACTGCATGTGCAAACAATGGAATGTCAGGGCTCATTAACGTCACTGCAACATAACTCAACATCCAACCAGCCAGCAGCCACAAATGGAGCTTGTTCTTTCTCCCATAGCAAACATCCACAACTTTTAAGTAGATCAACACAAAACCATGGCCCTCATGTGTCACAACAGACACAATTTCCCTTTTAGCAGAAAAATTGCAAACATAAACTAACAACTATCTCACCCATGATGACACCCCACCGTGCTGCAAAAATGGCGGGGGAGTGAATGGACATTACAAACACAGCTTGAGAATTTTTTTAGACTGGTACTCGCAACAGTTGGACCCAAAGCTATGAGGATGAAAAAACAGGCGAATTTCTGTCCGTGTCAGCTGCTGGAGGTCAGCTACAACCTAGCATGTAGTTACTAGCCAGCTAGCCAGCTTTCACAGAAGAAGAACAACCCAACATCCAGACGAAGTTTTGGAGGAGGCTGTAACAATTATCCAAGTGAGAGCTCCGACAGAAAACGCTGTAAACTTAAACATGACAGCACTTTGGGGATTTCCACGGCTGTAATCCAGCTTGTTTGACTTTGCAATGTCTGCATGGTGCGCACAGCATCTGTGGCCAGAGCAGCTTTGGTATGGAGAGCCGCTAGGCCAAAAACTACTGTTTGCGCTTTCTGCTGTTAACTGCCGTTAACCGCAATCACAAAATTTGTTGCCGTTAACAGGGGCAAAGCATTAACAGGCAATTAATGCAATAACACCAACACCACTAAATTTTTTTACCCCCCGCCACTCGAAGACCAAAGGGGGATTAATTATGGGGCGGTCCCAGGGGCGGACTTCCCAGCAGGCACAAGACGTTGATTCAACGTTGTATTCTCGTTGACCTATGTCGTGACATTGTGCAGTGTAAAATCATTTCAGAGACTTCCGGTCTGGACACCATGGTGATAGCAGCTTAACACTGAAGCTCCCAGACCCGATCTGTGAAAATACCTTGAAAATCAGATTTAACAGATTTTTGGAAGAGTGAAAATCAAAAGACAAAATCATTATGCCTAAAGGAAAACAGAAGAGATCGACATTTACCAGGCCAAGATACGCATCGGCCGGAGAATCTGACCTGGAGGACATCCACTCAGAAGCAGAGGAGCTGAATGAAGCTAGTAACACGGTTAGCTTAAAAATGGTACTTCAAGAATTAAGACAATTTCGCCGAGAGTGTTGGGCCGAATTTCGTGAAATTAAAGACGAAATAAAAAGGACAAACAGCAGAGTGGACCAGGCAGAGGACCGAATCATGGAAGCAGAGGAAAGAATAAAAGGGCTGGAAGAAACCGTGCTGGAACTACTCAAACGACAGTCAAGACTGGAGGCTAAGCTAACCGTCCAAGAAGGAAGACTAAGAAGAGACAACATAAGAATTCATGGTCTGAAAGAAGGAGTCGAGGACGGTTTCACCACAATGGCTGCATGCGTGGAATCCATACTGAGAGAGAAGTTGGAAATTCCCTAATCCACCGACTTGAAGATAGAAAGGGCGCACCGTACATTAGCCCCAAGGCCGTCGGCGGAAGCACCACCAAGATCGGTGGTGGTGAAGTTCTCCAACTCCATGATAAAAGAAGAGGTTGTAAGACTGGCTTGGCAGAAAAAAGGATTTATGCAACAAGAGAGAAAAGTTTTTGTGGAGCACGACTACGCCCCGGAGGTCCTTAAAAAGCATCGGGAATACAACGACGCTAAAAAGGTACTACGAGAGAAGAAACTGCGCTTTCAAACTCCATTTCCGGCAAAGCTGTGGGTTTTTTACGGGGATGAGACGTGTCTCTACAACTCGGCAGAAGAAGCAACCTCGGATATGGCGAGAAGAGGGCTCTCGGTAACGGTGTATAAACCCACAGCAGACCCGATTGAAAGAATCAAGGCTCAAACGTGGTGCACACAGAGACCCTCAAAATCCACGAGCCAGCAACGGGAAACCCAGCTCCAGAGCTATAAGGAAAAACTGAGCATTTTCAGGAGGGAATAACGATATTTTTAGTCAATCTGCGCATCCAACCCTCCTCCTACAAGGTAACAAACATTAAAGGAGATGCAGAACCAGCAAGTATCAAGTGGTAAAACATTTCATGGAACAGACATAATATTAGAAACAAATAAGTCTTTAAAAAAAAAAAAACTTGTTAAAATAGAAATGTGACAATGAACCACATGAACTCTCCACACTAACAAATACTGTATTAACGTGATTGTTTGCTGTGATGGTGGTGGGAGGTTGCGCACAATTTCATAGGGTATAGGCATAAAAAATAAATAAATAAATAAATAAATAAAATCATTACAAGTTCGGATTGGGATCTGAAATTCACGTTAAAAACATGGGACAACTTACAAGGGTAAGAGAGGGCCCTCAACACGTAACAGAGTTTGAGGAATTTCCCTACACTCCACAAGGCTACACTCCCTACACTCCAGCAAGGCTCTTCTAAGGTCACTAAAAAGACCTCAGTTCAGGAAGATCTCTTGTCAGTTTTTTGTTTTAAAGTTTTATATACTATGTTCTTAATGTTTTTTATGTTCTTAATGTTCTTTCAGTTTCTGAGTAGCATAAAAGAGGGCCACCACACTGTTATACTAAATAAGACAACACAATGGAGAAACAGGGTGTAACCAAAATAATCTCATATAATGTAAAAGGGATCCTGAATCCAGTTAAAAGATCCAAGATTCTAGGCAAAATGAAAAAAGACAAAGCAGGAATAATATTTTTACAGGAAACCCACCTAACCCACCTACGATCGATACTGGGAAAGGTAGATGAGCTAGCGGCTATCTCCCGCTACGATAGCATATTCCGGGAGTGTAGCCTGTTCCTATTCACAGAGTCTTGGCTAACAGGACTAGCAGCAGATGCTAACATTGAACTGGAGGGTTTCCAAGCGATACGGGCAGACCGAACATCAGACAGTGGCAAAGCAAGGGGCGGTGGAGTGATAATGTATGTTAACAACAACTGGTGCAGACCGGGACATATCACTGTTAAACAACAACACTGCAGCAAAGACATCGAGTTGCTAGCTGTTAGCATGCGGCCTACATATCTCCCGAGGGAATACTCACACGTGATCTGCATTGTTATTTATGCAAATCCGACGGCGAACGCTGGGACAGTGCGTGACGTCATCCACTCAGTAACTGGCAGGCTGCAGACAGAACACCCAGATGCTCTTCTCCTCATCTCAGGCGATTTCAACCATGTTTCACTGTCTCCCATTCTACCCACGTTTACCCAGTATGTCACATGCCACACCAGAGACAATAAAACACTGGACTTATTCTACGCAAACACTAAGGAGACGTACACCTCATCACAACTCCCCCCACTCGGGAGATCGGATCACAACTTGGTTCATCTCCGGCTGGTGTACAAACCCCTAGTGCACAGACAACCTCCGGCCATGTGCACAGTGAAGTTATGGTCTGAGGAGGCAATGGACACTCTAAAGGGCTGTTTTGAAACCACCGCCTGGGAGCAGCTCTGCGATCCACATGGTGAGGACATCGATGGCCTCACTCACACCATCACGGACTACATCAGCTTCTGTGTGGACAACACCGTTCCCACCAAGACCATACGGTGTTGCTCAAACAACAAACCCTGGATCAACCCTGAGATAAAAACACTTCTGAGAGAGAAGAAGAGGATCTTCAGGTCGGGGAACAGGGAGATGCTGAAGTCCGTACAGAGGGAGCTGAGGAGAAAGATCAGAGAAGGCAAGGACAGCTTCAGGAAGAAGATGGAGGACAAGCTGCAACAGAGCGACATCAGCGGGGTCTGGAGAAACCTTAAAGCCATCTCTGGGCTCCAGAATACCCCCCCCCCCCCAGGCCACGGGGGGCAGGGAGTGGGCGAACAATCTGAATCTGTTTTTCAATAGGTTTGACCAACCGCCCTCCCCCCTGACTGCACAGCAACCACTGCTACCTCTAAAGACATCAAGTCCTGCTGCCCACTCCCCACTCCACCAACACCCCCCCCACTCCCAACACACAGCCCCCCAACCTGACCCTCACTAAGACCCAGGTGAGGACGGAGCTGAGGAAGATCAAGGCGAGGAAAGCGTCGGGACCGGACGGCATCAGCGCAAAGCTCCTCAAGTCCTGTGCAGACCAGCTGTGTGGGATTGTGGAGTACATCTTCAATCTGAGCCTGAAGCTGGGGAGGGTACCACAGTTGTGGAAAACATCTTGTGTGGTACCTGTACCAAAGACTTCCCACCCCAAAGATCTGAACAGCTACAGACCAGTGGCCCTGACGTCCCACATGATGAAGACCCTGGAGAGACTGCTCCTTGCTCACCTCCGCCCCCTGGTGGGACCAGTGATGGATCCACTCCAGTTCGCCTACCAGCATGGCATTGGGGTGGAGGATGCGGTGATCTTCCTCCTTCGCCGTTCTCTGTCCCACCTGGAGAAGCCCGGGAATGTGGTGAGGATCATGTCTTTGATTTCTCCAGTGCTTTCAACACCATCCAACCGATGATCCTGAAGGACAAGCTGCTGTGCGCAGGGGTGGACCAGCACCTGTCATCATGGATCCTGGACTACCTCACAAACCGGCCTCAGTTTGTGAGAACCCGGGACTGTGTGTCCGACACGATCATCGGTAGCACGGGGGCCCCCCAGGGAACGGTTTTGGCTCCCTTCCTGTTCACCCTTTATACTGCGGACTTCTCACACAACACAACACACTGCCATCTACAGAAGTTCTCTGACGACTCTGCGATCGTTGGCCTCATCTCCAATGGAGATGAAGCTGAGTACAGAGGGCTTATCCAGGACTTCGTGGACTGGTGCCATCGAAACTGCCTCCAGATCAACGCGAGGAAAACTAAGGAGCTGGAGGTGGACTGCCGCAGGCAAGGACAACCCCTCACAGCACCAGTAAATATACAGGGAACAGACATCGAGATGGTGACATCCTATAAGTACCTGGGCGTTCATCTGAACAATAAACTAGACTGGTCACACAATACTGACGCACTCTACAAGAAGGGACAGCGCAGGCTGTTCCTACTGAGGAGACTCAGGTCTTTTGGTGTACAAGGGGCGCTGCTGAAGACATTCTATGATACGGTGGTGGCATCAGTCATCACTTTTGGAGTGGTCTGCTGGGGCAGTGGCATTACAGCAGCCGATAGGAAGAGACTGAACAAACTGATCAAGAAAGCTAGCTGTGTCCTGGGGCAGCACCTTGACCCAGTGGAGGAGATGGGAGAGAGAAGGATGGTGGCTAAACTGTCATCTCAGCTGGAGTTCGAGTTCCACCCTATGCAGGACATACTGAATGCACTGAGGAGCTCATTTAGCAGCAGACTACATCATCCTAGGTGCACAACCGAGAGGTTTCGCAGGTCCTTCCTACCTACGGCTGTCAGACTGTACAACCTAAGCAGGGCTGCTCGCAGAGATAGCAAAAAGACGTGACAACCTAATCAGAATCAGAATCAGCTTGATTGGCCAAGTATGCACAACACATACAAGGAATTTGACTTTGGCTAAAAACTTGCTCTCATTTTTCAGGTGGAGGATTTAAATAAGATTTAAATAAGGATTCAATGACAACAGAGTATGTACAGTAAATTACAGTCTGTCCACGTTTCTATAAAAGGATGCAAATATATACAGGAATATATGCAGTTATTTACTCAGACTATCCACACTTTGCAGAAATATATGGAAAAAATATACAGTCATACAGTATTTCAATGTGAACTCAGATTCAGTGATATAATGTGTATGAAGTAAAAAGCAGTGTGAGAGTTATGTGCAATGTAAGAATGGATGAAAAGTCATGAGTACAGCAACAGGTAGGACTAGGTGAATGTTAGGAGTTCATCAGAGTGATGGCTTGAGGAAAGAAACTGTTCCTGTGACGGGTGGTTTTGACCTTCAGTGATCTGTAACGACGACCAGAAGATAGAAGTTCAAACAGTTTGTGGCCGGGGTGTGACGGGTCAGCACAGATGTTTCCCGCCCATTTCCTGGTTATGGACCGATAAAAGTTCTCAATGGAGGGTAGGTCGGTACCAATGATCCTCTCCGCAGACTTAATGATCCGCTGCAGTCTGGTCTTGTCCTGTTTAGTGGCAGATCCAAACCAGACAGTGATGGAAAAGCAGAGGACAGATTGGATGATGGCGGTGTAGAAGACAACCAGCAGCTCCTGAGGCAAATCAAAAAAACAACCTCTGCTGGGCCTTTTTCCGGACAGTGTCTATATGGGAGGACCACTTCAGGTTCCGGGAGACTGTGGTACCCAGAAACTTGAAGGAGTCCACAGTGTACACTGTGCTGTTGAGGATGGTGAGTGGAGGGAATGAAGGAGGGTGTCGCCTGAAATTCACAGTCATCTCCATCGTTTTGGCTGTGTTAAGTTCAAGATGGTTCTGGCCGCACCAGAGGATCAGCTGCTCCATCTCCCGCCTGTATGCAGACTCATCACCATCCCGGATCAAACCGATGACTGTGGTGTCGTCCGCAAACTTCAGGAGCTTCACCGAAGGGTCCTCTGAGGTGCAGTTGTTGGAGTAGAGGGAGAAGAGCAGTGGGGAAAGGACACACCCTTGGGGGGTGCCAGTACTAATTTTTCGGGAGCTGGATGTAAATCTCCCTAGCTTCACCTGTTGCCACCTGTCAGTCTGAAAGCTGGAGATCCACTGGCAGGTGGAGGGGGGCACCTTGGGCTGGAGGAGTTTCTGATGAAGAATGCCTGGGATGATGGTGTTGAACGCCGAGCTGAAGTCGACAAACAGGATCCTGGCGTACGTCCCTGGGGAGTCGAGGTGTTGCAGGATGTAGTGTAGTCCCATATTCACTGCATCATCCACTGACCTGTTTGACCGGTAGGCAAACTGCAGTGGGTCCATCAGGGGGCCTGTGACGACCTTCAGGTGGTTCAGCACCAATCTCTCCAAGGATTTCATGACCACAGAGGTCAAGGCAACAGGTCTGTAGTTGTTTAATCCTGTAACAGAGGGTTTCTTGGGAACTGGAATGATGATGGAGCGTTTGAAGCAGGAAGGCACTTCACACAGCTCCAGTGATATATTAAAGATCTGGGTGAAGATAGGGGCCAACTCGTTGGAGCAGACTCTCAGGCAGGACGGAGACACACCATCAGGTCCTGCAGCCTTCTTGATCTTTTGTCTCTGAAAGACCCGGCGCACCTCCTCTTCACAGATCGTTAGTGCTGGTGGGAGTAATAGTATTGAATTGTAATAGTAATAGTAATATTATTGTAATAGTGGTACCTCTACTTACGAATTTAATTCGTTCCGGAAGAATTCTCGTAACGTGAAAAATTCGTAAGTAGAGGCGCGTTTTACATGTAAATGCCGTAATCCGTTCCAAGCCCCCAAAATTCGGGCATAAATTTTTTATAAATCGTAAAAACGCATCAAAACATGTAACAAATACATGTTACAATTAGATTACTGCACAATAAACATAAAATGAGAGTTTAAAATGAGAGAAAGAATAATTAAAGCGAAAGAATAATAAAAATTATGTTCATTTACCTTTTAACTGCGATCGTCGGCGTCGGCGTCACCTTTTGCCTTCTTTGGTTCATGTTCTGTCTCATCAGTGGTTTTTGCCTGACGTTTTGTGATGAAACGATCCAAGGACGTTTGCTTTTATCGGCTTGTAAGGGCTTCCTTTTGTTTTAATACCGTGCTGATCGTTGATGTTGTTTTTTTTTCCCAAAACTTTATTAAGAACAAGGTGAAAGTACAGAGTTATAACGTAGATGGTGATAAACATGGCAGTTAACAATTTTTTTTTCTCTAAATTGTGTAGTTCAGTCAACAGTCTTACAAGAGGTAAGAAGGATAAAATAAAGTAGTAAGAATAGTAAATAATAATAAGATAAAGCGAGATCAACCAAACGCATCCATTCGTGGCCAGTGGGATACCAGGAAGATGCTAGGCGATAGCCAATGGCAGAGCAGCTACTGGTATGTTTACGTTCGGTAAAATACGGGAGCTGCGAGGAGCGCGTACTTTTTTTGCCTTTCGTATCCTGAAATTTTGTTCGTAACTAGAGGCAATGTTTTCCCGTTGAGGCGTCTCGTAACCTGAAAATTTCGTATGTAGAGACGTTCGTAAGTAGAGGTACCACTAATTAATAGTAATAGTATTGAATGCAAAAGATGTAATAGACTTACACAATGGTCCCCTCCGGTATACAACTAGGAAAATACCGGTCGCTATGGAGGGTGAGAATATGTATGTATGGGTGCATAATCATACCATGTAGGATAACTAAGTAGACGGTTGTGCTGTTTCATTCCATCTAGCTACAATGCTCCGCACTGTGTGTGTTTATATATTTATATATTTATTCCATCTAGCAACAATGCTCCACGCTGTGTGTGTTTATATATTTACATATTTATTCCATCTACCTACAATGCTCCGCGCTGTGTGTTTATATATCTACATATTTATTCCATCTAGCTACAATGCTCCGCACTGTGTGTTTATATATTTATATATTTATTCCATCTAGCAACAATGCTCCACGCTGTGTGTGTTTATATATTTATATATTTATTCCATCTAGCAACAATGCTCCGCACTGTGTGTGTTTATATATTTACATATTTATTCCATCTAGCTACAATGCTCCGCACTGTGTTTATATATCTACATATTTATTCCATCTAGCTACAATGCTCCGCACTGTGTGTGTTTATATATTTACATATTTATTCCATCCAGCTACAATGCTCCGCACTGTGTTTATATATTTATATATCTATTCCATCTAGCTACAATGCTCCGCACTGTGTCTATATATATATATACGTATATATATATTTATATTTATATGTACATATGTATACTCGCTGCTCTTGTTTTTCTCTTGCCTTCTGATTGTTGCTCTGAGTGTTGCTATCCCTGTACTGTTGCAATCCTGGAATTTCCCCATTGTGGGACTAATAAAGGCTTATCTTATCTTATCTTATCTTATCTTATCTTAACAGATGTGGAGCACACTAAACTTAATAGACAAGGGTTTAAAATGATCTCTTCATCTTCATATAAGTCAGGGAGGAGGAGGGGGGTAGCGCCATTGAACTCAACCAAAATTATATTTGAAAAAAAATCAGAACACAAAGATAAAGAAGGGAGATTCAGCATGGTACTTGATCGGCTAGAGGGAGAAGATATCACCCTGCTGAATGTATATGCACCTCCAGGGGCTAACTGGAAATTTTATAAAATGTATTTGACCTAATGATAACTAAAGCCCAAGGTTTAGTGATATATGGTGGAGACTTCAATCTAAGACTGAATCCATACTGGGATGCATCAGGTAATTCTCCACATCAAAATAACACTCAAAGTAGAAAAACTCGGATGCTACTAAAAGAAATGGGAATCTGTGACGTGTGGAGGGAATTCAACCCCAGTGTAAAAGATTATACATTTTACTCAGTACCACATTCATCATACTCAAGGACTGACTATTTTTTTATGTTTAATAGAGACATTGGAAGAGTAAAAACATGTAAAATAGGACTGATGGATCTCTCTGACCACAGTCCGATCTATATGGACTCAAGTATCCAAAAATACACAAATAATACATTTTCTTGGAGGTTAAATTCAAATGTGCTGAAAGGACCACTGAAAGATGAATTGGAATCAGATATTCTCAGATATTTGGAAGAAAATGATAATGGAGAAGTATCCCCTTTATACTGTGGGACGCATGCAAAGCTGTAATAAGGGGAAAGATTATCGCAAAACTGGCAATCCAAAAGAAACTGAGACAAGAAAAACTAATCACATTAGAGTCAGAACTTAAGAAACTAGAAAAAGAGCACTAAGACAACACTCATTCTAATGACTCACTCAAAATTAAGGAAATTAAAAAACAAATAAATGAGATCTACACAATAGAAATCCAGAAGAAACTTACATTTCTGATACAAAAATACTATGAAACAGGTAGCAAATCGGCAAAATTACTAGCCTATAAATTGAGGAAACAACAAACGGAGAGAGAGCAATCTACAAAATCACAGACCCAGTATCAAAGGAAATAAAATTTAGAATTCAGGAAATTCTTAAAAGCTTCGAGAACTACTACAAGAACTTGTACTCCCTCAAAAAACATAAAAACGCATCCAAAGCCTTCCTAAATACATTAAACCTTCCCCAACTTACTGAGTCACAAAATAAAACACTATTGTCAGAAATACAACCTAAAGAATTAGAAAAAGCAATTATGAAACTTAAAGCTAACAAATCCCCAGGAGCAGATGGCTATACAGCAGAGTGGTACAAAACCTTTAAACAGCAACTATCTCCTCTCCTCCTGAAAACATTTAACTATGTCCTCCACACAGGGGACATCCCCCCCTCCTGGAGAGAAGGGGTCATTGCAGTCATACCTAAACCTGAAAAGGATAAACTAGACTGCTCCAACTACAGACCAATCAGTGTGTTAAATCAGGACTATAAGCTTTTTACCACTATCCTTGCCAAAAGGTTAGAAAATATACTGACAGACTTAATTCATTTAGACCAAACAGGTTTTATAAGACAAAGACAGACACAAGATAACATTAGACGCACTTTACACATAATTCATCATATAAAAAAATATAATTTAAATGCAGCCATATTGGGATTAGATGCTGAAAAAGCATTTGATTCGGTTGACTGGTCTTTCCTATATAGAATCCAGTTTCAATTTTCATAACAACTTCATTAGAACTATCCAGGCATTATATAAAAAACCAACAACTAAAATAAGGATTAACGGTAAATTATCATCAACTTTTGAACTGGAAAGAGGATGTCGTCTGGGCTGCTCCTTGTCTCCACTGTTCTTTGCAATCTTCATAGAACCTCTGAGCCAATGGATAAGACAGAATCAAAAAATTCAAGGTACTACACTTGGTCAGAAGGAACATAAAATAGCACTCTTTGCTGATGACATTTTAATATACCTGGGGCAGCCGGACACCTCTTTTCCAGAACTAATCTCAGTTTTTTCAGAGTATGGAGATTTATCGGGGTACGAATTAAACATGCATAAAACCCAAATTTTAACATTCAACTATGACCCAAATCAATATTTACTAAGCAAACTCAAAACTAACTGGGAGATGGAATCTATGAAATATCTGGGGGTCAATATCCCGAAACAACTCAACAAAATTATAACACTAAACTATGATCCACTGATGGCAAAAATAAAATCTGATCTAGCAAGGTGGAATATGATACCATTCTTAGGTACTGCACAAAGAATTGAAGCAGTCAAAATGAATATACTTCCACGTCTTTTATACCTTTTCCAAACAATACCGGTAGAACCTCCCAAAAAAACATGGCAAGAACTGGACAGAAGGATCTCAAGATTCATATGGCAGGGCAAGAGACCTAGAATCAGATATAGAACCCTCATCGTCGGCCTCCGTCGGTCTATGATGACCATGGAAGAGAATCCTAAACGTCTACTCTGCTGGAACAGCACCGCCTGTGGCTGAACAGGCCAATGCACACCGGTGTTCTACCTTCCAGCGTTGGGCGTTGGTAGGATTCAAGCCTGGGCAGGAAGATATGGAGGACAAGATGTTACCCATGCAGCATGTCCCCCCTCTCCACGTCACTGATGAATCTAAAGGAACAGCAGGGCTGCTATAGTTTGGTACCAGCGCCATCGCAGGAGCTGCCAGAACGATGTTGAGCACAACAGAGAACTGCCTTAGGGGCTCCGACTCCGGATTTTTCCTCAGGGTTGACTCCCGAAGCCTTTCCCGTGACCGGGTGTGCCGCAAGGCAGCGGAGGTTTGAAATCAGGGTTTACCTTCCCCTAGATGGGCTACCTTCCCAGATATAGAACCCTACAGCTAAACAAAGACAAAGGTGGGCTCGCGCTGCCAAATATCAGGGACTATTTTAAAGCCGCACAAATTAAAACTTTAGTAGAGATATGTAACCCAGTCTACACTGCACAATGGAAGGAGATGGAATGCCAAATAACAAGTGACATTCCCCTACAGACGATAATAGGGAACAATGCCTTACCTAAACTTCTGAATAACACTAACCCGTGGATAGAGACCCCGCTGAAAATTTGGTTTAAGAAAGTCAGAGAGAATCAAACTAAAGAACCCTATCGATTACTGCAATGGATTGCCTATGATCAAGACTTTACTCCTAATAAAACAGACACTAGATTTAAAAAGTGGAAAGAAAAACGGACTGATAAAATATTATGATTTTTTTAAAGGGCAAACTTTAAGAAGTTTTGAAGATTTGAAAAAACAAGGTCTAATAAATCACGACCTTTACAGGTTCTTTCAGCTTTGTCGTCGGCCTCCGTCGGTCTATGATGACCATGGAAGGGAATCCTAAACGTCTACTCTGCTGGAACAGCACCGCCTGTGGCTGTGCGAATGACAGACCCTGTCACACAGGTCGCACTTGTGGGTGGTCTCCGTGCTGCTGGAGCTGTAGCGGTTCTTCCTGTGGGTCCTTTTCTCATCTGCTGCAGCAGTCAGTCTCTCTTCACCCGCCTTGAGCTGTCTGGTCAGGGTGCCTCTCCATTTGGAGCGGTCCGTTGCAAGGTCCTCCCAGCGCTCTGTGTTGATCTCCAGGGCCGTCATGTCTCTCTTGCAGACGTCTCTAAAGCGCAGCTGTGGGCGGCCAACGTCTCTCCTGCCAGTCGCCAGTTCTCCGTAGAAGACGTCTTTGGGGATTCTGCCATCCTCCATACGGTGAACGTGGCCTAGCCAGCGGAGCCTGTGCTGCCTGCGTAGGGTGAACATCGAGGGAAGGCCGGCGTGGGACAGAACTTCTGTATTGGGCACTTTGTCCTGCCAGGATATGTCCAGGATGCGACGAATGCAGCGCAAGTGGAAGGAGTTCAGTCTCTTTTCCTGCCGGGCGTATGTTGTCCACGTCTCACTCCCATAGAGCAGTGTGCTGATGACGCAGGCGTTGTACACTGCCATCTTCGTCTTGACAGAGACTTTGGGATTCTCCCACACTCGTGTGGTGAGGCAAGCGAGTGTGAAGGCTGATTTTCCAATCCTCTTGTCGATCTCTGTATCAAGGGAGAGGTTGCTGCTGATCGTGGACCCCAGGTACGTGAACTGATTCACAACCTCCAGCTCGTAGTCGTCAATGGTGATGGTTGGTGGTGCTTCCGTGCCTTGCGCCAAGACGTTAGTCTTCTTCAGGCTGATGGTAAGCCCGAAGTCCTTGCATGCCTGGGAGAAGCGGTCCATCAGGGTCTGAAGCTCCTGCTGTGTGTGGGTTGCGACTGCAGCGTCGTCTGCGAACAGCATGTCTCTGATTAGAGCCTTGTGTACTTTGTTTCTGGCTTTCAGGCGGGCGAGGTTGAAAAGCCTGCCGTCAGATCTTGTGTGCAGGTAGATTCCCTCTGTTGCTGTGCTGAAGGCATGCCTCAGGATCATAGCAAAGAAAATCCCAAAGAGGGTTGGCGCAAGTACACAGCCCTGTTTCACTCCGCTGCGTATGTTGAATGGCTCTGAGACGTTGCCGTCGTGCTGCACTATCCCCTGCATGTTGGTGTGAAACGATTCGATGAGGCTTTGCAACTTTGGTGGGCATCCTATCTTTGGCAGGATCTTGAAAAGGCCCTCTCTGCTGACCAGATCGAACGCTTTGGTGAG
Organism: Pholidichthys leucotaenia; assembly: GCA_020510985.1. Taxonomy (NCBI): domain Eukaryota; kingdom Metazoa; phylum Chordata; class Actinopteri; order Cichliformes; family Pholidichthyidae; genus Pholidichthys; species Pholidichthys leucotaenia. Next base: position 67,169,229 of record CM035843.1, read on the forward strand.
GTCGATGAAGGCGACGTACAGGGGCATGTTCTGTTCTCTGCATTTCTCCTGGAGTTGGCGGATGGAGAATATCATGTCTACCGTCGATCGCTCAGCGTGGAAGCCACAATGAGACTCGGGGTAGACACGTTCGGCAAGCTTCTGTAGACGAACGAGAACAACTCGTGCGTAGACTTTGCCAACAACGCTGAGGAGGGAGATGCCCCTGTAGTTGTTGCAGTTGCTTCTCTCCCCTTTGTTTTTGTAGAGGGTGATGATCTTGGCGTCCCTCATGTCCTGTGGTACGGCACCTTCCTTCCAGCACTGGCAGAGGATGTCATGCAATGGCAGCAGTAGGGCGGTCTTGCAGTGCTTGATCAGGTCGGGGGGTATGCCGTCGTTGCTGGGTGCCTTGCCAGCGGCCAAGCTATCAATGGCCTTGCTGAGTTCGTCGATGGTTGGCTCGGCGTCAAGTTCGTCCATGGATGGCAGGCAGTCGATGGCATCAAGGGCTGACGGTGTCACAGTGTTCTGTCTGGAGTAGAGGTCGGAGTAGTGTTCCACCCATCACTCCATCTGCTTGTTCTTTTCTGTGATCATCTCCCCAGTGGAGGATTTGATGGGGGCCGTCTTGCTCTGAGCCAGACCAAGTGCTCTCTTTATGCCATCGTACATACCACGGATGTTCCCTGTTATGGCAGCGGTTTGAATGTCTTGGCTGAGCTGAGTCCAGTACTCGTTGGCACAGCGCCGAGCAGTCTGCTGAACTTTGCTTCTCGCAGCCCTGAGAATCTGGAGATTCTTCTCGTTTGGGTACTTGTACTCAGCAAGTGCTGAGCGCTTGGCTTCAATGATGGGGGTCATCTCGGTCAACTTGGCATCAAACCAGTCCTGTGACTTCGAGGTCTTCCTCCCAAAGGTAGCCAAGGCTGTGCGGTGGATGGTGTTTCACAGCTCTTCCCACTTCTGCTGTGCAGATTCTCCTTCTTGTGGTACACCAAGTTCCTTCTCAAAGGTGGAGGCAAACTGCTCAACCTTTACAGGTTCTTTCAGCTTAGACACCACATAAACAAAATACTTAAAAAGGAGGATTTGGAAAGGGCCCAGTCAGGTGTTCTGAAGGTTTTCTTAATGGCATATAAAAGGATCCCAGGGATCAGATACATTTCTAAAATATACCAAGGTCTTCAAGACTTAAAAGGAGACAACACATCATATATAAAAGAGAGATGGGACAAAGAGGAGAATTTCACTTTACAACTGGAAATATGGGAAAAGCTAAATAAACAACAATGGAAAAGTACCTCATCCCTGCAGTGGAGAGAATTTGGATGGAAAAATTTGGTAAGATTTTTCACAACACCTGCACAAAACAAATTTACTCGTAAGGGGTTGAATTGTTGGCGCTTGTGTGGTGAAGAGACTGCAAATCATTTTCATGTGTTTAGGTCATGCCCGGTTATCCACTAATATTGGACCAATGTACGGACAATATTGGGGAAAATATTCAAAATAACAGTTCCCTTTTCTTTTGTAACTTTGTAGTTGGGTTTACTACCGGAATCACTGGAAAGACGAGGAGAAAAATATTTATTCACTGTTTTAATATTGGCAAGTAAAAAAGCTCTAACAAAAAAATGGATGTTGAAGGACTGTCCTACACCTGAAGATTGGATTAACATGATTCAGGACATTTATTCGAAGGAAAAGTTGACATTCGCACTGAGACAGGACATGGATGGGCTCTTGAACTTTTGGCAACCCTGGAACACATATGTGTCTTCCATTAGATCTAATCTTTGACAAATGCCATTTCAATAATAGCACCTCTCTTTGTTCCAACACTACTCAGATACTCTTTTATTTATTTATTTATTTATTTTGCTCTTTTGTTGTTTTTTTTTGTTTTGTTTTGTTTTGTTTTGTTTTCTTGGCTTGTTTTTTTTGTTTGTTTTTTTGTTCTTTCTTTAATTTCTCTTTTTCTTTCACTTAAAAAAAGGGTGTTGTAATAATTATTTTTCCAATGTTGTCAAAAAACAAAAAAAAAAGGAACATGTGATGAAAATGTAGACAATGCAATGCTGTAATGACATGTATACCCTTTACAAAAAGTAAAAAAAAAATTAGTTTGTTAATAGAAATGTTGGCTGACTGAAAAGTATGTCCATGTCCACACTCAGTACTTGGTTGGGGCTCCTTTTGGATTAATTACTGTATCAATGTGGCGTGGCATGAAGGTGATCAGCCTGTGGCACTGCTGAGGTGTTATGAAGGTCCAGCTTGCTTTGATAGTGACCTTCAGCTCGTCTGCATTGTTGGGTCTGGTGTCTCTCATCTTCCTCTTGACAATACTCCATAGATTCTCTATGGGGTTTAGATCAGGAGAGTTTGCTGGCCAATCAAACACAGTGATGCCATGGTCATTAAACCAAGCTTTGATACTTTTGGCAGTGTGTGTGTGTGTGTGTGGGGGGGGGGGGGGTGCCAAGTCCTGCTTGTCAGCAGAGGGAAGCATGAAGTGCTCTAAAATTTCCTGGTAAACGACTGCGCTGACTTTGGTCTTGATAAAACACAGTGGACAAACACCAGCAGATGACGTCTGTTCAGATAAAAGTAAATTTTGTATTTTATTTGGAAATCAAAGTCTCAGAGTCTGGAGAAAGAGTGGAGAGGCACAGAATCTAAGTTGCTTGAGATCTTTGTGTTATTGTGTTATTGATCTTGAGAGTTTGTGTTATTTTGATGTGGAGAATTACCTGATGCATCCCAGTATGGATTCAGTCTTAGATTGAAGTCTCCACCACATATCACTAAACCTTGGGCTTTAGTTATCATTAGGTCAAGTACATTTTTATAAAATTTCCAGTTATATATATAACTATATAAATATCGTTATTCCCTCCTGAAAATGCTCAGTTTTTCCTTATAGCCCTGGAGCTGGGTTTCCCGTTGCTGGCTCGTGGATTTTGAGGGTCTCTGTGTGCACCACGTTTGAGCCTTGATTCTTTCAATCGGGTCTGCTGTGGGTTTATACACCGTTACCGGGAGCCCTCTTCTCGCCATATCCGTGGTTGCTTCTTCCGCCGAGTTGTAGAGACACGTCTCATCCCCGTAAAAAACCCGCAGCTTCGCCAGAATTGGAGTTTGAAAGCGCCGTTTCTTCTCTCGTAGTACCTTTTTAGCGTTGTTGTATTCCCGGCGCTTTTTAAGGACCTCCGGGGCGTAGTCATGCTCCACAAAAACTTTTCTGTCTTGCTGCATAAATCCTTTTTTCTGCCAAGCCAGTCTCACAACCTCTTCTTTTATTCTGGAGTTGGAGAACTTCACCACCACTGATCTTGGTGGCGCTTTCGCCGACGGCCTTGGGGCTAATGTACGGTGCACCCTTTCTATCTTCAAGTCGGTGGATTGGGGAATTTCCAACTTCTCTCTCAGTATGGATTCCACGCATGCAGCCATTGTGGTGAAACCGTCCTCGACTCCTTTTTTCAGACCATGAATTCTTATGTTGTCTCTTCTTAGTCTTCCTTCTTGGTCGGTTAGCTTAGCCTCCAGTCTGGACTGTCGTTTGAGTAGCTCCAGCACGGTTTCTTCCAGCCCTTTTATTCTTTCCTCTGCTTCCATGATTCGGTCCTCAGCCTGGTCCACTCAGCTGTTTGTCCTTTTTATTTCGTCTTTAATTTCACGAAATTCGGCCCAACACTCTCGGCGAAATTGTCTTAATTCTTGAAGTACCATTTTTAAGTTAACCATGTTGCTAGCTTCATTCAGTTTCTCTGCTTCTGAGTGGATGTCCTCCAGGTCAGATTCTCCAGCCGATGTGTGTCTTGGCCTGGGAAATGTCGATCTCTTCTGTTTTCCTTTAGGCATAATGACTTTGTCTTTTGATTTTCACTCTTCCAAAAATCTGTTAAATCTGATTTTCACGGATTGGGTCTGGGAGCTTCAGCGTTAAGCTGCTATCACCATGGTGTCCAGACCGGAAGTTCCAACAAACTATTTTTTTTTTTTTATTTAAGTTTTTGTAAAGGGTATACATGTCATTACAGCATTGCGTTGTTTACATTTTCATCATGTTCCCTTTTTTTGTTTTTTGACAACATTGGAAGAATAATTATTACAACACCCCCTTTTTTAAGTGAAAGAAAAAGAGAAATTAAAGAAAGAACAAAAAAAAACAAAAACAAAACAAGAAAAAAAAAACAAAAACAAAACAAAAGAGAAAAAAACAAAAAAATAAAATAAAAATAAATAAATAAAAATAAAAGAGCATCTGAGTAGCGTTGGAACAAAGAGAGGTGCTATTATTGAAATGGTATTTGTCAAAAATTAGATCTAATGGAAGACACATATGCGATCCAGGGTTGCCAAAAGTTCAAGAACCATCCATGTCCTGTCTCAGTGCGAATGTCAACTTTTCCATCGAGTAAATGTCTTGGATCACGTTAATCCAATCTTCAGGTGTAGGACAGTCCTTCAACATCCATTTTTTAGATAGGGCTTTTTTACTTGCCAATATTAAAACAGTGAATAAATATTTTTCTCCTCGTCTTTCCAGTGAATCCGGTAGTAAACCCAACTACAAAGTTACAAAAGAAAAGGGAACTGTTATTTTGAATATTTTCCTCAATATTGTCTGTACATTGGTCCAATATTGGTGGATAACTGGGCATGACCAAAACACATGAAAATGATTTGCAGTCTCTTCACCACACAAGCGCTAACAATTCAACCCCTTACGAGTAAATTTGTTTTGTGCAAGTGTTCTGAAAAATCTTACCAAATTTTTCCATCCAAATTCTCTCCACTGCAGGGATGAGGTACTTTTCCATTGTTGTTTATTTAGCTTTTCCCATATTTCCAGTTGTAAAGTGAAATTCCCCTCTTTTTCCCATCTCTCTTTTATATATGATGTGTTGTCTCCTTTTAAGTCTTGAAGACCTTGGTATATTTTAGAAATGAATCTGATCCCTGGGATCCCTTTATATGCCATTAAGAAGACCTTCAGAACACCTGACTGGGCCCTTTCCAAATCCTCCTTTTTAAGTATTTTGTTTATGTGGTGTCTAAGCTGAAAGAACCTGTAAAGGTCTTGATTTATTAGACCTTGTTTTTTCAAATCTTCAAAACTTCTTAAAATTTGCCCTTTAAAAAAAATCGTAATATTTTATCAGTCCGTTCTCTTTCCACTTTTTAAATCTAGTGTCTGTTTTATTAGGAGTAAAGTCTTGATCATCGGCAATCCATTGCAGAAATCGATAGGGTTCTTTAGTTTGATTCTCTCTGATCTTAAACCAAATTTTTAGCGGGGTCTCTATCCACGGGTTAGTGTTATTCAAAAGTTTAGGTAAGGCATTGTTCCCTATTATCGCCTGTAGGGGGATGTCACTTGTTATTTGGCATTCCATCTCCTTCCATTGTGCAGTGTAGACTGGGTTTCATATTTCTACTAAAGTTTTAATTTGTGCGGCTTTAAAATAGTCCCTGATATTTGGCAGTGCAAGCCCACCTTTGTCTTTGTTTAGCTGTAGGGTTCTATATCTGATTCTAGGTCTCTTGCCCTGCCATATGAATCTTGAGATCCTTCTGTCCAGTTCTTGCCATGTTTTTTTGGGAGGTTCTACCAGTATTGTTTGGAAAAGGTATAGAAGACGTGGAAGTATATTCATTCTGACTGCTTCAATTCTTTGTGCAGTACCCAAGAATGGTATCATATTCCATCTTGCTAGATCAAATTTTATTTTTGCCATCAGTGGATCATAGTTTAGTGTTATAATTTTGTTGAGTTGTTTCGGGATATTGACCCCCAGATATTTCATAGATTCCATCTCCCAGTTAGTTTTGAGTTTGCTTAGTAAATATTGATTTGGGTCATAGTTGAATGTTAAAACTTGGGTTTTATGCATGTTTAATTCGTACCCAATAAATCTCCATACTCTGAAAAAACTGAGATTAGTTCTGGAAAAGAGGTGTCCGGCTGCCCCAGGTATATTAAAATGTCATCAGCAAAGAGTGCTATTTTATGTTCCTTCTGACCAAGTGTAATACCTTGAATTTTTTGATTCTGTCTTATCCATTGGCTCAGAGGTTCTATGAAGATTGCAAAAAGCAATGGAGACAAGGGGCAGCCCTGACGACATCCTCTTTCCAGCTCAAAAGATGATGATAATTTACCGTTAATCCTTATTTTAGCTGTTGGTTTTTTATATAATGCCTGGATAGTTCTAATGAAGTTGTTATGAAAATTGAAACTGGAAAAGATTTTATATAGGAAAGACCAGTCAACCGAATCAAATGCTTTTTCAGCATCTAGTCCCAATATGGCTGCATTTAAGTTATATTTTTTTATATGATGAATTATGTGTAAAGTGCGTCTAATGTTGTCTTGTGTCTGTCTTTGTCTTATAAAACCTGTTTGGTGTAAATGAATTAAGTCTGTCAGTATGTTTTCTAACCTTTTGGCAAGGATAGTGGTAAAAAGCTTATAGTCCTGATTTAACACACTGATTGGTCTGTAGTTGGAGCAGTCTAGTTTATCCTTTTCAGGTTTAGGTATGACTGCAATGACCCCTTCTCTCCAGGAGGGGGGGATTTCCCCTGTGTGGAGGACACAGTTAAATGTTTTCAGGAGGAGAGGAGATAGTTGCTGTTTAAAGGTTTTGTACCACTCTGCTGTATAGCCATCTGCTCCTGGGGATTTGTTAGCTTTAAGTTTCATAATTGCTTTTTCTAATTCTTTAGGTTGTATTTCTGACAGTAGTGTTTTATTTTGAGACTCAGTAAGTTGGGGAAGGTTTAATGTGTTTAGGAATGCTTCAGATGCGTTTTTATGTTTTTTTTAGGGAGTACAAATTCTTATAGTACTGTAGTTCTCGAAGCTTTTAAGAATATCCTGAATTGTGAATTTTATTTCCTTTGATACTGGGTCTGTGATTTTGTAGATTGCTCTCTCCGTTTGTTGTGTCCTCAGTTTATAGGCTCGTAATTTTGCCGATTTGCTGCCTGCTTCATAGTATTTTTGTTTCAGAAATGTAAGTTTCTTCTGGATTTTTATTGTGTAGATCTCATTTATTTGCTTTTTAATTTCCTTAATTTTGAGCGAGTCATTAGAATGAGTGTTGTCTTTGTGCTCTTTTTCTAGGTTCTTAAGTTCTGACTCTAATGTGATTAGCTTTTCTTGTCTCAGTTTCTTTTGGATTGCCAGTTTTGCAATAATCTTTCCCCTTATTACAGCTTTGCATGCGTCCCCCAATTCATCTTTCAGTGGTCCTTTTAGGACATTTGAATTTAACCTCCAAGAAAATGTATTATTTGTGTATTTTTGGATACTTATGTCCATATAGATCGGACTGTGGTCAGAGAGATCCATCAGTCCTATTTTACATGTTTTTACTCTTCCAATGTCTCTATTAAACATAAAAAAATAGTCAATCCTTGAGTATGATGAATGTGGCGCTGAGTAAAATGTATAATCTTTTACACTGGGGTTGAATTCCCTCCACACATCACAGATTCCCATTTCTTTTAGTAGCATCCGAGTTTTTCTACTTTGAGTGTTATTTTGATGTGGAGAATTACCTGATGCATCCCAGTATGGATTCAGTCTTAGATTGAAGTCTCCACCACATATCACTAAACCTTGGGCTTTAGTTATCATTAGGTCAAATACATTTTTATAAAATTTCCAGTTAGCCCCTGGAGGTGCATATACATTCAGCAGGGTGATATCTTCTCCCTCTAGCCGCCCAAGTACCAAACTGTATCTCCCTTCTTTATCTTTGTGTTCTGATTTTTTTTCAAATGTAATTTTGGTTGAGATCAATGTCGCTACTCCCCTCCTCCTCCCTGACTTATATGAAGATGAAGAGATCATTTTAAACCCTTGTCTATTGAGTTTAGTGTGCTCCACGTCTGTTAGGTGGGTTTCTTGTAAAAATATTATTCCTGCTTTGTCTTTTTTCATTTTGCCTAGAATCTTGGATCTTTTAACTGGATTCAGGATCCCTTTTACATTATATGAGATTATTTTGGTTACACCCTGTTTCTCCATTGTATTGTCTTATTTAGTATAACAGTGTGGTGGCCCACTTTTATGCTACTCAGAAACTGAAAGAACATTAAGAACATAAAAAACATTAAGAACATAGTGTATAAAACTTTAAAACAAAAAACTGACAAAAGAACTTCCTGAGCTGAGGTCTTTTTAGTGACCTTAGAAGAGCCTTGCTGGAGTGTAGGCTCTGAGGGAAATTCCTCAAACTCTGTTACGTGTTGAGGGCCCTCTCTTACCCCTGTAAGTTGTCCCATGTTTTTAACATGAATTTCAGATCCCAATCCGAACTTGTAATGATCTTTTTTTTTTTTATATATATATGCCTGTACCCTTTGAAATTGTGTGCACCCTCCCACCACCATCACAGCGAACGTTCACGCTAATACACTATTTGTTAGTGTGGGGAGAACATGTGGATCATTGTCACATTTCTATTTTAACAAGTTGTGTTTTTTTTTTAAAGACTTTTTTGTTTCTAATATTATGACTGTTCCATGAAATGTTTTACCACATGCTGATTCTGCATCTCCTTTAATGTTTGTTACCTTGTAGGAGGGGGGTTGGATGTGCAGATTGACTAAAAATATCGTTATTCCGTCCTGTAAACGGCCAGTTTTTCCTTGTAGCTCTGACGCTGGGTTTCCCGCTGCTGGCCCGTGGATTTTGAGGGTCTCTGTGTGGACCACGTTTGAGCCTTGATTCTTTCGCTCGGGTGTGCTGCGGGTTTAAACACCGTTACCGGGAGCCCTCTTCTCGCCATATCCGCGGTTGCTTCTTCCGCCGAATTGTAGAGACAAGTTTCATCGCCGTAGAAGACGCGCAGCTTTGCCGGAAATGGTGTCTGGAAGCACAGTTTTTTCTCTCGTAGTACCTTTTTAGCGTCGTTGTATTCCCGACGCTTTTTAAGGACCTCCGGGGCGTAATCGTGTTCCACGAAAACTTTTCTCTCTTGGTGCATAAATCCTTTTTTCTGCCAAGCCAGTCTTACAACCTCTTGTTTTATTTTGGAGTTGGAGAACCTCACCACCACCGATCTTGGTGGCGCTTCCGCCGCCGGCCTAGGGGCTAATGTACGGTGCACCCTTTCTATCTTCAAGTCGGTGGACTGGGGAATATCCAACTTCTCTCTCAGTAAGGATTCCACGCATGCCGCCATTGTGGTGAAACCATCCTCGACTCCTTCTTTCAGACCATGAATTCTTATGTTGTCTCTTCTCAGTCTTCCTTCTTGGTCCGTTAGCTTAGCCTCCAGTCTTGACTGCCTTTTGTGCAGATCCAGCACGGAATCTTCCAGCCCTTTTATTCTTTCCTCTGCTTCCAAGATTCGGTCCTTGGCCTGGTCCACTCTGCTGTTTGTCCTTTTTAATTCTTCTTTGATTTCACGAAATTTGGCCCAACACTCTCGGCGAAATCGTCTTAATTCTTTAAGTACCATTTTCAAGCTAACCTTTTTGCTAGCTTCATTCAGCAACTCGTCTTCTGAATGGAAATCCTCCGGATCAGATTCTTCGGCCGATGCGTGTCCTGGCCTGGTAAATGTCGATTTCTTCTGTTTTCCTTTAGGCATGATGACTTTGTCTTTTGATTTTCACTCTTCCAAAAATCCGTTAAATCTGATTTTCAAAGTATTTTCCTGGATTGGGTCTGGGAGCTTCAGCGTTAAGCTGCTATCACCATGGTGTCCAGACCGGAAGTCGCTTTTCCAATCTTTTAGTATTTAATTTATGTCACTTGGTGGTCAGCTTCACACATAAAACAAAAGTGGAAACACATCTGCAAAAAGTACAAAGGTTTATTGTCAAAATTCCTAGTGCTATACTAAATGAATACATGTATAGTTCATTGTTGATGCAGAGAATATATATTTATACAGTATCTGCATGTATATATCCAGTAAAGCCATGTCTTTCTCCATGTAACCTTGTGACTGCATTATTTTAATTGCTTTTAATCTTAGATCCAGTTTGTTTTGGCTTAAAATGCATCATAATTGTTAAATATATCTTTTTATACCTAACTCAGTACTGTTTACCTGTTGAAATATATATTTTACAGCTAATATAACCCCATAACTACAATATGGCACCTGGCGATCAAGTTTTGGCAGCTGATCACTTTTTGTCACGACACCACCGGCTGCAGCAGGTACATCCCATGACATCTCAACAGTCTCTCTGTGATTTTCACACAGATCAGAGCAATTTGTTGCACAGGAAGCTAAACTTTTTTACAGACATTCTGAAGTTCTGTAACCACTGCGTGTTTGTGAAGCTGGGGTGACATCTCATCACTGGGAACCCGTGTTGAACGCCCAGACCCATGAGTTGAAGCGATAATTTTGCCACAAGAGAGCCATCTGAAACACACACACAGAGAATACATATTTTAGTACCTAGTAGTGATAACTTGCCAACATTACAATGTAGTACGGCGGACTTAAAGCAAAGTAGCATTCGCAATCATTAGCTTACCTTCATATGTGATGTAGTTCGTATCCTCTTGTCTTCCACTTTATACTGCTCTATATGGCTTCATAAACATTCCAGTTATTTTAGAGAGTGCATCGTCTCGCCGCCTATAGCCTTCTCTGGCTCTCCTTTTTTGTCTTTACTCTGGTAAAAAAAAAAAAAAAAAGCCAGACACCGCAGTCGCCTCGTATCCTGCCATCTTGTGTTTTGCCTGTGTCACTTGTTTTACATCACGGGAGGGTTGCACTGCCTTCCTTAAACAAATCCCACTCACATCAAACGGTACTTCAGTGTAATGAAAACACAAGCAGGCCGAACTGAACTGTGCTGTGCTGTACCGGGCTTAACAGGTACTGCTGGAAAAGGGGCTAAAGCATGCCAAACCAAACTGAACAGGGCCAAACAGGTACTAGTGGAAAAGGGGCTTATGACTCCAGAGTCTTGGTTCTCTCTTGGTTCTTGGTTCTCTCTGGTCAACCCACACTTCATTCATAACGGTTTAAGCAGAACCAAAGTTTCATCATCTTCCAGAGGGCATCGCTCAGTGCACAAGACAGTAACAAATCACGAGAAAAAGTAAATTAGTCATAAATATTCGACAGTTCTCCTTTTCCATCTAAAGCTCACATGCAAATGCCAAGCTGCTTTTGACTGGACAAGACCTGTAATCATGTGCCGGCTGTTTGAGGATTTCCAAACTGTCCAACATGGCGGCTTAACAGTAAACTTTCTCTGACGTTTTAAAAACAAAACAGTGTTTCTCAGAGCATCTGAGGCTGTGATGCAGGTGTAAAGTGTGGTCAACCTCTGATCAGAGGGTCAGTAGTTCAATTCCTGCTCTCTCTGCGGTCTGCATGTCAAAGTGTCCTTGAGCAAGACGCTGAACACTGAACCTCCCGGTGGATCAGGCCACTGTCTTGCATGGCAGCTCCACTGCCATCAGTGTGTGAATGGGTAGATAGCTGAATCTGTTAAGTGCTTTGGTCACCCAGGGATGAGGAAAAAAAAGTGCTATATAAGTCAACACCATTCACCATAGAAATAGTCTGTTTCTTTGCTGAGTCTGTATTTATTTCACATCAACAGCTGCTAGATTAAATCTTTAACATAAGTGCAATGTAGCATGCCATGTGAGTTGCATGGAGCTCTGTCATGAACCTGGGTTTGGTGGTCCCAAACCCAGTTCTGACCCGTGGTTATTTTGGCCCACATTCCTATTTATTTTCCACCAGGCACTTCAGGGAGTCCTTTGGATCCTCGCTTCCTGACAGCTCGGGCACGCCCCCTCCTCCTGTCAGTATCACCAGCTGATCCGCATTATGGGTGCTTCACACACGTACACACACACACTTCATTCATTCTCATTCACACGCTCATACACTCACTCATAAGATAAGATAAGATAAGATAAGATAAGCCTTTATTAGTCTCACAATGGGGAAATTCCAGGATTGCAACAGCACAGGGATAGCAACACTCAGAGCAACAATCAGAAGGCAAGAAAAAAACAAGAACAGCTAGTATACATATGTACATATTACTATAAATATATATATATATATATATATATATATATATATATATATATATATATATATATATATATATATATATACACAGACACACAGTGCAGAGCATTGTAGCTGGATGGAATAACTATATGAGTATATAAACACACAGTGTGGAGCATTGTAGCTAGATGGAATAAATATGTAGATATATAAACACCCACAGTATGGAGCATTGCAGCTAGGTGGAATAAATATGTAAATATATAAACACACACAGTGCGGAGCATTGTAGCTAGATGGAATAATATGTAGATATATAAACACACAGTGCGGAGCATTGTAGCTAGATGGAATAAATATATAGATATATAAATATAAACACACCCAGTGCAGAGCATTGTAGCTAGATGGAATAAATATGTAAATATATAAACACACACAGTGCAGAGCATTGTTGCTAGATGGGATGAAACAGCACAACCTGACATGGTTTAGGACCCAGGAGACAGACACTGACACGGGCAGATTGTGACAATAATCCCTTTATTGAATTGTGAGAGTATGTAGTGCGTGAGTGAGTGCAAGTATTGTGTTCTGGTCACTGGAACTGAGCAACCTGGACGGAGACCCGGCAACCCTGTAACACACAAGCAGACACAATTATCGCTGTACAGTACTCGTGGGTAACTGTAAGAGAAGGGGCTTACTTGGGCAAGGCGCAGGGGGGCGTCCTGCTGAATTCCAGCGGCCGTGTGACGTGGAGGTGAAGGTGTCCGTGGCCGTGCTAGTGAATCCACCCGTGGCTGTGACGAGGAGAGTTCCAGTGATGATGACTGCAGTGATTCCACTGACCGTGACGATGACAGGACTGATGATAGCGATGACAAGGATTCCACAGATCCTGGTGACGACTGTTCCTGCAACTGAGATAATAACAGTTCCTGCAGCTGAGGAGCAAGACGTACCGATAGTCGAGGTGGTAGCAAGGAGCTACGTGGGTGAGGTGGCGTTGCCCCGTCAGCTGGGGTAGCTGGTCCGCCGCCTGGGAGGTCCACCTGTGCACAGGGGTTAAGACAAGGGGTAGAGTAACAAATAGTTCTCTTACGTGGTTGTACTTGACGAGAGGTTCTTGACGAGGCTCGAGAGCGGAGCTCTGGTTCATACTCCGACGAGGAGGACAGACGACTCCGTGACGGGCTGTCAGCAACGCTGGCTTTTAACAGCCGTTGATTGGCACCTGTTGGTCTGTGCACAGCTGGAACTGATGACGCCAATGACGGCCCAGAGGCCGCCATGACACAACCGTCTACTTAGTTATCCTACATGGTATGATTATGTGCCCATACATATTCTCACCCTCCATAGCGACCGGTATTTTCCTAGTTGTATGCCGGAGGGGACCATTGTGTAAGTCTATTGCATCTTTTGCATTCAAAAACTATTAGGTTGTTACGTCTTTTTGCTATCTCTGCGAGCAGCCCTGCTTAGGTTGTACAGTCTGACAGCCGTTGGTAGGAAGGACCTGCGAAACCTCTCGGTTGTGCACCTAGGATGATGTAGTCTGCTGCTAAATGAGCTCCTCAGTGCCTTCACTATATCCTGCATAGGGTGGAACTCGGACTCCAGCAGAGATGACAGTTTAGCCACCGTCCTTCTCTCTCCTATCTCCTCCACCGGGTCAAGGCGCTGCCCCAGGACAGAGCTAGCTTTCTTGATCAGTTTGTTCAGTCTCTTCCTATTGGCTGCGGTAATGCCACTGCCCCAGCAGACCACTCCAAAAGTGATGGCTGATGCCACCACCGTGTCATAAAATGTCTTCAGCAGCGCCTCTTGTACACCAAAAGACCTGAGTCTCCTCAGTAGGAACAGCCTGCGCTGTCCCTTCTTGTAGAGTGCGTCAGTATGCACACGTTTTCAATTATGTCCAGCCCACGCTTCCTCACACCGGCGGTCTCTTCCCTCATTAGCATTATGACTACTCAAACGCTGTGAGAGTAGAGAGAGACCGCCGGAGCATTATATGTGCTTCATACACGGCAGCGTGTACCTCCGTGTATGCAAATCACCATTACCTTCATTACTCTGTCAGCCTGCCTTATCCTCAGCCACTGGACTGCACGGACTGCCCCAGATTGCTCCAGCACCGTAAGTCTATGTTTGCCTTTCACCCTGTGCCAACAGTAGCTCTGCGGCACTAGGCATTCCCTTCCCGGGCTGTAGAGCATCCAGGAGGTGTCCCTGTATGTCTGGTGGCCTTAAGCCAATCATTCCAACGCTCTGTGTTTATCATGACTGTTTGCTGGACTTATGATTTTGGGGTTTATGTTCAATAAAACACACGAAACTGCTCCTGCACATGGGTTTTTCATTCGGTCCCCTGTGTGCCGCGTAATGGCGTGTGAGGATTCATAACAGAGCTCATCAGCTCAACATGCCCACTGATGATGACATCTTGCTTTGCAAGAAAAACCCAACCTTTTTTTTTTTTTTTTGTGGGGGCGAGGCTCCAGCTGAACCAGTTTTTCAGGTTCGGGGACATTTTATTGGTGTGAATGTGCAGTTACAGTGGTGTGAAAAAGTGCTTGTCCCCTTCCTGATTTCCCTTTTTTTTTTTGTATGTTTGTCACACTTAAATGTTTCAGATCATCAAACAAATTTAAATATTAGACAAACATAACACAAGTAAATATAAAATGGAGTTTTTAAATGAAGGTGTTTATTATTATTATTATTATTATAAGTGATTGCCCCCCCCCCATTAAAACATATATTAACTGTGGTTTATCACATCTTTGGAAAGCTGACTTTAATTTCTCTAGCCACACCCAGGCCTGATTACTGCCACATCTGTTCTCAATCAAGAAATCACTTAAATAGAACCTGCCTGAAAAAGTAAAGTATACCAAAAGATCCTCAAAAGCTAGACATCATGCTGTGATCCAAAGAAATTCAGGAACAAATGAGAAACAAAGTAAGTGAGATCTATCAGTCTGGAAAAGGTTATAAATATGGTGATCTGCTCTGTGTGCCTGCTGCCCTAATTGTCTCCAGAGCTGCGCGCACACCTGCTTCCCCAATTAGGCAGCCTTGTTAAGGAGTGCTGCCTCTCATTCTGCACAGAGACGTCAACACTCTTCTTGGATGAATGAACTCTGTGCCAGAGTCGTCTTCTCCTTTTGTAAGGGAGTCTCGCCTCTCTCATTGCTCCTGTAACATTGGATCATTTGGGAGTCTCATCTCCCCAATGCATTGTAAGCATTCTTCAAGAAATTAATCCTCTCCGCACCTTTCCTCTATCCTCCCTGTGCACAGGTGGATTCCCCTGGGCGGACTTCCTCCTCCTGGCAGTGGACCGGGACCTTCATCTATGCTCTGAGGAAACACTGCATTCCACAAATGAACTATTCTCCTCTACAGCACCTGAATCATCTTCACCAACACGAACACACGACGGACCAAGGCTCAGGCATACGGGGCAGCTTGGATGTTCTTCGGCGCCTCAACTTTTCACCTGCACCATAAGACTGTTAAACCACTTGTTTATGCAATCCATTTACAGAGAGCTCATACTCTTGTTTCTCCTCTCTCCTAGGGTTGCCAGACATGTCCTCGCTCTGCTCGCACCCCTGCACTCATCCTCATTCACACTCCCACACACACTCACTCATGCATCAAATAAAGATAATTGTGTTTATTCTGAGTCTGTGTCTGCATCTGGGTTTGTCCAAACATGTCAGTATGTCTCCGTCAGGGGAACCCAGCAGACAGTGCTCTCGCACAAAGGGTTAACATCATTGAAACTCATTTAGACCAATTGTCGTATCAACAACAGGTCATTTTGACACAGCTGATGCAAATTAACACTTGCCTCGATCAGCTCACCCAGACATAGCCTTTTCCACCTGCTTCCGGGGGGGCGGTCGGGCCATCTAATTCCACCCCACTTCCCACCCAACATTCTTGTTTGACCCCGGTTCCCACCCCCACCCGTTTTAGTGGCAAGTTAGGGGAAGCATGGGGCTTTTTGTTGCAATGCAGTATTGTGTTTCAGCAGGTGCCGGGGGGATTTTCCCACAAGTCATAGTCGTATTGGCTATGTAGTTAATTTACTGGAGGGACGGGCCTTAGCATGGGCTTACGCCGTCATGGCTCAGCCCAACTATTCTAATTACACCTATGATCAGTTTGTGGCTGAGTTCAATAAGGTATCCGACCACTCCAACCGGAATAGTGTGTTCACCACTCGATTACTTAATTTTAAACAAGGGACTAAATCTGTCGCTGATTATTCAGTTGATTTCCAGGTGGCGGCAGCGGAGGTCGGGTGGGAGGATGCTTCCCTCTGCAGTATCTTTGTACATAGCCTTGGCCCTAGTCTGCAGGATGAATTGGCCTGGATTGAAAAGCCCTCTAAGTTGAATGAGCTAATCTCCTTCGCCATTAATATTGACAACCGGCTGAGGGAACGAGCTAACGAGCGTCGAACTCCAGGTCGTGCTGGCGCTCAGTTTCACCACTCCCCGCAGTCTCCCTTGCTGGCCCTCCCTCCCTCTGATTTCCCCGAGGCTGAGGAGCCCATGGTGATGGGTCAATCTAAGTTGCCACTGGCTGAGAGACAACACTGCCATGACCTCAGCTTATGCTTATATTGTGCTAGCGAGGAACACGAACTTGCCTCATGCCCCAAGCTGCCAAAAGCGGGGGTCCGTGCGTCACAGTAGGGGGACTCACGGACATACCTAAAGCCAAATCCCTTTCTAGGTTTTTGCTTCCTATCTGCTTTCAACACAAGCACAACAAAATATCCACCCACGCTCTCTTTGATTCTGGGGCCGAGCAGAGCTTTATTTCAGAGAGTTTGGCAACCCGGCCTGGGCTTCTGTGCTACCGGTTGAAGACTCCTTTGTTATTTCAGAGAGTTTGGCAACCCGGCTGGGGCTTCCGTGCTACCGGCTGAAGACTCCTTTGAAGTTGATTGCCCTGTCTAAAGTGCCTCTTGCCATCGTTGTTAAACAGACTGGGACCTTCACCTACGCTCTGAGGAAACACTGCATTCCACGAATGAACTATTCTCCTCTACAGCACATGAATCATCTTCACCAACACGAACACGCGAGGGACCGAGGCTCAGGCATACGAGGCAGCTTGGATGTTCTTTGGCGCCTCAACTTCCCACCTGTACTGTAAGACTGTTAAACCACTTGTTTATGCAATCCATTTACAGAGAGCTCATACTCTTGTCTCTCCTCTCTCCTAGGGTTGCCAGATGTGTCCTTGCTCTGCTCGCGCCCCTGCACTCATCCTCATTCACACTCCCACACACACACTCACTCACGCATCAAATAAAGATAATTGTGTTTATTCCGAGTCTGTGTCTGCATCTGGGTTTGTCTAAACATGTCAATAAAGCCATTTCTAAAGTTTTGGGACTCCAGTGAACCACAGTGAGAGACATTATCCACAAATGTCGAAAACATGGAACAGTGGTGAACCTTCCCAGGAGTGGCCAGACGACCAAAATGACCCCAAGAGCACAGCGACAACTCATCCAAGAGGTCACAAAAGACCCCACAACAACATCCAAAGAACTGCAGGCCTCACTTGCCTCAGTTCAATTCAATTCAATTCAATTCAATTCAATTCAACTTTATTTATATAGCGCCATTTCACAACAACAGTCATCTCATAGCACTATCAACTGAAGGGGGGACCCCCACAGTTGCAGAAAGACCCCAGCAATCAGGCGATCCCCTGTGAGCAAGCACTTGGCGACGGTGGAGAGGAAAAACTCCCTTTTAACAGGAAGAAACCTCCAGCAGAACCAGGCTCAGGGAGGGGCAGTCATCTGCTGCGACTGGCTGGGGGGTGAGGGGATAGAGAAGAAGAAAAGAACAGACATGTAGAGAGCAACAGCACGATGGGGACTCAATCTATGGGAGAGAACAAACAAATGTTAATGACCAGCAAAAAAAAAAAAAAAAATTCATAGAGAGTGAGGAAAGGAGTGAGGCCCAGTGCATTACTGGAGGTCCCCCGGCTGACTAAACCTATTAGCAGCATAACTAAGGGAGGGTTCAGAAACACATGATCCCTCCCTAATTGTAGGCTATATCAAAAAGGTAGGTTTTAGCCCTATTCTTAAAAACAGAGATCGAGTCTGACTCCCAAATCCAGATTGGCAGCTGATTCCACAGGAGAGGAGCTTAATAACTGAAGGTCAGTTATCAAGCAGTTAAGGTCAGTGTTCATGACTCCACCATAAGAAAGAGACTGGGCAAAAATGGCCTGCATGGCAGAGTTCCAAGACGAAACCACTGCTGAGCAAAAAGAATGTAAAGGATTGTCTCAGTTTTGCCAGAAAACATCTTGATGATCACCAAGACTTTGGGGAAAATATTCTGTGGACTGACGAGACAAAAGTTGAACTTTTTGGAAGGTGTGTGTCCCATTACATCCGGTGTAAAAGTAACACAGCATTTCAGAAAAGGAACATCATACCAAAAGTAAAATATGGTGGTGGTAGTGTGATGGTCTGGGGCTGTTTTGCTGCTTCAGGACCTAGAAGACTTGCTGTGGTAAATGGAACCATGAATTCTGCTGTCTACCAAAAAATCCTGAAGGAGAATGTCTGGCCATCTGTTTGTGACCTCAAGCTGAAGTGCACTTGGGTTCTGCAGCAGGACAATAATCCAAAACACACCAGCAAGTCCACCTCTGAATGGCTTAAGAAAAAAAAAATGAAGACTTTGGAGTGGCCTAGTCAAAGTCCTGACCTGAATCCAATTGAGATGCTGTGGCATGACCTTAAAAAGGCAGTTCATGCTTGAAAACCCTCCAATGTGGCTGAATTACAACAATTGTGCAAAGATGAGTAGACCAAAATTCCTCCACAGCACTGTAAAAGACTCATTGCCAGTTATCGCAAATGCTTGATTTCAGTTGTTGCTGCTAAGGGTGGCCCAACCAGTTATTAGGTTTAGGGGGCATGTGGGGGGCATGGTATGGGGGTTTTCTCCACCCAGAGAAGGCAGGGGGAAAGAGGAGGACAATGGACCGAATGAGGAGGTGTCACTGGGGACATCAGCCGGGACCGATGGTTCTATGTGCCCCCCAGGGAGAGTAAGAGATGCGGGAGCCACAGAGAGAAGAAAGGTGTGGGAGCAGCGCCGGCATTATGCTATGTTAATGTGCCACACAATTCTTTATTCATACAACAATGTGTATGGTCGGAAGTTTCGGGTCTCAATACATGGAAATAAAGAGATATAAGAGGAATGCACAGAGACCTGGGATTCTCTTTTGCTGTGAATTATGTTGGAGAAGGAATAAAGTTTCTGTGTCGTCCAGCTCGTTGCCTCGCCTGCCTCCTTCCTCCACATTGGTGACCCAAGACATGTCATGGAAAGTGAGCCGAGCACAGCCCCGGAGACTGCCTGGAGGGAGAGCACCAGCGCCGCATGCGTGGCCTCAATCAAGCTCCCAGACTTCTGGCTTCAAAACCCGACTGCGTGGTTCTTACACATAGAAGCCCAGTTCGCACTCCATGGGATAACAACGGACGATACCAGATATTACTACATGGTCGCTGTGCTGGATGTGAGCGACACGCAACAGGTAATGAGCCCGCTCCAGGAGCCGCCGGCCCAAGGAAAATATGAAGCACTCAAGAGAATGCTTCTCCAGCGCTATACCCTTTCTGATAGTGAGAGGGCAGAGAGGGTCCTAACGCGTTCGGAGTTAGGGGACAAGTCGGCAGTGGAGCTTATGGAGAGCATGTTGGCGCTGAGGGGGAAGGACGACGAATCTTTCCTGTTTGCCCACTTGTTCCTCAGGAACCTACCGGCTACAGTGAGGGCAATCCTGGCCAACTCACCGCAGCTGGTTGCTAAGGACTACCGCGCCCTTGTGCAGGAAGCAGACCGCATCATCTTGGTGACCAGAGCTCCCAGCATGCAGACAGTGGCACCAGCATCCATGGGGGACTCCAGCGAGGTCGAGGAGCCGTTCGTGGTAGCCGGGACTGACACCAGGAGATGAAGGAAAGGGGCGAAGTTCATCTGGCCGTGCTTGTGCAAAGACATGAAAGAGTGGGCTGCAGCTTGTGTCACGTGCCAGCGGGCCAAAGTGCACAAGCACACCAAAGCTCCCCTCGAGCCATTCCAAATCCCAGCTAGGAGGTTCGACCACGTCCACGTGGATTTGGTGGGACCCCTCCCGCCGTCGCAAGGTTTCACGCACCTTTTGACAGTCGTGGACTGCACCACGCGCTGGTCTGAAGTGGTCCCACTGGCTTCTACCATGACTGTGGAAGTGGCGCGTGCTTTTTTGTTTGCTTGGGTTGCACGTTTCGGATCTCCATCGGACATCACGTCCGATAGGGGTCCGCAATTCAGTTCAGAACTCTGGTCAGAGCCTGGGGGTCAAAATTCACCGCACTACTGCATACAACCCCCAAGCTAATGGGTTATGCAAGCGTTTTCATAGGTCGCTTAAAGCAGCACTCAGAGCTTTGCTCACGGACACAAATTGGGTCGACCGCCTGCCCTGGGTTCTTTTAGGGTTGCGCGTCGCACCTAAGGAGGATTTGGCAGCCTCCCCGGCAGAACTTGTTTTTTCTCAGCTGCTGCGGATCCCTGGAGAGTTTTTACCGGAAAACCCCACGCCCAAGGCTGATCTGCCTGCACAGTTTTTACACAGTGCGGAGGCTGTGAGCGTACCCCACCATTGGTTTCCCCACACATTCACCCCAAATAGCTTGGAGAAAGCCAGTTTTGTTTTTGTCAGGCACAATGCACACCGAACCCCACTGCACCCACTGTATGACGGACCATTCAGAGTGTTGGAACCTTGGGCAAAGCATTTTGTGTTAGACTTGGGGGGACGTAGGGAGACTGTCTGCATTGACTGGGTGAAGCCCGCTTTTGTGTTGGAAGATGAGCAGGTGGTTTTGGCCCAAGCTCCCCGGTGTGGAAGACCACAGTTGGTGGCTCCGCAAAGTGGTGATCCCTCGACAGGGACCTGCACTCACAAAGTTACTGTGTTCTCCCCCCTTCCCTCTTTTCCTCCACAGACTGAAGTGCCCTCCAGTACACCTCACCAGCAGGGCAGTTTGACTGGATCGGCAACCCCCCGCTACAGCCGCTATGGACGCCGGCTCAAGCCCAAAGGATGGTGGGGTTAGTGCCCCTTCTGGGTGTTTGGGGGGACTGTGTGGGGGTATAGTGTGGGGGTTTTCTCGACCCAGAGAAGGCAGGGGGAAAGAGGAGGACAATGGACTGAATGAGGAGGTGTCACTGGGGAGCATCAGACAGGACTGTTGGTTATATGCCCCCCTGTGGCGGGTTGAGACAACCCCCACAACAGACTGAGACAGACACAGTGCTCAGCTAGAGCAAATAACAGAACAGTGAAATGTGTGTATTAATGTCTACAGGCAGCCCCGCTCCATCTGGTTTGTTCCGGCTCAGTATTGTGATGTTAATGTCCCATTCATGCATTGTGTTCATGCTTCCTGTTCTCACTGTGTCTCTCAAATGCAAATGCCCATACCAACTGCTGTGAATGCTCTTTCATGTATTGTTGTAACTGGGTATAAATACCGCACATATTCTGTAACTCATCCTCTCATTCCTTCAACTGCTGCTGACACACACATCTTGTGTCTCTTTGCTGGAGAGCCTGAGGACCCCGCTCCAGTCTGCTCACACTTAGGGCTGGAGCGGAGTTTCTATGATGGCGGTGTGATTTAATAAACCTGCTTAAAACCTCTCATCGCTGCCTTTATTTTAACATCTGCCATACTGGTGACCCGACGCTAAAAAAAACACGCTGCCGGCGAATGCAGCACCCGGCGGTGATGCTCCGACGACAAGCGAACGCAGCGGTTGCCTTCTGCTTCAGTGAACTCTCAGGACGTCACCCACGACCGGGAAAGCCGCAGCAAACTCCATGGTGGGATCTGCACGCCTAGATCGGCACATCCACGCTGGACCGGCCGCGCTCACAGCTCCTCCACACGAGAACACATGCACCTCGTCCCCTCTCCACAACGGCGACCTCCATGGCCGACGGAGAATGCAGCGCGTGGACCTGAACGCACCATGGCCGAGCGAGTGACAAAGATCGTCTCCTCCCTCTCACCACTCCAACGCATCTACACGAGCCCAAGGGACAAAGATCGTCTATTTCCTTTCACCGCTCCAACACATTGAACAGGGATGATTAAGCTCCCTGACCCTGTCTCCTCTCCAGCTGGCCCAACAATGCACGGAGCCCTGGCACACGCACCGGGGAGTTACGCGGACGGCGCACCACGCACGGGACGCATATGGCTCTGCAGACCCCCACCCTCCTTCGCCACTGCACACAGGCCCTTCAAGGTTGCTCGTACACCTGAGGCAAGCACGCAGCATGCACGAAGGATTTGCTAATGGTCTCAGCCACGGCCCACAAGGGAAATTCAGCGGTTTGCGGTTTCCGAGAGCTTTAAGGTTGTGCCTGCACCTAAAGTCAACACGACAGTCCCTCTGCTTTTATTACAGCCACCACGCAGCCTCGTCTTTTCTTCACGGCCACTATTAATCCTTGCAGGACTTAATCGCGGGAGGAGTCAGTGACTAATTTTTCTTCTTGTGGACCTCTGCACGTTCAAAGGGACAGCCCTTCGACATCGCGGACCCACAAGCAATTTTTGCGCGGCTCAGACGATTTCACCGTCTCCTGCCGGCACTTACTACCCCCCACCCCCCCTCCACCTTCGCCTGCACAGAGCTTTTCCTGCTCGCTGCCAAAGCTGAACTATCGAGGTCTCGGCCCCCTGCCGAGCCCTCTGGGGGGGAGCGGTGTGGCGGGTTGAGACAACCCCCACAACAGACTGAGACAGACACAGCGCTCAGCTAGAGCAAATAACAGAACAGTGAAATGTGTGTATTAATGTCTACAGGCAGCCCCGCTCCGTCTGGCTTGTTCCAGCTCAGTATTGTGATGTTAATGTCCCATTCATGCATTGTGTTCATGCTTCCTGTTCTCACTGTGTCTCTCAAATGCAAATGCCCATACCAACTGCTGTGAATGCTCTTTCATGTATTGTTGTAACTGGGTATAAATACCACTCATATTCTGTAACTCATCCTCTCATTCCTTCAACTGCTGCTGACACACACATCTTGTGTCTCTTTGCTGGAGAGCCTGAGGACCCCGCTCCAGTCTGCTCACACTTAGGGCTGGAGCGGAGTTTCTATGATGGCGGTGTGATTTAATAAACCTGCTTAAAACCTCTCATCGCTCCCTTTATTTTAACATCCGCCATACCCCCCACTTCCCAGGGAGAGTAAGAGATGCAGGAGCTGCGGAGAGAAGAAAGGTGTGGGAGCGGTGCCAGCATTATGTTTTGTTAATGTGCCACACAATTCTTTATTCATACAACAGTGTGTATGGTCGCAAGTTCCGGGTCTCGATGCATGGAAATAAAGAGATAAAAAAGGAATGCACAAAGACCCAGGATTCTCTTTTGTTGTGAATTATGTTGGAGAAGGAATAAAGTTTCTGTGTTATCCAGCTCATTGCCTCGCCTGCCTCCTTTCTCCACAGGCAATCACTTTTTCACACAGGGACATGTAGGTTTGGATTTTTTTCCCCTTAATAATAAACACTTTAATTTAAAAACTGCATTTTATGTTTACTTGTGTTTTCTTTGTCTAATATTTAAATTTGTTTGATGATCTGAAACATTGAAGTGTGACAAACATACAAAAAATGAGAAATCAGGAAGGGGACGAACACTTTTTCGCACCGCTGTAAGTCTACACACCCCTATTCAAATCCCAGGTTTTTGTGATGTGATGGAGCAAACACTTTTTCACACCATTGTATGTATATTAAATATTTTTATTTTTAATTGTTTTTATATTTTCATTTTAAAATCTACACATCATTGCAAGTGTGATTCAAAAATAATGGTAACACAATTTAAGAAATTTAAGATGAAGCTCATTGGTAACTAATGCTATTTTCAGAACAGGCTCATGGGAGACTTATGCGGTCCCTGCGGGTGACCTAATGCCCGCAAGCACTGTGTTGGTGACCTCTGGTCTAGAGAGAGCTCTTTGCTTCTACCCATTATGAGTTCTTTGTGGTGTGACAATCTGATATTCACAGACCTTTTTAAAGGCTATCAGTCAGGACTTAACCAGCTGAAATTAATTTGCACTGGTGGGGGATGGGTTGGCTTTATTATTCTGATGGATTTCAGCTGATTTCTTGGCATTCTATGCCTTTTTGCACCTCTTTTTCTTCATGTGTTCAATACTTATTCCCTGTGTCATTCCACTTTATAAAATTTCACTTGTTTTGTGAACACAGTTGTCTTGATTTCTTTGTATGTATGGATTACATGGGCTGTTACTGACATCTGGTGAAAATCTCAGGTCACTGGCTCCATCAGAAATATGTTTAATGACAAAAATGCTGATGTGTTCAATGCTTTTTCCCCTGCTGCACACACACACACACACACACACACACACACACACACACACACACACAGAGGTGCATCTCAATAAATTAGAATGTCTTCAAAAAGTTGATTTATTTCAGTAATTCAGTTCAAAAAATGCAACATATTTTATGTGACCAAGGGAACAGGCAGTTAAGTCCAATTGGTGGCATCCTCACATCCTTTTGCTTTGGAGTCACCAAGAGGGTCGGCCCACTTGGTAAGGCAAGTAAGAATGCTTTTTATTGACTCTGTTACAATTCATTACATACAGAGTGATATATTTAAAGTGTTTATTTCTTTTAATTTTGGTTATGGATATGGCTTACAGCTCATGAAAACCCCAAATTCTGTTTCTCAAAAAATTAGAATATTACATAAATTATTTTTTTTAAAAAAAGGGTTTTTAATAGAAACATTGGCCAACTGAAAAGTATGTCCAAGTACACACTCAATACTTGGTCGGGGCTCCTTTTTCATGAATGGCTGCATCATTGAGGCGTGGCACGAAGGCGATCAGTCTGTAGTACTGCCGAGGTGTTATGAAGGCCCAGGTTGCTTTGATAGCAACCTTCTGCTCGTCTGCATTGTTGGGTCTGGTGTCTCTCATGTTCCTCTTGACAGTACTGTTATGTCTGGAAGCAGGGACCAGCAGACATGTCGACTGTGTGTTGAAGGGTATCTTTATTGAACAAGCAAGCAACATGTGGAACAACCAACAAGCTTACTATAGCAGGGTACAGGCAAGTAGCAGGCTAGGGGCCAAAGACCAGAACTCCTGCAGTTAGTCCCTTAATATAGTCATGGTGTGGTGACATCATCCGTGCCTGCGTGACCACATCCGTGACGTGCATGATAGTACATCAATATGCCACAAATACTCCATAGATCCTCTATGGCAGGGGTGGGCAGCGAGGGTCATTCCACTGTAGGTTTTCTGTTCTACCCAGTCTCTTCAGCAGGTGTTTGCACTGATCAGCTTCAAGGATTGCTAATCAGTGAAAACACCTGCTGAAGAGACAGGGTGGAATAGAAAACCTGAAGTGGAATGGCCCTCCATGGCACATGATTGCCCACCCCTGCTCTATGGGGTTAGGTCAGGAGAGTTTGGCGGCCAATAAAGGTTCAGGTTCAGATTCAGGTTACTTTATTTGTACCCGTAGGTAGATTTGTCTTGCAGTCAGGTGACATCCTTTTAGACACATATTTACAAACCACAATTACATTCAACATGAACACAAACACACGCACACATGAAGCTGACAATAAACATGATAAAAGTACTCAAGTCTCCACCAATCAGGACATAAGACAAAGAGATAAGAGAAAAAACAAAGAGATAAGAGAGAAAGGTCATATTAAAAAAGTTAAAAACTAAGTCAAAGAGATTAAAAACTCAATTAAAGTCTAAAACCCAATAAAAGATTTAAAGCCCAAATAAAAAACCTACAAAAATAAATAAATATAAAATAAAAATTAATAAATAGATAACTAAATTATGTGCAATATATTGCTACATCTTGTTCAACTCTTTGACAGCAGCAGGAACAAAGCTGTTGTTGTAGCGCTGGGTTTTACCTTTTGGGACAACAAACCTCCGTCTGGAGGGAAGAAGCTGAAAGTGGCAGTGCAAAGGGTGGGAGTCATCATTTAAAATGGAGGCAGCCATCCTCTGTACCTGTCTGGTGTACAGGGATGTCAGGCTCAGCTGTGACTCACCAAGCAAACGACTGGACCATCTAACTACCTGGTCTAAGGATTTCCTTTGTTTCAGTTTTATCTGACCAAACCATGACACTAAAGAAAAGGATAAAACAGATTCAATAAAAGCCCGATAAAACATTGTCATTATAAGTACAAGCCACGTTTACAAGTAACTGGAAAGCCTGATCAAAATAAAAATGTTTCATGTAAACACGCCAATCTGAATATTCTGACCTGATCACACTCATTCGGATCAAAATTTCCTTCCGATTGAGACGGGTGGGTTATGCCAATTATTAATCCAATAGGTGCGCATATAAACACTTATTACGAAGTTTGGGTAGAAAATATGTTTACTGCACATGTCTATACGTCAGCTACATGTCGACGTGACATATTTCCACCTTTATAGCAGCTAGCGGAAGACATGGCGGGAGTAAAACAAATCTGGTCTGTATCGTCCTGCTGTCTCCCTCTGCTCATCATATGTAGAAGTATGTACTGCTGGGCTTGTAGCTTCATTATGAAGACCAGCAGAAGCAAAAGTACAGTGTGAATAACACAATACAGGTCCATTTCAAAAAGACAACGACATGAAGCTGGGTTTGTTTACATTGGAAGTTGCTTTTTCTTCTGCTATTTCTAGAATGTCAGATAATTGTGTGCATGTCAAAATGATTTAGTCCGTTCAAACATGTGACACATGGAAACGCACGTCCTAATCAGATCAGCTTTTTCAGGATCCATGTAAACAGTAAAGTTCTGATCTGAATAGTAATCAGACTGAAGAAATTTTGCACATGTAACTGTGGCTACAGTGATACCATGGTCATTAAACCAGGTATTGGTACTTTCGACAGTGTGGGCAGGTACCAAGTCCTGCTGGAAAATGAAATCAGCATCTCCATAAAGCTTGTCAGCAGAGGGAATCATATAAAGTACACTAAAGTTTCCTGGTAGATGATTGTGCTGCCTTTGAACTTTGCCTTTGAACTTGATAAAACACAATGGATAAACACCAGCAGATGACATGACTCCCCAAATCATCACTGACTGTGGAAACTTCGGGCTGCACGGTGGCGCAGTGGTTAGCACCGCGGCAGCACAGTTTACCCTCGGCTGGGGGATCGCGCGGATCGTGGGTTCGATCCCTGCCCCCGGCCAACAGTGATCTGTGTGGAGTTTGCATGTTCTCCCCGTGTTTGCGTGGATTTACTCCGGGATTTCTCCGGTTTCCTCCCACATGCCAAAAACATGCAGGTTAGGGAGTTAAGGGACGCTTGCGCACGCAGTGACCGGCAGCTGGTGGCTTGTCACCAGACTGCAGAACAAATCTACCTACGGGTACAAAATAAGTAAAAAAAAAACAAAAAAAAACCCTTCACACTGGACCTCAAGCAACTTGGATTCTGTGCCTCTCCACTTTTCCTTCAGACTCTGGGACTGTGATTTCCAAATTAATTGCAAAATTTACTTTCATTTGAAAAGAGGTCATCTGCTGGTGTTGGTCCACTGTGCTTTATCAAGTCCAAAGTCAGAGCAGCCATCTACCAGGAAATTTTAGAGCACTTCATGCTTCCCTCTGATGACAAGCTTTCTGGGGATGCTGATTTCATTTTGTTGCAGGACTTGGGACCTGCCCACATTACCAAAACCTGGTTTGGTGACCATGGTATCACTGTGCTTGAATTGGACAGCAAACTGCTCTGATCTTAACCTCACAGAGACTCTATGGGGTATTGTCAAGAGGAAGGCGAGAGACCAGACCCAACAATGCTAATTTATTCAGCTACACATATGCATGCACGTATACCTGTATATGTAAAACGTGTGTGTGTGTGTGAGAGTGAGAGTGAGTGAGAGAGAGAGAGAGAGAGAGAGAGAGAGACTTTTAAAATAAGCTTTTATTGCACACTTCAAAAAAATGTAAGCACACCACCATCATTCCTCCAAGTCTGTCACATTGGAAAAAGTGCAAACTGAAATGTCCCCCCCCCACACACACACACACACAACACAGAGCAGTCCCTGCAGTCCACCTATTCAAAGATCCAGTTCTGTGACAGTGAGAGAGAGAGAGAGAGAGAGAGAGAGAGAGAGAGAGCGAGAGAGAGAGAGAGAGGTGTTGCAATTTACGTTACAAATAAATGAGAATATTTTCTAATATAAATTTATGCGAAAAGAGACTAATCTCTGGGGAAGAAACTTGCAAACTAGCAACTGTCAGTACCTCACTGCTCCAGTATTTTTTCAATAGATAACATTCCTACTCTTACCTCTGGCTTTGGCGTATTAAAAGCAACGCCTATTCACCAACAGAAATCGTGCACTATATTACCATTAAAACAGGGTTTCAGGTGAAATGCGTGCTGAAGCATCTGACAGTGAGGCGAGAGGTTTGTAAACACGGCATATCCTGGAATGTACCAAGTCCGGAGGGGGAAAACACTAAATTCAAAGCAAAATGTAGCTCGATTTTGCAAAGATGTTCAGGTTCTGTCATGCCTACCTGGATACTTTGCTCATATATTAACCATTTTCGGGACAGCTGGTGCGAATATAAACTTTATTTATTTATTTTTTTTTAAGAATGTCTTCACCTGCACCCCTATTGCTGCTAAGGGAGCGGCTCTGCCGTTTCGCTTCCCTCTCTGTTCTGGATCAGCTGAGTTCAAGGATCCCGCCCTGTTACGGCCGCAGTGCTCCATCTGGGGATGGCTGAATCCACACACATCATCTCTTTTCTACATTGGAGCACGTTTACGTGGAGGATGAGCCACCAGGACCGACTTGTTTCCGGCTGAATGAGTCCTGTGCCTGTTTCACGCCCGGTGAGTCATTGATGCACCTGATGGTTGGTTATTCCAACAGTGCGTGCTGTATATGACCAAGGTGGTCGTATGCAAATAGATAGTGCCATACAGTTTGCGGCCGTGCAGTTACATAACGGGCTCATCTTTAGGCTCCGCTGTGTACTTACAGGCCAAAAGCTGGAGTAGCCAACTGTTATGTGGCCTCAGTTCATGGTGCTGCAGCCCGTGTCTTCTCTTCATTAAAGCCCGCTGTCGTTGTGGTGTCAGTCAGCTGACGGGGCTGGAGTGTGAAGCAGCGTCAACCCTGCAGCGCACGCTTCTTTATTTCTTTATCTCACTACCTGTTCCGCTGATACAGAAGTGCTATGCAATCAGGAAGTACGAATGCACATTTTGTTCGTTGTGGTAAAGACAATTTGGTTATCATGTGATTAAGCAAAGTTTTGGGATCCTCATTTCTCTCACTGAGCACAGTAGTTTCAGAAGTGAATCGAAACACCTTGAGCAGTTGCATGTAGGAATCCAGTCAGGGCTTGACAGCACTGTGGCTTGTTTTCCAGAGTGACGAGCCTCTCACCCAGCGTTACTTTCATTAGCCAGGGGATGTGTGACCTTTGCTAAGGAAAGACACAATTTATACACAGTCTGCATGGAGTTACAATAAATAATTAACATGAAAATGTAGGTAAAACAGTTCAAAATTGTGTTGTCCTCTGTGCCAAGACAATAAATTGGCCTGTCGGCATGAGTGAGTTTCCTTTTAAATGTGCATTTTTTTTTCTCATGAATTTGCAGGTTTTTGTGAATTCACAGCTTTTTTCATGTTAATTGTATTTTCTCTATTGTTTTTCCTCTCGTAAATATTATTTTAAAAATTTTATTTTTAATATAAATTATTTTTACAGAGCTTCTTTCTCATGAATTTGTGAGTTTTTTTAGTGTTGAGTTTGTAACTTTTTCTCATACATTTCTGGCTTGCTGATGTAAATTACTGCCTTTCTTGTATTGTAAGTTGGCATGTCTTAAATCATTTATTTGCAACTTTATTCTTGCAAAAATATGACATCTTGCTTGTTTTGTTTTTTTTTTTTTTTTACTAAATAAGGTATCATAAATTTGCTACTTTTTCCATTTACTTTATTCCATGTCATTTTTCCATTAAGTTTCTGTTGTTGGCTGTGTTTGCTTGCATGATTTTTCAAAAATGTACAGATGGATTTGAATAAGAACTGAAACTGGTCCCAGCCAGAAAGTAACTTTTGAAGAGCTCACACTGTGAATTTCAGTCTAGTTTGTTTGTTTGCTTGTTGTCTTTTTTCACGGTTGTTTTTCAGTCTTGGCTGTCATCAGTCTTGCTTTACCATTGCAAGTTGCAAAATTAATATTTTCTTGACAGTGCACATGCCTACCAAATTAAAATAACAATTGGGAATCTTGAAATTTGCAAAAAAAAAAAAAGAAACCAAAGGGTTCTGGGAGATAAAATATTAAAAGCCTTTAGATTTAATAAATGCTATTTTATATTGCCCCCTTATAGTAAGCCTTGTTTGTTTAAAGTCTCCTTTTCTCTAAAACACATAACACAAAGTAAGTAACTCTTCTAAAGACTCAGAAAAGAGGATGTGGCCACTGATATAATCACATTGATCTACAACACATGATAAAGAAATTGTACTGCAGAAAGCTCAAAGTTTTTGGTCTTGTAGAAGCCTCTGGATCATAATCACGATCATAGTACTTTATATTTGTAAATGTTTCTAAATATTCAAAATGATATAATGAATATTGATCACATAAATTTCTCAGGTGGGAACCATGAGCAACCTTACAATACAGTACGTATTACAATACTTGGGTCACGAGCAATACTGTCACAATACTACGATTCCTGAAATAATTGCAATGTTAAATTTTGTCCCTAAAATGCATCTGTCAAGATCTGTTTCATATAAGTTTACACTCTTTTCATTTCACTGCGGCCGCTTTTGTTTTGGTAGCTGCAGGCTCTCAGTCCTCTGTGGGATGGTGTGTAGGGCTTCATTTTCCACAGCGACACGCCTCTGCGCATATTTGTTCACCAGGGTCGGCACTGCTCATATTGGAGCGTTTTTAACTTGGCTGTTGTTGCTAACACTGCTGTTGAATGGCTCTAAGAGGAGTGTTGTTGCCCGCATGTTCCGAGTGTTTTTTTTTGTTTTGTGTTGTTTTTTGTGCAGCACTCCTTGCGGGTTGAGTGTGTCACATCAACGTGTTTCGTTCCATCTTTGTTATAGAATCCAAAAAATGCCCGACATTTGAGCTATTTTTTTGGGCACATCCAACTGCTTGCTAACTTGTACACCTGGCCACAAATCTCGCGAGACGGGCTACGATTTCACCTGACAATGCGTGCTTACTTTGCACCATCTACTGGACTGAAAATGCAATTGGTTGATTTGTACCCTGGAGTTTGCAACATTTGCTCCTGGTGGGTCTGGACAGCACCATGTTGGGCAGCTATGCCGCCATTGGTGTGTGAATGTGTGGATAGCAGGATCTGTAAAGCGCTTTGGTCATCTAGAGATGAGAATAAAAGCGTTATATAAGTGAATGCCATTTACCATATATATATATATATACTGTATATATATATACTGTATATATATATATACTGTATATATATAATTAAAGATTGGCACTTACGTTTAGGGACTGGTGCATCGTTGCAAGTGCCAAGTATCACGACAGTTCACCAAATCGGTCTTTTTCCCACCCCTATAAATGTCCCATATTGTGATACTCGTTAGTCAGATGCTGTCTTTGATACAGACCGGATATTTTTTTTTTCCTAAATAAATTGCCTGTTTATGTTGTTTAGTCATAGTTTGTGTCTGTAAACTTGAATTTGATTTAAAACAGTAGCAGGGATACAGTAAAGGTTAACTAATCTCTGATGGTGAGTAAAGTGATCAGCTTCATCTTGGTAATAAATTGATGAGAGTTTAATTTGCTGGTAGCATGTGAACTATTCAGTGAATTGACACTAATTTTAACATGTTGTCTGTGGTGATGCATTTCAACAAAAAAGGCAAAAAAGTTGTAATTTCATGTTTATTCATATGTTTCTAGTTGCAGTTCCACAACAAAGAACTATATACAGTTTATAATCATGAGAGAGAGGTTAAAAAGCCATTCTTGATTAGGAAAAAATAAAACAAGGTAGTCAGTTCCCAAATTAAAAAAATAAAAAAAATAAAAATTACATTTATAGTGTACTGTCATCCCATGATGGTAAAGCCCACTCAGCTCAGCCACAGGGAGTCCAGATGTCTGCCCTCCTCTAATCCCGCCTTCCTGCTCCCCCACCCATTCTCTTTGTTTGCCCATATTTAAATCCAGAATATATATTTATGTAAGAAGTATGTGCATAAACGACTCATTTTTGGTCACACCTTTAGCAGGTGAGTACTCTGGATCACAGCTTGCTGAACTTGTTGCACATTAGGCCAAAATGAGCATCTTTTATTTAACCCAAATTGAAAGATAAAACTGTTTTTTGAGCTATATTTTAGCTCTCTTTTTTGCTTTTTTTTTTGCCGGTTTTATTTCTGGATCAGATTCACTTTGACTGGAGCTCTAGCAGCAGTTTTTAGTGAAATAGCTGAACTTAGCCTGCCACACATCAAAAAATAGATGGATGGAATTAACTGCTAACTGGCAGACATGGGGTTACTTTAAAAGAGACCATATTTTTAGAATTTCTGGAGAGTAAACAGCATTTAAATGACAGTGGGTATTCTGTATTTCTGACTAGACTAATAAATGTGCTGTCTACTGGATGTAATCAGCTGGTAGTTTCTAAAATGTTTGATGAACTAATACCAGAAGGTGGTGATATAGAAGTGCTTCACTTTTTTACCCTCTGGAGACCAAATAACACTTAAAAGCCTCTTAAGTGGCAATAAGAGAGAAACCGTTTGTCCCTGTGTGTCTGCGCTCAGAAGACAACTTGTTTTTCACTCATGGTGTTTGCATGGCCACAGCTTTTGCAAGGGTTCCTTCCTTTACAGATGGGTCAATCAGCCAAAGGACGTTTGTCCAGACTGTCTTCGGAGCTAATTTTATTTGCTATAAACAAGCTTAAGAGGAAGATGGATATCCAGCAGGTTTCAGACAGGACTATACTGTCGCCTACTTACCATGTTTCACAGTATTATACCTCAATGATCTTCCGCTTTTCTCTCCCCAGACATCTTGTGCTGAACATGCTTGAATCAGATTAATCCATCATGGATCCTGAGGAGGCAGAACTGTTTAATGACTACCGTTACCGTAGTTATGCAGCGGTCATTGAGAAAGCGCTGCGGAACTTTGAGTCTTCAAGCGAGTGGGCAGATCTCATCTCTTCCCTGGGAAAGCTCAATAAGGTACGACATGATGCTTGTTGATGTTTTACTGGCATCCTCTTCACCACTGCAGCCAGGTTCAGGTCGTCTGCTGTCAGTGTTTAACCATATTGTTGCGTCAGTCTCATGACCATTTATACTGGACAATAAATGTGCCGTTGTTCTTTTTTAACGTGGAGTGTAAATGTTGACTTTAGAGCGGTGGTGACGAACAGTTGCTGCTAAAGTAAGCAAAGAAAAGTGTTGAGGGGAGCAGTACAGAATTCTGAATGTACTGTATATGTTTCAGGTTTTTTTGTTTTGTTGGAGCCATATGACAGATTTTAGATGTTGTTTCACAATAGCATACCTTTTAGCTTTTTAAACAGAGGAGGGGTTGAGTAGTCGGAGGCTATACTTAAGTAAAAGTAGTCATACCTTATGATATGAAAGATGCAGTGTGTAATATTCAGCACAATCTAGCATTCAGATTTCAAAATGCAAACAATTCACATTTTATCAGTTGTCAGTCTCTTCCAAACCATATAGTAGATTCTGTCGAAGTCATTTGCATGATTAAAGATTGATATAAATTTTTGAAAAGACATCATAATGGTCCAAATGTGTAAACTCTTATCTAAATGTACAGGAAATGCAGCAATTTTTACTTAAGAATGATTATAGAACAATGAAAACAAAGTTGAGTCCTTATCCTACATTAAATTTCAGAATTCAGTGCCAAAAAATTTGCTTGCTGTACCTTTAAGTACTCAAGTATGAGAACAGCTGCCAAAGAAGTTATGTGACTAATAAAGTATCTACTAAAACGAGCTTGAGTAGTAGGAAACAACTTTACAGTCTATGAGGAAAAATAGGGATTCTTATAAGTTAAAAAAAATTCTTCATAAATTTGTGAATTTGCAATTTTCTCACCAACTTGTGAGGTTTGTCTTCACAGCTGTGACATTTGTCTTGTAAATTTATAACTTCTGATAAGTTTGCAATTTTTTCCTGTAAATTTGTTTTTTTTCTTATAAAGCTTTTCTGATACTTTAATTGTATATATACTTGCAGCTTATTGTGACAAAGTTGTGACCCTTCTCCCCTACAATTTTACAACTTTTTATTCATAAATTTGCACTTTTTTTCTTGTGAATTTGCACCTCTCCTCTCAACAATTTGAGGGTTTTTTTTCTAGATGTGAAAACTTAATTTAAATAGGCCACATACTGTATACCTTTTAACGTAATCTAAATAATTAAAAGTAATGTTAAAAAGCAAAGGATAAGGGATAAGGATCTGTACTTACATAGCACTTTTCTATTTGCAAAATTAATAAATCAAATGTTTTTTGGACCATAATAGAAAACTAGTCATTTCAAATCTGAAAAAATTGTGATTCACATTCAGTCAGTGAAATCAAAAGTACTTGGAAGACAATGACCATGCTGTATATACTTGGAAAAAAAGTAATTTTTTTGTAAAAAAAAAAAAAAAAAAAAAAAGTATGAATTAGTTGTAAAATTTCCATCAAAATCACTTTTTTTAAAACCTTCTCTCTACACTGTTTTATATTTAGAGGCAGTGATTTCAACCATGCACTAGCAATCATTATTTTAACTAATAAGAGTACATCTTTGATTTTAAGTTTATATTTATGTCCAAAATTTGTTCAGTCTTTGTTCACGTTCTGCCAATATGTTTATATTTTTGAGAATTGAAAATGTCTGCACTAAGTCCCAATTAATCCACTGTCCCTTCAATCTGGATATTGTACAACAATCAAATCTTTTGGTTATTAGGAATTTCCCCTCCTCTATCAGGCCTTGCAGAGTAATCTTCGATACTCACTCCTGCCCAAGAGACTGATCATAGGGAAGCGTCTGGCTCAGTGTCTGCACCCAGCCCTGCCCAGCGGGGTACACCTCAAGGCCCTTGAGACCTATGAGGTCATCTTCAAAATCATTGGAACAAAATGGCTGGCCAAGGATCTGTTCATTTACAGGTAAAGACACTGACCTAGATATTGTGTTCCCTCATGGGAAGTGCTGACATAATTACGAGTACTACAGCTTTTTTATGACTTAACTGTGCTTGTGTGTGCTTTTAGTTCAGGATTGTTCCCACTCTTGGGCCATGCAGCCATGGCAGTAAAGCCTGCGCTGCTGACTTTGTATGAGCGCTACTATCTCCCACTGCAGCGGGCTTTGTTACCCAGCCTTCAAGCCTTCATTACAGGACTCCTGCCAGGTCTGGAAGAAGGACTGGAGGTCTATGACAGGTGCATAACACATACTGCTTTTTTTTCTGACAATAAGAATGAAAAGCTTGGTCTCACATGCTCTAGGCTTTCACTGTTATATAAATGTAAGTAATTTTGACTAAATTATGCTAAAGATGCAGCCATAATTCTTGCCATCTCAGATTCCTAACTGACAAAGGAATGCAAAAAATAGTCTGGTCTTGTTTGAGTAGCATCATCTAAGAGTTTAGCTTCCAGCTGTCATAGGGTATAATGGAAATATAAAAAAGTGTACACACTCCTGCTAAAATGCCAAGTTTTTGTGGTGTAAAAAATTTGACCACCATAAATAATTTCTTAACTTTTCCCACCTTTGATGTGCCCAATAACCTGTAAAATTCAACTGAAAAACAAACAAATCTGTTGAGGATTGGAGTTCCCCAAGGTTCCATTTTGGGACCTTTGCTTTTCAACATCTATATGCTCCCACTAGCTCAAATCATAAAAAACAACAAAATATATTACTGCGGCGGATGATAAAAAATAATAAGCAGCGAATGCTGTGGTTTTAAGGAAGATTTATTATCATACCGCCGTCACGGGCTCCGCTCCCGGCGCCGTGCATGCGCGCCGGGAGCGAGCCCACGGCTCTCAGAGAAGGAGGACACAATGTCTGTGTCTAGCAGCAGCAGTTGCAGAAGTGGGAATGAGAGGATGAGTTACAGAACCTGTGCAGTATTTATACCCAACTCAAACAATACATCAAAGCAGATTCACAGCAGTTGGTCTGATCAAGGGGACTGCAGAACAGGCATGAGACATTTGCATTTGTAAGACCTACATAACAATAGGCAGATGCAGCCTCTGCTCCAGCTTGCAGGACAAAGAGGTTACAAGGCACATCTACATATTGAACTGTCTCTAGGTCACAGTAAGGACAGGACGCATGAACACTATACATGAATGGCACATTGCATCACAATACATGCATGGCACATTGCATCACAATACATGCGTGGCACATTGCATCACAATACATGCGTGGCACATTGCATCACAATACATGCGTGGCACATTGCATCACAATACATGCATGGCACATTGCATCACAATACATGCATGGCACATTACATCTCAGTAGTGCAGCGGAAAAAACCAAGAGAAGAGAGCTGAGTGTCCTTAATCTGTTGTGGGGGTTAACCGAACCGCCACACACGCTCCCCCCCAGAGGGCACGGCAGGGGGCCAAGACCTCGATAATCCCTCTATGGGAGCGAGCTGTGGGAGAAGCTCACTGCAGGCGGAGGGGGAGGGAGGAGGGGAGTAAGTGCCCGCAGGGGGACGGTGGACTCGTCCGAGCTGCGCAAAAATTGCTTGTGGGTCCGCAATGTCAAAGGGCTGTCCCGTTGAACGTTCAGAGGTCCACAAGAAGAAAAATTAGTCTCTGGCTCCTCTCGTGGCCATGAAGAAAACAGGAGCGGCGAGGCTGCGTAGCAGCTGTAAGAAAAAAAGAAGCAGAGGGACTCGGCTTGTTGGCTTTAGCTGCAGGAGCAACCCTAAAACCCCCCGGGAACAGCTGACGGCTGAAATCCCTTATGTGCCGTGGCTGAGACCATTAAAAAAATCCAGTGGCGAGCTGCGTGCTTGCTTCAGGTGAACGAGCAGCCCTGAAGGTTCCGAGGGTGGCGATCGGCCATTTTTCTCGGGCATGTGCAGCGGCGGAGGACGATGGCGTGACGGCGGTATGATAATAAAACTTCCTTAAAACCACAGCATTCGCTGCTTATTATTTTTTATCATCCGCCGCACTGGTGACCCCGACGTGATGCGCCGTCCTCGTAACTCCCCGGTGCTTGCGCCGGGGCTCGTGCGTGGGTGGGCCAGCTGGAGAGGAGAACCAAGGTGCAGAATCTTGGTGGAGATCGGCGCAGACGGCGCCGATAAAATCCAGGTTTGAGCTGTGGCTGCAGCTTGGCCATGGTGCGTTGGAGCGGTGAGGGGAAATAGACGATCTTTTGTCCCTCTCGGCCGTGGTGCGTTCAGGTCCACGCGCTGCGTCCTCCGCCGGCCCTGGAGGTTGCCGTCGTGGAGAAGGGACGAGGTGCCTGCGCTCTCATGTGGAGGAGCTGCGAGCGCAGCCGGCCCAGCGTGGATGTGCCGATCTAGGCGTGTAGATCCCACCATGGAGTTTGCTGCGGCTTTCCCGGTCGTGGGTGATGTCCTGAGAGTTCACTGAAGCAGAAGGCAGCTGTTGCGTTCGCTTGTCGTCGGAGCATCACCGCCGGGTGCTGCGTTCGCCGGCAGCGTGTTTCTTTCAGCGTTGGGTCACCAGTGCGGCGGATGATAAAAAATAATAAGCAGCGAATGCTGTGGTTTTAAGGAAGTTTTATTATCATACCGCCGTCACGGGCTCCGCTCCCGGTGCCGTGCATGCGCGCCAGGAGCGAGCCCACGGCTCTCAGAGAAGGAGGACACAATGTCTGTGTCTAGCAGCAGCAGTTGCAGAAGTGGGAATGAGAGGATGAGTTACAGAACCTGTGCAGTATTTATACCCAACTCAAACAATACATCAAAGCAGATTCACAGCAGTTGGTCTGATCAAGGGGACTGCAGAACAGGCATGAGACATTTGCATTTGTAAGACCTACATAACAATAGGCAGATGCAGCCTCTGCTCCAGCTTGCAGGACAAAGAGGTTACAAGGCACATCTACATATTGAACTGTCTCTAGGTCACAGTAAGGACAGGACGCATGAACACTATACATGAATGGCACATTACATCACAATACATGCATGGCACATTACATCACAATACATGCATGGCACATTGCATCACAATACATGCATGGCACATTGCATCACAATACATGCGTGGCACATTGCATCACAATACATGAATGGCACATTACATCTCAGTAGTGCAGCGGAAAAAACCAAGAGAAGAGAGCTGAGTGTCCTTAATCTGTTGTGGGGGTTAACCGAACCGCCACATTACCATAATTATGCAGATGATACACAAATTTACATAACTGTCTCACCAGGAGACTATGGTTCAATTAAAACCCTGATCAAATGTATTGATCAAATTAAAGAGCGGATGTGCCAGAATTTTCTTCAGTTTAACAAATGCAAAACCGAAATAATAGTTTTAGGAGTCAAAGAAGAAAGACTCAAAGTTAATACTGAGCTTCAATCAATGATGCTAAAAACCAGCAGCCAAGCCAGAAATCTTGGTGTGATTCTGGACTCAGACCTGAATTTTAACAGCCACATTAAGACAGTAGTGAAGTCAGCCTATTATCACTTAAAGAACATAGCCAGGATTAAAGGTCTGACATCTCAGCAGGATCTATAAAACCTTGTCCATGCATTTATCTTCAGTAAACTGAACTACTGTAGCACTGTCCTCACAGGTCTCCCAAGTCCACCAGACAACTGCAGTTAGTTCAGAATGCTGCTGCTCGAGTCCTCACTAAGACCAAGAAAGTGGATCATATAACTCTGGTCCTCAGATCTTTACACTGGCTTCCTGTCTGTCAAAGAATAGATTTCAAAACACTCCTGTTGGTTTACAAAGCGGGCAGCGCGGTGGAAGAGTGGTTAGCACTGCGGCAGCACAGCAACTCACCCTTGGCCGGGGGATCCTGGGTTCAATCCCAGCCCCCGACCAACACTGATCTGTGTGGAGTTTGCATGTTCTCCCCGTGTCTGTGTGGGTTTACTCTGGGATTTCTCCGGTTTCCTCCCACATGCCAAAAATATGCAAGTTAGGTTAATTGGCATCAAAACTGGGGATTCTAAATTGTCCTTAGGTATGACTGTGAGAGTGAATGGTTGTCTGTCTCTCTGCACTGGCCCTGCGATGGACTGGCGTTCTGTCCAGGGTGTACCTTGCCTCTCGCCCAAAGATGCTGGGATAGGCTCCAGCCCCCCCGCGACCCGAAAAGGATTAAGCGGAAGAAGATGGATGGATGGTTTATAAAGCTCTGAATGGTTTAGGGTCAAAATATATTTCAGATCTTCTGGTCCATTATGAACCACCCAGAGCCCTCAGGTCATCAGGGTCAGGTCTACTATCTGCCCAGAGTTAGAACCAAACATGGTGAGGCAGCGTTCAGTTTTTATGTTCCTCGCATATGGAACAAACTCTCAGAAAGCATCAGGGCTTTGAACTGTCTTGTACATGAAATGTGCTATGCAAATAAAATTGCCTTGCCTTGAAGGGGAATAAAAAAATAAAAATCTATAATAAGCTGATTGCATAATTCCACACACCCTTAAACTAATCACATTACTGAACCGCTTTTTGATTTAATTGCATCATTCAGTCTTTTTGGGTGCAAATGTGCCATCAATTAGATGGAGTCTGAATGACCCCACGTAATGTTCAATTTTCGTTGTAGGATTTTCTTGACATTTGCTTGGTTGCATCATACAGCAAAAGCCATGGTTTTTACTGTTGCTATAAAGGCACTTATGTATTTTGCATCTGTGTTTGTTTAATAACTTCACTGCCATGTCAGTTGTTTTCATCTGTGATCTATGAACCTATATGATTTCTTACATTTTTGCATATTTGTCACACTTAAGTGTTTCAGATCATCAAACAAATTTTAATATTAGACAAAGATGATCTGAAAATGTAGTTTTAAATGATTTAATTTGTTCAGGAGAAAAAAAGCTATTCAAAACTTCACGGCCTTATGTGGAAAAAAAACAACTGCTTTTGTGGCTTCCAAAGGTGGCAAAACCAGTTACTAGGTTTAGGGGGCAGTTACTGTTTCACACAGGGCCAGGTTGATTTGGATAGATTTTTTTCCCTCAATAAAGGAAGTTACCATTTAAAAGCCTGCATTTTGTATTTACTCAGGTTATCTTTGTTTGATATTAAATTTAGTTTGATCTGAAATATTTAAATGTTCCAAATACGCAAAAATAAGAGAAATCGGTAACGGAGCCCCAAAGACGTCCTCTACGGAGAACTGGCGACTGGCAGGAGAGACGTTGGCCACCCACGGCTGCGCTTTAGAGACGTCTGCAAGAGAGACATGAAGACCCTGGAGATCAACACAGAGCGCTGGGAGGACCTTGCAACGGACCGCTCCAAATGGAGAGGCACCCTGACCAGACAGCTCAAGGCGGGTGAAGAGAGACTGACTGCTGCAGCAGATGAAAAAAGGACCCGCAGGAAGAACCACCACAGACCCAGCAGCACAGAGACCACCCACAAGTGCGACCTGTGTGACAGGAACTGCCATTCGCGCACCGGCCTGTTCAGCCACAGGCAGTGCTGTTCCAGCAGAATAGATGTTTAGGATTCTCTTCCATGGTCATCATAGACCGACGGAGGCCGACGATGTATATTGTTTATTTGACCTCACTTACACAGCAATGAACGGTGAAGATAGCGCAACCCACGTCATAAAAATACAAAATCTGCCATGGTACTGTCTAAAATAGATGAATGTGTTGTTGGGGGTGTTTGGCTAACTTGTCTCCACCTTGTCCTCCCCTGTCTTTGAAGGACTGATGCATTGTTGATCAAGTTGTCACTGCTGGTGGGTCAGCAGGTCTTCTATGGTTCCCTTTGGGGCAGCATGCTGGTCACTCCCATGGTGCGACTGCCCGCTTCTGTCTTTATAGTCACACACTTTGACTGGATGGCACCACTGAGCCAACAAATACACATGCTAGGCTATGACTACCAAGTAGTGGTAAGCACTTTGCCTTTTCCTATGAGAACAACTTTGACAGTTGTGCTATTTTTGATGTTTTATATTTGACTCTTTTTTTTTTTTATCTGTCTCCAGGTGAAGTCAATCTGTCTGTCCTTGCAAGATTCAAATGCCTTAGTGCAGAGGAACACACTTGAAATCCTGCTCTACTTCTTTCCCTTTGCCACATGCCTGGTAGGCGCCAAGATGAATACCCTTCGGTGTTTCTAAGTGTTTCTCAATTTCAGATCAGAAATTAAATGAATAAATCTATCGGCAGTATTTTAAGAAGCAGTGAGACTGTTGGAAAGATTTTAGAACACAATGAATTACCATCTGTGTTTCAGTTGTTCCCAAAGGGCATAAGATATGATATTTTGAAGCACTGATTTTTGTTTTTCCACATAAATAACCTGAGTTGAATTGTAAAACATGATATTTCTAGCCCCCGTGACCAGGAATTATGAGCCAATGTTATGCTACCTCAACACTTAACAAAAGTTAAAAGAAATAAGTTTTGACTGTTGAGAAAATTGAATCTATCCTCAGAATATGCCAGTATTTTTCACCTTATGATTGCTATTGATGTTATCAGGAGTTCTATATTTTCTTTTTTGATGAGATATAGTTTTATTATATCAGTTTTCTGATCATAACAAGGCATTTAAAGTCTTACTTGGTTCAATAAATAACTGACATGTTTTTAAATACAAATCAGCGTTATTACCCGTCCACCTGCCACAGCTCTCCAACAGCCCTTATAGATCAACAAGGGTTGTATGCCGGTTGGTATTCCAGAACCTTACTTGGAACTAACTGCACAGTCACACTGTGGAGGATGAAAGCAGACGAGGCACGAGCTGACGACACAGAGGTTTATTTCTCCTCCAACACAGAACAAACTAACTCTGAGTGCCAAAGCAATCTGCTTTATACATTTTCTCCCCATCTCTGGCGCTCAGGGTAAACACATTTACATACCTGTTACCAAGTGTGAACACACATTAACATACACATTAACACATGTGTGCCCCTGCGTCCTCAGGTGTGAGCCTGGCACAGCGGGGGCGAAAGGTACGTCTTTATTTACTACATACCCCCCGTGCTCTGGCGCCCCTGGCTAGCACCCCCAACAACCCAAAGTACTGGGTGGAGTGTCATCTCCTTTGTGTCACCACACCAATAAAATGTCCCTGAACCTGAAAATGTGGTTCAGCTAGAGCCCAAAAAATGGTTGGGTTTTTCCTGCAAAGCAAGATGCCATCACCACACTTTACACCTGTATCACAGCCTCAAATGTTCTGAGAAACACTGCTTTGTTTTTAACATGTCAGAGGAAGTTTACTGTTGAACCGCCATGTTGGACAGTTTGGAAATCCTTAAACAGCCGGCCTATGATTCCAGGTCTTGTCCAATCAAGAGCAGCTTGGCATTTGCATGGGACTTTTAGATGGACAAGGAGAACTGTCAGACATTTATGACTAATTTATTTTTTCTTGTGATTTGTTACTGTCTTGTGCACTGAGCGATGCCCTCTGGAAGATGATGGAACTTTGGTTCTACTTAAACCGTTCTGAATGAAGTGTGGCTTGACCAGAGAGAGCCAAGGTTCTGAGACTCTGGAGTCATAATGGGAGCCTTTCTGAAAGGGCTGCCATTGTTCTCTTTTGTGCCTTGTCTATCATGTGTTGTTGTTGGTTTAGGACCCAGCAGAGCCCAGTATTGCTTTGAGTGAAGAAGACATGATCACGGTTGTTTCTGCAGCCTCGCTCACACTTCTCCGACGAGACATGTCCCTTAACAGACGGCTCTACGCTTGGCTTCTAGGTCTTGAGACACTTTAGTGAAATCTGACATATTGCATCTTTTGAATTTGCTGTTCCTCTTTTTTCATTCCCTCATGTTTATGTTTTCAGGCACAGACATAAAAGGAGGAATGGTGGCACCGCACCCCACGCTCTCTGCTTCCTTGGAGGAGCATACAGCATTTTACTTTAATGCCTATTCTAGAGAGTTCCTCGTGAAGGTAGTTCACACATTTGTATCAGCATGTAGATATGCAGTAAAACGTAAAGAAGACATGACAGAAATATACTTTAGCCCTGTTTACACTACCAGGAACCAGTTTTACAGGAACTTCTCCCATGTGTGTGTCTCCATT
Source organism: Pholidichthys leucotaenia (assembly GCA_020510985.1). Lineage (NCBI taxonomy): Eukaryota > Metazoa > Chordata > Actinopteri > Cichliformes > Pholidichthyidae > Pholidichthys > Pholidichthys leucotaenia. Next base: position 67,212,733 of record CM035843.1, read on the forward strand.
ACAAGAACCTCCCCGTAAGGGGAGTTTTTAGGAACCTTTAGTTGCCAAAATAAGACTCTGGTCAGGAGTAGGTACTTCAGAGGGGTCCTGAAAACTGCTGGGTGGGGTTTAGGATTGACTCGGTGCTGATTGGCTAGAGCATGAACAAAATATAGAGAAATGAAAAGTGGCAAATTTGACCAAAAAAAGATAGTAGTGAAGATGTAATGCTTAAAAAAAGTAATGTAATGCTGCTATGATTGCGCAGGGTCTAAACAACTATTTGGCATATTTGGAGAACATGAGCATTACAGCGCAGCGGTACAGCACATAACACCAGCTGGTAAAAATGTCCTTTCCCGGGATGTGAGCTCATAGAGCCGGCCAACAGCAGACCATGAATCCCTGCTGGTGCTCTTCCCAGTGTGCTTACCCACCTATAATATCTAAAAAATTAATGATTGTGGAACGGAATGGCCAGATCAATTGTATATCACATGTGACCACATATGTATCAGGGTAGCAGGAACACAGCAGAGAGGCAAGGCTGGCAGCTGGGGCTGTTTGTTGCTGGAGTGTGAACACATATAGTCAGCTAGCTGGGGGACAGAGTGCCCCACTGATGTTGTTCATGCACTTCTGGTCCTCTCTCCAATTACTAAACGACAAGAAGTTGGTTCCATACACTCCACTTTATAATCATTCCGTGCATGATCCTTTCTGTGTGATTTCACCATATTTTAAAAGTGTTTTACTTTGTCACTCTACATTAGTGCTGAAACTATAAGTCTATGATGTTGCCAACAAATCCTCTGGAGCCCGGCAGTGGAGACACAATGGGTGGGGTGGCCACATACAGGAACGACCCTTAAAGTGACACTCTGCCAAAAATCAAGGTTTTTTTTCTCCTGTTAACATGTCTGTAACATGTTTTTTTAGGATTTACAAGACATATTGACAGAAATTGCTCAAATGTCTCATATCAGTTTTTTTGCTGTAAAATTTCATTTATGCTCCACCCCTACAAAAAGGCGAGTTGAGACGGAATGTTTTTGGTGATGTAACTATTTGTGGTGTTGGCATGTGGGTAGTGTTGAGCCAGTCAGGACTCTCTGGCCTAACTGAAGTTAACCTCCAGGCTAGTTAGCATTTTTTAACAAACTACTTTGAAAACTTGATCCAAATTAAGATGGGTTTTATCATTAATCTGCTTTTAAGGACTGATGCAGTTTCAGTCATTATTCTGGGCCACCATGCATACAGCTAGGCATGTCCTTCAACCAGTAAGTCTTTTTAATCACAGGATTTATTCTGATAATGTAGTGCTAGCCACTATTAGCCTTGTGGTATATGGTTGGGCCTAGTAATCACTGATTCTGGTAGTGGTGGTGGAGGTGTGGGGTGAAAAGATTTTGACATGAAACTGTAAGACAATAAAAGGTTTTTTAGTGGAAATAAGGTCATAAGATACCATTTTAGACTATGTAGATTTGTTTTTGTAGGGGATTTACAGTGGGGAAAATAAGTATTGAACATGTCAACATTTTTCTCATTAAATATATTTCTGATGGAGCCATTGACCTGAGATTTTCACCAGATATCAGTAACAACCCAAGTAATCCATACATACAAAGAAATCAAGGCAACTGTTTTCACAAAACAAGTTATATTTAATAGAGTGGAATGACACAGGGAATAAGTGTTGAACATGCTTGGTGAAATTCATTTAATATTTAGTAGAAAAGCCTTTGTTGGTAATAACAGCTTCCAGACACCTCCTGTATGAAGAAACTAGGAGCAGACATTGCTCAGGAGTGATTTTAGCCCATTCTTCCACGCACTGCCTTCAAATCTTGAAGGTTCCGTGGATGTCTTCCAAGAACTCTGATCTTCAGTTTGTTCCATAGATTTTCAATTGGATTCAGGTCAGGTGACTGACTGGGCCATTCTATCAGCTTTATTTTCCTTCTCTGGAGCCAGTTGAGAGTTTCCTTGGCTGTGTGTTTGGGATCAATGTCTTGCTGAAATGTCCCCCCTCATTTCATCTTCAGCATCTTGGCAGATGGCAACAGGTTCTGAATCAAGGATGTCTCTGTACATTTGTTCATTTATCTTTCCTTCAGTTATATGACGTCTGCCTGTACCATGTGCTGAAAAACACCCCCACACCATGATGGGATGCGCAGTGCCATTTCTCATCCAAACATGCTGTGTGTTGTGGCATCCAAAAAGTTCAGTTTTGATCTCATCTGATCAGATTATATTCTTCCAGTATTTTACTGGCTTGCCCAAATGTTGTGCAGCAAACTTTAAACAAGCATCAACATGCTTTTTCTTCAGCAGTGGAGTCTTGCGAGGTGAGTGGGCATGGAACCCATATTGGTTGAGTGCATTACTTATTGTTTGTTTGTTTGTTTGTTTTTTTAAACAGCAGTACCTGCTAACTCCACGTCTTTCAGGAGCTCTCCACGAGTGGTCTTTGGCTCTTGGATAACTCTTCTGATAATTCTTTTGACTCCTCTGTCAGAAGTCTTGCGAGGAGCTCCTGGCCATGGCCCGTTTATCGAAAAATGATGTTCTATTTCCAGATGATGGCTCCAACAGTGCTCACTGGACCATTCAGCAGTTTAGAAATGCATCTGTAATCAATGCCATCATTATGTTTTGCAACAATAAGGTTGTGAAGGTCTAGAGAGAGCTCTTTGCTTCTACCCATCATGAGTTCTTTGTGGTGTGACACTCTGATATTCACAGACCTTTTCAAAGGCTATCAGTCAGGACTTAACCAGCTGAAATTAATTTGCACTGATGGGGGATGGGATGGCTTCCTAAATTCTGATGGATTTCAGCTGGTTTCTTGGCTTTCCATGCCTTTTTGCGAATCTTTTTATTCATGTGTTCAATACTTATTCCCTGTGTCATTCCACTTTATTCAGTATAACTTTTTGGGGGAATACAGTTGTCTTGATTTTTTTTTAATTTTTTTTTTTGTATGTATGGATTACTTGGGCTGTTACTGATATCTGGTGAAAATCTCAGGTCATTGGCCCTATCAGAAATATGTTAATGAGAAAAATGTTGACGTGTTCAGTACTTACTTTCCTCGCTGTATATCCACCGGAGTGCATCTTTAAGAAGTTCCTGGCCCCTTCAATTGGTTCCTGATGGTGGAAATGGGGCTTCTGACAGCCATTTGTTCATGTTGTTCACAGTCAAGCATTCTTTTAAAAACAATATTTCTGTTACTATCCAATCATTTTGCCAAATTAACTGTTATGTTTTTGTTTCTTAGAATGAGCCATTTATATCTATGTTGTGGTAGAGTCATATACAGGAATGGCCATATAGTATTAGTGAGAGCCCTTCAGGTTTTGATGCTGATATTTCATGCTGATTCAGATATTTCATGCTGATAGATAGATACTTTATTTCGAACAAAGAGACAAAACAGATAACAAGTGCAATAAAAGTGACAGTATACAGTGCTCGAAAGGGAGAAGGAAGAAGTTAATACTTATTTACTCCAACTCCTCTTTTCCCTAAATACAACCCATTTGAAATATGTACATATTACCTCAGTTAAGACTGCAAGTAGACAGTTAACTATATTGTATATATTTTTTGTGCTGCAATACAAAAAAATATATAATGTTGAAATATTCAGCTATAGTGTAGTAATCACTGGAAAGAAGTCACCGATGAAGATATGTTGTCCCATTTATGTTTGGAAGAATTTTGGCACCTGACAGCCACCATCTGTCCACATTTTATCATAAAGGATGAGGGGTGGTTGGAGAGCATTTAAGATTCTTGCTATCTCTGACTTGGTTGCTTGATGCCAATAATTATTACACACTCTACCTTTAAACTCTTGAATCAAATGTTTGTATACATTACATTTGTAATACAGTTTTATTATTTCAAGATCAAGATACTGATGAACTTTAATGACCCGCAAATTATAATTATTTATCTTCTGCTCTTCTCCTATGCTGCAGCCAGAAAAAAATCAGCATACAAATCAATGGTGGCAAACAACACAACAGTGACCCTGATGTTGTGTACTTATAACATGATACCCCTCAGTATGCATGCGATCATAGTTCTAGTAAACATACAAATAATAATAATAATCTAAAAAGATCTAAAGAAGGTACCAAAATACAAAGTTTAGTTGAGAGTTTCACTATAAAGGAGGATGAATTACAGAAAAAATATGCCCATCTAGCTGTTATGGACAGGAAAAAATTGTAATTTAGACTAACACCATTTTTGTGTCGGGCTGTGTAGGCCTGGAGTATATTGGACCCTTTTATCATGGGATCTATGCGTCACTTTGTAAACCAGTCTCATGTGGCCATTTAAAAAAATTAACCATTAATTGGTCCATTCAGAAGAAAATATGATGGTCTTTTCTTAGTTGATTTTGTTGCAACAGCTGCAGCTGTTGTATCAGAGAACTGAATGTCTGAGAAATACTCCTGGGCATAAATCCAGTCTAATTACAAAAAACCAAATAAGCATGTTTTCCAGATGTCAAAACTGAAGTAAAATGAAAGTGAACCTCAAGTCTTTCTCATGTCACAATCGCTCACATATACTGTATCTGCTTGAACATTCTGTTACGTGTGTCCCTGTTTTTCTAATTCTCATTTGTTCATGTATCTGCCTTCAGGCTGTGATTAACATCCTCAAACAAAAGGATGTGGATTGTGGCCCAGAAAATGTGACTTGTTACCTCAGGGTTTTTCGCATCATCATCAGTCTCCTTGATAAACCGGAGATAGGTAAACTCCTTTACACAATACAGTACACAGACACCTTACAGGACTGAATGATGTCATTCACCACTTGTTGACATTTTCTTCAGTCTGATGTTAGTTCTCATTTGCACCAAGTGGTACAATTTTTGGTACATTATGCAGTTATTTGTATGTTTATTGTTAAAAGTTTTAATCTGTTACATAATGTGTGAAGCCACGCTTGGTCCTGCTGGTATAATGTAATGCTATTTTTGTACCCGATGCCGATATCGACATCTGGCCAACATACTCCCCAGTGGAACATTTCCAAACTGTACCTTGCTGAGATGAACTGCTTGGTGGCAAGAATGCTTTAGTTTCACTGTGATAATGATGATGTAAGATTTCTGCTCAGGTCCACCTGTTTTGAGCCGTGTGTTGTTGGAAGTGGTCCGAGCTTTCTACAGCTACTGCCGAGAGATGCTGGGCGAGGAAACCATCACCAGCTCAGGACTGTCAGGCAACCAGCTAGCTAAGTGAGAGCAATAAATAATAAACAATAAATGTAATAAATATTTACTCTCATGTGAGCTTGTGATAACTTTGCCACTGACATGATATGAGGGCTCTTCATTAAAGATTTCCCCTGATTCATTTCCCATGGACTGAGAGGAACAAAACTTGGCACAGTTGTTAGTCTTTCTCTACATAGGTGCCACCAAGGGTCACACACTTCTCCCCTCGTTTTATGTAACTGTGGAGATCTCACCTATAGAAGTCTGCAGGTTGCACTAGAAGCCACGACTTGACCTTGGAAACCAATGTTTCATCGTCTTGGAAATGTTTGCCCTCCAAAAATGACTTAATGGTTGGAAAGAGGTGCAAGTCAGATGTTGTGATGTCAGGAGAGTAAGGGGGGTCAAGAAGGATTTCATAACCGCAGGACCATGCTTCCATCTGAGCAACATGTGAGTTGTGAACTGAGATGTTGTCTTGCAGGAAGCGGGCACCTTTGGTCAGCATTCCACGGCTCTCATTTTGATGCCCTTTCCCAATTTCTGCAGCAGTGAAGCGTAGTAAGTCTTGGTAGTTGCAGTACCCTTGACCACGAAATCCATCATCAATACTCCATGCTGGTCCCAAAAGACTGTGAGCATGGCCTTGTCTGCCAAGGTTTAGACATGTGTCTTCTTTGGAAGTGGTGAGTCATAATGCTTCCATTGCTTCGACTGGGCTTTAGTCTCTGGATCATAGTGATGGACCCATGTTTCATCCTGCATGATTAGTCCATCGAAGAACTCCTCCTGGTTTTCTTGGCACATGGCCAAAAGAGCCTGGGTCATGTTTCTCATTCCTGCTTCTGGAAAGGTGTGAGCAACCGGGGAATCTGTCATGCAGACAACTTCCACATGTGCAAATGGTCATGGGTGATTTTTTTTTCTACAGACCCCACACTAATTTTGACATCTTGGACTAGTTGGTGAACGATTATGCGGCAGTCCTCCAAAATAGTGTCCTCCACTTGTCGGACGTTGTTTTCATCAATGGCGCACTGTGGTCACCCGGAAATGGGTGACTTTTCCGCCAATACCTGACCACACATTAACTGTTGATACCAGTGCTTGACTACTTCATACGATGGGGCATCCTCCCTCTAAGTCTCTTTCATCTCATCGAACATCTCCCGTGGTGTGCAATCTTCTAGTCACAGGAACCTCATGACCGCTCTGCATTCAACTGGCTTCATTATCAGACCTTACTCCACCTTAGCACCTGTAAAAGAGAGACTTTTAGGAGTTCAGACCTGCAAATGTCATGTGACTTATAGATATACAGATATGTGCAATTTCAGCCTCCAATAAGCGGAAGTGGGTCAGGGGAAATCTTTAATGGGTTGCCCTCTTATTCAGAAACAAATGTGGGTTTTTTTGTTTGCTTTTTTTAAACAGTAAAATCAAAGAAAATAAGAATGCATCAGAGATCATAAAGGCGATGAATATGCTTGTGAGCTCCATGAACAGTGAATACCTTTGGGAGTACATGACTTGGCGATTCTGCACTTCTTTAAGGTATGCCACAAACTAAAACTAAAAATGAGGAATGCACTGATTTATTAGCCTAACATTCACCTTGTTGATTGCTATTGGCCCACTGGCACATAAAAATAAGATTCTTCAAGATCAGCGATCAATATTTTTCTGGTGTGTCCCAGCTGTATGGCATTGATTTTGCCCTGAAATGGACAACAAAAGCCTACACCTGCAAATTCGGATAACATCTAGGACTGAACCATTTTGAAGAATTTCAGCCTGAATACTTTAGAATGGCTCTCTGACATTAACGGGGGGAACAGATGACAAAAATAAAAGGAACAGTTGGTATCAGCTATCAGTCATAGACCAAATTACTGTAATATTTTAAACATTGGTATTGGTATCGGCCCAGAATTTCACAGTCGGTGTAGCCCTACTATAAACAGGTGTTTATGATACAGTACCAAAAAATGTGGTGCAGCAGTTACATTGGCCTCCACAAGTATTGGCACCTTGTTACTGGTCCATTAAAGTAGTATTAGAGCCCGGAAGTGGTGCTTTGACTGTACCAAAGCTTTTTTTCATTTTTTTTTTTTTTTTTTTTTTTTTTTTCAGAAGAAAAAAGCCTTCATCAGAAGTCTTCTGATGAAGGCTGCAGTGCAGTTGAAACATGTAAAGAAGGTAAAGACATCTTTCTATTTTACTTTTGTCTTTCAAAGGAAAAAAAAAAAAAAAAAAAGGATAAATAATTGAAAGAAGACAAAATGAACCTGTTTGATGTTCCAAAGCTGACTGACATGATTTTCAGTCTGTGATTCAATATAAATTACCTTGGGTTTTGTTCGACCAAAGACTGAAATAGGCCTCTTTTGCTGACTCCCTGAGCACTAAGGCACAACGGAGCATATACTTTTTAAAGAAACTTATCTTTTAATGTAAATTTCAAAATGGCCCCCATGCTTTATTGTGCTTTTATTGAAAATGTCCTGATTTTGTATCATTTGTTGGTTTGGAAATGCTTCTGAAATACAGAAGTAGTCTGTTAGAAAGATAATAACAGTCATCGTTAAACTGTTGGGAACTACATTACCAAGTCCGGAATATGTTTATAGGGATTATGGTATGAGCAAGGCAAACACACCTACGGCAAATGAGAAGCAGCCATCTGTGCAGTGCTGTTCATGAAAAGCGGCTCCAAACTATCTTTTATTCCACAAGCCATGAAATTCCCAAATATGAATAAAAAACAGGAGGTCCAGCTGCTCTGTCCAAATTTTTTTTTAAGGTGCAAAGCAAGTGCAGGTTATACAAGTGTGGCATAAACTATGTTGTTTTGCTGCAAATCAAAAGGATATACACAAAATATAGCTACTTGTGAAGTAGCTCCATCTCATATTGTAAAAAAAAATCCAACAACTTAACATCTTCTAATTGAAATAAAAGGTATTCCTAGATTATCCTGTAAAGATATTCATATTTATAGACACTTGATCATTAGGGCTTCTTGGTCCTCTTTTGTGCTGTTTCCTCTTCAGTTAATGAGACTGAAATGATCATGGCAGAAGTTTGTTTTGGTTTTTTTGTCAGGGGCAGATACGCATAGAGGGTGCAGTATGATAAAGAAAGCCAAAGTCTCAGTCATATGGAGGAAGATCGCCCAAACCTGTTTTTTGCCCTCGGATATCAACAAAGAAGACTCACTTTGTTCATGTGCGTTTACTCTAGTGACAAAGATGACCCACCAACACCTCCCGAGCAGGACCGTAGTCATCCTCCTCCCTCTGTCTCAGAGATGTCGTCCCTCATCATTTTCTTGCTCGATGTTCTTCCTCTGGTAAATGACACACTCATCTTAGAGTAGTTAGTTCTTGTGAAGTTTGCACAGGAAAAAGTACACCATCTTTTCTAGAACTTATCAGCATCTAATGTGTCACACATTCAGATGTTCTAGCTTTACAGTTGTCCTGTTTCAAAGCATTCACTTGCAATATACTGTAAGCCATTATCACTCAACCAGTGGAAAAATAAAACTCACTGATCTCAGTAGATTTTCCAAGCTAAATGATTTCTCAGTGGGAACAAACGATATTTGTATGTGTGACTACGAGGACTTTCATAAATTGTAACTGCTTCAGTGACCAAGGAATGGTTCTTATAGAAAGCAGTTTGTATCCTTTAGGTGCTAACCAATACTGACAGCCACTTTGTATCACCTGACTTGAGCCTGACTCTCGTTTACAGACAATACATCTCCAGAAAAATTAAGAGACCACTACAAAATCTTTCCTAAGTTAACGTCTCTAAATGTGTGGTAGCCATTCAATTTGAGTATCTGTTGAAATCCAACACTAGGACATGTCGATGTACTTAAGGAGGTACTGATAAGGAGATCATCTAAGTACGGTAAAACACATGACAGCAGTGAGTAATAATCTGAGTTATTACACAAATGCAAACTTGAGTTTTTTCTAAGTTAAAACGTAAGTATTGTAATGTTTAAGAATGAACATGAACTTTTTTCTTTGCATGATTTGATCTAAAGGCATATCTAAAAGCAACATCTTTTTTGTTGTTTTGGCCAGTTGTCATTTTCTATAAATAAATGCTTTAAATGACAATATTTTGACTTGGAATTTACCTACTGAAATTAATTAATACTCCCATACATGACATACTGTAATGAAGTATGGGGAAATACATATAAAACAAACATATATCCACTCTTTATGCTTCAGAAGAGAGCTATTAGAATAATAAACAAAGCAGCTTTCAGGGAACCAACAAACCCACTTTTTCTTAAAATAAAGCTCTCAAGTTGAAAGATCTGGTTGACTTTAAAACTGCAATAATAATGTTTAAAGTGAAGAATCTATCACTGCCCGCAAATATCCAAAAGTTGTTCCAAATAAGGGAGAAACAATATCATTTCAGAGGAACATGTATATTTCAAAAACCTACAGTGAGAACTACCACCAAGCAACACTGTGTTTCAGTGCAAGGAGTCAGATTATGGAACGATTTTGGACCTGAATTAAAATCATGTACAACGCTTGGACAATTTAAACTAAAACTAAAGGAAGAAATACTCCAAACATATATACAAGATGACATGTAAAATCACATAAGGATTGTCATATCCAGCCTGTGTTGTGTTGTAGCTTAGTTCTTTTTTTTTTCTGTCACACTTTGTCTTAGCTTCGTTTCTTTCTTTTTTTTTTTTTTGAATTGTAATCGCTCTTGTCTTGTTTTTTTTTTTGTTTTTTTTTTTCTTTTGAATTCTTGGATGGAATATGGGTGGGCAATATAAGCTGCGGCTTCAGCCATCACCCATTTCGGATAACTTATGTTGAATTGTATAATCAGAGGAGTTATTGTCTAATTTGACCTCGTTGGATTTTCATTCCCCTTTTTGCTATATTATTCAGTTCCTTTTAACCTGTACTATCCGAAATAAAGATTCATTCATTCATTCATTCATTCATTCATTCATTCATACTGAAATTAACCTACTGAAAACAACTCACCCAAATTCTAAGCCAAAATATAATCATTTAGAACGTTTGTTTATAGTAAATGACAACTGGCCAAAACAAAGAGAATGTAGATTTGTGTTTGTATATGTGCTTTTAGACCAAATAATGCAAAGAAAATAAGTTCATGATCATTCTTAAATACTGCAACACTTAAGTTTTAACTTTGGAAGAACTCAAATCTGTATTTGTGTAAGAACTGATTATTATTCACAGCTTACCATATTTGGATGATCTCCTAATCAGTACCTCCTTAAGTAGACTGAGGTTTCCTTGTGTTGGAATTCAGCAGATACTCAAAGTAAATGGCTGCCATACATTTAGAGATGCTAATTTAGGAAAGATTTTGTAGTGGTCTCTTAATTTTTTCCGGAGCTCTACTGTATGTTCATCATGTTTTACGACAGGAGCTCCATGCAGACATCCAGTCACATTTCCTCCCTGAGATGCTGGGCACCATGCTGTATACCCTGCAGAGGCACGTTGGTTCAGTTTGCCTGGAAGATGTCACGCAGGGACTCCGTGCGTGCTTCAAGGTTCTGAGTAAGATCCAGATGCCTGTGGCTTACATGGATGTTGATTCGGTCACACACGCGGAAGAAGTGGTGTTAGAAATGGCAAAGGAGGAAACCACAAAGGCTCAGGTACAACATTTTACAATGTGTACAAATGTGTATTTCAATGTCTGACCATCCCTCATAACAAATATACTTTATATAGGATGTAAAGAATGAAGGAGAGAAAGATGGCGGTGGTCGAGTTGATGGACGTGATCAGGATGGAGACCTGAACCGAGACGGTGGAGATGAACTAGAGCCACCAAACGGTGCATACTCAACGCTCAGGTCTGAAGACAGTGGGTTGGGAATCAGTGCCTCTCCATCAGAGCAGCATCTGCCTCCAGGGGTGAAAGCAGAGTTTGAGGAAAATGGTATTTTTAAAGAAGTTGAGGGAGTGTGGAGGAAGGGAGGAAGCATAGATGCCATGACCCAGTGTCTACAGGGCATCCTGGCCTTCATAACCACAAGGTAAACTACTAATAGTGTTAATGATCTTCAGCTTTTATTATAGACACATTCTAAAATCTTTCACCCTGCTGCATTTCAGATACCTGCTGGTGCAGGTGGAGGATGTAAAGGGACCAAACGAAGAGCTTCAGCCTGACCCAGGTGCTACTTCTGTGGATCCAAAGACTTTGCAGGGGAACATCAGTGGACGTGAAATCAAAGACAAACTGACTGAGCTGTTTATTCCAAATAAACTCAAGTCTAGGCTGTCTTCTGAGGCCCAGCTGTCTGCAGGCCCCTCTGAGAAGAAAAAAGAGCATGGGCATTCCGGGAGTCTGGACTGGGCGGCTGGTTACATGCCCCGGGGAAAAGCAGAGCTCTCGGAGGCCTGTCGACAGGCGTTTACCGCCACCTGCCACCTACTGCTGGAGTGCACCACCTTCCCTATTTATCTAAGTGAAGAAGAGACTTTGGCTCTCCACGTTGACATGTTTGAAAACACAGGTCAGCACGTGCATAGATGAGTTATTGCTTCTGTCATTTATATGATTTTAACCCACATATTAATGATGAAATTGATTGTTTTTCATGTGGTGACGTAGCGGGCTTGCCAGTGTGGCTGAGGTCCTTAATGACACTGTGCTGCATGTCTCGGGACTATAACATCCAATACACTGCAGTGGCCACGCTGTTGGAACTCATCAACCACTCTCAGTCCTTAGTCCTGGTTATTGAGGACAAGCACAGACGCTACAAGAGTTCTGACTCCAACCCACTGAGTGGGCGGCTGCAGATGGTCACCATACCACCAATCTATCCTGCCCTTCTTCGTGCGATTGAGGAAAGCACTGACTTCTATCAGGTTAGCTTGTCCCTTTCAGCTTTGATTTTTAACTCCAAGATGCTTTTAAATGGATGAAAAAAATACCGTAAACAGTAAGAAATAAGAAATTTGGGTAAAAAAAATGTCAATAGACATATTAAACAATAAAAAGGAAATGAAAACGGTTATATCACTGTTATGATGGAAAAATTCAACTTAAACAGCAAGAATTAAAAATGAAGTGAGATTTTCATTATTCAGTGTTTTAAGTCCAGACTTTAGCTTAGTCAACTCCTACACATGTCCCATTATTTGAGAGGTCCCATGCATAATGAAATTAACAGAGTAATATAAGGGAAAAAAATGAGACTGACTCACCCCTAGTAAACAGATATGAATAATAAATAAGATAAGATAAGCCTTTATTAGTCCCACAATGGGGAAATTCCAGGATTGCAACAGCACAGGGATAGCAACACTCAGAGCAATAATTAAGAAGATACGGAAGATATAAATAAGAGCAGTGGATATACATACATACACATCAATATATAAATATATACACAAAGTGCGGAGCATTGTAGCGAGATGGAATAAACAGCATAACCGTCTACTTAGTTATCCTACATAGTATGAATGTGTACCCATACATATTGTCACCCTCCGTAGCGACCGATACCATCCTAGTTGTATATACTGGAGGGGACCATTGTGTAAGTCTATTGCGTCTTTTGCATGCAATACTATTAGGTCGTCACGTTTTTTTGCTATCTCTGCAAGCAGCCCTGCTTAGGTTATACAGTCTGACTGCCATAGGTAGGAAGGACCTGCGAAACCTCTCGGTTGCGCACCTAGGATGATGTAGTCTGCTGCTAAATGAACTCTTCAGTGCGTTCAGTATGTCCTGCATAGGGTGGGACTCGGACTCCAGCTGAGATGACAGTTTAGCCACCATCCTTCTCTCTCCTATCTCCTCCACTGGGTCAGAGCGCTGCCCCAGGACAGAGCTAGCTTTCTTGATCAGTTTGTTCAGTCTCTTCCTATCGGTTGCTGTAATGCCACTGCCCCAGCAGACCACTCCAAAAGTGATGGCTGATGCCACCACCGTGTCATAGAATGTCTTCAGCAGCGCCCCTTGTACACCAAAAGACCTGAGTCTCCTCAGTAGGAACAGCCTGCGCTGTCCCTTCTTGTAGAGTGCGTTGGTATTGTGTGACCAGTCTAGTTTATTGTTCAGATGAACACCCAGGTACTTGTAGGATGTCACCATCTCGATGTCTGTTCCCTGTATGTTTACTGGTGCTGTGAGGGGTTGTCCTTGCCTGCGGCAGTCCACCACCAGCTCCTTAGTTTTCCTCGCGTTGATCTGGAGGCAGTTCCTATGGCACCAGTCCACGAAGTCCTGGATAAGTCCCCTGTACTCAGCTTCACCTCCGTTGGAGATGAGGCCGACGATTACAGAGTCGTCAGAGAACTTCTATAGATGGCAGTGTGTTGTGTTGTGTGAGAAGTCCACAGTATAAAGGGTAAACAGGAAGGGAGCCAAAACCGTTCCCTGGGGGGCCCCGGTGCTACCGATGATCGTGTCGGACACACTGTCCCGGGTTCTCACAAACTGTGGCCGGTTAGTGAGGTAGTCCAGGATCCATGATGACAGGTGCTGGTCCACCCCTGTGCACAGCAGCTTGTCCTTCAGGATCATCAGTTGGATGGTGTTGAAAGCACTGGAAAAGTCAAAGAACATGATCTTCACCGCATTCCCCGGCTTCTCCAGGTGGGACAGAGAACGGTGAAGGAGGAAAATCACTGCATCCTCCACCCCAATGCCATGCTGGTAGGCGAACTGGAGTAGATCCATCGCTGGTCCCACCAGGGGGCGGAGGTGAGCAAGGAGCAGTCTCTCCAGGGTCTTCATCATGTGGGACGTCAGGGCCACTGGTCTGTAGCTGTTCAGGTCTTTGGGACGGGAGGTCTTTGGTACAGGTACCACACAAGATGTTTTCCACAACTGTGGTACCCTCCCCAGCTTCAGGCTCAGGTTGAAGATGAGCTCCACAATCCCACACAGCTGATCTGCACAGGACTTGAGGAGCTTTGCGCTGATGCCGTCCGGTCCCGACGTCTTCCTCGCCTTGATCTTTCTCAGCTCCGTCCTCACCTGGGTCTTAGTGAGGGTCATGTTGGGGGGCTGTGTGTTGGGAATGGGGGGGTGTTGGTGGAGTGGGGTGTGGACAGCAGGACTCGATGTCTTTAGAGGCAGCAGTGGTTGTTGTGCAGTCGGGGGGGGGGGGGGGGGGGTTGGTCAAACCTATTAAAAAACAGGTTCAGATTGTTCACCCACTCCCTGCCCCCCATGGCCTGGGAGGAGGTATTCTGGAGCCCAGAGATGGTTTTAAGGTTTCTCCAGACCCCACTGATGTTGCTCTGTTGCAGCTTGTCCTCCATCTTCTTCCTGAAGCTGTCCTTGCCTTCTCTGATCTTCCTCCTTAGCTCCCCATGTACGGACTTCAGCATCTCCCTGTTCCCCGACCTGAAGATCGTCTTCTTCTCTCTCAGAAGTGTTTTTATCTCAGGGCTGATTCAGGGTTTGTTGTTCGAGCAGCACCATATGGTCTTGGTGGGTACGGTGTTGTCCACACAGAAGCTGATGTAGTCCATGAATGGCATTGTTTTAAATTATATAGTACACTTTTACCCTAATTACTACATAATATTTAATGAATACAAACCATGAATCATCGCTGTGTACATTACAGTAAAAGTAAAGTAAATATGTAATGTTTATTATACTCGCATGTGGACAATATTGTCTATCTATAAATGCATGAAATGTCTGTGTCTGTCTGTGTGTGTGTGTGTGTGTGTGTGTGTGTGTGTGTGTGTGTGTGTGTCTGTTTATTCTATGCATATCTCTTGATCTGTTCATCAGACTGACCTAAGATTTTATACATGCTTTATTGAGGTTACGAGGGTGTGCATCCCCTAGCATGGAGTCACTAAATATGTCATTTTTATCAATAAAAGTTTAACCACCGCTCTGTCTCTTCATGCCCTGGCTTCAAGAAGTGTGGGTGGGGTTTTGGATTGTCTCTGTGCTGATTGAATAATACGCGGCATTACGGCCATGCTGATTGGATAATATGCAGCATCACGACCTGTCAGTCACCACAGTGTTCACTGGACAAAACAAGGAAGTGAAAAATGACAAATTTGACTAGAAAAAGATAATACTGAAGATTTAATGCTTAAAAAAATTATACCATAAAGTTGTTGTGATTGTGTAGGTCTAAAGGATAATTTGGCATATGTGGAGAACACGAGGCGTGCGAGCAGACCGGGTGATGCGTCAGCAGGGACCCGGGTCTGACAAAGAACACCGGTGTATCCAACACAGGACATGCAGGGAAAAGCAGCG
This sequence comes from Pholidichthys leucotaenia, assembly GCA_020510985.1. Lineage (NCBI taxonomy): Eukaryota > Metazoa > Chordata > Actinopteri > Cichliformes > Pholidichthyidae > Pholidichthys > Pholidichthys leucotaenia. Next base: position 67,228,262 of record CM035843.1, read on the forward strand.
GCCAGACACGACCTGGCTCAAAGGCACGCTAACTGATGGTGATTAAAAAAAAAAAAGTTATTTTCAATAAAGGGCAAAAAACAAGATAATGCATGGAGTGTACTTTTTCCTGGAGGCACAGCCAGCAGCAAAGTGTGATTTATCATGGGAAACAGTTGAGCCCTGCACTTCGAGCGATCAGCTGATTGGATCCACCTCCTCCAGTGTTCTGACATTTTGGCATATCTATCAGAACAGCACTGGACAGTTGATGGTATAGCCTACAGTCAAAGGTTAAAAAAATAAATAAATACGGGGGGGGGGGCAGTGATTTGGATCTTTATCCTGTAGCTTGAAAGTTCTCAGACGCATCCCCGACAGGTCCCGTTATACGAACAAGTATGTGTGTTTAGCTCTGTGTGTGCTTGTGTATGCACTGCAGGCAGCAGCTGAGCAGAGCTCTGTACGGGTTTTTCCTGTGAACCAATGCTGCAAATATGCCATTATAGGGTAGCTCCAAGTTAGAAACTCGTTCAGTCAATTACATATAGGTTCAAAGAGTGTTGCTCATATGTTAGAAATAATTTTCAGGTACGCTAGATATTAATCTCACCGTATTTCGACTTCTGAGTAACTTAGACTTAGACTTAACTTTATTAATCCCTTTGGGATGACTCCCTCTGGGAAATTTAAAATTTCCAGCAGCACATAAAAAGAGCATACAGATCAGAAAAGGAAAAAAGAAAAAAACTTAACAAACTATGAGGAGCTCGGCAAACTACGCCGTATACCAGCATGTTTCAGGGTGCATCAGCATTCTTCAGCGTGCTCCTAACTTAGACAAAACTTAGCCATAACTGATTCAACATACGCCACCGTATTCTCCAAATTTTTCATATGTTTTGCAAACACTAAATCATCGAGGTGTGACAGGGCCTAAACGCACACAAAAGACACAAAAAATGCCCCCAAATAAATCATTTTTAGTTAAATATTTACTGACAAATGGGCAACACTGATGCAACACCTGCAGTCAAACGGGTCCTTCTGCTGTGTGTAATAATGTTGGGTGTTTCGTAGTTAATTCCGTTGATTACAGTTTTAAAAAACCTTTAATAACAAAATATTGCTTAAGTATAAACTGATGCACAACAATGGGTCTCAAATATTTGTAAACGTGTCCTGTTATAGTACTGTGTTCCTTCCCATTTCAAACACGCTGAGGTAATTCTGTTACGTAAAAAACCTAATCTCGATTCTAGCTTAGTTAATTATCAATCAGTTTCTAAATTGCCATTTATTAGTAAAATATTAGAAAAGGTTGTGGAATCTCAGCTCAAAACTTTATTATGTAAATTAAAGATCAGTGATCCTTTTCAGTCTGGCTTTCAGAAACTGCACTCTACTGAGACTGCTCTTTTAAAGATATATAATGATCTTGTAATGGCATCTGATCGTGGGGATTGTTCTGTTCTTATATTACTTGATATTAGTGCAGCATTTGATACTGTCGATCACAACATTTTAATTGGTAGGCTAAAGCATCTGGCAAGTACAGTATACAGTATCTCACAAAAGTGAGCACACCCCTTACATTTTTGTAAATATTTTATTATATCTTTTCATGGGACAACACTGAAGATATGACACTTTGATATAATGTAAAGTAGTCAGTGTACAGCTTGTATAACAGTGTTAATTTGCTGTCCCCTCAAAATAGCTCAACACACAGCTGTTAATGTCTGAACCACTGGCAACAAAAGTGAGTGCACCCCCAAGTGAAAATGTCCAAATTGTACCCAAAGTGTCAATATTTTGTGTGGCCACCATTATTTTCCAGCACTCTCCTTAACTCTCTTGGGCATGAAGTTCACTAGAGCTTCACTGGTGGATGTTAGAGACCTTGTGCTCCTCCACCTCCCATTTGAGGATGCCCCACAGAAGCTCAATAGGATTTAGGTCTGGAGACATGCTTGGCCAGTTCATCACCTTTACCTTCAGTTTCTTTAGCAAGGCAGTGGTCGTCTTGGAAGCGTGTTTGGGGTGGTTATCATGTTGGAATACTGCCCTGCAGCCCAGTTTCCAAAGGGAGGGGATCATGCTCTGCTTCAGTATGTCACAGTACATGTTGGCATTCATGGTTCCCTCAATGAACTGTAGCTCCCCAGTGCCAGCAGCACTCATGCAGCCCCAAACCATGGCACTCCCACCACCATGCTTGACTGCAGGCAAGACACACTTATCTTTGTACTCCTCACCTGGTTGCCACCACACATGCTCCATCTGAATCAAATAAGTTTATCTTGGTCTCATCAGACCACAGAACATGGTTCCAGTAATCCATGTCCTTAGTCTGCTTGTCTTCAGCAAACTGTTTGCAGGCTTTCTTGTGCATCATCTTTAAAAGGGACTTCCTTCTGGGAAGACAGCCATGCAGACCAATTTGATGCAGTGTGCATCAAATTGTATAGTCTGAACACTGACAGGCTGACCCCCTGTTAGAAAAATTCTTGAAGACTTTCAGCCAAAAACCAGGCTGGATCAGCGTTTCAGCAAATTTAATTACACTGGCTAGTGGAGAACAATACAGAAATGGTCTCAGAGCCTATTCGCACATTATTCTGACTCAAACACGTATCACTCGATTCTTTAAGCTCCTCATTATCTGAGAGGTGGAGGAGCAAATTGTCCATCATGATTGGTTCAGTACATCTGGTCAAAACTTGGTGTACAGATTAGCTTTTCTCAGGTTACTCTGTCCCAGTCACACAGGAGCCATGCAGTCTTGACTAAAAACAAGATGATAACTAGTGCAGCTGTAGCCTTGATATTTTTACACAAACTCTAAGTTAGACTTTGAGACCAAACAAATCCACCCCCCCCCCCCCCGGATACCATGCAAGGCATCAGAAAAGAACGGTTTATGGCATCAAAGGGGGGGAATGAGCTGCACTAGTTGTCATCTTGTTTTTAGTCAAGACTGCATGGCTCCTGTGTGACTGGGACAGAGTGACCTGAGAAAAGCTAATCTGTACACCAAGTTTTGACCAGATGTACTGAACCAATCACGATGGACAATTTGCTCCTGCACCTCTCAGATAATGAGGAGCTTAAAGAATCGAGTGTTGTGTGTTTGAGTCAGAACAATGCACAAATAGGCTCTGAGACCATTTCTGTATTGTTCTCCACTAGCCAGTGTAATTAAATTTGCTGAAACTCTGATCCAGCCTGGTTTTTGACTGAAGGGCTTCAAGAATTTTTCTAACACCCCACCCCACCCCTTCAACCTCTGCAGCAATGCTGGCAGCACTCATACGTCTATTTACGTCAACCTCTGGATATGACGCTGAACACGTGCACTCAACTTCTTTGGTCGACCGTGGCGAGGCCTGTTCTGAGTGGAACCTGTCCTGTTAAACCGCTGTATGGTCTTGGCCACCATGCTGCAGCTCAGTTTCAGGGTGTTGGCAATGTTCTTATAGCTTAGGCCATCTTTATGTAGAGCAACAATTCTTTTTTTCAGATCTTCAGAGAGTTCTTTGCCATGAGGTGCCATGTTGAACATCCAGTGACCAGTATGAGAGAGTGTGAGAGCAATAACACCAAATTAACATACCTGCTCCCCATTCACACCTGAGACCTTGTAACACTAATGAGTCACATGACACCGGGGAGGGAAAATAGCTAATTGGGCACAATTTGGACATGTTCACTTAGAGGTGTACTCACTTTTGTTGCCAGTGGTTTAGACATTAATGACTGTGTGTTCAGTTATTTTGAGGGGACAGCAAATTTACACTGTTATACAAACTGTACACTGACTGCTTTACATTGTATCAAAGTGTCATATCTTCAGTGTTGTCCCATGAAAAGATATAATAAAATATTTACAAAAATGTGAGGGGTGTACTCACTTTTGTGAGATACTGTATCTGGTTCTGCATTAGATGGTTTTATTCATATCTTTCTGAGAGGACTTTTTCTGTAAGGGTGGGGGAGTTTTATTCTTCCACAGCCTTTCTGACGTGTGGGGTTCCACAAGGTTCAATCCTGGGTCCATTATTATTTTCCTTTTATGTGATTCCTTTAGCACGTATTATTCAATCTTTTAATGATATTTCTTATCATTTTTATATGGATGACCTCCAGTTATACATGTCTTTTAAACCTCATCAGCTTGACAGAGTCTCCACCCTGGTTAACTGTCTAAACCAGATCAGTGACTGGCTCTCCAACAACTACCTCATCTTAAATTCCAATAAAACCGAGACCATGACAGGCGCCTCTATGGCTGCCGTGTCATTGGATGCGCCTAATGTGCGCGCCCAATGTCAAGTCAAATTCCTTGTGTGTTTACTTGTAAATATACTTGGCAATAAAGCTGATTCTGATTCTGATTCTGATGATTGTAGCCCCTTTTGATCTTTATCCAATAATCAGACACTTTCTTCTTTTTGCTTATCTTTTAAGTCCAGTGTTAGAAATTTGGATGCTATGTTTGAATCCTTCCTTGGTTTTAATTTCCATGTAAATTCTATTTCACGTTCATGCTTTTTTCAGTTAAGGAACATTTCAAAACTGAGAATCATTGTTTCTTCAAGTGATCTTGAAAAAATAATCCATGCATTTGTGTCTTCACGACTAGATTCTTGTAATGCTTTGTTTACTGGTTTAGACAAATCTTCTCTTTCTCGTCTCCAGTATATACAAAATGCTGCAGCCAGACTACTTACACATTCTTGAAAATGAGATTATATTACCTCCATATTATATACGTTATATTGGCTACCAGTGGAGTTTAGGATTTGTTTTAAAGTTCTTACACTTACATATAGAGCACTACATGGACAAGCCCCATCTTATTTATCTGATCTTCTTCTCAAACATACTCCTGTTTGCACACTTAGATCTGAAGCCCAGGTCTTGTTAGTTGTCCCTTGTACAAGGGTCAAGACCGGGGGGACAGAGCCTTTCAATCTGTAGCTCCGAGGCTTTGGAATAATCTCCCACTCCAGCAATGTTTAGCTGACTCTGTGGACTCTTTTAAAAAGCAGCTGAAAATGTTTTTATTTAATGAGGTTATCTGTTGAATTTCAATTCAACTGCTTTTTAATGGTATGTCTGATATTTTTTTTAAATCTTTTAATCTTCCGTTTTAATTTGTTCTCCTTTTTTTCCTTTTCTCTTTAATGGTGTTTCTCTTAAGTTTTTTAAATTCTATTTTATTGTACAGCACTTTGTGACTATGTCTGTGAAATGTGCTTTATAAATAAATTTTACTTACTTTCTTGCTGCATGAGTTTATTGCCGATACACAGAAGAAATTCAACATTACACTGAACTCCATCACAGTACAGTGATATAAACTAAAATAATTATGATGACTGAACAACTCCCATTCCCCAAAGTGCAAGATACACTATTATATTGAATATAAGTGATAAAAGATCACACAAATAAGTGATCTGACAAACAAATAAACAAGGGAACTGAAACAGTCACTAATATTGGATGTCCCGTTCATTTTCAATATTTACAGACGTGGACAAAATTGTTGGTACTCCTCTGTTAATGAAAGAAAAACCCACAATGGTCACAGAAATAACTTGAATCTGACAAAAGTGGTAATAAATAAAAATTCTTTGAAAATTAACCAATGAAAATCAGACAATGCTTTTGAATTGTGGTTCAACAGAATTATTTTAAAAAACAAACTCATGAAACAGGCCTGGACAAAAATGATGGTACCCCTAGAAAAGATTGAAAATAATGTGACCATAGGGACATGTTCAACCAAGATGTGCCCTCTAATTAACATCACAGGTGTCTACAAACTTGTAATCAGTCAGTCGGCCTATTTAAAGGGTGACAAGTAGTCACTGTGCTGTTTGTTGACATGGTGTGTATCACACTTAACATGGACCAGAGGAAGCAAAGGAGAGAGTTGTCTCAGGAGACTAGAAAGAAAATTATAGACAAGCATGTTAAAGATAAAGGCTATAAGACCATCTCCAAGCAGCTTGATGTTCCTGTGACTACAGTTGCACATATTATTTAGAAATTTAAGATCCACGGGACTGTAGCCAACCTCCCTGGACATGGCCGCAGGAGGAGACGGATAATACAAATGGTAACAAAAGAGCCCAGAACAACTTCTAAACACATTCATGGTGAACTCCAAGGTCAAGGTACATCAGTGTCAGATCGCACCATCCGTCGTTGTTTGAGCCAAAGTGGACTTCATGGGAGACGACCAAGGAGGACACCACTGTTGAAAACAAATCATAAAAAAGCCAGACTGGAATTTGCCAAACTGCATGTTGACAAGCCACAAAGCTTCTGGGAGAATGTCCTATGGACAGACGAGACAAAACTGGAACTTTTTGGCAAGGCACATCAGCGTTATGTTCACAGACGCAAAAATGAAGCATACCAAGAAAAGAACACTGTCCCTACTGTGAAACATGGAGGAGGTTGTGTTATGTTCTGGGGTTGCTTTGCTGCATCTGTCACAGGGTGTCTTGAATCTGTGCAAGGTACAATGAAATCTCAAGACTATCAAAGTATTCTAGAGAGAAATGTGCTGCCCAGTGTCATACAGCTTGGTCTCAGTCGCAGGTCATGGGTCTTGCAACAGGATAATGACCCAAAACACACAGCTTAAAAACACCCAAGAATGGCTAAGAGCGAAACATTGGACTATTCTAAAGTGGCTTTCTATGAGCCCTGATCTAAATCCTATTGAATATCTGTGGAAGGAGCTGAAACATGCCGTCTGGAGAAGGCACCCTTCAAACCTGAGACAGCTGGAGCAGTTTGCTCATGAGGAGTGGGCCAAAATACCTGCTGAGAGGTGCAGAAGTCTCACTGACAGTTACAGAAATTGTTTGATTGCAGTGATTGCCTCAAAAGGTTGTGCAACAAAATATTAAGTTAAGGGTACCATCGTTTTTGTCCAGGCCTGTTTCATGAGTTTGTTTTTTTAAAATAATTCTGTTGAACCACAATTCAAAAGCATTGTCTGATTTTCACTGGTTAATTTTCATAGAATTTTTATTTATTACCACTTTTGTCAGATTCAAGTTATTTCTGTGACCATTGTGGGTTTTTCTTTCATTAACAGAGGGGTACCAACAATTTGTCCACGTCTGTCGATATTCTGTAATTAATATTTACACAATCAAATAAATCTTAGTGCCATTTACTCCCTTTTATATTTGTCAAAGTCTAACATGTGATTGCCGACATATAGCCTACACCACTTTGTATTCCACTTTCAAACACAGCCTACATTTGGGCCTGTAAAGCCTGACTGGGATACCTGTTTCAGACAGGAATACTTGCATTCTATGGGCAGTGCACTCGTCTGTTTAAAGAATGAACAGAAATAGCCAGAGAACTGGTAATACTTGACTTGTATTAAGACAATATGTTATTGTTATCTTTTCAGAATATTTACTGTACATGGAGCTAAAACAACTATGGTTAGTGTAACTCAGAACTGTACTTTGAATGCTTTACATTTTTCTTTTGCCATAACTCAGAGGGTGTCACAGGTACTGTGGAGTCAACTAGACACAGAGCGGCGAGAGCAGCACTTTTCCTGTGTGGAACTGTTTTACAGACTGCACTGTTTGGCTCCGTCAGCATCCATCTGTGAAGACATCATTTGTCAGGCACTTTTGCACAAAGACAAGGTACTGATGCCTGCAGGCAGCCTGAGCCACAGTGTTCACAAATTTCATATTTTTCCCAGAGTTGTCCCAGTTTAATACAGACATGTAAACACAGCCTGTGGGTAGCGTGACAAGCTGAGCAAATAAGCTAGAAATGGTTGTTTGTCCTCCTCAGGCAGTACGGCTGGAAGCGCTTCACAGATTCACGGTGTTATGGCACCTGACCCGAGAGATCCAGACCACCAGCACCATGTCCCTCAATCGCTCCTTTGACCGGTTAGTACACAGTGTGTGTTGAGTAAATAGTTTCATAATTCGTATGAAAATAACCTGTGTCATTCTTAAGCCATCTAATGTAGTCATATCCAACCCATGGGAACCATCAGAACAATCTAGAAAATATTAAATATTATGCAAATTTCTCTGTGAAAGTTAAACAGACAGTAGCACCACTGTTGCTTCACACAGAGAACAAATATGCAACAGCTAAACTCCTAAGTCCCTTCTGAATATGTACTTTAAAGTAGCATGATATCTTCATCGTGCTAGGCTATCCACGTTAAAGCTTTACAATTTGGAAACTAGAATTTGGATTTATGGCCAAGTATTTTTCAGTGTTTAAACCAGAATTTGGTTTTGTTTAACATTAAACCAACACTAAAATAAAACCTGAATAGTCTTTAAACAAATTGTACTGTGCATCAATTTCAACTTTATTTAGTTAATTTTAATGCAGCGCCACTTTACAACAGTCATCTCATAGTATTATACAGTAAATAAATTATAGGGCAAGACTTGCATTGTAAAGACTGAGTTAAAATCTCATGTTTCAGAATGTTTCTGCCATTTAGAAGAAACTTTGTGTAAAAAGAAGGTGACCTTGTAAGAAAAGACCAGCAGGTGACATCTTTTCAGATGAAAGTAATTTTTTTTTTATTTTTTTTTTTTTAATTTAAGTTTTTGTAAAGGGTATACATGTCATTACAGCATTGCATTGTTTACTTTTTCATCACATGTTCCCTTTTTTTTGTTTTTTGACAACATTGGAAAAATAATTCTTATAACACCCTTTTTTTAAGTGAAAGAAAAAGAGAAGTTAAAAAAGAACAAAAAAAACAAACAAAAAAACAAAACAAGAAAAAAAAAGAGCAAAAAAAAAATAAGAGTATCTGAGTAGCATTGGAACAAAGAGAGGTGCCATTATTGAGATGGTATTTGTCAAAGATTAGATCTAATGGAAGACACATATGCATTCCAGGGTTGCCAAAAGTTCAAGAACCCATCCATGTCCTGTCTCAGTGCAACTGTCAACTTTTCCATCGAATAAATGTCCTGAATCACGTTAATCCAATCTTCAGGTGTAGGACAGTCCTTCAACATCCATTTTTTTGTTAGAGCTTTTTTACTTGCCAATATTAAAACAGTGAATGAGTATTTTTCTCCTCGTCTTTCCAGTGATTCCGGTAGTAAACCCAAATACAAAGTTACAAAAGAAAAGGGAACTGTCATTTTGAATATTTTCCCCAATATTGTCTGTACATTGGTCCAATATTGGTGGATAACTGGGCATGACCAAAACACATGAAAATGATTTGCAGTCTTTTCACCACACAAGCACCAACAATTCAACCCTTTACGAGTAAATTTATTTTGTGCAGGTGTTCTGAAAAATCTTACCAAATTTTTCACCCAAATTCTCTCCACTGCAGGGATGAGGTACTTTTCCATTGTTGTTTATTTAGCTTTTCCCATATTTCCAGTTGTAAAGCGAAATAACCCTCTTTTTCCCATCTCTCTTTTATATATGATGTGTTGTCTCCTTTTAAGTCTTGAAGACCTTGGTATATTTTAGAAATGTGTCTGATCCCTGGGATCCCTTTATATGCCATTAAGAAGACCTTCAGAACACCTGACTGGGCCCTTTCCAAATTCTCCTTTTTAAGTATTTTGTTTATGTGGTGTCTAAGCTGAAAGAACCTGTAAAGGTCTTGATTTATTAGACCTTGTTTTTTCAAATCTTCAAAACCTCTTAAAGTTTGCCCTTTAAAAAAATCGTAATATTTTATCAGTCCATTCTCTTTCCACTTTTTAAATCTAGTGTCTGTTTTATTAGGAGTAAAGTCTTGATCATAGGCAATCCATTGCAGTAATCAATAGGGTTCTTTTGTTTGATTCTCTCTGACTATCGTAAACCAAATTTTTAGTGGGGTCTCTATCCACGGGTTAGTGTTATTTAAAAGTTTAGGTAAGGCATTGTTCCCTATTATCACCTGTAGGGGAATGTCACTTGTTATTTGGCATTCCATCTCCTTCCATTGTGCAGTGTAGACTGGGTTACATATCTCTACTAAAGTTTTAATTTGTGCGACTTTAAAATAGTCCCTGATATTTGGCAGCACAAGCCCACCTTTGTCTTTGTTTAGCTGTAGGGTTCTATATCTGATTCTAGGTCTCTTGCCCTGCCATATGAACTTTGAGATCCTTCTGTCCAGTTCTTGCCATGTTTTTTTGGGAGGTTCTACCAGTATTGTTTGGAAAAGGTATAGAAGATGTGGAAGTATATTCATTTTGACTGCTTCAGTTCTTTGTGCAGTACCCAAGAATGGTATCATATTCCATCTTGCTAGATCAGATTTTATTTTTGCCATCAGTGGATCATAGTTTAGTGTTATAATTTTGTTGAGTTGTTTCGGGATATTGACCCCCAGATATTTCATAGATTCCATCTCCCAGTTAGTTTTGAGTTTGCTTAGTAAATATTGATTTGAGTCATAGTTGAATGTTAAAATTTGGGTTTTATGCATGTTTAATTCGTACCCCGATAAATCTCCATACTCTGAAAAAACTGAGATTAGTTCTGGAAAAGAGGTGTCCGGCTGCCCCAGGTATATTAAAATGTCATCAGCAAAGAGTGCTATTTTATGTTCCTTCTGACCAAGTGTAATACCTTGAATTTTTTGATTCTGTCTTATCCATTGGCTCAGAGGTTCTATGAAGATTGCAAAGAGCAGTGGAGACAAGGGGCAGCTCTGACGACATCCCCTTTCCAGTTCAAAAGATGATGATAATTTACTGTTAATCCTTATTTTAGCTGTTGGTTTTTTATATAATGCCTGGATGGTTCTAATGAAGTTGTTATGAAAATTGAAACTGGATAAGATTCTATATAGGAAAGACCAGTCAACCGAATCAAATGCTTTTTCAGCATCTAATCCCAATATGGCTGCATTTAAATTATATTTTTTTATATGATGAATTATGTGTAAAGTGCGTCTAATGTTATCTTGTGTCTGTCTTTGTCTTATAAAACCTGTTTGGTCTAAATGAATTAAGTCTGTCAGTATATTTTCTAACCTTTTGGCAAGGATAGTGGTAAAAAGTTTATAGTCCTGATTTAACACACTGATTGGTCTGTAGTTGGAGCAGTCTAGTTTATCCTTTTCAGGTTTAGGTATGACTGCAATGACCCCTTCTGTCCAGGAGGGGGGGGGGTTTCCCCTGTGTGGAGGACATAGTTAAATGTTTTCAGGAGGAGAGGAGATAGTTGCTGTTTAAAAGTTTTGTACCACTCTGCTGTATAGCCATCTGCTCCTGGGGATTTGTTAGCTTTAAGTTTCATAATTGCTTTTTCTAATTCTTTAGGTTGTATTTCTGACAATAGTGTTTTATTTTGTGACTCAGTAAGTTGGGGAAGGTTTAATGTATTTAGGAAGGCTTCGGATGCGTTTTTGTGTTTTTTGAGGGAGTACAAGTTCTTGTAGTAGTTCTTGAAGCTTTTAAGAATTTCCTGAATTCTAAATTTTATTTCCTTTGATACTGGGTCTCTGATTTTGTAGATTGCTCTCTCCGTTTGTTGTTTCCTCAATTTATAGGCTAGTAATTTTGCCGATTTGCTACCTGTTTCATAGTATTTTTGTTTCAGAAATGTAAGTTTCTTCTGGATTTCTATTGTGTAGATTGTGGAGGATGTGGAAATGACGAGACTGAGTTTATCTCACGAGTCAGGTTTATTTCATTCTCCAACATCATCCAAACAGAAAGAGAAAGAATTCCCCAACATCTGCCCCTTTTATACCCCAGGACATCAAAGCACACAGTCACATTGTCTTTTAATCCCAAGTCACAATGCGTCTTCTTCCAGGTCTTCTCACCCCCACCTAAAGTCACTGGTGGTCAGAAAATCTCTCAAGGTCGTCTCTTTGCATACAAAAGGCCACCTCTCACATCCTCCTGTCATCTCCTAGGAAGCTCAGTCCTTTTGTTCCTCTGAGACGTGAAGCATACAATAAACATACAGTAATACACAAGTAAAGCATATGAAACCCACTTATGTGTCCCACATGACCCCCCCCCCCAAAACATCTAAGATGGAACAACGTAATAACAGTTTGCATGTCATAATAAAATCACTACACATCAGTCCACATGCTGCTTGGGCCTCAGTCTTCTCCCGCAGCTGCTGTAAACAGGCTTTACCACCTCCGCGGTGCCCTCCTGCTGGGGAGCTGCTGTCTGGGGATGAGAACTGTTAGTCAATCTCTGTGGGTGTTCTGGGGAATGCTCTCTAGGGGGTCTGCCGCGTTGAGGAGCCCTGGCCAACTGCACACCTTCGTCAGCCACCACAAAAGCGGGTTTGAGCCTGTTTATGCCAATCATTTCTTTTCTGCCCCCCAAATCTAGCAAAAAATGCTTATCCCCTGTTTCCAGCACTCTATATGGTCCATCATAAGGTGGGCGTAACGGTGGGCGATGGGCATCGTGTCTGGCAAAAACAGACTCCGCATTTTTTAAAGCCTTAGGCATAAAAACGCGCGGAAAACTGTGGTGAATGGGGCCAGGTAGCGTGCTCGAGTCCGTGCTACTCTGTAACCACTGAGCTGGGGAGCACTCTGGCGCAGGATTATCTGGGAGAAATTCCCCGGGCAGCCAAAGTGGCTGTGCGAAAACTAGCTCAGCTGGGGAGGCTTCTAAGTCCTCTTTAGGTGCAGAACGCAACCCCAATAAAACCCATGGTAGCCTGTCCACCCAATTTGCATCTGTAAGCGACGCCCTGAGGGCCGCCTTCAGTGACCTGTGAAAACGTTCGCATAACCCGTTAGCCTGCGGGTTGTACGCGGTCGTGCGGTGGATTGTTGCCCACAGGCTGCGGGCCATCGCTGACCAAAGTTCGGAAACAAACTGAGGGCCTCTGTCGGACGTAATGTCCGACGGGACTCCAAAACGCGCTACCCATGCCGTTAAAAACGCGCGCGCAACCTCCTCGGCTGTGGTTGATGACAGTGGGACCACTTCCGGCCAGCGCGTGGTGCGGTCAACCATTGTCAGAAGATGTGTGCGCCCCTGTGAGGGCGGGAGGAGGCCTACGAGGTCCACGTGAACATGATCAAACCTTTTAGCCGGAATGTGAAACGGCTCCAAGGGAGCTCTCGTGTGTTTGTGCACTTTGGCCCGTTGACAAGCTATGCAGGCTGCCGCCCACTCTCTAACTGGTTTGAGCAGGCTCGGCCATACAAATTTCTCTCCTACCATTTTGACCGACGCGCGCACTCCAGGGTGCGCCAGAGAATGGATCGAGTCAAAAACGCGGCGGCGCCACGCGGCCGGTACCACAGGACGTGGTCGCCCAGTGGAGACATCGCAGATTAGGGGGGGCATACCGTCTTGCAGCACCCTGTCCTCCAGCCTTAACCCTGTTGGTCCAGACTGGAGCGCGCGCACGTCCGCGTTGCTAACCTGATCCGCGGCCATGGCTGTATAATCTATCCCTACGCGGACTGGGGCCGCGCACACTTCTGCGTCGCTAACCCGATCCGCGGCCATGGTTGCAAAATCTACCCCTAGGAGGGCTGGAGCCGCCACGGTGCGCAAGAGGCAGTCTGCCACTACATTAAGTTTACCCGCCACATGCTGGATATCGGTAGTAAACTCCGAGATCGCGGCCAGCTGTCTCTGCTGCCGGCCCGACCACGGTTCTGAAACCTTGGCCATCGCGAAAGTTAGTGGCTTGTGGTCAACGAACGCGGTGAAACGGCGTCCCTCCAGCCAAAACTGGAAGTGGCGAATGGCCAAGTGGAGAGCTAACAACTCCCTGTCAAATGCGCTGTATTTTCGTTCACTATCGCGCAAGGTCCTGCTGAAAAAGGCGAGCGGTTGCCAAGCTCCGGCTACATACTGTTCCACGACCGCCCCTATGGCCACATCTGACGCGTCAGTAGTGAGCGCTATGCGGGCCGTTGGGACTGGATGTGCTAACAACGCAGCGTTCGCCAGGGCTGTTTTGACTTCAGGGAATGCGCGCGCGCGCTCCCGCTCCGGGGACCATTCGATTTTATTTGTGGGTTTTTGCTTTTTTAGTGCAGCATACAATGGTTGCATGAGCTGCGCTGCGCGGGGGAGGAAACAGTTATAAAAATTCACCATTCCCAAAAACTCCTGTAGCGCTTTGACTGTTTGTGGCTGGGGAAAATTTGTTACTGCACGCACTTTGTCAGGCAGAGGAACCGCTCCTTCTGGAGAGACGTGATGCCCCAAAAAATCAATCTGCGTCACCCCGAACTGACACTTCGCTGGGTTGATTATTAACCCGTGCTCTGCCAACCTCCGGAAAACTGCCGTGAGGTGGTTTTTGTGTTCCTCTTCGGACGCGCTGGCTACCAATATGTCGTCCAGGTAGACGAACACGAAGGGGAGATTGCGCAACACCGCGTCCATCATGCGTTGGAACGTCTGCGCCGCGCCTTTAAGCCCAAATGGCATGCGCAAAAATTCGAATAGCCCGAACGGAGTTATTATCGCTGTTTTGGGTATGTTCTCAGCGCGCACTGGGACCTGGTGGTAACCGCGTACCAAGTCTATCTTAGAAAAAACGCGCGCCCCCGCCAAATGAACTGAAAAATCTTGGATGTGCGGGATTGGGTAGCGGTCGTGCGCTGTAGCGTTGTTCAACCTGCGGAAATCACTGCAAGGTCGCCACAAGCCATCAGCTTTCAGGACCATGTGAAGCGGTGAAGCCCATGGGCTTTTCGAACGCCTGATGATGCCCAACTTTTCCAGGTTGGCAAACTCCTCGCGCGCTATGGTCAGTTTAGCTGAATCCAAGCGCCGAGCTTTTGCAAAAGCGGGTGGTCCGGTGGTAGTAATAAAATGTTCCACCCCGTGTTTAGCCACGGTCGCCGAAAATGTTGGGACCGTGAGTGCTGGGAACTGAGTGAGGAGTGTGTGGAACTTAACACTCGCAGCTGTGACGTTGGCTTGTGCTGTTGGCGGAGCCACTCGAGCTGTACAGGGAATAGAATAAAAAGAGAGTGCATTAACCAGGCGTCTGTTAGCAAGATCAACCAACAAACCATGTGAGCACAGAAAATCAGCCCCTAACATATTGAAATTCACTGCAGCTATGACAAAAGTCCACTCAAATGTACGGCCGTGTAGGGACAGAAGCAGAGTCCTCTCACCAAAGGTCTTAATCGCCGAGCCGTTCGCTGCTGACACCCCGGGACCACTGGAAAGCGCCAGCCGGTCAGCGGAGGAAGGTGTGATGGAACTCAACTGGGAGCCTGTGTCCACGAGGAAATGTCTCCCCAAGCGCACATCCCTCAAGTAGAGCAGCTTGTTCTCCTCTCCGAGGGCCGCAGCTGCTACCGACCCCCGGTCTTGGCGTTTCCCGAGCGCTCGAAATGGCACGGTCGTATACATTTGCGTGCCCTCTCTGTGAAGCGGCGATTGTAGAAACAAAGGACGTCGTCTGCTTCGTGTTTCTTGGCCTTTGCCGCCGCCGTCGTCGGTGAGTCTGGTACTGCTGCCTCTGGCCCCCTGCCATCTCCGGACGTTGCGCCGAGCTCCGCTGCCGCGGCGGTGGCCACACGCCGTTTGGCGGCGTTGACGAGTCGTTGCGCCTCTTGGCCCAGCTCGCGGTAGTCTCAACGGGCCAACAGTGGCGAACCTGCCAGGGTCACTCTCACCGCTGACGGTAGGGTCCTGATGAAAAGGTGGGCGAAGATGAAGTGGTCATCGTCAGAGTCTTTCAACCCCAACATCTTCTCCATCAGGTCCACAGGCCTGTCGCTTTCAAATCCAGTCAGCGTCGGGAGCCCCTCTGCTCGCTCCTCCACCGAGGGGGTGAAGTACCGGATGAGTGCAGCCTTTAACGCGCCGTATTTGTCGCTGTCTGGCGGCTGGTTGATCAGGCTCTGCACATGCTGGGCTGTGTGGCTCTCCAGTTTTGCAACCACATGGTAGAACTTTGTGGCGTCTACCGAAATCCTCCGGAGGTTGAACTGCGCCTCGACCGCGTTAAACCAGGAGCGCGGATTGTTCTGCCAGAAGTCCGGTAGCTGAACTGTGGCTGCATTCGTTTGGCTGGCTCCTGACGAGTCTGGCTCGGGAGAATTCTCTCCGGTCATGATACGTCTTAGGGTCACCAGTGTGGAGGATGTGGAAATGACGAGACTGAGTTTATCTCACGAGTCAGGTTTATTTCATTCTCCAACATCATCCAAACAGAAAGAGAAAGAATTCCCCAACATCTGCCCCTTTTATACCCCAGGACATCAAAGCACACAGTCACATTGTCTTTTAATCCCAAGTCACAATGCGTCTTCTTCCAGGTCTTCTCACCCCCACCTAAAGTCACTTGTGGTCAGGAAATCCCTCAAGGTCGTCTCTTTGCATACAAAAGGCCACCTCTCACATCCTCCTGTCATCTCCTAGGAGGCTCAGTCCTTTTGTTCCTCTGAGACGTGAAGCATACAATAAACATGCAGTAATTCACAAGTGAAGCATGTGAAACCCACATATGTGTCCCACAAATCTCATTTATTTGTTTTTTTAATTTCCTTAATTTTGAGCGAGTCATTAGAATGAGTGTTGTCTTTGTGCTCTTTTTCTAGTTTCTTAAGTTCCGACTCTAATGTGATTAGTTTTTCTTTTCTCAGTTTCTTTTGGGTTGCCAGTTTTGCGATAATCTTTCCCCTTATTACAGCTTTGCATGCGTCCCACAGTATTAAAGGGGATACATCTCCATTATCATTTTCTTCCAAATGTCTGAGAATATCTGGTTCCAATTCATCTTTCAGTGGTCCTTTCAGCACATTTGAATTTAACCTCCAAGAAAATGTATTATTTGTGTATTTTTGGATACTTAAGTCCATATAGTTCGGACTGTGGTCAGAGAGATCCATCAGTCCTATTTTACATGTTTTTACTCTTCCAATGTCTCTATTAAACATAAAAAAATAGTCAATCCTTGAGTATGATGAATGTGGTGCTGAGTAAAATGTATAATCTTTTACACTGGGGTTGAATTCCCTCCACACGTCACAGATTCCCATTTCTTTTAGTAGCATCCGAGTTTTTCTACTTTGAGTGTTATTCTGATGTGGAGAATTACCTGATGCATCCCAGTATGGATTCAGTCTTAGATTGAAGTCTCCACCACATATCACTAAACCTTGGGCTTTAGTTATCATTAGGTCAAATACATTTTTATAAAATTTCCAGTTAGCCCCTGGAGGTGCATATACATTCAGCAGGGTGATATCTTCTCCCTCTAGCCGACCAAGTACCATGCTGAATCTCCCTTCTTTATCTTTGTGTTCTGATTTTTTTTTTCAAATATAATTTTGGTTGAGATCAATGTCGCTACCCTCCTCCTCCTCCCTGACATATGAAGATGAAGAGATCAGTTTAAACCCTTGTCTATTAAGTTTAGTGTGCTCCACGTCTGTTAGGTGGGTTTCCTGTAAAAATATTATTCCTGCTTTGTCTTTTTTCATTTTGCCTAGAATCTTGGATCTTTTAACTGGATTCAGGATCCCTTTTACATTATATGAGATTATTTTGGTTACACCCTGTTTCTCCATTGTGTTGTCTTATTTAGTATAACAGTGTGGTGGCCCTCTTTTATGCTACTCAGAAACTGAAAGAACATTAAGAACATAAAAAACATTAAGAACATAGTATATAAAACTTTAAAACAAAAAACTGACAAAAGATCTTCCTGAGCTGAGGTCTTTTTAGCGACCTTAGAAGAGCCTTGTTGGTGCGTTGGCTCTGAGGGAAATTCCTCAAACTCTGTTACGTGTTGAGGGCCCTGTCTTACCCCTGTAAGTTGTCCCATGTTTTTAACGTGAATTTCAGATCCCAATCCGAACTTGTAATAATTTTTTTTTTTTTTTTTTTTTTTTATGCCTATACCCTATGAAATTGTGCGCAACCTCCCACCACCATCACAGCAAACAATCACGTTAATACAGTATTTGTTAGTGTGGAGAGTTCATGTGGTTCATTGTCACATTTCTATTGTAACAAGTTTTGTTTTGTTTTTTTAAAGACTTATTTGTTTCTAATATTATGACTGTTCCATGAAATGTTTTACCACTTGATACTTGCTGATTCTCCATCTCCTTTAATGTTTGTTACCTTGTAGGAGGAGGGTTTGATGCGCAGATTGATTAAAAATATCGTTATTCCCTCCTGAAAACGCTCAGTTTTTCCTTATAGTCCTGGCGCTGGGTTTCCCACTGCTGGCCCGTGGATTTTGAGGGTCTCTCTGTGGACCACGTTTGAGCCTTGATTCTTTCGATCGGGTCTGCTGTGGGTTTATACACCGTTACCGGGAGCCCTCTTCTCGCCATATCCGTGGTTGCTTCTTCCTCCGAGTTGTAGAGACACGTCTCATCCCCGTAAAAAACCCACAGCTTCACCGGAAATGGAGTTTGAAAGCGCAGTTTCTTCTCTCGTAGTACCTTTTTAGCGTCGTTGTATTCCTGACGCTTTTTAAGGACCTCCGGGGCGCAGTCGTGCTCCACAAAAACTTTTCTTTCTTGGTGCATAAATCCTTTTTTCTGCCAAGCCAGTCTCAAAACCTCCTCCTTTGTTTTGAAGTTGGAGAACTTAACCACCACCGAACGTGGGGGCGCTTCCACCGACGGCCTTGGGGCTAATGAACGGTGCGCCCTTTCTATTTTCAAGTCGGTGGATTGGGGAGTTTCCAACTTCTCTCTCAGTATGGATTCCACGCATGCAGCCATTGTGGTGAAACCGTCCTCAACTCCTTCTTTCAGACCATGAATTCTTATGTTGTCTCTTCTTAGTCTTCCTTCTTGGTCGGTTAGCTTAGCCTCCAGTCTTGACTGTCGTTTGAGTAGTTCCAGCGTGGTTTCTTCCAGCCCTTTTATTCTTTCCTCTGCTTCCATGATTCGGTCCTCAGCCTGGTTCACTCTGCTGTTTGTCCTTTTTATTTCGTCTTTAATTTCACGAAATCCAGCCCAACACTCTCGGCGAAATTGTCTTAATTCTTGAAGTACCATTTTTAAGCTAACCGTGTTGCTAGCCTCATTCAGCTCCTCTGCTTCCGAGTGGTCATTGTCCTCCAGGTCAGATTCTCCTGCCGATGCGCATCTTGGCCTGGGAAATGTTGATCTCTTCTGTTTTCCTTTAGGCATAATGACTTTGTCTTTTGATTTTCACTCTTCCAAAAATCCGTTAAATCTGATTTTCAAGGTATTTTCACGGATCGGGTCTGGGAGCTTCAGCGTTAAGCTGCTATCACCATGGTGTCCAGACCGGAAGTCCGAAAGTAAATTTTGTATTCCATTTGGAAATCAAGGTCCCAGAGTCTGGAGGCAGAGTGGAGAGGCACAGAATTCAAGTTGTTTGAGGTCCAGTGTGAAGTTTCCACAGTCAGTGATGATTTGAGGAGTCATGTCATCTGCTGGTGTTCGTCCACTGTGTTTTATCAAGTCCAAAGTCAGTATAGTTGTTTACCAGGAAATTTTAGAGGACTTCATGCTTCCCTCTGCTGACAGGCTTTATGGAGATGCTGATTTCATTTTCCAGAAGGACTTGCCACCTGCCCACACTGCCAAAAGTCCCAAAACCTGGTTTAATGACCATCGTCTCACTTTGCTTTATTAGCCAGCAAACTCTCCTGACCTAAAATAGAGAATCCATGGAGTATTGTCAAGAGGAAGATGAGAGACACCAGACCCAACAATGCAGATGAGTTAAAGGCCATTATCAAAGCAACCCGGGCCTCCATAACACTTCAACAGCGCCACAGGTTGATCACCTTCATGCCACGCCACACTGATGCAGTAATTCATGCAAAAGGAGCCCCAACCAAGTATTGAGTGTGTACATGGACATACAGTACTTTTCAGTTGGTCAACATTTTTATTAAAAATCTATTTTTTAATTAATTTTGTGTAATATTCACATTTTTTGAGAAAGTGGATTTTGGGTTTTCATGAGCTATAAGCCATAATCATCTAAATTAAAAGAAACACTTGAAATATATCACTGTGTGTAATGAATTTATGAGTTTCATTTTTTGAATTGAATTACTGAAATAAATCAATTTTTTGATGACATTGTAATTTGAGATTCATCTGTATATCTTCAAAACTGAACAGCAAAATGTGTCTGAACACAATCGATGAGAGGAATAAATAGTGTAGTTACTGAATATATGTTTACGTTCAGGAACAACCGCTGTCTTGAAAGTTCAGCACGAGATCGACTTTTGACAGGAAGTGGTACCTGGTTATGTTAAAAAAAAAAAAAAAAAAAAAGTTGCACTGTCACCAACTGGCCCATCATAGTTATTACAAAATCTTTTTCACAGTTTCAGTGAGTGTCACTGTGTGTATTGTTTTTGTGTTTATCATGACAATAAAGCCTTATCTCGAAATTCTGGCAAATTAAAGTAGAGAAAATATGGCGATGCATTGATACAAGCCTTTAGTTCTACTTGATTTTGTCCAGGTGAGCTGAAAACCTCAGACAGACAGAGGCACACACACACAGTCGTGTTGATACACTATTGTATGCCTACGTTGCCTTATGCTGAGGCATAAAGAATGAAAGATCAGGTAAGGGATTCTGACGGATATTTACAAAATCAGACTGTCCAAATAATGTACATTGAGAAATTCTTGCCCCAGTGTAGGAACAGGCATAGGTGCAAGTTCACACCTTTTTAACTGCTGAAAGTTAGAAGGTTGCTGAAGTTGATAATATGCTACTGACTTCAGACCAGCTTTTTGCTGACCAAAAGTGGATTGGAATAAAATGCACCTTAATGTCAACGTGTTGGAGTTGGCGCCGAGCCTAAACCACTTTAAGTTGCCTCCTACAAGCACAAGTCATGCACACAGTCATTTCTTAATTAGGTAGTGAGGGTGCAAAGTGGAAAAGCAGACATTAACGCTGACAGAAACCAACGAAAGCACTGCCGCAAGGTGTAAAGCGTAGTGCAAATGCCTGCTTCAGACTGTCATAATAGGGCCTTTAGTCTTAAATGTCTTATCAGGTCATTGTACGGGGAGAGGTCCATTTATAATTGGTTAAGAAAGCTTTGTGCTGATGGTGCCATCAACATAAATTTATTGTCTTTGTTGTTCTTATCATTCATGAAGTGACAAGATATAGATTGGATGCTTTCAGAGAATCAAAGAAAATGGCTTACTTTTTAAATTTTGTCTCGACTAAACGTTGCTATTGTAACATCTTTCTCAGGTCTCTCTGTGTTGTGGTGGACAGTCTCAGCTGTACTGACGGCTCAATAAGTGCAGCAGCTCAGCGTTGGCTGGTTCGAGCTCTGTCTCTTAATGATGTAATTCGGATCCTGGAACCCATTCTCTTAATGCTGCTCCACCCCTCTACTCGGCGCTGCTCCATACAGAGCGTCAAACAAAATCTTGTTGCTGGTGAGTGTATTTCTCAGCATGTGGGGAAATTTCAGTTGGATTTTGTTTGGGTCATATACGTAATTTGTCTTGTGAGTGTTTTTGTTAAGCTGATATTAACTCTTTGTTTTTAGATAATATGAAAGTTTTAAACCGCAAAAGTCGAAGTTCGGCCAAAACTTATGGATCCTCTGCGGACACCATGGCAACAGGAATCACAACCTTAAATGTCCGGAACATTGTGGACCGGGAGACCCTGTGGGCAGAGTTGGATAATGAACCAGAGCCTGCAAATCCAACCGATGCTTTAGTGGCATCTAGGAGTGAAAGTGAAGAAACTGAAGAAGAGGAGCATAAAGATGAGGAGCCTGAGAGTGAACACACCGAGTCGGCTGACACTAGTGGAGCTCTGGTATCCACTGAGAGCTCATGCTCTGCTCCGTGCCCCAGCACTGAGGAAGGAGGCATGGTCAATGGGCTGCGGAGGGTGGAGTCCGGGCACACGCAGGCATCTGAGTCACTGTCTAGTGAAGATGAGGAGGAGTTGGAGCTGGAGGCAATGGCTAAGTCCCGCCTCTTAAAACAGGAACGCGAAAAGAGGGAGGCCATCGATTCTCTGTTCCGCCATGTCCTCCTGTATCCTGCGGCAGGCGGCTGGCGCCATCTGCTCCAAGGCTTGGCACTGTTAGACAGCCTGATGAGAAGCAGTGCTGAGTGTCCTCTGGCAGATGCCCTCTTCTCCACCTCACTGGATACTAGCTCTGCTGCACATTTAAATCTAGTGTCCAATCTCCTGCAACGCCACCAACAGGCTCAAGATGGTAAGAGCTTCTACGGCGGCCTGCTTTCCCCTTCCTCCTCACCCTCTGTGCCCCCATCACTGCTCATTGAACTGCTGGTTTCACTGTGCCTACGATTTCTGCGCTCTTATTACCCTTCCTATCTGAGCCTGAGTCCTCTTGATCTTCATGGTAACAGGGAAGTTCAGGAGAAGAGCGTGGAGGTTCTGACCCGGATAGTGAATCAGCTGTGCTGCATTGCACAAGGACAACAAGGCAATAATTTGGAACTCATCCGCAGACTCCTTTCAAGTTGTAAAGTGCAGCAATATGCTCTGCTCACACTTTCTGCATCTATGTATATCAGCCAGAGGGGATCAGAGAAGGAACAGTCTAAAGGTGTGGAGCTACTTGATGAGCAAGGCGACCTGTCGGAGGAGAGTCTGGTGAATTTTGGTTATGGAGGAGGGCAAGAACAATACCCCTTACAAATGGAATTACTCAAACTGCTCCAGGCTCTCATTGTCCTGGAATATCATGTGGGTCCTACCCCAGCAGCCGGGTCCAGTGGAACATCCGGGCAGCATGGGGAGTCTCGCGACTCCTCACCTGCCAACACCCCTCTTGCTCGTGAGTGGCAAACTGCTGTCCTTTTCCAACAGTCCATCAAGGCGGCCCAGTACGTCCAAAGCCATCCCATTACTGCCCAAGGTATGTTCGTCTCTGCCGCAGCCCGGGCTCTGCAGCCTCAGTACGGCTACACCATGCACCCCCACTGGGTGGCACTGCTGTGCTCCTCTCTGCCTTATTTGGGCCGTTCTTTGGGCATTATTGTGACTCCACTCATCAGCCAGATATGCAGAAATTTGGATGAACTTGTCAAGCTGTATGAGCATGATGGAGGAAAAACGAGCCAAAGGTAACCTCAATGCACTGTTTTCCACATTCACTCTTAGACCAGTAGGCCATCTTGGAAATAGTTCTTTAGTTGTTATTTTTTGCCAGATTTTTATACTTCTACGATTTAGGTGTATTCTTTCACTCTCGTGCATGCACGCGCGCGCACACACACACACACACACACACACACACACACACACATGTGTATATATATATATATATATATATATATATATATATATATATATATATATATATATATATATATATATATATATATATATATATATATATATATATATATATATATACGTATATATATATATATATCCATCCAGCCATCCACCTTCTTCCGCTTAATCCTTTTCGGGTCACGGGGGTGCTGGAGCCTATCCCAGCATCTTTGGGCAAGAGGCAGGGTACACCCTGGACAGATCGCCAGTCCATCACAGGGCCAACACAGAGAGACAGACAACCATTTACTCTCACATTCATACCTAAGGACAATTTAGAATCCCCAGTTTGATACCAATTAACCTAACATATATATACCTGTATATACACACACACTATAATACCGACCACTTTGGAGGAGGCTCTTTAAGGTCATGCCTAAACCATGAACAGTCATAGTCGTGTCAACTGACTGCATTATGATATACTAGTGCATACCCATAGAGGGGATGCATTGGAACAGAATTCTTGCCAGTTACAGGACAGTTGGTATAGCAACACAGCACGAAGTGGCAATCACATGTGACGGCTTTTGTATGCAGCAAAACATAAAAATCACACAAAGTATGCCCTGCCACCTGGGGCTGTTTGCCCCTGCTTGTTACTTCTTCTCCTGCCTGTCACTGTTCTGTGTTATGTTGCTTACCTGTGTCTATATACAGTATACGTATATGTCTTGTAGGGAGTCATGTGCTAGTCATGTGCTCTGTCTATGTGCCGTCATATAGACATCATCTGGTGGGTCTTCTTCTTCTTCGTTCAGACCACTGAAGGGTCTCCTCCTGTCTCTGACGGCTGTGTTGTTCACAGTCATGCCTGCAGCGTACTGCTGGAACCTGAAGTGTTTCGTGTTCACGGCATCCTTTCTGATGTGCAGCAGTTCTCATTCTATTGCTCTCCATCTGGTGGGTCTTCTTCTTCTTCGTTCAGACCACTGGTTGAGGGATGGGTGCATCGTAATTCTAGTTCATGGGCACGATCCTGAAAAAGTGGCTTTCGACCCTGTTCAGGAAGGCCCGTGCATGCCCGTAGAAACCAAGAAACCAGAGCACTCGGAGAAAATCAGCGCTGTGCTTGGCATTTTACACATTTGTAGTGTAGACTGGCATTCGTCAAGGAGATCATAGGCCGTCCTATGATGTCCTAGAAACATGCTTTAAAGTCTGTCGTACCCTATGCTGGTGAAGGGTGTCCTCCTGTCTCAGACGGGTGCGATGTACTGCTGGAACCTCAGGTGTTTCACCTTCATGGCATGATCCTGTCCACGATGTTCAGGCAGAGATCATAGGCCGTCCTATGATGTCCTATGAACATGACAGACACACACACACACACACACACAGAGGCAGACACACACACAGAGCTTTTGCTTTTACAGAGTGACATCATAAAGACACATTTGTCTATGTGTCCTATGATGCCTGAGTTCAAAGACACATGGTCTATATGACATCATAAAGACACATTTGTCTGTGTCCTATGATGCCTGAGTTCATAGGACGTCCTATGATGTTCAGGCAGAGATCATAGGCCGTCCTGTGATGTTGTGTGTATGTGTGTGTGTGTCACTCTATTAAAGCAAGAAATCTGTGTGTGTGTGTGTGTGTGTGTGTGTGTCACTCTATTAAAGCAAAAAATATGTGTGTGTGTGTCACGTTTGTAGGACATCATAGGACAGTCTATGATCTCTGCCTGAACATCATAGGACGTCCTATGATCTCAGGCATCATAGGACTTGCAGACTCGCAATGCCTATATGACGGCACATAGACAAATGTGTCTTTATGATGTCATATAGGACTCTCGTGGGATGCCTATATGACGGCACATAGACAAATGTCTTTATGATGCCATATAGGACTCTCATGCGACGCATATATGACGGCACAGAGACAAATGTGTCTTTATGTCATATAGGACTCTCATGTCTTTATGATGTCATATACAGTGAGCCCACGCCCAAAAACCTTTTTTTGCTCAAATCTATTTTCATGATCCTGTCCATGAACTGGAATTACAACGCACCTATCCCCTCAACCAGTGGTCTATCATAGGACTCGCGGATTCGTGATGCCTATATGACGGCACATAGGAAAATGTGTCTTTATGATGTCATGTAGGACTCTCATGCGATGCGTATATGATGGCACAGAGACAAAGGTATCTTTATGATGTCATATAGGTTGTATATGTGTATGTATATATACACTATAATATCAACGACTTTGGAGGAGGCTGTTTAAGGCCGTGCCTAAACCATGAACAGTCATAGTCGTGTCGACTGACTGCATTATGATATACAGTATACTGTATATATCATATTTGTGCCAACACTGACTGGTATTTGGAATTAGTCATAATTCCCTCCACCTTGACTAAGGCCCCAGTTCTAGCTAAAGAAAAACGGCCCCAAAGCATGATACTGCCACCACCATGCTTCACTGTAGGTATGGTGTTCATTGTGGTGACGAGCAGTGTTCAGTTCAATTCAACTTTATTTATATAGCGCCATTTCACAACAACAGTCATCTCATAGCACTTTCAACTGTAGGGGAAACCCCCATAATTGCAGAAAGACCCCAGCAATCAGGTGATCCCCTGTGAGCAAGCGCTTGGTGATGGTGGAGAAGAAAAACTCCCTTTTAACAGGAAGAAGCCTCCAGCAGAACCAGGCTCAGGGAGGGGCAGTCATCTGCTGCGACTGGCTGGGGGGTGAGGGGATAGAGAAGAAGAAGAAAAGAACAGACCTGTAGAGAGCAAACAGCATGACGAGGACTCGATCTATGGGAGAGAACAAACAGATGTTAATGACCAGCAAAAATATTTCATTGAGAGTGAAGAAAGGAGTGAAGCCCAGTACATTGTTGGAGGTCCCCTGGCTGTCTAAACCTATTGGCAACATAACTAAGGGAGGGTTCAGGTGCACATGATCCCTCCCTAATTGTAAGTTATATCAAAGAGGAAGGTTTTAACCCTATTCTTAAAAACAGAGATCGAGTCTGACTCCCGAATCCAAATTGGCAGCTGGTTCCACAGGAGAGAAACTTGGTAACTGAAGGCTCTGCTTTCCATTGTACTTTTGGAGATTCTAGGTATTACAAGTAATCCAGCATTTTGGGAGCGAAGTGCTCTGTTAGGGTAATAGGGTAGTATCAGATCATTTAAATAAAAAGGGGCCTGATTGCTTAGAGCTTTGAAAGTGAGAAGAAGGATTTTAAACTTAATTCTAAACTCTATGGGAAGCCAATGAAGGGAGGCCAGAACTGGAGAGACATGATCTCTCTTTCTAGTGCCTGTTAAAACTCTTGTTGCAGCATTTTGGATCAGCTGAAGACTTTTTTAAAGATGTTTTAGGATAACCTGATAATAAAGAGCTATAATAATCTAATCTAGCGCTAACAAAAGCGTGGATCAGTTTCTCAGCATCACTCTGAGACAAGATACTCCTAATCTTGGCAATATTACGCAATATTGCCAAGGCGGGGGGGGGGGGGGGCGCTGGAGCCTATCCCAGCATCTTTTGGGCGAGAGAGGCAGGGTACACCAAAAACAGATCTTGATCAAAAATAACTCCAAGGTTCCTCACAGAACTATTGAGAGAAAGAGTAACCACATCCAAACTAAAAGTTTGATTTGGAAAGGTATTTCTAAGTTTTTTTTTGGCCAACTAGAATGACTTGTCTTATGTGAATTTAATAGCAGGAAATTACAAGCCATCTAAGCTTTGATTTCCTTAAGACAGGCCTCTAATGGATGCCCAAATACATCCAGCTGGCCCGTCGCATCCACGGAGAGAGAGCTTAGACTTTCTGCTGCACATCCACCAACCACAATGCTCTGCACTGTGTGTCTATATATATATATATATATATATATATATATATATATATACACTACCGTTCAAAAGTTTGGGGTCACTTAGAAATTTCCTTACTTTTGAAAGAAAAGCACTTTTTTTCAATGAAGATAACTTTAAACTAATCAGAAATACACTCTATACATTGCTAATGTGGTAAATGACTATTCTAGCTGCAAATGTCTGGTTTTTGGTGCAATATCTAGATAGGTGTATAGAGGCCCATTTCCAGCAACTATCACTCCAGTGTTCTAATGGTGCAGTGTGTTTGCTCATTGCATCAGAAGGCTAATGGATGATTAGAAAACCCTTGTACAATCATGTTAGGTCTGCAATGCTGTAATTGCTGCAAATGGAGGATTCTTTGACGAAAGCAAAGTTTGAAGGAAAAAAATTATTATTTCAAATACAGATCATTATTCTAACCTTGTCAACGTCTTGACTATATTTTCTATTCATTTTACAACTCATGGTGGTAAATAAGTGTGACTTTTCATGGAAAACACAAAATAATTGTCTGGGTGACCCCAAACTTTTGAATGGTAGTGTGTATGTATATGTATATATATATATATATATATATATATATATATATATATATATATATATATATATATATATATATACAGTATATACTGTATACGTATATTAATATGTACATATGTATACTAGCTGCTCTTCTTTTTTCTTGCCTTCTGATTGTTGCTCTAAGTGTTGCTATCCCTGTGCTGTTGCAGTCCTGGAATTTCCCCATTGTGGGACTAATAAAGGCTTATCTTATCTTAATTTGGCTAATTGACTACCATCATCTGGCTTCATTGACGGGTATAATTTTGTGTCATCTGCATAACATTGAAAATGTATACAGTGCTTTCTAATGATGTTGCCTAGCGGAAGCATATATTGTGGAGAAAAAGGAATGGGCGAAGGCAACGAGCTGGATGACACAAGGCTTTATTTTTCTTCAACAACATACAGCAAACACACTTCATAGCTCTGCTCAGCTATTGTGCTATCCAGGTCCCTGTACATTCCTCTTTTATACTTTGTTGCATGGACAAATATGGCACATTAGCATTCAGATTGTCAGACAATGCACATCATTAACATAACATACACAGGCGCCGCTTTAACACCTTATTCTCTCCGCAGCTCCTGGTTACTCTTCCTCTTCCTGGGAGGTGTATATACTAACTGTCTCATTTGATACCTCCCGGAGACACTTCCTCCTTCAGTCACAATTCTCCCCTCCACCCTTTGTCTCTCTGAGTCTGAGGAAACCCTACAGCTGTGCCCCCCACACAGCCCCCCCCCCCGAACACCCAGAAGGTGCTCTAACCCCCCCCCCCCCCGGTCCTTTGGGCTCAAGTCGGTGCCCATAGCGGCTGCAGCGGGGTTTTGTCGATCCAGTAGAACCGTCCTGCTGGTGAAGTGTATTGGAGGACATGTCAGTCTGTGGAGGGAATGGAGGAGAATGGGGAAAACACCTTGTGCTTCGCCCCAGGCTCCTGCACGTTGAACGGTCCGTTGTACAGTGGGCGCAGCGGGATCCTGTGCACATTGTGCCTGACGGAAACAAAACCGGCATTCTGCAGGCTTTCTGGGATGAAGGTGTGGGGAAACCAATGGTGGACCAGCCCGGTGCGTTCAAAGCCTCCAGGCTGTGCAAAAATTGTGTGGGCGGATCCATCTCGAGTGTGGGATTTTCGGGAAAAAACTCACCGGGATCCACGGCAGCTGAGGAAAAAACATAAGCTCTGTCAGGAAAACTGCCAAATCTTCTTTAGGTGCGGGTGCAGTCCTAAACGATCCAGGGAATGCGGTTGGCCCAATTCCCCAGGGATGTGCAACGGCTGAGAAACAAATATAAGTCCTTTCGGTGAGGCTGCCCGACTCCTTTAGGTACGTAGCGCAGGCCTAAAGGATCCAGGGGAGGTGATCGGCCCTATTCCCCGGGTATTTGTAGCAGCTGAGGACAATGTATAAGTTCTTGGAGCCGGCTTGTCCCTGGTCCGTGGCGCGTGCGTCCGGCGCAGCAACCACGTCGCAGCATTTTGTGTCATCCATAGTTATCCCCGTAATCCCACGGAGCGCGCACGGGGCTTCTGTACACTTGAAACCCTGCTGTCGGGAGGTGAAGCCAGGGTCTGGGAGCTTGACTGAAACAGCGCAGGCGGCACTGATTTTCTCCCTCCAGGCTCTGGGGCGATGCTCGGCTTGCTATCCATGGTGCGATTTGGGTCCCAGTGTGGCTCGCTCTCCCTGGCCCTTCAGGTCACCAGTGTGGAGGAAGGAATAGGCGAATGCTGTCTATGGTACATCGGGTTCACCAGTGTACCATAGAGTTCAGCTCAGCTGCAGTGTACCATCGGGTTCACCAAGGGATAGGCGCTCCATGGCACGTCTAGGGTCACCACTGTGGAGAAAAAGGAATGGGCAAAGGCAACAAGCTGGATGACACAAGGCTTTATTTTTCTCCAACAACATACAGCAAACACGCCTCATAGCTCTGTTGAGCTATTGCGCCATCAAGGTCCCTGTACATTCCTCTTTTATACTTTGTTGCATGGACAAAGAGAATGTGTGGCACATTAGCATTCAGATTGTCAGACAATGCACATCATTAACATAACATACACAGGCGCCGCTTTAATACCTTATTCTCTCCGCAGCTCCCGGTTACTCTTCCTCTCCCCAGGAGGTGTATAGACTAACTGTCTCGTTTGATACCTCCCGGAGACACTTACTCCTTCAGTGACAATTCTCCTCTCCACCCTTTGTCTGTCTGGGTGTGAGGAAACCCTACAACTGTGCCCCCCACAATATAAACTAAAAAGAATAGGGACTAGCACAGATCCCTGTGGAACTCCGGGACTGAGCTTTGAGTTGGAAGAAAACTCGTTATTGACATGAACAAACTGGAACCTATCAGATAAATAAGATTTAAACCACTGCAACACAGTGTTGTGTTTGCACCAAATATACCTTTTAGAATTATGGCCAGAAAGTTCAGTCTTGGTTTCATTGGACCATAACACATTTTCCCACATGCATTTGGGAGATTTCAAATATGTTTTTGCAAAATGTAGCCGGGCTTGGATGTTTTGCCACTCTAGACGGGAGATTGTTGTCACATGTACTAAAAAGCCAGTACTTGCCAGAAATTCCTGCAGCTCCTTCAATGTTGCTGTCGGCTTCTTGGCAGCCTCCCTCACCAGTTTTCTTCTCGTCTCTTCATCAATTTTGGAGGGACGTCCAGTTCTTGGTAATGTCACTGTTGTGCCATATTTTCTCCATTTGATGATGACTGTCTTCACTGTGTTCCATGGTATATTTATTGCCCTGGAAATTCTTTTGTACCCTTTTGCTGACTGATACCTTTGAACAATGAGATCCCTCTGATGCTTTGGAGGTTCTCTGCAGACCATGGCGTGTGCTGTAAGATGCAACTACAAAAATGTCAGGAAAAGTCTATTACAACAGCTGAACTTTATTTGGGGTTAATCAGAGGCACTTTAAATGGTGGCAGGTGTGTGATGACTCCCATTTAACATGAGTTTGAATGTAACTGGTTAATTCTGAACACAGCCACGTCCCCAGTTATAACAGGGTGTGCATATTTATGCAAACAGGTTATTGTACTTTTTTTATTTTTCCCCTTAAAAGATTTCAGTTTGTTTTTCAGCTGGGTTGTACAGGTTATAGGTCACATTAATGGTGAAAAAGTTTTGAAATGATTTATCTTGGTCTCATTTTTTTTTACATTACAAAAACCTGGCATTTGAACAGGGGTGTGTAGACTTTTTATATCCACTGTATGTATGTATAATGTGCATATGTGTGTGTGTGTGTGTGTGTGTGTGTGTGTGTGTGTGTGTGTGTGTGTGTGTGTGTGTGTGTGTGTGTGTGTGTAGATAGATATAAAAATATGCCACACCCACCAACTCTCAACACACTGTATTTTGGACAAGCAGGCAATCTGAAGATAATCAATATACTTTCTAAACTGAAGCTCTAAAAGTCCAGTACGAGATTAATATGGATTGTTTTAAACTATGAAAAATGGAAGGTACTTGAGTACCAGAAAAAATACATACTGTGTATATTTAGCTAAAAATTGGCATAAAGGACCATTTTGTTTATGTTTGGAGTTGTATGTCACATGATTGGATCCTTATTATGAAGTGTACTATGAATTTAATATTTTCCTTTATATTTTCATCAGTCTAAGTGCTCGGAGGGAGAACATCGCCCCAGATTACCCCCTGACTCTGTTAGAAGGCCTGACCATCATCACACACTACTGTCTACTGGACAACAAAAGGGTAGGAATGTAACACACACAAAACTACAGACTGGCACCTCTTTCACCTGTGGTCATCTTCTGATTGTTTCTTTCTCTCCTTGCATCAGTCCCTTGTTGCGTGTGATCCCTTGGATGTCCGTAATGCACGCAATGCTGTGATCGATGCGCTGCCGCACATGCTCGGTAGTATGGCGTTGTTATGGGGGGTGGTCATGAAGGAAGACGTTCAGAGGCGTACAACTGACTCCATCCCGAGTGGCAGACGTTCTTCTACCTCAATCTATTTCAGATGCACCAAGGTGTGTGTGTGTGTGTGTGTGTGTGTGTGTGTGTGTGTGTGTGTGTGGTGCATGCACAAGATGCTTATTTGTATACTTTGTTTTACAATGCAAATTAACATTTTGAAAGTGCTTTTAAAACTGCATCTTTGAATTTGCAACATTTTCTTCTATTAAACCATTCCAGTGCATTCTTGATAAAAATCTATTTCTGTTCTTGGGATTTTTTTAGGTGTTGCGACAGCGTATATTGGACTTCCTGCTCCCTCTGACGGGGCAATATGGCATCCAGTTTATGGCTTCACTCGCAGTTGTGTGGAACAACAGAAAAAGTAAAAGGAGACATAGAAACAAAGTAAGAACTGTGCAGCCAAAGAGGTCACTGACTGGCTGTGAAGCGTCTGTTAGCAATCTCACTTTGTTCTCTTCTTTAGGGTTTACCTGTCGCTAATGAGTCCTGTTTGACCATCGTGGAGCTGGTGAAATCTCTGATCACTCTGCCCACTGACATAGTCCTTCATTTGATTAAAGAGGTAGTAAAGAAACCATACCAGATTAAAGGAGAACAGGTACTGTGTATAGCCACTGACACATGCAAAGAGTTGTAAGATTTGTTAATAATTCTGGAGATTTGTCAGTTTAATGTTTTTCTCTCCAACAGAAGCAGATGCTTGTTGATATCCCCATGTTGCAGTTCAGCTATGCCTACATCCAGGGGTAAGTGGGGAAAAATATAATGCAAGTCCCAAAGTAAGGTTTACTGATGTTATATAATAAATGACTCCATTTCAAAAAATATTTGGTCCTGTATGCAGTGTTTCAGCTCAGGCCCTTCAGGAAAATGTCACCCCTCTCCTCAGTCTACTGCGGGAATCTGTTCAGCTCAACCTGGCCCCACCCGGACACTTCCTTCTGCTGAGGTTGGTTCTAATGTTTGGTCAGATCAGTTGCAGGGCAACATACAGTGCATCCGGAAAGTATTCACCGCGTGTCACTTTTTCCACATTTTGTTATGTTACAGCCTTATTCCAGAATGGATTAAATTCATTTTTTCCCTCAAAATTCTACATACAATACCCTGTAATGACAATGTGAAAAAAGTTTGTTTTGTTTTTTTAGATTTTTGCAAATTTATAAAAAATAAAAAAATAAGAAATCACATGCACATAAATATTCACAGCCTTTGCTCAGTACTTTGTTGATGCACCTTTGGCAGCAATTACAGCCTCAAGTCTTTTGGAATATGATGCCACAAGCGTGGCACTCCTATCTGTGGGAAGTTTGGCCCATTCCTCTTTGCAGCACCTCTCAAGCGCAATCAGGTTGGATGGGAAGCGTCAGTGCACAGCCATTTTCAGATCTCTCCAAAGATGTTCAATTGGATTTAAGTTTGGCCTCTGGCTGGGCCACTCAAGGACATTCACAGAGTTGTCCTGAAGCCACTCCTTTGATATCTTGGCTGTGTGCTTAGGGTCGTTGTCCTGCTGAAAGATGAACCATCGCCCCAGTCTGAGGTCAAGAGTGCTCCGAAGGTTTTCATCCAGGATGTGTCTGTACATTGCTGCATTCATTTTTCCCTATATCCTGACTAGTCTCCCAGTTCCTGCCGGTGGAAAAACATCCCCACAGCATGATGCTACCACCCCAGTTGGCATGGTTAAGAGCAGTGCCTGGTTTCCTCCAAACATGACACCTGGCATTCACACGGAAGAGTTCAGTCTTTGTCTCATCAGACCAGAGAATTTTGTTTCTCATGGTCTGAGAGTCTTTCAGGTGCCTTTTGGCAAACTCCAGGCAGGCTGCCATGAGCCTTTTACTAAGGAGTGGCTTCCTTCTGGCCACTCTACCATACAGGCCTGATTTGTAGATTTCTGCAGAGATGGTTGTCCTTCTGGAAGGTTCTCCTCTCTCCACAGAGGAACACTGGAGCTCTGACCGAGTGACCATTGGGTTCTTGGTCACCTCCCTGCATAAGGCCCTTCTCCCCTGATCGCTCAGTTTAGACGGCCGGACAGTTCTAGGAAGAGTCCTGGTGGTTCGGAACATCTTCCGTTTACGGATGGTGTAGGCCGTGAGCAGCTCCCTCAAAATGTGGCTAGAAAATGATTTTCGTGGCACCCAACTGGGAACTACGGGATCTTTGATGATTTCTATGTAAAAAAAAAAACTGCTGAATCCGAAAATCGATGTTCCCACTGTCAAAGGTGTGGATAGCTATGTCAAATTTGCATAAATCCAAGATGGCTGCCACAACTAACCAAGGGAATGAATGGCCTAACATTTCAACCAGTCTACCTAGAAACACATTTGAGGCCTCTTTTTCGGATAATGTTGAACTGAGGAATCGATTTCTGAGTTCGACTGTTTGATTGAGGGTCAAAGAACCACACTAATTTGCATAAATCCAAGATGGCTGCCATGGATGGACTAACTTTTTAGCCATTCTATCTAGAATCACGTTGGAGACGTCCTTTTCGGCTAATGTTTTTTTTTTTTTTTTTTTTTCCACAATATCTTTATTGAACCTTTTTTTTTTTAACAAACATGATACAAACAATCAAACACTAACACTAAAGTACTACAAAAAAAAAAAATGCACTAAAAACACCAACAACCACCAACAAAATCAAGTCTTCAACAATGCTCCTCTGTTTAGTCTAGACAATCCAATACATAAGTATACATATTATGTTCACCAGTTTGGAATTTACAAGGTCCACACACATCATTCACCTTCTTCTTCAAGAGTTATGTTTAAATTTTTTACATAATCAATAAAAGGTCTCCATATATTCTCAAACACAATTTCCTTTGATTTCAGTATATATGTTATTCTTTCTAATGGAAGGTTTGTTAACATCTGTCTTAACCACTGAGTCACATCTGGTCTATGAGTCTTTTTCCATAATAGTGCAATACATTTTTTGGCATTAAGCAAACTGAGGTCTATGAATGTTCTTTCACTTTTATTAAAATTATGCTTTTCTGGGTACAGACCCAACAAAAACAGTTTAGGATTCAATATGATTTGTTTTGAGATTATTTTTTCAATTGTTACCCTCACCTCTTCCCAAAACATTCTTATTAATCTACATTCCCATAAACAATGAAATAGGGTTCCTTTACTTTCCATGCATTTTGTGCATGTATCTGGTATATTTTTGTTATATCTATTTAACTCCTCCAGTGTAACATACATCCGCATTAACCATTTGAAATGTATCAATTTAAGGCGTGCATTTATTGATTTGGTTTGAGCTTCTGTACAAGCCAATTCCCATTGTTCCTCTGAAATTTCAATTTGCAGATCTTCTTTCCAGTAGTTTAATCTTTTCAGTGAATTTTCACTTGAAGATAGTGTCAATGAGTTATAAAACTCTGAAATAATACCCTTTCTTTTACTATCTTTCATCATCATTTTTTCCAAGGATGAATAAATAGGTCGAGTGAGAGCTTTATTTTAATTTGATCGAATAAAGTTTCTAAGTTGAAGATATTTAAAAAAATGTGTTCTATTGAGATTAAATTTGATCCTCAGCTCTTCAAAAGACATTATGTTATCTGCACATGGCAAATATAAATCCTGAATCTTTTGTATCCCTTTTAAATTCCATACTTTAAATACAGCGTCCGCTCTCCCTGGTTTAAAATATTGATTACCCCATATTGGACTAAATTGTGACAATAACTGTGGTTCTTTTAAATAGTTTTTAGCTTCACACCATATTTTGATCATATGCTTTACAAATGGATTTTTAACTTGTTTTTGTAATTTTTTTGCCGAATCTGAGTATATGAATATGGGAAGAGGTAAAGGTAAATTGTATGATTCCATTTCAGTCCAGTGAGGGAGATCATTTGATGAAAAATAATATGTCATAGACCTCAGTTGTGCCGACCAATAATACAACATAAAATTTGGACATTTCAGACCTCCACGATCAAATGGTAAATATAATAAAGACAAACGTAATCTAGCCCTCCTGTTGTTCCATATAAATTCCACTAACTTTTTTTTTATTCTTGAGAATAGATCTAAAGGTGGTGATAAGGGAATGTATTGAAATAAATAAAGTATTTTAGGTAAAATATTACTTTTAAGTATATTGATTCTCCCGATCATCGACATTGGTAGTGACATCCATCTCTGAGTTAACTCATTGATATCTGACATTAAGGCTTCATAGTTGACACTGGCGACTGATTCTAGCTTAGGCACAATTTGGATTCCTAAATATTTAAACTGATTTACAACATTGAATTGATTTACCTCAGGGGCTGGGTAATTTCTCTGGGTCTCATTTAGCATTAATATTGAAGATTTAGTTTTATTTATTTTATATCCTGATATTTCCCCAAAATTCTTTATTAAATTCAACAAGGTTGGAATTGATTTTTTTAGATTCGACATAAACAAAATTATATCATCGGCGTACAGGGAGATTTTATGTTCTGTTGGTCCAACTTTAATTCCATATATTTGTGAATGTAAACGTATCGCTATCGCTAAAGGTTCAATTGCCATAGTAAACAGTAAAGGTGAAAGTGGACAGCCTTGTCGACATCCTCTATTGATTTTTATTGGTTTTGAAATATTGTTATTTGTTAGGATTTCTGCTGTAGCATTATTGTATATTATTTGAACCCATTTTATGAAATTATTTCCAAGTCCAAACCTTTGTAGGACTTCAAAAAGAAAGGGCCATTCAACTCTATCAAAGGCCTTTTCGGCGTCCAATGATAGGAGAGCTGTATCCGGTGCTTCTTTATTAAAATAGATAATATTAAATAGTCTTCTTACATTATGGAAGCCTTGTCTACCCTTTATAAAGCCATTCTGATCTCGATTAATAATATTTGGTAAAATTTCTTGTATTCGTCTTGCTAAAATTTTACAGATTATCTTAAGGTCGGCGTTTAATAGGCTTATTGGTCTCATATTTTCACATTTATTAGAGGGCTTACCTGGTTTTGGCAGCAGTATAATTAAGGCATTATTTATGTATGATGGTAAATTATTATTTTGAAATGCTTCTAAAACCATTTCCAAAAAAGGTTTTATTAATTTATTCTTAAATTTTTTATAAAGGTCAACTGGGAGACCATCTGGTCCTGCACTTTTTCCTGATTTCATATTATCAATGGCTAGCCCTACTTCTTCTTGACTAATTTTAGACTCCAATATCTCCCTGTTTTCATTTGGAATACACGGTATAGATAGTTCGTTCAAAAACCCATTTAGTTTTGTTAAATCAGGTTCATTTTTGGTATCATATAATTTTTCATAGTAATCTCTAAAGGCTCTATTAATTTCTAAAGGATCTATAACTACCTGTCCGTTACTTATAATACTGGTAATTGATGTTTTAATTTCTAATTGTTTAATCTGCCATGCTAATAATTTTCCTGATTTTTCACCTTGTTCATAAAAAGATTGTTTCAATCTTAGAAGACTCGAGGCAGCTCTATTCGCTGATTTTTTGTCGTATTCAGCTCTCAAAATCAGTAATTCATTCTCCAACCTTGGGTCACTTCCTGCATACACTTTTTCCTGAAGACTTTTTATTTTATGTTCCAATTGGGCTCTCTCCTCTCGAGTCTTCTTAGATTTTGATCCTGTATAACTAATAATATGTCCCCTAATAAAAGCTTTGAAAGCCTCCCACTTTACACATGCTGATGTTTGTGTAGTATTGATGTCAAAGAACTCGTCTATCTGTTTTTCTATATACTTGACAAATTCCTCATCCTGAAGCCATTTATGCTGAAATTGCCATCTACCTGATTCCTTTGTCAATTTTTTATCTACATACAGTATATTAGACAACAGGGTGCATGATCAGAGATCACGATGTTATCATAAAAGCAGTTTTGAATCTTGGACCTTAATTCTGTGGAAATCAAAAAATAATCAATACGTGAGAATGTCTTGTAGGTACTGGAATAACAAGAATAGGCTTTAACTTGTGGTTTCATTTCTCTCCATATATCTAACAATCTCAATTCTTTCATAAAATGATTAATAGTCATCCTACATCCAATGTGCGTACAATCCAGTCCTGTTGATCTATCTATACCTGGATTCAATGTACAATTAAAATCCCCTGCTATTATATGTTGCCCTGTAAGTGATGATAAGATGAGAAATAAATTAGCAAAGAACTTCTGATCATCTATATTGGGACCATATAAGTTCACAAGATTTATATTTTCTAATAGCAAAGAACCTTGAATGATTACATATCTTCCAAATTTGTCTCCAATTACATTTTTCACTTGAAAAGGAACTGATTTATGTATGAGAGTCATAACTCCCCTGGCTCGGGATGAAAATGAAGAGGTGAATACACTTCCTTGCCATCTACTCCTAATTCTTTTAACATCCTCCTCTATTAGATGAGTTTCTTGTAAAAACACAATTTTTGAACCCATGTCTTTTATTTTATTCATAACTTGTTTAAGTTTTTTTAAATTTTGTAGACCTCTGCAATTCCATGAAGTTAAATTAAGATTAACACTTTGGTTTATGATCAATAGAGAGTTTGGGATTACCTTGCAGTGTAAACATGCTCATACAGAGAAGCAAAAACATGAGTGGTTGAACATTCATCCTACAAACTACACACAAACAAATTTCCCCTTCCCACACTTGTGGCAAACCCCCCAAAATCAAAAAAAAAATTCTGTCTCCCGATATAGCCATCGACCGTTCCACACCCACGGGGAACAGCCTAAGCCACTCCTTCTTCATCCTCCCAATCACCCTAACTCTACTGCTTTTAATGACGTAACATTAACTCTCCTCTGTAGTTTTCCAACTTAACTCCAAAATTTTTAACAACTTTGTACATCATAGTTTTTTTTTTTGTTTGTTTTGTTTTTGTTTTGTTTTTTTAATATATAATACAATCTATATTTTGTAAATTTACTATTTACTTCAAGTCAGTCAGATGCCTGTGCAAATGCTTAATTATTCTACCTTATATTTTGTTCATGCTTAGCTCCCACCAGTCTCTTCTTCTTCTTTGATCTTCTTGATGAACTCCTGCGCCTCCTCTGGGGTCTTGAAGATGTGGGTTCTGCCCTCATACGTGGTCAGCAGTCTCGCAGGATAGATTACACCATGACGAATCCCAAGGTTGCGCAGCTCCTTACGTACGGGATCAAACTGCTTCCTCAATTGCTGGATTCCTGTGGCCAAATCTGGGTAGAACCGCACCTGCTGGTCCTGGTGTTTAATCTCTCCTTTAGCTCGTGCAGCGTTGAAGATCTTCATCCTGTCTCTGTTGCTAAGAAACTTCATAATTAAGGTCCTCGGCGGTCCCTTATCTCTCCGTGGGCCAATACGATGTGCTTTTTCCAGAACCACTGCTGATTGCAACTCCTCGCTGCCCAGCACCTCCGGAATCCACTTTTCCAGAAAGGAACATACGTCCCGACCTTCTGATTCCTCTGGAAGACCCACCAGCCTCAAGTTATTCTGTCTCGACCGAGATTCCAAATCCAAAATATTATCTTCCAGAGATTTTTTTTTTTTTTCCAAAGTGCGCACCTTTAATTGAAGACGGGTGACGTCATCTTCAGCACTAGCGAGACGGAGCTCCATCTGCGCCGTTCGTTCTACACAGTCACCCAATTCCTTTCTTATTCCTTCCAACGCTGTCATAATCCCATCAAATCTAGAGGAAAAGTCCGCTCTCATTGAACTCATGGCAGCCATCAGCGCATCTGCGCCTCCCCCCGCAGACATCGCACCGTTGCCAGCCTCCTCCGCCATATATGGAGTTTTATTTGCTGCGTCACAGACCTGAAAGTCCGTTAATTTGGACTGTTTCGGCGGCTCGCTTTTTCCTTTTCCTGGTTTTCCAGCCTTAGGCTTCGCCGACATATCCTCACCCAAACGCTGGGATACGTTCTGTCCCAAATGAGAGAGTTATTTGCCGATTTTTTTTCTCCAGGAGCAGAGCAGAGCGAGACACGTCCGTCCTACGTGGCAGCCATAACCGGAAGTGCTTTTTCGGCTAATGTTAACCAGAGGAATTGATTTCCGAGGTCATTAGTGTGACTGAGGGTCAAAGAACCCCGCTAATTTGCATAAATCCAAGATGGCCACCATGGGCGGCTTCAGCCATCACCCATTTCGGATAACTCACATGGAATTGTATAGTAGAAGGAGTCTTTGTCTAATTTGACCTTGTTGTTATATCATACAGTTTCTTTTAACCTGTAATGTACTATCCAAAATAAATAAAATTCATTCATTCATTCATTCATGGCCACCATGGGTGTGGATGGACTATATTTTGAACCACTCTACCTATAATCACATTTGAGACGTCTTTTTCGGATAATGTTGACCCAAGGAATCGATTTCTGAGGTCAGATATGTGATTGAGGGCTCCACTAATTTTCATAAATCCAAGATGGCTGCCATGAATGGCCTAACTTTTTTATCAGTACAACTAGAATCACGTTTGAGACATCATTTTCCGATAATGTTATGCCCAGGAATCGATTTCTGAGGTCACTTTTGTGATTGAGGCTCAAAGAACTCCACTCATTTGCATAAATCCATGGCCCTTCTCTGAGCGTTTCCTTCTTGCAGATGATGCAGATGTTTGGCAACACATTGCTTGACCTTGCAGATGCTTGGCTGATGGTTGCTGCAGCATGGTGAGATCGCAGTCGCTTTTTAGGAGATGGTGTTGGGGGATTAAGTTCTGGTCCGCTTTGCTCCTGAGGCTCAGGAATGTGGGCTTCGGCCAGTCGTTTTTTACGAGCTTCAGCACGTTCCACTCTTGTTTTGTCCGTAAAACGGCTATAGCACACACGATGGTAGCCAAATGTTGGATCAAGATTGTTTAGATCTGAAAACATATTATATGGACCATAGGGTATTACAGTGATCCCTCGCTACTTTGCGTTTCACCTTTCGCGCCCTCAGTGCATCGCGGATTTTTCAAAAATATTCATTAAAAATTCAAAATTGAGAAAAAATGGCACGAAAGTTGCCCGGGCGCTAGCAGAAGGCAGGGAGAGTACATTAGAACATCAGGTATCAACACGGAGAGCCCGCACAACTCAAAATCCACCTCTCTGACCACCGCTCCACTCCTCTCCGCCCACCTCTTCACCGCTCGGGAATCTCGCAAGCTGATTGGTCGAGACGTTTTACCTCGCAAGCTGATTGGCCGAGACGTTTTACCCAGCTTCTCTCCCTGCAGAGCGCCCATACCCAGCGAAGGAAGACCGCATTCATTGTTCTTTATCGCTCGTGTTGCTTAGTGGCACTTTTCACTGTTCTCTTGTGCCTTTTTGTGCAAAATAGTGCTTGTGATGCCCTTGGGGGGGGGGGGTGACGCTACTTCGCGGTTTTTCACTTTTCGCGGTCGGTTCTGGTCCCCATTAAACGCGATAAGTGAGGGATCACTGTATAACATTAGGCCTACCTTGTACCCATATAGATATAAAACATATATAGATTGCAGATAATTTTCACATTAACAGTGAGCTTATAATAGAGCCCTTGTGCAACCTAGTCACTGCTCAATGTAAACTTGCAAAATGGCAAGCACAGACCGTGTGCCCATATTTATTGAGAGCATAAAGTATACAGGCGACTGCTGCTGCCATGAGTTTAACCTTTCTTGGGTGACACATCACAAACATATGGGCTTTCCTTAACAGGCCATTTTCCATCCGCCTAAGGCTTGATAGTATGGGTGTGACTATGTGCAAACTATATAAATGTATGCCCAAACTTGTTCCTCCCTCACCTACTAGTACACTGCACCCCTTGGGCTTGGGCTGAGAAGTACATCCAACCCTCAGACTCAGAGTTAAGCTCATTGGGATTGCTACCCTTTTCCCATTTGAGCTACTTTGTGGTAGTGGTATATTTTGACTATAATTCAGGCCCAGGGTGGGTTCTGGGGATAGATGCATCATCAGAGTGAGTCGATCTGCATCATCTAGATCTATACTAGGACTATGTTACCTGGCACCCAGAGTCCCTTGGTTATTAGCCTCCACACCCCCAGATCGGCCTACTCGGAGTCTTAGACCAGGACTAGGTCATCCTGTGAGCGGTTGACAAAGGTTTTAGACATCTAGGGTTCCATTTTAGTTCATATTTAGAGTTACAAATGATCGGAGCCAAACGACTCCAGGGCACACGCAGTACAACCATAAACAATGGCTGCCACTCACCTTTCTCGAACAAGTCGCGACGTTGTTCTGCTACTTTCTGTTGGGGTTCGTCAAGTACAAGCCATTTTTGGGCACACTCACGTACTTTTGCCCACGATGCTTCAGTAAAACGAGTGATACTGCCCGAAAACTTATCAGAAATGTGAATAACACAGGAGAGGCTTTCAGCGCACGCTACCCCTGTGGGCACTGCCATTTTGTTGTCACATAACCAAAGGGACGACGCTGATTGGTTAAAACGTCTCGGACTGGGCCATGTTTAAGGTAGCCAGACAATTATTACCGACTGACTTCAATCGCATTTTTCATACAGCTATCCACACCTTTGGAAGTGGGAACATCAATATTATGTCTTACAATAATGTAATCTTAATTTAGAAACACTAAAATTTTAGTTCCCCGTTGGGTGCCACGAAACTGAATGAAAAGTGGCAGCTGCTCACGGCCTAATGGAGGCCCCTGTGCTCATTGGGACCTTCAAAGCAGCAGAAATTTTTTTGTACCCTTCACCTGATTTGGGCCTCGAGACAATCCTGTCTTGGAGGTCTACAGACAATTCCTTTGACTTCATGCTTGGTTTGTGCTCTGACATGCACTGTCAACTGTGGGACCTTATATAGACAGGTGTGTGCCTTTCCAAATCATGTCCAATCAACTGGGTTTACCACAGGTGGACTCCAATTAAGCTGTAGAAACATCTCAAGGATGATCAGTGGAAAGAGGATGCACCTGAGCTCCATTTTGAGCTTCATGGCAAAGGCTGTGAATACATACACACATACATGTGATTTCTTAGTTTTTATTTTTAATAAATTTGCAAAAATCTCAAAAAAAATTCACGTTGTCATTATGGGGTATTGTGTGTAGAATTTTGAGAGAAAAAATGAATTTAATCCATTTTGGAATAAAGCTGTAACATAAAATGTGGAGGGCTGTGAATACTTTCTGAATGCACTGCATTTTGTTGGTCCCTGTTTTGAAGATATTTTGGACAGAAATCACATGAAAATATGCTAGTTGTACAAGAAAAAAGTCCCTGTTAGATGAAATAATCTTAGTTAAATTTAAGTCATGACTCAGTAACGACTATAATGGGCATACAGTGGTGTGAAAAAGTGTTTGCTTCCTTCCAGACTTCTTATTTTTGTGTATGTTTGTCACACTTAAATGTTTCAGATCATCAAACAAATTTAACCCATAAGAACCCACGGTGACACCAGTGTAACAAGGGTTAGGGTTAGGGTTAGCCCCCAAATAGGCAGTGTTATTTATTTTGATGCAGTTGGCATGTTTTGTGACGCAAAGCAAAACTGAAGAAGAATTTTATGTTAAACCTTGCTATTAAAGTCACATGTCTCCTGCCCAACCAGGCGAAAAAAGACATTGGACCTGTGCTATGGATCCATTGAGAGGGCCTACTGTATAAATCACTTCCCCTTCCTCTTTTAGGATCCTCAGATCACAACTGTGTACATTTGCTGCCCACATATAAAACTGCTCTCAGAAGAGGCAAGGTGGAGACCAGAGACATAGATGTGTGGACAGAGGAGTCAGTGCACTGCCTCCAGGAATGCTTTAGCTGTATGGACTGGGAGGTGTTCACACTGTCCTGCGGGGATGATTTGGACTCTTTGGTAGACGTCACATGCTCATACATGGCTTTCTGTAAAAATATGATCGTTCCACGTAAACGTGTCAAAATATATCCCAACAACAAGCCATGGGTTACAAAATCAGTTAAATCCTGCTTACAGAGGAAAGCACTTGCCTTTAAACAGGGGTCTGTTTCTGAGCTACAGGTTGCCACAAAAGAGCTGAAGTCCAAAATTTTAAGAGCAAAACAAAATTATAAATCAGAATTGGAAAGCAAGATGGCAACAAAGAAACTTGGTTCAGCCTGGGCCAGTATGAAAACTATTGCAGGCCTTCAGAGCACAGAGCGCAGTAATCGTGTGTTTTTAGATGGTTTTAATTCAAACACAGAGCTGGCTAATGCTCTTAATTGTTTTTATGGTCGTTTTGATTCCTCTGATTTTAGCACAGAAACCCAAGATTTGAAACAGAAACTCAAAGACAATCAGCACTTTAATATTGAGGTGCAGGATATTAAAAGGGAGTTCTGCGCTGTAAAAGTGAACAAAAGTCAGGGCCCTGATAATATATGTGGGCGCTTGGTAAAGTCCTGTGCACATGAACTGAGTCCTGTATTTCATTACATTTTCAATAAGTCCTTACAGACACAACATGTGCCTAAGATCTGGAAAGATGCTGTGGTTGTTCCCGTTCCAAAATCCAGCTGTCCTAAAACGGTAAATGACTTTAGACCAGTTGCTTTGACTTCAATTTTAATGAAAATTTTTGAAAAATTGGTCAGATCTGAGGTCCTAAAGCAGACTGAACATGCATTGAATCCTTTGCAGTTTGCATATAGCCCTCACAAAGGAGTGGAGGACGCCACTGTCACGCTGTTTAACATGCTTTTCAAACATCTGGATTTTAATGGGACACACCCCAGGCTTTTATTTGTGGACTTTTCCTCCGCCTTTAATACAATCCAACCTCATATTTTAGTTGAAAGGCTCCTGCAACAATTTGATTTGAGCAATAATCTGGTGGGTTGGATTCTGGATTTCTTAACCAACAGGATACAGAGAGTA
Organism: Pholidichthys leucotaenia; assembly: GCA_020510985.1. Taxonomy (NCBI): domain Eukaryota; kingdom Metazoa; phylum Chordata; class Actinopteri; order Cichliformes; family Pholidichthyidae; genus Pholidichthys; species Pholidichthys leucotaenia. The sequence goes on from CM035843.1 coordinate 67,272,824, forward strand.
AGGGTCAATGGTACATTGTTTGACCAAAAGTGCTCTTCTACTGGCTCTCCTCAGGGGTGTGTGTTGTCACCACTACTCTTCATCCTGTACACAAATATGTGTCAGAGCAGACATGACAACAGACACATTATAAAGTATGCTGATGGTTCAGTTATTGTCAGTCTCCTCCAGGATGGTGAGAGTGGCCACGGCTCAGTAGTTGATGATTTTGTTCACTGGTGTGAGGACTCCTACCTGCAGCTGAATACTACAAAAACTAAAGATATGATTATTGACTTTAGGAGGAAAACTCCCAGACACAAAGTCACCGTACTAAAAGGCCAGACCACTGAATGTGTACAATCCTACAAATATCTTGGGATGATTATTGATAGTAATTTAAAGTTTGAAGAGAACTGTGAAAGGGTGTGCAAAAAGGGTCAGCAACATTTGCATTGTTTAAGGAAACTTGCATGCTTCCAAATTGACCGAACCATAATGACAATGTTTTATCGGGCTTTTATTGAATCTGTTTTATCCTTTTCTTTAGTGTCATGGTTTGGTCAGATAAAACTGAAACAGAGGAAATCCTTGGATCAGGTAGTTAGATGGTCCAGTCGTTTGCTTGGTGAGTCACAGCTGAGCCTGACATCCCTGTACACCAGACAGGTACAGAGGATTGCTACCTCCATTTTAAATGATGACTCCCACCCTTTGCACTGCCACTTTCAGCTTCTTCCCTCAAGACGGAGGTTTGCTGTCCCTAAAAGTAAAACCCAGCGCTACAAAAACAGCTTTGTTCCTGCTACTGTCAAAGAGCTGAACAAGTTGTAACAATATATTGCACATAATTTAGGTACCTATTTATTAACTCCATTTTATATTTACTTATTTTTGTAGGATGTTACTTGGATTCTAAATATTTTATTGAGTTTTAGACCTTTGAGTTTTTAACCTCTTTGACTAGTCTTTAACTTTTTAATATGACCCTTCTCTCTTATCTCTGGTTTTTCTCTCATCTCGTTGTCTTTATATCCTGATTGATGGAGCCTTGAGTATTTTATCATGTTTATAGTCAGCTTTATGTGTGCCTGTGTTTGTGTTTATGTTGAATGTAATTGTGGTTTGTAAATATGGATGTCACCAGACTGCAAAACAAATCTACCTACGGGTACAAATAAAGTAACCTGAACCTGAACCTGAACAGCTTTGATATATGTTGTGGAAATGCAAATAAAAAGGCAATTTTATGTTACCGAGCAGTAAAAACTGTCAGGTTTACTTATCTTCAAATAGGGAATACGTTTACCACTAACGCCCAATGTAACATATATGTAACAACACAGATCTTTGGTATTAAAAAGTGTTATTCTGAAAAAAACACCAGAAATGTGTTCTATGTGGTCCACTTGGTCTGTGGTATATCACACATAATTTTCCTTTAACCACTTGCACTCCGGGCAATTTTCCTAAAAATGCCCAAAAATAACGTGCCCAAAGTAAATCGAAAGCTGTTATTCAACCCTTTGCAGCATCTTCATGGGGTTGGTCTCATTTAACAGAAAACACTTTGAATTTGTTGGCAAAAAAAACATAATCTCTCTACGTACTCCGGCCACTGAGTTACAGTCATCTAAACATACTGAACTTGAAGAAAAAAAAATTGGACACAGTGTTTTTTTGGATACAAATGCTTGTAAATAACACACAGCAGCCCGATCTGGCTGGAAAATGCAACAGAAATGTAGAACCAAGTGTTATCCAGCTGAGATCCACATTTGGTAACAATACCACCAAAAATGAATATTTTACACAGCTTTGTTCTCAGGCTGTTCCCAGGCGTTATGGAACTGTGCCAAATTGTGCCAAATGGCACAGTTTGGAAAAACGTCTGTAACTTTTGAATAATTCAATGTAGAATCTTCATTTTAGGCTCTAATGAAAGGTCACACTCAGGGCTGTGTCTGTGTGTGTGTGTGTGGGCGGGGGGGTCGTCCCCCCCCCCCGCTACCAAGGACCAAATTCGGCCCTCGCTACATGACGGAATACACTCTTTTTTTTTTTTTTTTCCTTGCATGTTTTCACAGCGGCTCCCCCCCCCTCGCTACTGTGTGTGTGTGTGTGGGGGGGGAACCGTGAACGGACCGTGAACGCCCCCCCCCCTCGCTACAGAAGAGGGCCATCGCTATATGATGGAATAGACTGATATGCTTCCCCCCCGCGGACCAGGGAGCGTTCGGACCGTGCCCCCCCCCCCCCGCTCCTTCTGCAGCGGGGGGGGGGGCGTTCACGGTCCGAACACGGCAAATGAACCGTTTATCGCGGCGCACGCACTTCGTATTTCGTGCGCAGTACAGCTGTAATTTACCGATCGGTCAAAAGTCATTTTTGGATTACAGTTTTCAGGGATAAATAATAATTTAGCTTATAACACCTTACCTCTTCAAAGCAGCAGAGTCGTGGCGAACAGCTCTTCCCACGCGTCAGACGAACGCGACGCTGCTCCGCTCGTGGATCCCGATCAATGTAATTCCATTATTGCCGTTTTGGCGAATGATTTACGACTTTTGTCGTCGGCCTCCGTCTATTCTGCTGGAATGAGTGCAGGTCCCACTTGTGGGTGTTCTCCATGCTGCTGGGTGAGCCTGGGTCTGTAGTAGATTCGTACAGAGTCCTTCTGCAGCAGTAAATATCGCTTCACCCAGCCAGAATTTCTGTGCTTCAATTGGCTCCTGCGTTCACAGTAGGCGGGTCCTCCTTCCTAGATTTTCATTCATTGGTTCTTCAAGGTTTCAGAAACCCAATTCAAGGCTCTTATTAGTCGAATGAGAGGTCAATCAGATGAACTAATCTGTTCGCGGCTGGTGGCGCAGTGGTTAGCACTGCGGCAGCACAGTTTACCCTTGGCCGGGGGATTGTGGGGATCGTGGGATCGTGGGTTCGATCCCAGCCCCCGACCAACAGTGATCTGTGTGGAGTTTGCATGTTCTCCCCGTGTTGTGTGGGTTTACTCCGGGATTTCTCCGGTTTCCTCCCACATGCCAAAAACATGCATGTTAGGTTAATTGGCTGTTCTAAATTGTCCCTAGATATCTGTTTCCTATAGGCCCTTAGAATAGAGGGTTAGTATTAATGAAAGCGCTTTGAGTGGTCTTTGTGACTAGAAAAGCGCTATATAAGTGCAGGTTAGTTAGTTAGTTAGTTAGTCTCTGCAGTTTTTTTTTGAGTGGCGCTTGGACGCTACTACATCACCATCACCACCATCATGCGTCATGCGCACGAGGGCGCACGAGCGCGCTCTCGCGCGCCCTCGTGCGTCATAGGACGCAGAGACTTGCCCGCCCGCGGAACAACGGAGCGCAAGTGGTTTTAAGGAAAAATGGATCTGGGTTCTTATGGGTTAAATATTAGACAAAGATAACACAAGTAAACACAATATGCAGTTTTTAAATGAAGGTGTTTATGATTAAGGGGAAAAAAAAAACCCTACATGGCCCTGTGTGAAAAAGTGATTGCCCCCTAAACCTAATAACTGGTTGGGCCACCCTTAGCAGCAAAGACTGCAATCAAGCATTTGCGATAATTGGTAATGAGTCTTTTACAGCGCTGTGGAGGAATTTTGACCCACTCATCTTTGCAGAACTGTTATAATTCAGCCACACTGGAGGGTTTTCGAGCATGAACCACCTTTTTAGCGTCATGCCACAGCATTTCAATCGGATTCAGGTCAGGACTTTGATTAGGCCACTCCACACTCTTCATTTGGTTTTTCTTAAGCCATTCGGAGGTGGACTTGCTGGTGTGTTTTGGATCATTGTCCTGCTTCAGAACCCAAGTCACAAACAGATGGCCGGACATTCTCCTTCAGGACTTTTTGGTAGACAGCAGAATTTATGGTTCCATTTACCACAGCAGGTCTTCCAGGTCCTGAAGCAGCAAAACAGCCCCAGACCCATCACACTACCACCACCATATTTTACTGTGGGTATGATGTTCCTTTTCTGAAATGCTGTGTTACTTTTACGCCAGATGTAATGGGACACACACCTTCCAAAAAGTTCAACTTTTGTCTCATCAGTCCACAGAGTATTTTCCCAAAGGTCTTGGGGATCATCAAGATGTTTTCTGGCAAAACTGAGACAAGCCTTTATGTTCTTTTTGCTCAGCAGTGGTTTTTCATCTTGGAGCTCTGCCATGCAGGCCATTTTTGCCTGCTTTCTTATGGTGGAGTCATGAACACTGACCTTAACTGAGGCAAGTGAGGCCTGCAGTTCTTTGGATGTTGTTGTGGGGTCTTTTGTAACCTCTTGGATGAGTTGTCGCTGTGCTCTTGGGGTAATTTTGGTCAGCCGGCCATTCCTGGGAAGGTTCACCACTGTTTCATGTTTTTGCCATTTGTGGATAATGGCTCTCACTGTGGTTCGCTGGAGTCCCAAAGCTTTAGAAAAGGCTAGAAAATTGAACTCAGCTTTCAAAGATGTGATGAGCCACAGTTAATTTATGTTTTAACAGGGGGGCAATCACTTTTTCACACAGGGCCAGGTAGGTTTGGATTTTTATTTTTTTTTACCCTTAATGATAAACACCTTCAATTAAAAATTGTCTGATATTTAAATTTGTTTGATGATCTGAAACATTTAAGTGTGACAAACATACAAAAAAAAGAGAAATCAGGAAGGGGGCAAACACTTTTTCACACCAGTGTAATTGATTTATATTTTACTTTTACAGTACAATCATGTTTTCTTTTTTTGAATGTAATGTTCAGTAACAGATTCTGTCTTGCAGGATTCTGAACGACTTTGTCAACAGGCTCCCCAACATTGACAGTAAGAAAGACACAAAGGATCTCCAGGTGAGATTTGTGTTTTCTTTTTGCAGATGTCACATTAATAAGTTGTTAACAGATAGGTTGGTAAGATGCTACACTGTCATGCAGGAGGTGACTCAGCGGATCCTAGAGGCGGTAGGTGGGATTGCAGGATCCTCTCTCGAGCATACCAGCTGGCTCAGCCGCAGCCTGGAAGTCAAAGTTCAGCCCCAGGTCTGCCCAGAAGCAGCCGAACCAGATGATGGCGACGTGGATGGAGAGCACTGCGGTAAAATTTCTCTGACAAATGCATTTATTTCAGATGCAATCCCTAATCTGTGGGTAAAAAATATAACTGTGGCATCAATGCAACTCAAAATCAGATGGCTCTAGAATAGATTTTGGGCTATATGAAAACAACATAGTCCTCAGTCTTGTTTAAGGCACGGGATGCATTTATGGACATGTCCAAGTTCATTTTGCTATTACAGAAGCACAAAAACTAATTTTACACAGGACTTAATGTGCAAAGAGACTGGTCTAATTATTCAGAGGTGTGTTTTGGATAATCCAGTCCAAAGCCTTCCTGCCCATCCTTTTAATGCACAGAGGTTCATAATCAAAGGTGAACTCTGATCAGGATGGCTTGTTTTGTGTTGGCCAAAGGGTGTGCACATAAGTAAAAATGCACACAATGGACCACTTGCACAATGTAGAGTGACATACTTATGCATTCCAGAACCACAGCAGTTCCGGTTCCATTATATTTGCCCATTCGCTGGTACTTTCTCATCAATAAATCAGTTTTATCACTTTCATTTATCACTGTAAATATTGTAACTGGTGTACAGGTAGATCGTTTTTTCTTTATAAAGTTTGTGTTTCACATTTTGATCGTTTTTGTAACCATACTGTGCCATTTAATAGTTTGCCCAGTTAGCTTAGCATAGCGCAGCTATCGCGTTATGTCTCTACCATTCCAAATGCCACTGCATGGGCTGTAAAACTCACCGAAACATATGTTTGACTCCCAGTTGTTACGTGGCTTGTATTAATATTACTTTGTGTATGTAGAATCCCTCGGTTATTGCTGTTACCATTACTGTTATTGATATTAGCCTAGTTAGCTTCCAGTTGCTAGTGTATTATTTATTCTCGAAATAAACTTCGAATCACTCCTAATAAAATTGCATAGACTCAAATGAACGTGAATGAGCTTGTGCAAAGACTTTGCACAATACATGTCCATTACACCGGTCCATTAAAATCCATGCGCCTACATGAATGGAGAAGATCGAAGATGACTTTGACTGAACCGGAGCACCTGGAGAAAATCAGCACTTTGCTTGGCATTTTACACATTTGTAGTGTAGACTGGCATTCGTCAAAGTTATACATTTGCCGTCATGTAGGCATGGCGAGTCGTCCTTTGATGCTTGAGTTCATAGGACGCGCTGTGATGATGAGGCAGAGATCATAGGCCATCCTATGATGTCCTAGAAACGTGCTTTAAAGTCTGTCGTACCCTATGCTGGTGAAGGGTGTCCTTTTGTGTCAGACAGGTGCGATGTACTGCTGGAACCTCAGGTGTTTCATCTTCATGGCATCTTTTCTGACGTGCAGCAGTTGTCATTCTATTGCTGTCTATTTGGTTCTTCTTCTTCTTCTTCTTCTTCTTCTTCTGGTGGACATACCTTCCAAGATCGCCAGCTTCAGGCTTCAAACTGCACAACGACTCCTTTACGGATGCGGACCCTGCTGGATGGACACTGTTAAGCTGCTTTTGAGGAGAGTTGGTCGCTTGGGCTATGATAAGCAGCTCTTCCTCGTGACACCTGAGGAGGTGGACCTTACTGGACTATCTGCTTTTTACACGTCCATTTTGCATGCATGGCGAGTCTTCAACGTGGCCCGCTTCCGTGATGAGGAGCTGGGCATGTGGCTGTTTGAAGAACCACTGTTTTTCAATCGATTCATCGCAGCAGAGGTGCTGCAGTCTGCCAGTCTGCGGAGTTGTTTGCAGGAGGCACGCTGTACCAAGCTGGGTCATCTTATGAGGATGTCGACCACATCGATGGAGACACTGAGGCGGAGTGCAAAAATTACATCTGTCAGACTGCTGCAAAGGGTGGTGGAGGACGTGTGCGCCGCCCTGCCGCAGCCGCTTCAAGCGTTTGCGACAAACCGCACTCTTTCCAATCAATGGGATGGCGACACTGCTTCCACCTTTCCTGCAATTTCCATAACTCCGGATGTGGGGGAGTGGCAGGGAGGAGAGGATCACCTACTGACCTTCAGGATTCCTCGCCTGGGCAAGTTCCAGTTTGTCGGGACAAGGGCGGTGTATCACATCTGTGTGAAGGTTCTGAATCTGCGCTCTCTGAAGGATGTCACGGAGTCGAGGTGGGCAGGTTGTTTGGGGCCAGGGGTCTCCCCAAAAGGCAGCTGGCGGTGCATGTACAAGCAACCTATTGAGAAACGCACAACAGATCTCCAGTGGAGGATTGTGCATGGGGCAATAGCCACAAATAAATACAGGGCACACCTTGATCCGACTGTGGGGGGGGAATGTTTGTTTTGTTCCCAAGTTGAGACCCTCGACCATTTGTTTGTCCACTGTTTTCGTTTATCTGGACTTTTTGACATTTTGCACGGGTGGTTTCGGGCTTTGGGTGAACGATTCTCTTTTGGTCTGTTCATTTACGGTCCGAAGTACAAAGTGGCAAGGAAGGCTTCCCACACTTTGATGAACTTCCTATCTGGGACTGCTAAGCTTGCCATCTGGCTGACGAGGAAAAATCGGGCAAGCAATGCTGGCAATGTGGATCCTGTGTCCGCTTTCAATGTCTTGTTGACAGTCAGACTCCGGGTAGAGTTCTCTTACTATCAAATGGTAGACAATCTGGAGGCGTTCATCAATAGATGGGCTGTAGGGAATGTTTTGTGTTCAGTGGGTCAGGGGGATGAGTTATGTTTGCACTTTTGAGATGTGACACACTTGGACAACTGATATTGGTCTTTGTGCAATTTTGAAATGTGCAATAAAGCCGTTTTTAAAAGTCAAAAGTCTTCTTCTTCTTCTTCTTCTTCCTCTTCTTCTTCCTCTTCTTCTTCTTCTTCTTCTTCTTCTTCTTCTTCTTTGACATCACTGGTTGAGGGATAGGTGCATCGTAATTCCAGTTCATGGACAGGATCATGAAAATAGATCTAAGCAAAAAGAGGCTTTCCGGCATGGACTCACTGTATATGACATCATAAAGACATGAAGGCGGCCTTGATGTATATGACATCATAAAAATATGTTGCCTGATGTCCATCACTGTATATGACATCATAAAGACATGAAGGTAGGCTTGAGGCATCGCAAGTCGTCCTATGATGCCTGAGTTCATGGTCTATATGACATCATAAAGACACATTTGTCTATGTGTCCTATGATGCCTGAGTTCAAAGACACATGGTCTATATGACATCATAAAGACACATTTGTCTATGTGTCCTATGATGCCTGAGTTCATAGGACGTCCTATGATGTTCAGGCAGAGATCATAGGCCGTCCTATGATGTCCTATGAACGTGACAGACACACACACACACGGATTTCTTGCTTTTATAGAGTGATATGTGGACAGAATGTCACAGCAGAGAGGGTTGTAGTTAAAAAATCTTCAGACTGACAAGTCATGCTGCTGCTGCCGTTCATTCTGGAATGGAATGGGAATGATCAAAAACCGGCTCAGTGTAGACACTTAACCATGGTCTGTGTCCAAATCAGATCAGAGGGTGCACCAGCTGAGGCACCTCCTACCTTAACAACTCGTCTAAATGTGCATTCTGTGCTGAAAAAGTAAAACGCACATACTCCCTGTTCATTCATTCATTCCCCTAAAAGATAATACCTCTTCTATACTCATAAGTCCACTAGTACATAACCGTGCATACCCGTCCATGCCTGTAGAAATCAAGTATAAGCAAGTATTTCTGCATGCCTGTCGCCAAAGGGTCTCCTCGTTCAGACCACTGGTTGAGGGATAGGTGCATTGTAATTCCAGTTCATGGACAGGATCGTGAAAATAGATCTGAGCAAAAAGTGGCTTTCGACCCTGTTCAAGAAGACTTGTGCATGCCCGAAGAAACCAAGAAACCAGGGCAACCGGAGGCTTCGAATGGGTGTGTCGAAAGTGCTGTGTCCTAGTCGCAATCAGGTGATGAGTATCTCTTCTTTGGTGAGTGATGGTGTATCTGACATCATAAAGACATCAAGGCAGGCCTTGTGAGTGATGGTCTATATGACATCATAAAGACATCAAGGCAGGCATCCTAGGACATCATGCCTACATCATAGGTAGCCAGACCTATTGTCTATATAACGACATCGCGAGAACCAAGAAACCAGAGCTCCCAGAGGCTTTGAATGGGTGTGGTTTAAAGTGCTGTGTCCTATTTGTAATCGGGTGATGAGTACGTCTTGTTTGGTGAGTGATGGTGTATATGACATAAAGACATCAAGGCAGGCATCGTGAGTGATGGTCTAAATGACATCATAAAGACATCATGGCAGGCATCCTAGGACATCATGCCTACATTATAGGTAGCCAGTCCTATTGTCTATGTGACGGCATCGTCCTATTGTCTATATGACGGCCTCGCGAGTCCTATGTTCCCTGACATCGAAGGATCATCATAGGACATCATGCTGACATCATAGGCCGTCCTATGATGCCCTATGATCATGACACACTGAGATTTCCTGAATTTATAGATAAGATTATAGATAGACTAGTCCTAGGGACCTGCTCCGATTGAACTCATTTTTACATGGCAGCATCTATAGGCATTGGCCATTAAAAGTTATCCAATTTTAAGTCAAAATCTCAAAAGGTGTGGCCAAGGCGCCATAGCGAAGTTTGACTCCTCCCCTTAAGACATCAAGCAGCTGTAACTCAGGCAAAACTTGTCCGATGTAAGCCAAATTTTCTATGATGGAAAATAGTCCCGCTCCAAACGTGTCTACTTTGATAAACTGGAAAAGATATGTGCCCCCCACCCCAAATTTTTGTGGGCGGGGCCAAACGTACAAGGTCTATGGAGAGTGGAGACCGTAAACTTTGCCATAGAGACAAAAAATTTGGTTGAGGTGTGCATCACTTCAAGACATGCAAAAAATATAATTGTGGCCCATACCCACCGCCAACAGGAAGGCCGCCATCTTGCCTCAAAGTCGCCCCACCTCCAATTCGGCAAAAACGCACCCCGCAAGCAGCTGTAACTCGAGCAAAACTTGTCCGATGTCTGATGGAGAGCAATAGAATGAGCAGAACTGCTGCACGTCAGAAAAGATGCCATGAACATGAAACACCTCAGGTTCCAGCAGTACGCCGCAGGCATGACTGTGAACAACACAGCCGTCTGAGACAGGAGGAGACCCTTCAGCAACGGGCATGCAGAAATACTTGCTTATACTTGGTTTCTACGGGCATGGACAGGTATGCACGGGTATGTACTAGTTTACTTAATTTCAGCTCTGAAAGCTGTACCATCCATCCATCCATCTTCTTCCACTAGAATTCAAATCATGGCCTGCAGCGTGGATAGGTAAATGTCACCGTTACTATGCTTCCACATAGTTGTATTATTCTCTGCTGATGTGTCAAGGCAAAGGTAAAAGATCCCGAAAGTGAGCTTGTAGTGTGAAGTCAGGTGGAGCTTCCATGAAAAAATAAAAACTGCCAAGCTAATTAAGGAGTCGGGCCTAATTAATATCTGCTTTACATGTGTAGTAGCTGAATGCTTGTCTTATTCAGTGAGAGGCTATGATAGCGTCATCATATGTACATTGTATTCATTTTTAATTTTTTGAGAATTTAAGTCTTTGCCATATTTAATGAGTAACAATAACTTAAGAAGTCATTTCTGTCTTGATTGTCACATGTCCACGAGTTGCTCCCGCTTAAAATAGTGGCCATAGGTCCAAATGTGATCTACTTGATGAAAAAAATCTACTTTATTTGCTCCTTATCAGAATCAGCAGCTCAAGCTAGCACCATGGTCTCCTCCTGTGCCCCATCAGTTTACAGCGTGCAGGCTCTTGTTCTGCTCGCTGAGGTAGGGTGTTGTTTATTTTTTATTTTTCACTAAGTAGTTGACTTTTATGTGTGTGCGCCAATGATCCTATTTAAAACTCTTTCACACTGTATAGATCCTGGCGCCCCTTCTGGACATGGTATATCGCAGTGATGAGAAGGAGAAAGCCGTGCCGCTCATCTCACGCCTCATGTACTACGTTTTCCCTTACCTGAAGAACCACAGGTAATATTGGTTGCAGGAGTTTCTTTCACTTTTATGCTTACAACTTTGGCTTCTCGGGAGTTAATACAGTCCTCTTTCACTACTGTAGTGCCTATAACATGCCCAGCTTTGAAGCAGGGGCTCAGCTGCTGAGAAGCCTGAGTGGGTATGCTTATACCAGAAGGGCCTGGAGGAAAGAGGTCTTTGAGCTGTTCATGGAACCCCTCTTCTTCACCATGGATGCCTCCTGTGCACACAAGTTAGTATGGTTGTGTGTCGGATGTGAATACCTATAATCACTACATGCTACTGGATGCTGGACGACCTTATTGTGTGCCAAATTAAATGCCCATCATGTCACCCATGGCACAAGTTTAAATATGTATCAGTGGCTTTAGTTGTTAATGTGTAATGTTGCATTAAGGGATAATGCTTATTATAGGTAAATTTAATTAACGTCATATAAATTTGGGGAACCAGCTTCCTTTTAGAAGCAAACGAAGAACACCACTTGAGGTGTTTCGGGCATGTGCCACTGGGAGGAGACTCCGGGGCAGGCCCAGGACTCGCTGGAGAGACTACGTCTCCCAGCTGGTCTGGGAACATCTTGGTATCCTCTCTGAAGAGCAGGAGCAGGTGGCCAGGGAGAGGGAAGTCTGGGCTTCTCTGCTTGAGCTGCTGCCTCCGCGAGACCTCTGGAAAAGCAGTAGAGGATGGATGGATGGATGGATGGATGGGGGAAAAATTATGAATTCTCAAGGATTAATACTGAGTGGTTAATAATCAAAGTTTATCAACAATGATCAGTCTGTTATCACAGAGTCCGTAAGCATTTACCTGTGAAATTCTGTTGGCATAAAACCACACAAAGTATGCTGAACAGTTTAATGAAAAGCCATTAGGAATAAACATACATCCAGGTGACTTTGAGAAATGAAATGCAAAATCAGGCCAATCTTACAGACAAACTTCCTGAGAGGATAAAACAATTTTAACCGTCATATGTGAAACCATAGGATTAACCAGAAACTTTCTATGATTGTAAAGTTGTGAAACAACCAGAAAAAAATTATATATCTTAATAGTAATGAAAAGGAATTATGAAAAATGTTTACACAAGAACAATTTATTCCAGTGTTACTCTAAAAAGAAAATGAAAGCTATTGAAAAAGATAACAGGATAATGAGTTTTAATAAAGCTTGGCTGTCTTCAATTTATGGAGATTAGAAATGAAATATTATTATGAAATAATTAAGATTTAAATGAACATCAGACCGTGAGCACAACAGACAAAAATCAGACACATCTTACTTTGGTAAGACGCCTTACTATTTTACTCTTGAGAAATTTTCCAATATCACTTCTTAATTGGTCCAAAAAATGTTAAATAATTTGCTGTTGTTAGGCACCCATGCATGTGTGGCAGTATGGACTAGAGAATTCTCTTCTGTTGAGGGGTCATAAAAAGGGGTGATCTGTCAGCACATTGGAATGTGCGTCTGTTTAATTTCATGTTCATCTGGATACCTTCTTGGACAAAAACAAAGCTGTAAATTTGTCCATTATGGCCTTATTTGATGAGAGTTGCTGGTTGAGGGTCAATGAGGAGATATCCACAGTTGGTACTTGGATCTAAACAGTTTTTCCTCATTAAAAAGAAGATGAAATACAGTGCTCTGTAGCCAGTATTGTTACAGCAATTTGAAATGATAAATGACTTGTTCATTGGCCCATTAGCTGAAAAAACATGACTAACAAAATCAGCTATATGTATTAATTGTTCTCCAACCATTCTCACTTATATTAAATACTCTCTGCAGCGTTTTTTGTGAATTAAAGAACATGCTGGAGCTCATAAATGCATGACTTTATATCAAATTATGTAACCTTACACAAAGACATGCTTTAAACTGACTACTGTAGGTACACAACTTTATATTCGAAGGATAGATAGATGTACTTTATTGATCCCAAACTGGGAAATTACAGTGTAACAGCAGCATGACACTGTAGACGACCCATCCATCCATCCATCCATCCATCCATCTTCTACCACTTAATCCTTTTCGGGTCGCAGGGGGGCTGGATCCTATCCCAGCATCTTTGGGCGAGAGGCAAGGTACACCCTGGACAGATCACCAGTCCATCGCAGGGCCAACACAGAGAGACAGACAACCATTCACTCTCATATTCATACCTAAGGACAATTTATAAACCCCAGTTGATGCCAATTAACCTAACCTGCATGTTTTTGGTCTGTGGGAGGAAACCAGAGTACCCGGACTAAACCCACACAGACACGGGGAGAACATGCAAACTCCACACAGAAGGGTCACTGATGGTCAGGGGGTGGGATTGAACCCACAATGGTCAGTGGTGGAATCGATCCCGTGACCTTCTTGCTGTGCTGACACAGTGCTCACGACTGTGCCACCGTGCTGCTAGATGACCTAAACTAACAAAAATACACACAGCATAATAGCAAAGGAATTACCTAGTGTCAGAATCTGGAAACTCAGAGTGATCATATGTTGGTTCGTTACCTCAAATAAGATTCATGACACAAGTATATTCCTCATATGAGCTCTTTACTGCAGGAGTGCAACACCTTTAACAGCAAAATCCAGCACTGGCAATAAAAGACGATCAGGAAGCTTTTATACATCGTCAGTCATACAAACACAAAAACATCTGCTGGATACAATACACAGTCATAATATGAGTATGCAAAACATTGGCCTGGACTGAAAACAACATGACCTTGCAGGTGTGCCCCAGACTCCAAGTTAATCATAGTCACAGCACTTTATAAGAAAACAAGATTAATTCTCCCTCGTTCCCAGACCCCTTATCATGCACATAGTCTGGTCTGGTGAGACACTTTGACTTCTAAGCACATTTTAGTGAAGGACACTCAGTGGGTTCACTCATTACCCAGAAATAATACAGTATGCTGTAAACCCATAGAAGATGCATGCAATATACATTTTAATCATATAAGATGGCTATGCAATGATAATGATAATGATGATAATGATGATAGATGATAGTAATAATAATTATAAAATGATAAACAATTACAAACATGTATGATAGACAATTATAAAATGATGTATGTACAATTTTCTGATACCTAGGGAAGTAAAAATGCTTAGATAGCCTATACGTATACTACATAGGCTACTACTATGTAAAACAGATGATGATCCTTATGAGTCTATGGATAGCACTGACTGTACAAAGAATTATAAGGCGCAGGGCGAAATGAGAGGTACCAATTGGACTGCAAGGTGCAGAATGGCAGCATAGTCATTGTTATGTCCACAAACCTGGTGATGAACGAGGTCGACGAGAGATGTAGCGTTGAACACTGCTTTATTGAAGTAGTGGAACACCGTACACGGCAAGCACCTAGCGGAGTCATCTGGCACAAGAGGAAGTGCCTATGGCGGCTACCCTGCTATACAGGGCAGTGTGATGACGTGACAGGAAGCCGGCATCATCACACTGCACTTCACAATAAGTGCTGCCCTAACAACCTCCCCCCTCTTTACAAAGTCCAAAAACACACACAATTCGAACCCACCCCAATTTGGAACCCAAATCACATTCTAAATAACGTAAACTGAAATACTAAAAGGCCTAACACACTCACACAAAACAACCTAAAATAGGGCTGGTGGGTGGACTACCACATGGCCTGCATGGCACAGTGGATTATTCTGCCACTGGATTAACTAAAAAGTCTTTAGTGAAACTAAAAATCTGCCGTGCTCCTATTCTAAACGCACAAAATAACATACTGAACTATAAACAAACAGTCACAGCACAGTCACTTGGGCAAAAGAGGTGGAACCGGCATGGGGGGGGCCCTGGGTAGTCTCACAGCAAGTGCACCCTTGGAGGCAACAGGCCCCCGGAGTGAAAGCTGATCTTCTGAATGCTGGAGCCCGGATCCCAAACCACCTTCACCGACTCCTATCCAGCCTCACCACCTGGAGTGTTCTCCTGGACACGCCACAGCTGGTTGGCATGCCTCATCGAGCCATCAGACAACTGGAAGCATGCTGCTCCCAACTTCACCACAATCCGCAGGCGTGCCTGATTTTTCGTCGGCTGTCGTCTGGTCCATCTTCACCGTGGTCATTCATCACCCCAAACTCGAACCAAGTCCATAGCCCGAAGTGGAATCTTACTCAGCCTGACACTGCTGCTGAGCATGCACTAACTCTGTAATTTCCCAGTTTGGGATCAATAAAGTACATCTATCTAACTCCATGCTCATCGGTCGTGCCCCGCCCTCTTCTGTGAACGTTGTAGTGGTCACCGTCATAGCTGCAGACCCCCCACCCAACAGCGGCCAAGTACTGGAGGCATCTGGGACTAGCATGGTGTCGCTCGTCGGCACGAGTGCCCCACCGTCACGCTTGGTCCCCCCAACTACCACTTCCCGAACGCAGGCACTGAGACCCCGAGATCCCGCACCAACTCTGAGCAAAGCTGGTCTGGCTCGAAAGCGAGGGTGTCCATTAGTCCTTCGTCCCACACCACGTTCTCTTCGACCACTGGCGTCCACGAGCCCCAGTGGCCACAACCAGACCATTCATTCCCAGCACTGTCTTGGATGGCGAAACCCAGTCCGTAGAATAGGTCACACCTCATGATGTTATTGCCGCGCGCTGCCACTTGGAAAGTGAAGTCAATCATCGTTTCAGAGTTGTAATGAACGGTCAGCTCTACAGTCCCAACAGTGCACAGCCTGCTACTTCCGTAGCCATACAACGGCACCGGGTTACTTCTTATCCTGTGGTGGGGGAAAAATTTCTTCACCGTGGCCCAATTCATCATCGACCACACCGCTGCCATGTCGAGTAACCGTGGCATCTCCACGCTGTCTAACTCCACTCCACAATACGTATACCTGTTGGTATTGGGACTCACTGAGTGGATGGTTGTCGGGGGCGGGCGGGGTGATTTTTTTTCTGTGGGCTCTCTGGATCAGATAAGCGGCACACCCTGGCATAGTGATTCAAGTGTCCACATCTACTACAACGTTTTCCTCTTGCCGGGTATTCTCTCACTTTATGCCAGTGCGTCACGGCCCCACAACCCCTGCAAGGGGGGGGGGGGGGTTCCGGGGCAGACCTTCGGCTGGCAGCATTGGTTTCCGAATACTCTTCATCCATGCTATCCTCGCTATCAGGGTTCGCAACATTAGCTGAGGCGGGCGGCTCCGGCGGCTTCTGTGACTGATGCCAGTTTAACTCCAAGGCTAGCTTATCTGCAGCCTCCAACTAGAGAACTAGCTCAACAGCTCTAGCTAACATTAAGTCATTCGGCACCATTAGTAGCCTAGCTCGCAGTCTAGTGTTGCACGTGTGCTCTGCTAGTTGGTCGCGTACCATCTCATCTTCAAGCGGCCCAAAATGGCACTTGCTAGCTAGCTGCCTCAAATCGGTGACATACTGATGGATAGGCTCACCGACATGTTGTCGTCTCTGGCAAAAGCAAATTCTCCGCACAGTCATGCTTGTCTGGGGTGGTGAAATGGTTTGCTCACAGCTCTACAACATCCTCAAATGAGTCCGATGCACTAAGCGTCTGTAGGACTCGCTGGCCTTCAATACCCAGGTTGTGGACGAGAAGCGCACGTGCCCTCACCTTATCGAGCTTCCCGAGGTCCAGCGCTGTGATGTAGGTTTGAAAGGCCTCGAACCAACGCGGCCATGACACCGGAGGCTCGCCTGGGAGCTCAAGGAAGGGACGGAGTGGTGTAACGCATGCCTCCATGACTTAATCCTCAGTCGCCAAATGTTATGTCCACAAACCTGGTGATGACGAGGTCGACAGAGATGTAGCATTGAACACTGCTTTATTGAAGTAGTGGAACACAGTACACGGCAAGCACCTAGCGGAGTCATCCAGCACAAGAAGAAGTGCGTATGGTGGCTACCCCGCCATATAGGGCAGTGTGATGATGTGACAGGAAGTCGGTGTCATCACACTGCACTTCACAATAAGTGCCGCCATAACAGTTATGACCAAAATTCATCATTAGAGCGAGTTATTGTACAGTGAAATGGCATGTGGCAGAAAATACTTCCTGTACCTGACTGTTCGGCAGTGAAACTGTAGCAGTCTGCTGGAGAAAGTCCTCCACTCTCTGTCCATTGTGTGGTGGAGGGGGTCATCAGGACTGTCTATGATGGATAAGTTCTATCACCCTTATTGTCATTCAACCGTACAACCAATCATGTACAGCAGAACGAGATTGTGCTTTACCTATCTACAGTGTCAATCACACACACCCCAGTGCAGAATCAGAGGGCCGCTGCCATGCAAGGCGCCGCCACAGATTTCCCTCCTCCATTCCATTATTGCTGAGCACCAAGCTGGATGGCAGGAAGTTCCACTTTTATATGGTCTTCGGCATGACCCGGCCGGGATTTGAACCCCTGCCTCCCGGGTGTGGGGCGGATGCTCTACCAACTGATCCACCACTCCAGTTAGTTTGTTCAGTGTCCTCCTGTCCACCACATTCTCAAAAGTCTCCGGCCTGAGGCCAGTGACAGAGCCAGCCTTCTTGATAATCCTGTCAAGTCTGTTGGTGTCACTGGCTCTGATACTGCTACCCCAACAAACAGAAGCAAAGAAGATGGCACTGGCAACAGCGGCCTGGTAGAAAAGCTCCAGCATCTTGCTGCACATATTGAAGGATCTCGGCTTCCTCCGAAAGTAGAATCTGCTCATCCCCTTCTTTTACGCAGCATCGGTGTTAGATTTCCAGTCCAGTCCATTACTGATCACGATACCCAGGTATTTGTAGTCCTCCACTACCCCCATATCCTCCCCCCTAATCTGCAGTGGCTGTGAAGGCATCCTCTCCTTCCTGAAGTCAATTACCATCTCTCTGGTCTTGCTGACGTTTAGCCTGAGGTGATTCTGCTCGGTCCACTTCACAAATCTGTCTACCAGTGCCCTGTACTCCCCTCCTCTCCCCCTCTTATACACCCAACAACAGCTGAGTCATCAGAGAATTTCTGCAGGTGGCATGACTTGGTGCTGTATTTAAAGTCAGTGGTGTATAAGGTGAAGAGAAAAGGAGAAAGCACAGTCCCTTGTGGAGTTCCCGTATCACTAATCACCACATCAGGCAAGACACTGCCCAGCCAGACAAATTGTGGCCTGCCTGTCAGGTAGTCAGTAATCCAGGAGATCACAGAACTGTCGATCCCCATCACCCACATTTTCTCACCCAACAACAGTGGCTGAATGGTGTTAAATGCACTGGAGAAGTCAAAGAACGTGATTCTCACAGTGTCTCCTCTTCCATACAAGTGCAAATCAGCTTGTTGCAGCAGGTAGATGACAGCGTCTTCAACTCCTAGATTACATATTCTAGATATACATATTATAAGGTATAGAGTGGTGGAGTGGTGGCCTACAGGTAGAACATCTGCCCCACATCCAGGAGGCTGGGGTTCAAATACCAGCCGGGTCATGCTAAAGGCCATGTAAAAGTGGACTTCCTGCCATCCAGCTTGGTTCTCAGCAATAATGGAACGGAGGGGGGAAATGTTGGTTACCCAACCACAGGGGGTGCACAGATCAAGTGTGCTCCCTGCACCGGTCTCAAGCCCAGATAAAATGGGCAGGGTTGTGTCAGGAAGGGCATCCGGCGTAAAAACTCAGCTTCAACTGTAAGAGGACCCACCCCAACTGAGGGACTAATTGTGTCCTGTCAAAATAAATAAAGATAATGATGATGATGACAGAGAAAAATGTCACCAAATGCTGTCTGTGTGCTAACATGGAAGGAGGAAAAAAATCCCTTTAAACAGGAAAAACTCATCAGTATAACCAGGATCAGAGAGGACAGCTATGTGACATGATCAGTTGGAATGATGGAAAAGAATGGAAGAAAGTGAAAGCAAAACCTTACAGCACATAAAAGCTCTAACAGTATTAACAATAAGCAGGCTAGTATCTCCAAACTACAATCATGCTAGTTCTTGAGCCAGATGTACCAATCAAGAGGTGTCATTTTTTCATTAGCTTCAGTTTAATGCTAGAAACATTTTGTTTAGCTTTTACGTTGGTAACATTCGAGCATTAATCAATCACATTGTGTTGTAGCTTAGTTTTTTTTCTTTTTTTCTTTGTGACACTATGTCTTAGATTTGTTTTTGAATAGTAACTGCTTAACTTAGACTAGCTCAGTTTTTCTTTTTCTCTCAGTCACATTTTGTCTTAGCCTTGTTTTAAATTGTAATCGCTCTTGTCTTGTTTTCTCTTTTTTCTCCTTTGAATTCTTGGATGGAATATGGGTGGGCAATATAAGCTGCGGCTTCAGCCATCACCCATTTCGGATAACTCACGTGGAATTGTATAGTAGAAGGAGTCTTTGTCTAATTTGACCTTGTTGTTATATTATACAGTTTCTTTTAACCTGTAATGTACTATCCGAAATAAAATAAATTCATTCATTCATTCATTCACATAGATGAGTGTCTATGAACACTTGTGTATATACTTGTGTATATACACTTGTTCATTCCATCTAGCTACAATGCTCCGCACTGTGTGTTTATATATTTATATGTACATATGTATACTCGCTGCTCTTGTTTTTTCTTGCCTTCTGATTGTTGCTCTGAGTGTTGCTATCCCTGTGCTGTTGCAATCCTGGAATTTCTCCATTGTGGGACTAATAAAGGCTTATCTTATCTTATCTTATATCTGTAATCCAGGCCAAGAAAGGTGGAAATTTCTGTGTGACTGCAAATTATGAGAATGTATTGAATAGTCCAAGCAAAAAGGACAAATTTTTTTTGAGAATGTTTTTAAAGATATGTGGCTTGAGAAAATAACATAAGATGCAGTGGTCTTCTTTCTTTTTTCTTTCTTTCTGTCAAATAAAAGTTTTTCAAACAACACCACTGTAAAATATGTAGAAAGAAAGTGGCTGATAGCACTTAGCCACTCCTTAAGATCTCAGTTGTTCATTGTGGAATATGTATGTGTGCCGCTGGGAATCTCGGGGTATTCTGGCTACAGCTTGGAGAGCTAGTGGCACGCCTCTTGAGTGATGCTAAAAATAAAGCTCGTACTCTGAACCTCACGTGAATTCCTGTGTATCTTCAACATTTCTACATGGTGTCAGAAGTCAGCCTCTGCCCAGCATGTCGCAGAACCTCCGACGGATTAATCCACTCGTCTTTGACGAAAACATCGCGGACAACTGGGTCAAATTCAAGCGCGAATGGCGCGTTTACAGCATCGCGGGGCTAACGTCGGCTAGCAAACAGGTGAAAGCGTACACGCTCCTCAACCTCGCCGGTCCCGATGCGCTGGACAAGTACGACACATTCACCTTCGAACAAGGCGAAGATCCGGAGGATCCTGACACACTGGTAAAGAAATTTGATGAAATTTGCCTTCCTATAAAAAACGTCATTATGGACAGACATGCGTTCAATACTACAGGCCAGAAACCACACCAGTCTATCCAGTCATATGCAGCCACTTTAAGGTCTCTGGCCAAGAAATGTGAGTTCGGCCCGTTACATGATGAACTGATTAGAGACAGGTTGGTGTGTGGCGTCCGCGATGACACCCTCCGCACCCAGCTACTGAAAGAAAAGAAACTGACGCTAGATGCAGCCATGGAGATGTGTGTGCTACACGAGCAATCTGAAAAGGGCAACATGGAACTAAAGAAGGAAAAAGATGACAAAGAAATGAAAAAGGAAGGAGACCTGTGTGCAGTGCAATTCAACCTGTGCTCAAACTGCAGTGGGCAACACCCACCCGATCGCAGCAGCTGCCCAGCTTTCAATAAACGCTGCAACTCGTGTGGAAAATGGAACCACTTCTCCAAATAATGCAGATCGAGCGGGGAGCATAAACCCAGTGCACAGCGTGGGCAGCAGCCGAGCAGACCACCCCACACCCCACGTAGAGGAGGATACGCGCACAAAATAAGCGAACTGGACACAGAGACCGCACATGACCCAGCCGAACTCTTCTACTGTGAAAGCGTGGAAACGGCTACAGACAAGGGCGAGATATTCACCATGCTGTCGTCCTCCACCACCGGAAAACAACTGAAAATAAAGATTGACACTGGAGCTCGGTGCAATGTGATCTCCAAGGCCACTCTTGACCACACCGACCCCAATGCGGACATCGACCACAGCCGTATAATCAACCTCGTGGCCTACGGAGGACAGGTGATAAGAACAATGGGCGTGGCTACTGTGCATCTCACATGCGGGACATTACACTTTCATGTTGTTGACAGTGATGTGAAACCTCTTCTCGGTCTCATTGATAGTGTAAAACTGGGCTTTGTGAAACTGGGACCAAATGTGCATGCACTCCAACAGGGGGCGCCAGAACTGACAGAATACAGAGACTTGTTTGACAACAGCACTGTAGGCAAGCTTCCGGTGGTGTACCACATGCGTCTGGACGACACAGTGCACCCCACGATCTGTGCTCCCAGGCGGGTACCACTAGCAATGAAGGACAAGATCATTCAGGAGCTCAACAGAATGACCAAGCTGGAAATCATCAAACCAGTCCACGAACCCACAGAATGGGTATCTGCAATGGTGGCTGCCTGCAAGAAGGATGGCAGCATCCGGCTGTGCATCGATCCAGTCCATCTCAACAAAGCACTTCTCAGGCCCCACCATCCCATGAAAACAGTCGAACAAGTGATAGCTGTCATGCCGGGCGCCAAAGTGTTCAGCGTCCTAGACGCAAAATGTGGATTCTGGCAGGTGCCACTCAGCAGCGAGTCCTCCAAACTGACCACATTCATGACACCAGTGGGCCGGTATGCTTTCCTCCGAATGCCCTATGGGATATCGACGGGGAGTGAGGTGTTCCAGAGGTGCATGGAGCAACTCTTTGAAGGGCAGCCATGTGCAATTGTTGTTGATGACATCCTTGTCTGGGGCAGCACTACAGAGGAGCATGACGCGCGTCTACATCAGGTCATGGAGAGAGTGCGTGCCGTCAACCTCAAGCTGAACCCAGACAAATGCCGCTTCAGGGTGTCTGCAGTCTCATACGTGGGGCACCTGCTCACCGACCAGGGGATCAAACCGGATCCTGCCAAGACTGCCGCGGTTCGCCTGATGCCTCCCCCAGAGGACAAGCATGGGGTCCAGAGCTTCCTCGGCATGACAAACTACCTGTCAAAGTTCATCCCAGGCTACAGCGAAGTCACAGCACCCCTGCGTCAGCTCCTCCTTCAAGATGTGGACTGGGTCTGGCAGGAGCATCACACAGCGGCCTTCAACAAACTCAAGGACCTTCTCACCAGCCCCCCAGTCCTCCAGTATTTCGATGTACACCAGCCAGTGGTGCTGTCTGCTGATGCCTCTCAGCATGGTCTAGGGGCTGTCTGCCTACAAAACAACAAACCTGTGGCGTTTGTCTCCAGAGCCCTCACGGAGACAGAGGGGCGCTACGCACAAATAGAAAAGGAGCTCCTGGCTCTAGTCTACGCCTGTCAAAAATTCCACGACTACATATATGGCCGTCCTGTGACAGTGGAGACCGATCATCAGCCCCTCATCACCATACTGCGAAAGCCCCTCCACTCTGCATCCGCTTGCCTCCAGAGAATGATGCTGAAGCTGCAGCGTTACAACCTTCAGGTTACCTACAAAAGAGGCAAAGAACTGTTATGTTGCAGACACCCTCTCACGTGCACATCTGCCGGCTGCTGACCAGACCGACAGTGCTGAGGACTACGATGTCATGACGGTGGAGGTGCTCTCCTCAAGAAGACTGGAGGAACTGAGACGTGAAACACTGGCAGACCCGACATGCCGCCGGCTAGCTGAGGTCATCACCACAGGCTGGCCTGACTCGTCAAAGAAACTCCCTCATGATCTCAGACCATTCTACAGCATGAGAGATGAGCTCACGACGGACAATGGCCTGCTGCTTCGCGGTCTGCGCTTCGTCATCCCCCACTCTTTGTGACACTACTACGTCAAACAGCTGCATCAAGGCCACCCTGGCCCCGAAGCAACAAAACGCAGGGCCAGAGAAACCATGTTCTGGCCCACAATCAACCAGGACATTGAGAATGAGCTCTCCAAATGTGCTCCATGTAATGCACTGCGACCTCACCAGACAAGAGAGCCTCTGCAACTACATGATGTACCTGACCTACCGTGGGCCCTCACAGCAGCTGATGTCTTCGAGTGGGAGGGAAAAGAACACCTGGTGCTTGTCGACTCGTACTCTGGCTGGTATGAAATGGATCAGCTCCCCAACACCACTAGTGCAACCATCATCACCAGGCTGAAACGGCACTTTGCCACACACGGTGCACCTCAGCAGCTCATGACTGACAATGCTGCATATTTCACTAGCAGGGAATTCCAGGAATTTGCCCACACATGGGACTTTACCCACGTCACCAGCAGCCCCCACTACCCACAATCAAATGGGTTAGCTGAAAGGGCCGTTCGTTCAGCCAAACACCTGCTGGAGAAATGTGCACGTGATGGTACAGATGTCTATGTGGCCCTACTCAACATACGAAACACACCAAGAGATGGGCTGCCCTCGCCAGCGGAGCGTTTGCTGTCTCGGCGCACAAAGACCCTCATTCCCATGACCAAAGCAATGTACCTACCCAGGGTGCAGACACAGGTGCAGGCTGCTCTCACACACGCAAGGCAGCGACGCAAGGCACACTACGACAAATCAGCCAAACGCCTAACACCACTGCAAACAGGGAACACGGTCAGGATGCAGACGGCCAGGGGATACGACCGGCTCGCAGTGGTCACGGGAGCTGCAGCACAGCCCAACAGCTACCAGGTCCAGGTCGGGGATGCCACGTACACAAGGAACAGACGTCATCTGCTACTCACCCCGGAGACCTACACCCCTCATACACCAACCCTCCCATCTAGCACCACTCCAGACCGACCAGCGGATCCACAGCCTGTCGCCGCCCAGCCAGAGGCGGCCCCAGCCCAGGAAGGTGTGATCATCACCCGCTCAGGAAGAGTATCGAGGCCCAACACCCTCTACAAAGACTACACCACCTAGACACTTCCACTCACTCACTCACTCACTCACACACACTCACTCACTCACTTAAAAAAGTGTCACTGTACAATGTCACTGTTCATTCTTCATGCACGTTCTTATTCACGTTAAGTTAATGAATTTGTAATATAGTTGAATATTGTTATTCTGGCATTCCTAACTTCCCCTCATGTGCCTTACCCTAATAGGAGCACTTAGGCTGTTCTTTTATCTGTCAAAACTGCTAACCTCCCCTGTTTGTTATACTTTATTGCGAGGGGGGATGTAGAATATGTAGAAAGAAAGTGGCTGACAGCACTTAGCCACTCCTTAAGATCTCAGTTGTTCATTGTGGAATATGTATGTGCGCCGCTGGGAATCTCGGGGTATTCTGGCTACAGCTTGGAGAGCTAGTGGCACGCCTCTTGAGTGATGCTAAAAATAAAGCTCGTACTCTGAACCTCACGTGAATTCCTGTGTATCTTCAACATTTCTACAACCACATTTTAAAATCTTTAAGTTTTCATGCCATTCTCTGCGCATCTGCATACATCTGGGATCTATGTGTGCTACTCTTGTATGTTGTATATTTATAATTACCCATCACCACCTCTACCCACCTGTGTCATATTTACCGATATTCACAGAATTTCATTCATACAAGTTTGTTTGACATAGGGTTAAACCTAATGTGTGTTATGTATATTATGTTGTTTTTGTCAACTATTTACAGTATAATGTGTATCGCACAAACTGACTATGTGCTCTCATGTTCTCTGTAGTTGGAAAGCCATTATTGACCACCTGCTGACTCATGAGAAGACCATGTTTAAGGACCTCATGAGTGAGTACAGTCTTTGGAGAATATCCAATTCTGTAAAAGGCTTCAAAATAAGTTATCCTCTGATCTAGTCTTTTTTTTTTTTTTTAAATACACTGAAAAACGTGTGTTATTTGAAACAGAAGTGCAGTAGTGGAGAGGGATAAATTATTACCATGAAAATTTATAAAATCCAAACGCTGAACTGTTTTTATTACTCATAAAACAAGGGTCAGTAACATATACAGTATATCTAAGTGAAACCGATTTACAAACATTACTCAAACTATTTGAGCCCTAAAATGAAGGTAAACAAGTTGGTCAAAATTAAAGGTATTTTTTTTCTCTTCTTTAATAACTTAACAACATTAACAGCTTCTCTCACATTATTTTATGACTGTTTTCTGCTAAGTGTGTGGTGTTATTCTAAACTTAGAACTTTTTCTCAAAATTCCAACTTTTCTCTTGTCTGTGAGAATTGCATTATTTGAAATTAGTTTTGGCTACAATCTGGCATATTTACATGCAAAGTGTTCATTAATATACAATGTCCTGATAAATTTTTTAAAAAGTTGTAAAAATGTCTTTTTTCGTATAAGTCGGATTTTTTCTAGTAATTGTGAGGTTTTTCTATTTGAATTTTTTCTTGTTGTTTTGAGACTCTTGTAGTTTGCAGGGTTTTTGTTTGTTTTGTTGTATTTTGTTTTTGTTTTAATTCAAATTCTTGTCAAAGCCACAGTCTGGTTATGGGCAAACTGCCTGCAAGTGGCTGTGGACCCACTGTTTGTGGAGCCTTGGTTTAAACCTAAATATCAATCACAATGTGTCTTCACGTTTTGTTTTTATTGTTTTCTGTAACAAATGTGCATTTATCTACACCACAGGCATGCAGTGTAGCGCCCTTAAACTGTTCGTGAATGCCGAACAGAAACCAATGCTGCTGAAGCGTCAGGCCTTTGCCGTGTTCAGTGGGGAACTGGACCAGTATCATCTCTATTTGCCCATTATCCAAGGTAGGCTGCTGTTACTGGATTATTTACTGTATATTGAAGTAAGAGATAATGATTCATCCAGTTTGAGAAGCAGACATTGAAATCATATTTGTTCTTTCCTTTCAGAGCGTCTCACAGAGACTTTGCGCATGAACCCCAGCGCTGCTGTTTCAACCCAGATGTTCCTGATGTTTCGTGTTCTCTTGTTGCGTATCTCCTACCAGCACCTGACATCTCTTTGGACTATAATGGTCACAGAACTGGTAAGCTCCCATCATATGAATACAATTCTTATATAGATCTTGGCAATAAAACAATTATTATAGTCAATAAAAACTCATTTTTACTTTTTTTCCAGATTCACACTTTTACACGACTGGAGAAAGCTCTGCAGGCAGATAAAGACACCTCAAAGTGAGCCTTATATTTAGAAATGATTTAATTGAACCCAAGCTGTTACTGAGTATTATACTGAATACTTTTTCTTATGTTTTCATGTACTAAAAAGACTGGCCAAAGTGGCACGTGGTGCCCTTGACAGAAATGGGCAGGTTAATTTCTCTCAGGCAGATCTGGACATGTACCTATCAGCCTGCAAGTTTCTGGACACCACACTCTCATTTCCTCCAGAAAGGATGCCACTTTTTCAAATGTAAGAGCCCAATTATAGACAAAAGGGTTTGAAACCATGTTCACATTTCTGTTTGATTAATATTTTTTCCCAGTGTACAGTATTTGTTTCTGCCTCATCTATTTTGTGTAATTATCTGTTCATTGAGCAGGTATCGCTGGGCATTTGTTCCTGAGGTGGATGTGGACCGCTACAGCGGTCCTGAGAATGCACTCATCGAGGGCGAGCAGGAATGCATACCACATGTTGTCAGAGTACTGGAAGGAATACAGCAACGCTATGGGGTATGATACCGGGATTGACCTTGACTAGTACTACTCATTATTACTAGTATTATTATTATTATTACTTATTTTTCTACACTTATTGCACGTTTCTAGTCCTTTAGTTTTTTAGTTTATCCCTTTTTCTCATTATGTTTTTAATGTTGCAGCGTGGCACCGAGACAAATTCCTAGTTTGTGTATCACATGAACAATGGCAATAAATCTGACTCTGATCTGATTCTGATTAGAATAGTAAATCTCAGATTTGATAGAAGAAGAAGAAGAAGAAATTTGTGTAGTACTGTTCACATTTATAAGTCACAAAAGTTTAAAATTTAATAAAAAATTTAAATTTCTTCTAACAGCCCATTAGTTGTCAAGAATCAGCACCCATACAGTGACCATCAAAACATCTGACAAGGCACTGCATTCACTCATCCATTAGGATTTTAAAAAAAAAAATCTAGAGGTTGACAGAGAATCGGTTCATCACCAAATTTTAATGCATTGTTCCTTGGTCCATTTCCAACATCTCTTAAAAATGTAATCAAAATCTGCAAACTAGAAAAGCACCCAGAGAGTGCATACCTCCGCCAAGGCTCTTTTCCTCCCTCCATTTAGCCATCCATCTGTACCTCCCTGCCTTCATCCCTCCGTACATTGCAAGATAGGGCCTTGGTGGAGGTTTGCACTCATGGACCACCTCCAAAATGTAATGGGTTCGTGTGTAGCCCAAGAGCCACCTCTGGTGAAAATTGCATCACACTCTGTCCAGTAGTTTTGAAGTATTCTTGCTAACACACTGTGAGACGATAAAAGCCTTGGTGGAGGTATGCGTTCTGGGATCATCACCAAAATGTAATGGGTTCCTCTCTAGCCCAAGGACCAGCTGTGGTGAAATTTTCATCCAAATCATCCAGTAGTTTTTGTGTAATCCTGCTGCACAAATACAAACAAGCATGCGCTCTCAAATCATCATCAAAATGTAATTGGTTCATCCTTAAGCCAAGGGCCACCTTTGGTGAAAATTTCATCCAAATCTGTCCAGTAGTTTTTGCGTAATCCTGCTGACAGGCAAACAAACAAACAAACAAACCAACACAGATGAAAACATAACCTCCATGGCACAGGTAAATAACCTTTTGAGTTATGCTGCGTCATGGATTTTTTCCCTTAATTAACAAAGGTCTGGTAAATAAATAAACGTGCTGGAGTCAAAGATGTCTTTTTGTAGATTTATTTCTTTGGCCAAGAAGGAAAGAGTCACTACACCGCATGCAGGTGGCATGGCGAGCAAGTTCAAACTTAAAGCAGACCACAAAGAGTTTTAAGCAGCAGCACAAATACAGATAAGGATCGTTTTGGGAAGCGTTTGTTCAGTTACAGTGTTAAAGGCTGTGCTGGGTCCTTGATGTCTCATCTAATCATATGGGAAAAGTACTGAATATGAAGTGATTTATAGTTTGATGAATTACAGGGGACAGAATGAATGGACATAGTGTAATGATAAAAAAATTTCTATAACAGCTGTAAACACTCAAATGCACATAAATGACAAACACAGGTGAAAACATAACCCCCTTTGCTGAAGTAATAATGAATGAACTAATAATAAGTAAATAAATAATGAACTAATAAATGAACAGTGGGATATTTGGGGGAAAAGAATATAATTAAAATTAAAATATGAAATAAGATACTTAAAAGCTGACTTCCGGTTATGGCCGCCACGTAGGAGGACGTGGTTCATTCGGCTCTGCTCCTAAAAATAAAAAGTTGGCAAATAACTCTCTCAACTGGAACAAAACCTATCCCAGCGTTTGGCGCGGATATGCCAGTAAAGCCTAAGGCTGGGAAATTGGGTGGAGGAAAAGCTGAATCGTCGAAACAGTCCAAACTAACAGGCTTCCACGTTCGTGACGAAGCAGAAAATCCAGAGACTATGGCGGAGCAAGCTAACGGTGGAGCGGTGACTGCTGGCGAAGGCACAGGTGCGGTGCTCACTGCCATTAGTGCAATGAGAACAGACTTTTCCGCTAAATTTGATGGGATTATAGCAGCGATAGAAGGAATGAGAAAGGAGTTAAGCGACTGTATGGAACAAGTATCGCAGGTGGAGCTCCGATTTTCCAGTGCTGAGGATGACGTCACCGGCCTACAATTAAAGGTGCGCACTTTGGAATTAAAAAATAAACGTCTGGAAGATAATATCCTGGACTTAGAATCCCGGTCGAGACGGAACAATCTGAGGCTGGTGGGCCTTCCAGAGGAAACCGAGGGTCGGGATGCATGTTCCTTTTTGGAAAAGTGGATTCCAGAAGCGCTGAACAACGCGGAGCTGCAATCATCAGTCGTCTTAGAAAGCGCCCATCGAATCGGCCCACCGAGAGATAATAAGGCATCACCGAGGACGCTGATTATGAAGTTCCTCAGCTACAGAGACAGGATGACGATCTCCAACGCGGCGCGAGCCAAAGGAGAAATTAAATACCAGGATCAACAGGTGCGGTTCTACCCAGATTTGGCCACAGGAATCCAACAATTAAGGAAACAGTTTGACCCCGCCCGTAAAGAGCTACGCAACCTCGGGATTTGTCATGGAATGATTCACCCTGCAAGACTGCTGGTCACATATAAGGGCAGAACCCACACCTTCAAGACCCCTGAGGAGGCGCAGGTGCTCATCAAGCAGATCCAAGAAGAGGCTGGTGGGAGCTAAGCATGAAGCATGAACAAAATATAAGGTAGAATATTTAACCACTTGCACTCCGGGCAATTTTCCTAAAAATGCCAAAAAATAATGTGCCCAAAGTAAATCGAAAGCTGTTATTCAACCCTTTGCAGCATCTTCATGGGGTTGGTCTCATTTAAAAGAAAACACTTTGAATTTTTTGGCAAAAAAAACATAATCTCTCTACGTGCTCCGGCCACTGAGTTACAGTCATCTAAACATACTGAACTTGAAGAAAAAAAAATTGGACACAGTGTTTTTTTGGATACAAATGCTTGTAAATAACACACAGCTGTCCGATCTGGCTGGAAAATGCAACAGAAATGTAGAACCAAGTGTTATCCAGCTGAGATCCAAATTTGGTAACAATACCACAAAAAATGAATATTTTACACAGCTTTGTTCTCAGGCTGCTCCCATGCGTTTTGGAACTGTGCCAAATTGTGCCAAATGGCACAGTTTGGAAAAACGTCTGTAACTTTTGAATAATTCAATGTAGAATCTTCATTTTAGGCTCTAATGAAAGGTCACACTCAGGGCTGTGTCTGTGTGCGTGTGTGTGGGCGGGGGGTCGTTCCCCCCCCCCCCCCGCTACCAAGGACCGACTTGGGCCCTCGCTACAGACGGATTACACTCCTTGCATGTTTTCACAGCGGCCCCCCCCCCCCCTCGCTACTGTGTGTGTGTGTGTGTGTGTGTGGGAGGGGGGAACCGTGAACGGACCGTGAACGCCCCCCCCCCCTCGCTACAGAAGAGGGCCATCGCTACATGATGGAATAGACTGATATGCTTCACCCCGCGGACCGGGGGGCGTTCGGACCGTGAACGCCCCCCCCCCCCCCGGTCCTCTTCTGCAGCGGGGGGGGGGGGGGCGTTTACGGTCCGAACACGGCAAATGAACCGTTTATCGCGGCGCACGCACTTCGTAATTCGTGCGCAGTACAGTTGTAATTTACCAATCAGTCAAAAGTCATTTTTGGATTACAATTTTCAGGGATAAATAATAATTTAGCTTATAACACCTTACCTCTTCAAAGCAGCAGAGTCGTGGCGAACATCTCTTCCCCCAACGCGACGCTGCTCCGCTCGTGGATCCCGATCAACATAATTCCATTATTGCCGTTTTGGCGAATGATTTACGACTTTTGTCGTCGGCCTCCGTCTATTCTGCTGGAATGAGTGCAGGTCCCACTTGTGGGTGTTCTCCATGCTGCTGGGTGAGCCTGGGTCTGTAGTAGATTCGTCCAGAGTCCTTCTGCAGCAGTAAATATCGCTTCACCCAGCCTGAATTTCTGTGATTCAGTTGGCTCCTGCGTTCACAGTAGGCGGGTCCTCCTTCCTAGATTTTCATTCATTGGCTCCTCAAGGTTTCAGAAACCCAATTCAAGGCTCTTATTAGTCGAATGAGAGGTCAATCAGATGAACTAATCTGTTCGCGGCTGTGTTTGCAGATTTTTTTTTCAGTGGCGCTTGGAGGGCACACCACTTACACCATCACCATCAATATCCTTATCGTGCGTCATAGGACGCAGAGACTTGCCCGCCCGCGGAACAACGGAGCGCAAGTGGTTAAGCATTTGCACAGGCATCTGACTGATATGAAGCAAATAGCAAGTTTACAAAATATAGATTGTATTATATTAAAAAAAAAAAAAAACTATGATGTACAAAGTTGCTATAAAATTTTGGAGTTAAGTTGGAAAACTACAGAAGAGAGTTAATGTTATGTCATTAAAAGCAGTAGAGTTAGGGTGACTGAGAGGAGAAAGAGTGGTTTTGACCGATCCTCGCGGGTGTGGAGCGGTCGATGGCTATGGCGGGAGACGGAATTTTTTTTTTTGATTTTGGGGGGATTACCACAAATGTGGGGAGGGGGAATTGTTTGTGTGTAGTTTGTAGGATGAATGTTCAACCACTCATGTTTTTGCTTCTCTGTATGAGCATGTTTACATTGCGAGGTAATCCCAAACTCCCTATTGATCATAGACCAAAGCGTTAATCTTAATTTAACTTCATGGAATTGCAGAGGTCTACAAAATTTAAAAAAACTTAAACAAGTTATGAATAAAATAAAAGACATAGGTTCAAAAATTGTGTTTTTACAAGATACTCATCTAATAGAGGAGGATGTAAAAAGAATTAGGAGTAGATGGCAGGGAAGTGTGTTCACCTCATCATTTTCATCTCGAGCCAGGGGAGTTATGACTCTCATACATAAATCAGTCCCATTTCAAGTGAAAAATGTAATTGGAGACAAATTAGGAAGATATCTAATCATCCAAGGATCTTTGTTATTAGAAAATATAAATCTGGTGAACTTATACGGTCCCAGTATAGATGATCAAAACTTCTTTGCTAATCTATTTCTTATTTTAGCATCACTCACAGGGCAACATATAATAGCAGGGGATTTTAATTGTACATTGAATCCCAGTATAGATAGATCAACAGGACTGGACTGTATGCACAATGGATGCAGGATGACCATTAATCATTTTATGAAAGAATTGAGATTGCTAGATATATGGAGAGAAATGAAACCACAAGTTAAAGCCTACTCTTGTTATTCTAATACCTACAAGACATTCTCACGTATTGACTATTTTTTGATCTCCACAGAATTAAGGTCCAAGATTCAAAACTGTTTCTATGATAACATTGTGATCTCTGATCATGCACCCTGCTGTTTAATATATGTAGATAAGAAATTGACAAAGGAACCAGGTAGGTGGCAATTTCAGCATAAATGGCTTCAGGATGAGGAATTTGTTAAGTACATAGAAAAACAGATAGATGAGTTCTTTGATATCAATACTACACAAACATCAGCATGTATTAAGTGGGAGGCTTTCAAAGCTTTTATTAGGGGGCATATTATTAGTTTTACAGGTTCAAAATCTAAGAAGACTCGAGAGGAGAGAGTCCAATTGGAACATAAAATAAAAATTCTCCAAGAAAAAGTGTATGCAGGAAGTGACCCAAAGTTAGAGAACGAATTACTGATTCTGAGAGCTGAATATGACAAAAAATCAGCGAATAGAGCTGCCTCGAGTCTTCTAAGATTGAAGCAATCTTTTTATGAACAAGGTGAAAAATCAGAGAAATTATTGGCATGACAGATTAAACAATTAGAATTTAAAACACCAATTACCAGTATTATAAGTAATGGACAGCTAGTTGTAGATCCTTTAGAAATTAACAGTGCCTTTAGAGATTATTATGAAAAACTATATGATACAAAAAATGAAATTGACTTAACAAAACTAAATGGGTTTTTGGACTGATTATCTATACCGTGTATTCCAAATGAAAACGGGGAGATACTGGAGTCTAAAATTAGTCAAGAAGAAGTTGGGCTAGCCATTGATGATATGAAATCAGGAAAAAGTGCAGGACCAGATGGTCTCCCAGTCGACCTCTATAAAAAAATTAAGAATAAATTAATAAAACCATTTTTGGAAATGGTTTTAGAAGTATATCAAAATGGTAATTTACCACTATACATGAATAATGCCTTAATTATACTGTTGCCAAAACCAGGTAAACCCTCTAATAAATGTGAAAATATGAGACCAATAAGCCTATTAAATGCTGACCTTAAGATAATCTGTAAAATTTTAGCAAGACGACTACAAGAAATATTACCAAATATTATTAACCGAGATCAGAATGGCTTTATAAAGGGAAGACGAGGCTTCCATAATGTAAGAAGACTATTTAATATTATCTATTCTAATAAAGAAGCACCGGATACAGCTCTCCTATCATTGGACGCCGAAAAGGCCTTTGATAGGGTCGAATGGCCCTTTCTTTTTGAAGTCCTACAAAGGTTTGGGCTTGGAAATAATTTCATAAAATGGGTTCAGATAATACCGAGTGGACCTACATGTGGACCTACATGTGCATGTCTTCTGTAGGGCCTACAGAACACATGCACAACAATGGCAAAGTATTTGCATTTCTTGTACCAATTAAAAAGTGAAATTAGATAATTTCCCACAAAAACCTGAACGCATCAGGGCACACTGGTTGAAAAACACATTACAACCGGGCTACTCATGCTGAAAGGCAGGCAACCGACAAACTAGCCCCATTCCGGGATTTTTGGATCATGTTTCAAGCACAACTCTTTGTTTTAACCAAATAAAACATTTTAAGTGAAAAAAAATACTTTGGTATTGCTTAATAATCCAATTAACAGTTAAATTTTGTGTGGGGTCCAAACGGACCCCAGTTGGTACTATTTGTATGTAAAATATGTTGGTAGGATGAGGGTTAAAGTAGGACCAACAGAACATAAAATCTCCCTGTATGCCGATGACATAATTTTGTTTATGTCGAATCTTAAAAAATCAATTCCGACCTTGTTAAATTTAATAAAGAACTTTGGGGAAATATCAGGATATAAAATAAATAAAACTAAATCTTCAATATTAATGCTAAATGAGACCCAGAGAAATTACCCAGCTCCTGCGGTAAATCAATTCAAAGTTGTAAATCAGTTTGAATATTTAGGAATTCAAATTGTGCCTAAGCTAGAATCAGTCGCCAGTGCCATTTATGAAGCCTTAATGACAGACATTAATGAGTTACTACAGAGATGGATGTCACTACCAATGTCGATGATTGGGAGAAATAATATACTTAAAAGTAATATCTTACCCAAAATACTTTATTTATTTCAATACATTCCTTTACCACCACCTTCAGATCTATTCTCAAGAATTAAAAAAAAGTTAGTGGAATTTATATGGAACAATAGGAAGGCTAGATTACGTCTGTCCTTACTATATTTACCATTTGATCGTGGAGGTCTGAAATGTCCAAACTTTATGTTGTATTACTGGTCAGCACAACTGAGGTCTATGACATATTATTTTTCATCAAATGGTCTCCCTCACTGGACTGAAATGGAATCATACAATTTACCTTTACCTCTTCCCATATTCATATACTCAGACTTGGCTAAAAAATTACAGAAACAAGTTAAAAATCCATTTGTAAAGCATATGATCAAAATATGGTGTGAAACCAAAAAATATTTAAAAGAACCACACTTATTGTCACAATTTAGCCCAATATGGGGTTTTATTTATTTAGCGAATGCAAAGTCCTTAAGCCAAGCAGTTGCCTCCTGGTTTGCTGTATGGAGGGTGTGTAATCCTCCTTCCAGTCTTTGGAGCGGGCAAGCCTCTATGATGTGTTCCATTGTTTGCTCCTCTCCACATGCGCACAGAGGGCTAGGGCTACTGCCCCATCTGTAAAGGCTGGCCAAGCAGGGGCCATGTCCAGTCCTGAAGCGATTGAGTGTAGACCACTGTCTCCTTGGGAGGTTGGTGCCCGGGACCTGTTGGTTGGGGTTTATCACCAGCTGTTTGTTTGGGACCTCCTTGGTCTCCCATTCCTCTTGCCAAGCTGTCTGGATGGTAAAGTCAGCTGGGGGAGGGTTTTTCCAAATCGGCCGTCTGGATGAAAGTCGGGCAGTGGGTGGAGTGTAGATATCTGCATGGATTGGTAAGTGAGGAGAATCTTTAACTTTTTGGAGCATCCTTTGAGTTAATGCTGCTCGCCGGATGTGTGGAGGGGCTATGTTTGACAGTACAGAGAGCCAGGGGAGTGGTGTTGAGCGGATTGTTCCAGTTATAGTTCTCATGGTTGTGTTGAGCTGGGTGTCTACATGGTGTGTGTAAGATGACCTGGACCAGACAGGGGCACAATATTCTGCTACAGAGTATGAAAGGGCCAGTGCTGAGGTGCGCAGGGTGGAGACTGCCGCCCCCCATTTTGCACCAGCGAGCTTGCAGAGCAGGTTGTTTCGTACCTTCACCTTAGCAGCCGTCCCCTTTAGATGTTCCTTGAAGGATAAGGTCCTATCAAGGGTCACTCCAAGATAAGTTGGATTTGGGGCATGCTTAAGCTTGAGTCCGCTCAGGTGGATGTTTAGTTCTCTGGCAGCTTTTGCATTGTGGAGATGGAATACACTGGAGACGGTTTTTGCTGGGCTTGGTTTTAGACGCCAGATTTTGCAGAACTGGTCCAGTTTGGCAAGATCTTCCGTGAGCACCCGTTCCAGTGGTTCAAAGTCTGGTGCTTGGAATGCCAAACAGATGTCGTCTGCATAGGTGAATTTGCGGGATTTTGTAGTAGGCAGGTCGTTTATGTAGAGGTTGAACAGAGTTGGAGCTAGAACTGAGCCTTGTGGGAGTCCGTTTTTCTGCATTCTCCATGCACTTGTCTTCTGACTGAGGTGGACTCTGAACCTTCGGTTGGTCAGCAGGGTTTTTATAATTGCTGTTGCCCAAGCAGGGATCGCCTTTATAAGTTTCAGGAGGAGGCCTTTGTGCCAGACCGTATCATAGGCGGCTGTAAGGTCGAGAAACACAGCCCCTGTCTTCAGTCTGCTCTCGAAGCCATTTTCGATGAAGGTGGTTAGGGCCAGTACTTGTTCTCCTGTACTGCGGTCCTTGCGGAAACCTGCTTGATCCACACTTAGAATATCCTCTACCTCTGGGGAAATGCGTTGCAGAATTAGGCGCTCCATGATTTTGTAAGGAACGCTGAGTAGGGAGATTGGGCGGTAGCTTGCTGGTAATTTGTGGTCTTTGCCAGGTTTTGGGATGGCAATGACCTTTGCTGTCCGCCATTTCTTTGGGATCGAGTTTGTTTGTGTGATCCTTGTGTAGAATTGTGTCAACCAGGTTAGGGCTCGGGGGCCAAGATTTTTCATGAATTCTGGGAAGATGTTATCGTATCCTGCTGCCTTTCCACATTTCAGGCTCTGTAGGACTTTCTCCAGTTCAGCAGCCTCGAAGGGTTCAGGGTTCGTTTCCTCTACAGGCATTTTTTGGTGTTTTTTTTAGCTCAGTTGTAACTGCTCTTTTGGTGTCTTTGTCTTGGGGTGCTTTGGCGATAGTCAGTAGGTGGGATGCAACTTGGTTGGGTGTGACGGATGCTCGGCTTTGGCTAGGGGGCTTCTGTGCAGCTCCTAGGCGACGGATGAGGCTTCAACATTTCCTGCTAGAGTGGGTAAAGCTCCGGTCAGCAACTGTCTCCTCCCATTTCTTTCGCCGAGCTGTATTTAGCGATTCAATGAGATGGTCTGCTATCTCTGGGTCCCCTGATGTTTGATAGGATTGTAGGAGGGCAGCACTTTCTCCGTCCAAACATGGGACATAGAGGGGTCGGTAGCCTCGTGGGATTGCAGTATGGGCAGCCTTGAAGATTGCGCTGCAGAAGCGGTTGTATGCTTCATCTACAGTGATGGTGTGGAGTGGGATGGTAACAACGCTCCGGTCCAGAGTTTCACTGAATTTCTTCCAGTTGGCTTTGCGGAAGTTCCAGCGCATCTTCCTTGGGCTGTATATGACTGGAAGTTGTAGGCCAATGTGTACAAGCAGGGGCCGGTGTTGGCTGTGTGGAAAATCATCAAGAATGAGGATCTGTGTAGGATATGGCTCCCCATTCAAAGAGCTGACCCAACACAGGTCAGGAGAATAGTCCTTCTTCCACCTAGCAGAGTGGAAGGTTCCTCTTTGTTTGGGGTCGTATATCAAAGCGAGGTCATTTCTGGATGCCCAGTCTGAAAGTGCCTTCCCATCACTGTCCACTGCTGGGTACCCCCAGTCAGGGTGATGGCTGTTAAAGTCCCCCACATAGATGGCAGGGTGGGGTAGGGTGGGTAAGACCTGCAGATCCCAGTTGGCATTAGGGGGCTTGTACACATTGACAATATGGAAGCCACCAATGATTATGGTGTCTGAGAAATGTGTTGTTATCAGGTGATTTGCTTCAACTATGTCAGAACGCACATAGGTGGCACGTCCATGTTTAGCATGTAGAACATAGCACAGGAGGTCAAAGCCTTTGATGGTGAAGCGGCCAGCTTCCTCTGTGCCAATATGAGTCTCTTGGAGGCAGATTACGTCAATCGAATGTTGGAAGGTGAGGACTTCGATAAGGCTTCGCTTGGCTGCAGATAGGCCTTCAACGTTTAGTTGTAATATGCGAAGGGCCGATCCTACCACAAAGTGCTCTTGGGGCTGTTTGCTTTCGGCTTTAGGACTGTGACTAGGATTCTTCTTTGACTTGGCACAGAGGCGTCGTCTCTTCGAATTTAGTCTGCTGGTAGGATCATTAGCTTCCCCAGGCGAGCCCGGGTACTGGCGGAGGGCGCGACGAGAACGCTGATCCATTGCCCCACTCATTGCCTCACTCATACACCTGCACCTGCCCACCCATGGAGGTGTATGAGTCTCCCTATGAAGAGAAGAGAGCCTCCTCATAGATGCTCTCTGGCGCTCAGTCCCAATGCCCAGCCCTCGCTGAGTACTAAAGCCTTGCAGATTTCCAGCATCTTTGTATGAGCTCAGATCTCCTTTGGAGAAGTCAGATCAGCAGGATACAAGTTTTTTCAAAACAGTTTCAGACAGTTTCAGAGCGCAGCAGAGGATATTTGACCAGTCCAGTGGGTGTATGCGTTTTTATTAACTCTTTACAAATAAAGCTGCTTTCTCTTCATTCACTTGAAAAAATACCCCGTTACAAAGTGATACCTGTTCTTTTGGTGTAGGATGAGGAAAAATTGCAAACTGTAAACAAGTCAGAGCTGAGCAATAAATTTCAATCCCAATTAATCATTATTTTAAACCAGGGAGAGCGGATGCTGTATTTAAAGTATGGAATTTAAAAGGGATTCAAAAGATTCAAGACTTATATTTGTCAGGTTCAGATAACATAATGTCTTTTGAAGAACTGAGGATTATATTTAATCTTAATAGAATACATTTTTTTAAATATCTTCAGCTTAGGAACTTTATTCGATCAAATCAAAATAATGCTCTCACCCGACCTACTTTTTCATCCTTGGAAAAAATTTTGACGAAAGATAGTAAGAGAAAGGGTATTATTTCAGAGTTTTATAACTCATTGACATTATCCTCAAGTGAAAACTCACAGAAAAGATTGAATTATTGGAAAGAAGACCTGCAAACTGAAATTTCAGAGGAACAATGGGAATTGGCTTGTGCAGAAGTTCAAATCAAATCAATAAATGTACATCTTAAATTGATACATTTTAAATGGTTAATGCGGATGTATGTTACTCCGGTGGAGTTAAATAGATATAAAAAAAAACATACCAGATACGTGCACAAAATGTATGGAAAGTAAAGGAACCCTATTTCATTGTTTATGGGAATGTAGAAAAATTAGAATGTTTTGGGAAGAGGTGAGGGTAACAATTGAAAAAATAATTTCAAAACAAATCATATTGAATCCTAAACTGTTTTTTTGGGTCTGTATCCAGAAAAGCATAACTTTAATAAGAGTGAAAGAGCATTCATAGACCTCAGTTTGCTTAACGCCAAAAAATGTATTGCACTATTGTGGAAAAAGACTCATAGACCAGATGTGACTCAGTGGTTAAGACAGATGTTAACAAACCTTCCACTAGAAAGAATAGCATACATACTGAAATCAAAGGAAATTGTGTTTGAAAATATATGGAGACCTTTCATTGATTATGTAAAGAATTTAAACATAACTTTTGAAGAAGAAGGTGAATGATGTGTGTGGACCTTGTAAATTCCAAACTGGTGAATGTATAATATGTATACTTATGTAATGGATTGCCTAGACTAAACAGAGGAGCATTGTTGAAGACCTGCCTTTGTTAGTGGTTGTTGGTGTGTTTTAGTACATTTTTTTTTAATTACCTTAGTGTTAGTGTTTGATTGTTTGTGTTATGTTTGTAAAAAAAAAAAAAAAAAAAAAAAGTTCAATAAAAATATTGTGGAAAAAAAAGATACTTAAAAGCTAATCCACCACAGTGTTACTGTTTTGGATGACTAAAAGGACTCTATTAAGTTAGCTGGTCTTCAAAACTGTGTCTGCCATGGGGCATCGGTCAGAATGCATTAACAAGAAGTCAAGATGTGATTTGGAGATTTAATAAACAGTTCTTCTTTAAGTTTATCTGTTTCAGTATACTGCATGCATGTGTGGTTCTGTAAATGCAAAGAAATAACCTACTTACAGTGGATATAAAAAGTCTACACACCCCTGTTCAAATGCCAGGTTTTTGTGATGTAAAAAAAAATGAGACCAAGATAAATTATTTCAAAACTTTTTCCACCATTAATGTGACCTATAACCTGTACAACCCAATTGAAAAACAAACGGAAATCTTTTAAGGGGAAAAATTAAAAAAAAAAAAAAAAAAAAAACTTAGAATAACCATCCATCCATCTTCTACCGCTTTTCCGGAGGTCCGGGTCACGGACGCAGCAGTTCAAGAAGAGAAGCCCAGACTTCTCTCCCTCCAGCCATCTGCTCCAGCTCTTCAGAGAGGAAACCAAGGCATTCCCAGACCAGCTGGGAGACACAGTCTCTCCAGCGAGTCCTGGGTCTGCCCCGGGGTCTCCTCTCAGTGGGACGTGCCCGAAACACCTCAAATGGGAGGCGTCCAGGAGGCATCCTGATCAGATATGCCCATACCACCTCAATTGGCTCCTTTCAATCTGGAGGAGCAGCGGTTCTACTCTGAGCGTCTCCCAGATGACTAAGCTCCTCACCCTATCTCTAAAGGTGAGTCCAGCAATCCTACAAAGAAAGATCATTTCAGCCGCTTGTATCCGCGATCTCGTTCTTTCAGTCATTACCCAAAGCTCATGACCATAGGTGATGGTAGGAACATAGATTGACTGGTAAAGCAACAGCTTTGCCTTAGAGCTTAGCTCCCTCTTCACCACAACAGACCAGTACAATGTCCACATCACTGCAGATGCTGCTCCATTCTCCCCTCACTCGTGAATAAGACCCCAAGATACTTAAACTCCTCCACTTGGGGCAGGAGCCTGTCCACAACCCGGAGAGGACAATCCACCTTTTTCCGGCTGAGGACCATGGACTCGGACTTGGAGGTACTGATTCTCATCCCAGCCACTTCACACTCAGCGGCAAACTGTCCCAGTAAGTCCTGTAGGTCATTGCTGGATGAAGCCAGCAGGACAACATCATCTGCAAGCAACAGAGATGAGATCTTGTGGTCACCAAGCATGACACCCTCCATTTCCTGGCTGCGCCTAGAAATCCTGTCCATAAAAATGATGAACAGGATCGGTGACAAAGGGCAGCCCTGGTGGGGTCCAACTCTCACTGGGAATGAGTCCAACCGAGTGTTGGCAATACAGACCAAACTCTCACAACGGTCGTACAGAGACCGAATAGCTCATAACAACAAGCCCGATATCCCATACTCCCGAAGCACCCCCCACAAAAAAAAAAAACACGAGGGACACGGTCAAATGCCTTCTCCAAATCCACAAAACACATGTAAACTGGTTGGGCAAACTCCCACGAACCCTCGAGGATTCTTGAGAGGGTAAAGAGCTGGTCCAATGTGCCACAGCCAGGATGAAAACCATATTGCTCCTCCTGAATCTGAGGTTTGACCAATGGCCGGACTCTCCTCTCCAGTACCTTGGCATAGACCTTCCCAGGGAGGCTGAGGAGTGTGATCCTCTAAAGTTGAAGCACACCCTCCGGTCTCCTTTTTTGAAGAGAGGAACCACCACCCTGGTTTGCCATGCCAAAGGTACTGCCCTGGACTTCCAAGCAATGTTGCAGAGGCGTGTCAACCATGACAACCCTACAACATCCAGGGCCTTGAGGTACTCAGGGCGAATCTCCTCCACCCCTGGGGCCCGCCACCAAAGAGATTTTTAACCACCTTGGCGACCTCAGCCCCTGTGATGGGTGAGTCATCCCCCTCGTCCACAAGCCCTGCTTCCTCTGTGGAAGGTGTGTCAGTGGGATTGAGGAGATCCTCAAAGTATTCCTTCCACCGCCCGACGATATCCCCAGTCGAAGTCAACAACACCCCATCCGCATCATACACAGTGTGGACAGGGAGCTGCTTCCCCCTCCTGAACCGCCGGACAGTTTGCCAGAATCTCTTCGAAGCCAACTGAAAGTCTTTTTTTTTTTTTTTTGTTACTTATTTGTACCCATAGGTAGATTTGGTTTGCAGTCTGGTGACAAGCCACCGGCTGCCGGTCACTGCATGTGTGAGCGCCCTAAACCTACATGTTTTTTTGGTATGCGGGAGGAAACCGGAGAAATCCCGGAGTAAACCCACGCAACACGGGGAGAACATGCAAACTCCACACAGCTCACTGTTGGTCGGGGGCTGGGATCGAACCCACGATCTCATGATCCCCGCGATCCCCCAGCCGAGGGTAAAACTGTGCTGCCACAGTGCTAAACCACTGCGCCACCGTGCAGCCCGGTGGCGCACGGTTTTGTTGCATGGCCTCATTGAACCTGTTCCCATACCTGAGTTTTGCTTCAGCAGCCACCTGAGCCGCACTCCAATTGGCCTGCCGGTACACCTCAGCTGCTTCGGGAGTCCCACAAGCCAACTAAGCTTGATAGGACTCCTTCTTCAGCTTAATGGCCCCCCTCACCACTGATGTTCACCACTTGGTTTGGGGGTTGCCACCACGAGATGCCCCGACGACCTTGCGGCTGCAGCTCTGGGCAGCCGCTTCAACAATGGAGGTGGAGAACATGGCCCATTCAGACTCCATGTCGCCAGACTCCCTCAGAATGTGGTTGAAGTTCTTCTGGAGGTGGGGGAGTTGAAGACCTTCCAAACAGGGGCCTCAGCCAGAAGTTCCCAGCACACTCTCACTATACGTTTGGGTCTACCAGGTCTGAATGGCATCCTCCCCTGCCATCGGATCCAACTCACCACCAGGTGGTGATCAGTTGACAGCTCTGCACCTCTCTTTACCCGTGTGTTCGAGACATACGGTCGCAGGTCTGATGACACGATAAAAAAAATTGATTCTCAGCCTGCGACCTAGGATGTCCTGGTGCCAGGTGCACATATGGACACCCTTATGCTTGAAAATGGTGTTCATTATGGACAAACTGTGGTTAGCACAGAAGTCCGATAACTGAACACCACTTGCGTTCAGATCGGGCAGGCCGTTCCTCCCGATCACCTCCCTCCAGGTTTCACTGTCGTTGCCCATGTGTGCATTGAAGTCCCCCAGTAGGACAATGGAGTCTCCAAGAGGAGCACCCTCCAGCACACCAGTCAGAGACTCCAAAAAGGGTGGGTACTCTGAACCATCATTTGGTGCATAGGCACAAATGATGGTCAGGACCCGTTTCCCAACCCGAAAGCGCAGGGAGACAACCCTTTCGTCCACCGGGGAAAACTCCAATATAGAGGCAGCATGGTGGAGGAATACAAGAATACCCACCCCTGCTCGTCGCCTCTCGCCCGGAGCAACTCTGGAGTAGGCCAAGCTCCAGCCCCTCTCCAGGAGACTGGTTCTGGAACCGGAGCTGTGTGTTGAGGTGAGGCCGACTATATCTAGCCAGTATCTCTCAACCTCATGCACCAGCTCAGGCTCCTTCCCCACCAGAGAGGCGACATTCCACGTCCCAAAAGCCAGTTTAGGAAGGCTGAGATCAGATTGCCAAGGTCTCCGCCTTTGACCGCCACCTGATCCACATAGCACTGGACCCCCATGGTCCCTCCTGCGGGTGATGAGCCCACTGAAGGGTGGACCCATGTAACTCCTTCAGGCTGAGCCCGGCTGGGTCCCATGGGCAGAAACCCGGCCACCAGACACTAGCCATCAAGCCCCTCCTCTAGGCCTCACTCCAGGGTGGGGCCCCAGTAATACCCATATCGGGCGGGGTACACTGAATCCCTGTTCTAGCATTCATCATGAGAGTCTGTTGGATCGTTCTTAGTCTGGCCCTTCACCCAGGACCAGTTTGTTTTGAGTGACCCTACCAGAGGCAAATTGCCCCAAACAACATAGCTCTTGGGATCACTTGGGCACGCAAACCCCCACCACGATAAGGTGGCGATCCATGAGTGTTAGAATAACCTTTTTGCATAAATATGCACACCCTTAAATTAATACTTTGTTACAGCACCTTTGGCTTTTATTACAGCACTGTCTTTTTGGGTAGGAGTCTATCAGCGTGGCGCACCTTGATGTGGCAATATTTACCCACTCTTCTTTGCA
Source organism: Pholidichthys leucotaenia (assembly GCA_020510985.1). Lineage (NCBI taxonomy): Eukaryota > Metazoa > Chordata > Actinopteri > Cichliformes > Pholidichthyidae > Pholidichthys > Pholidichthys leucotaenia. The sequence continues at coordinate 67,316,457 of CM035843.1, forward strand.
AAAATGTAACAGATCTGTCAGATTGCGAAGGCATCTCCTGTGCACAGCCCTCTTCAGATCACCCCACAGATGTTTGATCGGATTCAGGTCTGGGCTCTGGCTGGACCATTCCAGAACCTTAATCTTCTTCTGGTGAAGCCATTCTTTTGTTGATTTTGATGTGTGCTTTGGGTCATTGTCATGCTGAAAGATGTTCATCTTCAGCTTTCGAGCAGAGGCTTGAAGGTTTTGTGCCAACACTGGCTGGTATTTGGAACTGTTCATAATCCCCTCCACCTTGACTGATTCCCCAGTTCCAGCAGAAGAAAAACAGCCCCAAAGCATGATGGTGCCACCACCATGCTTCACAGTAGATATGATGTTCTTTTGGTGATGAGCAGCGTTGTTTGTGCCAAATATAGTACCTTTTGGATTTATGGCCAAAAAGTTCAACCTTGATTTCATCGGACCATAACACATTTTCCCATATGCGTTTGGGAGATTTCAAATGTGTTTTTACAAAATGTAGCCGGGCTTGGATGTTTTTCTTCGTAACATAAGGCTTTCGTCTTGCCACCCTTGACAGGGGATTGTTATCCCATGTATTAAACAGCCAGTACTTGCCAGAAATTCCTGCAGCTCCTTCAATGTTGCTGTTGGCCTCTTAGCAGCCTCCCTCACCAGTTTTCTTCTCGTCTTTTCATCAATTTTGGAGGGATGTCCAGCTCTTGATAATGTCACTGTTGTGCCATATTTTCTCCACTTGATGATAACTGTCTTCACTGTGTTCCATGGTATATTTAATGCCTTGAAAATTCTTTTGTACCCTTTTGCTGGCTGATACCTTTGAACAATGAGATCCCTCTGATGCTTTGGAAGCTCTCTGCAGACCATGGCTTGTGCTGTAAGATGTGACTACAAAAATGTCAGGAAAAGCCTACTAGAAGAGCTGAACTTTATTTGGGGTTAATCGTCATCCTCCGTCGGTCTATGATGACCATGGAAGAGAATCCTAAACGTCTACTCTGCTGGAACAGCACCCCCTGTGGCTGAACAGGCCGATGCGCGCCGGTGTTCTACCTTCCAGCGTTGGGCGTTGGTAGGATTCAAGCCTGGGCAGGAAGATATGGAGGACAAGATGTTACCCATGCAGCATGTCCCCCCTCTCCACGTCACTGATGAATCCAAAGGTACAGCAGGGCTGCTATAGTTTGGCACCAGCGCCGTCGCAGGAGCTGCCAGAACAATGTTGAGCACAACAGAGAACTGTCTTAGGGGCTCCGACTCCGGATTTTTCCTCAGGGTTTACTCCCGAAGCCTTTCCCATGACCGGGTGTGCCACAAGGCAGCGGAGGTTTGAAATCAGGGTTTACCTTCTCCTAGATGGACTACCTTCCCAGGTTGACGAGCCATCATCTACCCGAAGCATCTGGTTTTAAGGCGCCAGAGATCCGCCCTCGCCCCTTCTCCTATTAGTAAAAGCAGTTCTGTCCCAACACTATGCCCGTTTTGACACCTCGTCATCTGTGTCCAACTCCCCCCCTCCCTCCAGCTCCACAGCCTCCACATTCCCTACTTCATTTAAGGCACCCCCCCCTCCTCCCCCCCTCCCCTTATCATCAGTGAGCAGGATGTGCTCAAACAGTTCTCCAGACTGAACCCGCGCAAGGCCCCCGGCCCAGACGGCGTGTCTCCCTCCACCCTGAGACTCTGTGCGAAACAGCTGGCTCCTGTATTCACAGACATTTTTAACACCTCCCTTAAGTTATGCCACGTGCCATCCTGCCTCAAATCCTCCACCATCATCCCTGTCCCCAAGAAGCCACGGATCACTGGACTTAATGACTACAGACCTGTAGCGCTCACCTCTGTAGTCATGAAGTCCTTTGAGCGCCTGGTCCTGTCCCACCTCAAGTCCATCACCACCCCTCTCCTGGACCCGCTGCAGTTTGCCTACCGAGCCAACAGGTCTGTAGACGATGCAGTCAACCTGGCCCTCCACTCCATCCTGCAGCACCTGGACTCCCCGGGAACCTACGCCAGGATCCTGTTTGTGGACTTCAGCTCCGCATTCAACACCATCCGCCCCGCTCTGCTCCGGGACAAGCTGTCCCTGCTCAACGTGCCTGACTCCCTCTGCAGGTGGATCATCAACTTCCTGACGGACCGGAGGCAGCATGTGCGGCTGGGAAAGACTGTCTCAGACTATACTAGCATCAGCACCGGATCACCCCAGGGCTGTGTACTTTCCCCCCTACTCTTCTCCCTTTACACCAACTCCTGCACCTCCAGCCACCAGTCTGTCAAGTTGATCAAGTTTGCGGACGACACCACCCTCATCGGGCTCATCTCCAACGGCGACGAGTCCGCCTACAGGAGAGAGGTGGCCCAGCTGGCGTCCTGGTGCAGCAATAACAACCTGCAGCTGAACGCTCTGAAGACAGTGGAGATGATTGTAGACTTCAGGAAAGTCACTACTCCTCTGCCCCCCCTCACCCTCTCAGGCTCTCCCATCACCACTGCTGATTCCTTCCGCTTCCTAGGCACTACCATCACCAGGGACCTCAAATGGGAGCTGACCATCAGCTCACTCATCAAAAAAGCCCAGCAGAGGATGTTCTTCCTGCGGCAGCTGAGGAAGCTCAAGCTACCCACCAAGATGTTAGTGCAGTTCTACACAGCCATCATCAAGTCCATCCTCACCACCTCCATAACCGTGTGGTACGCAGGAGCCACTGCCAGGGACAGACTAAGGCTGCAGCGCGTCGTGCGCACTGCTGAGAAGGTGATCGGCTGCAAGCTCCCATCTCTCCAGGATCTGTACATCTCCAGGACCCGGAGGCGTGCTGGCCGGATCATAGCCGATCCCTCACACCCTGGTCACGTACTGTTTGCCCCCCTCCCCTCTGGTAGAAGACTTCGGTCCATCCAGACTAAAACCTCCCGTCACATGAACAGCTTCTTCCCCTCTGCCATTAGACTGCTGAACACTAAGTGACTCTCGTGCACCATGTACAGCAGCTCAACCAGACTCATGTCAATCATCACTGTTTTCTTCCTGCATTACCGACTGCACTATATAGTTCTCCACAGTATCTGCTGCTGGCTAATATATATTTTAACTGTTGACCAGTATCACTTAATCTTATCCTACACTTTATTACATGTATAGTTTATTTCTCTTATCTTATCATGTTTAATGTTGCAGCATTGTACCGAGACAAATTCCTAGTTTGTGTACTACATGAACAATGGCAATAAACCTGATTCTGATTCTGATTCTGAGTTCCGCCGGGCTTAGAGACTAAACCACACGGGCAGGCTAGGAGTTGGACTTAGTTGTCAGAGGCTTTTCGAGACGCACGCCGTAAGGAGCATTTTATGAGCACTGGGAGCTTAACCCCAGTGCCACTCCTGGCTATGACAACCTTGGAACCTTGGGGTTAATCAGAGGCACTTTAAATGGTGGAAGGTGTGTGATGACTCCCATTTAACATGAGTTTGAATGTGATTGGTGTAAAAATTAATTTTGGACAGTTAACAGAGTCTTTTCAGTTAACCAGCCAAATAATTACATAAGAAATATTATTACTCAACTTTTATTGAATCACGCAGGTAGCCAAAACGGCCAGGTCTCAGCAGCATAACTTGTACTCAGACCCCAAACAAAGAAAAGTCCCTCCTACATATAGCTTCAGAGTGGGTGGGCGGTCCCATCCACTCTTCCGACAATACAAGTCCATTTGTCCACTCTAGTCCTCTCAGGTCCAAAAGCTGCTCCAGATGTCCTCCTGCCTTTATGGCTTTTTATGGCTTCCACATCCTTCCATTCAGGGTCCAGATGTCTCCACTTTATGGCTTTATGACACCATTTTAGTCCATTTATGGCATTCACCTTTTGTTTAAGACTCCAACCCTGCGCAAACCCATGTCCACATGTGGATGCAGGAAACGGAGACTAGAGATAATGTGGGTGTGGGTATATGTGTGTGCATGTGTGTAGAGCTAACGCACTTTTTGGAAGCGTGTGTGTGTGTGTTTGGCATGTGTGTGAATGTGGGGTTATGTGGGTGAATATATGTTTGTAGCTTGTGTGTGAGCCCTTTATGTAATATCTAACTAATCTTCACTATTTATTTTATTCTAACATTGGTTAATTTTGAACGCAGCCACATCCCCAGTCATAACAGGGTGTGCATATTTATGCAAGCAGGTTATTGTAAGTCTTTTTTTTTATTTTCCCCCTTAAAAGATTTCAGTTTGTTTTTCAGTTGGGTTGTACAGGTTATAGGTCACATTAATGGGGGGGAAAAGTTTTGAAATGATTTATCTTGGTCTCATGTTTTGCATCGCAAAAACCTGGCATTTGAACAGGGGTGTGTAGACTTTTTATATCCACTATATGAATATACAATTATACAATAAAAATATACAATTTTCTATCACTTGTAGTAACCGAATATATCAAATAGCAAACAAACACCAGCATAAAACAAGCAAAATAAGCATTAACTGTACAGACATTGGTGATTTTTTTAAGCCACAATTAAATAAACTAGAAAAGCACTCATAGAGTGCATGCCTCCGCTAAGGCTCCTTCCGTTTGTCATGGATCACCTCCAAAATGTAATGGGTTTGTGTGTAGGCCTATAGCCACTTGTGGTGAAAATGGCATCAAAGTCTGTCCATCAGTTTTGGAGTATTGTTGCTAACACACTGTGAGAAGATAAGAGCCTTGGCTGAGGTATGCATTCTCAGATCATCACCAAAATATAATGGGTCCCTGTCTTGCCCAAGAACCACCTCTGGTGAAAATTTCATCCAAATCCATCCAGTAGTTTTTGTGTAATCCTGCTGTACAAATACAAACAAAGCCCTTGGTGGAGGTGTGCACTCTCAGATCATCACCAAAATCTAATCATATGTTCCCCGTGCCATTACACACCTTTCCTGAAAATTTCATCAAAATCCGTTCATAACTTTTTGAGTTATGTTGGTAACAGACAGACAGACAGGCCCCGGTAAAAACATAACCTCCTTGGCGGAGGTAATTAAATCTGGTGAAATTACACCACAATATTAAAATCAAAATATATGTCAGTAAATATTAGCCGTACTTACAAGTATATGAACACACACACGCTTGATGACACACAAAAAAAACTAATATTTAACATCTAACCAAAAACTCAACTTCTCAGACAGTTATCTCCCCTCTAAACTGCAGCGCAGACTGACTACCAGTTGTATTCATATGGCTACAGAGGGTGCAGTTCAGCCATTATTTGTCAGTTATTATGCCTCAGTGCAACGGAGGCATTACGGTATTCACTCAATGTGTCTGTGTGTGGTTGTGTGTGTTGCCAGCTTTTCAGTGTGCCCGGTCAAACTCAAGTGGAACTAAAGGCTTGTATCATTATATCGCCATATTTTCTTGACTTTTAATTTGCTAGAATTTTGAGATAAGGCTTTGTTTTCAAAATAAACACAAATTTAACTCACCATTATACCGGCAATGGAGCTGTGAAAAAAAGGTATTGTATTGTGGCCAGCAGAGATTGCACCGAGGCAGTTGCATCTTGGTGCTTTCATTTCGCACAATGAAAAAGTAGTCCTTCATCACAGTTGCATATCGTTGGAAAACCTCCATCTATCAATAATCTCATGCACTTAGTCTGATTTAGTGTCACAGGAGGGCTGGAGCCTTTCTCAGCCATCACAGGGGAAAGACGTGGAGTGCTCTCTGGACGGTTCTCCAGATATCTGCAGTGCCAGAACACGTTAATGCGCAAGATTTATATGTGCTATATAGAGAGCCTACAGTGCATCCAGAAAGTATTCAGTGCTTCATTTTTTCCACATTTTGTTATGTTACAGCCTTATTCCAAAATGGATTAAATTCATTTTTTTTCCTCAAAATTCTACACACAACACCCCATAATGACAATGTGGAAAAAAAAGGTTTTTTGAGATTTTTGCAAATTTATTAAAAATAAAAAAACTAAGAAATCACATGTAGTATTCACAGCCTTTGCTCAATACTTTGTTGATGCACCTTTGGCAGCAATTACAGCCTCAAGTGTTTTTTGAATATGATGCCACAAGCTTGGCACACCTATCTTTGGGCAGTTTGGCCCATTCCTCTTTGCAGCATCTCTCAAGCTCCATCAGGTTGGATGGGAAGCGTCGGTGCACAGCCATTTTCAGATCTCCCCAGAGATGTTCAATTGGATTCAAGTCTGGGCTCTGGCTGGGCCACTCAAGGACATTCACAGAGTTGTCCTGAAGCAACTCCTTCGATATCTTGGCTGTGTGCTTAGGGTCATTGTCCTGCTGAAAGATGAACCGTCGCCCCAGTCTGAGGTCAAGAGTGCTCCGGAGCAGGTTTTCATCCAGGATGTCTCTGTACATTGCTGCATTCATCTTTTCCCCTATCCTGACTAGTCTCCCAGTTCCTGCCGGTGAAAAACATCCCCACAGCATGATGCTGCTGCCACCATTTGCATCGTTATGAGCAGTGCCTGGTTTCCTCCAAACATGACGCCTGGCATTCACGCCAAAGAGTTCAATCTTTGACTCATCAGAACAGAGAATTTTGTTTCTCATGGTCTGCGAGTCCTTCAGGTGCCTTTTGACAAACTCCAGGCGGCCTGCCATGTGCCTTTTACTAAGGAGTGGCTTCCTTCTGGCCACTCTACCATACAGCCCTGATTGGTGGATTGCTACAGAGATGGTTGTCCTTCTGGAAGGTTCTCCTCTCACCACAGAGGAACGCTGGAGCTCTGACAGAGTGACCATTGGGTTCTTGGTCACCTCCCTGACTAAGGCCCTTCTCCCCCGACCGCTCAGTTTAGACGGCCGCCCAGCTCGAGGAAGAGACCTGGTGGTACCGAACTTTTTCCATTTATGGATGATGGAGGCCACTGTGCTCATTGGGACCTTCAAAGCAGCAGAAATTTTTCTGTACCCTTCACCAGATTTGGGCCTCGAGACAATCCTGTCTTGGAGGTCTAGAGACAATTCCTTTGACTTCATGCTTGGTTTGTGCTCTGACATACACTGTCAACTGTGGGACCTTATATAGACAGGTGTGTGCCTTTCCAAATCATTTTTTTTTTGATTTTGTATACTTTATTGATCCCCAGAGGGGAAATTGAGGGCATCCACCTGGATGGATGAAGCAGCCATGGTACGGTGCTATCCCTTAACCATTCACACACACATTCACACCTAAGATAAGATAAGGTAAGCCTTTATTAGTCCCACAGTGGGGAAATTCCAGGATTGCAACAGCACAGGGATAGCAACACTCAGAGCAACAATCAAGAAGACAAGAAAAACAAGAGCAGCGAATATACATATGTACATATAAATATATAAATATATAAACACACAGTGCGGAGCACTGTAGCTAGATGGAATAAATATATAAATATATATACACACAGTGCGGAGCATTGTAGCTAGATGGAATAAACAGCATAACCGTCTGCTTAGTTATCCTACATAGTATGAATATGTACCCATACATATTGTCACCCTCCATAGCGACTGATATTGTCCTAGTTGTATACTGGAGGGGACCATTGTGTAAGTCTATTGCGTCTTTTACATTCAATACTATTAGGTCGTCACGTTTTTTTGCTACCTCTGCGAGCAGCCCTGCTTAGGTTATACAGTCTGACAGCCGTAGGTAGGAAGGACCTGCGAAACCTCTCAGTTGCGCACCTAGGATGATGTAGTCTGCTGCTAAATGAGCTCCTCAGTGCATTCAGTATGTCCTGCATAGGGTGGGACTCGGACTCCAGCAGAGATGACAGTTTAGCCACCATCCTTCTCTCTTCTATCTCTTCCA